>JBBPDJ010000020.1:3923493-3965987 GCA_037974625.1 Cucumis cinereus
TATATATAGCTCCACTTTTGGTGTTAGCCATAGAATATATTTTAATTTTTTTTAAAAAAATAGAAATGAATATAATAAGAAAGATGCATGAATGGAGCAGTCAAAAAGCTTAGATCTGAAGTAAACCAAAATGGCAAATGAACAACAAAAAACTTAGCTTTTTAATGCAACTGGGCGTTGACCAACACTTTCACACTCTCCCACTTGGGTCTCCTATGTGGCAGAATCTTCATTCCAACAGCGATTGCTCATATTCTAAGAACCTATACTTTATTATTGTTTTTTTTTTAATTATATTCTCTCTCTCACTTAGTATTGGTTTCTTCTTAATTGTTTGACCCTAAACCACTATTTTATTCTTCTAGAAATTTCCAATACACTAATCTTATATTAATTTAGTCAAATGTGATGTTTACCTAATTAAACACACACAAGCAATTTGTAATCCTTCAAGAATGTTATTGAATAATAATGTTGGAAATATGCATGGGTTTAGGAAATTAAGTAATGTGAAAACTAAATAATGTAGAATGAGCATAATTAACTACTTTTTTTTATTTTATTATTGCTAAGATAATTTAATCTCATTTTGATTTTTACCCAACTTTTGATGCATATGCTTTCCCATGGAATAATTAATCTTTTTTTTTTTTAATTTCTTCTCTAATATTTTATATCTAAGCTTTTGTAATGACGATATATCACTTCAAATATAAGTGATAGTGCAACACAGAACAAACTTATGTTTCAAACGTTGGATGATTCTTGATTAAGTGATGATTTAACACATAACTCATGCTGAAGAAAATTCCTACAAAATGTATAACAAGTATGTGGTTAAATTATAAATTTAATCCCTAAATTTTTAGAAAAATGTAATGAATATTAGATAATTAACGTGACACCTTCTAAAAACCAACCGTATAAAGAGTAGTAACTCATTTATATCTTTAGCTTTTTCACATGAAATTTTCAACCATAAGTCTTTAAGCTTTCAATTTCGAGTTCATCAAATCTTTCAATTTTCAATTTTGGATGTCCAACAACGTATTAACATAGGTATTCAATGTTTTTCTTTTAAAAAAAATAATGTATCAACGAGATACATATTAAAGTTGAAAGTTTATAGTTGTATATATAGAACTTTAGTGTATTCCAATTTTGTTGATTCATTCGAGTAAAGTACACGAGTATTTATATACATGAGGCATCTTAAATATAGACCCAAGATCCTAACAAGCTAAAGCAACCTAACAAGATATTCGATCCAATAGGCCCTGACAAGATTTGGATCCTAACGATTAAATTAGGTATATAAAATTCAATTTTACATATAACATGTACGACTTAACTTTTATCGCTTTTAAATCTATTAAACACAAAATCTAAACTTGAGAGAACCAAATAGAAGAGTAGAAGAGTACGTGAGCATTGGAGTTTCCATTTCCATGACAAAGGTATTAGGTTAGTGGTTCTCCTATTCCATATCATTCATTATATATCATGATCGTTAGCATTTGAGTGGCGGCGGCCTTTTGGCCCATACTCATTGACTTGTAATACTAAATCCAAAAATATTAGGAAAGCAACACCAATGTCGAAAATTAGATAGTTATTAAATACTGTATATATACTACCAATTTCAAGCTAAATTAAAGAAAGTGGTAAAATCGGGTAACCCATTTTTCAAACATTAATAAAATTTAGTTATCAAACCTCGTAAACTAAATTGTCAAATTTTGAAAAATTAAAGTTCAAGAACTAAAACCTTTTGGATAAATTGTAACTTTTACTATAGTTCTTTTTATTTTTTCGTGATACAAAGTGTACGTAATTATTTGGCTAAACATCATTAACGCAGAGACTTAATTTATTTCCTTTTCTAAAAAAAGTTTAAAGAAAACAAAAAGGAAGAGAAGGAACAGAAAGTGACTTTAGTGGGCAGCTCAGAGAAAAAAGCGTAATATTTTTTAAAAAAATTGGTCGTGATTAGGGGAAAATTAGGTTCCAAAATAAGGGTAATTTAAAAATAATAATTTTTAATTAAACCCAGCTTAATCCTTAAATAAGTTAATTTGTCAGACCTTTTCTCAAAAAATAATAATAATAATAATAATTGGTGTTACCTTTTATTACGTAACGCGGAGGTCAGCGTTTTAGGTGATTGGACAGATATTAATGAAGAAATTGAATATTAGTTGTGTCCGACAGATAGTTCGTTGAAATTTTTTATAAAGGATGACACGTCATCATTGCTGTTTAATGGGTTTTCTCTTTCCTTTCCTCTGTTCATATAAAATTATAATTATAAATTCAACTTATTTATATATTCCAGTGAGTTGGATTTGCTAATTATTGAGATATATTGCTGACCTTACGTATTATATTAAATGATGACCACATTAATCTGTTTAACAATCGCATCAATTTATTAATTATATATGACTGTTAATGTGAAAATAAAAAATATTATTTAACCCACCCTAAACATATCCCACCGTTACGTTTTCATATTTATGGTTTATGTCATGCTATATATGAAACTGTATATACCACTTAAACTCGTATCGTTGTAACTGATAAATGATGTGATTGTCTGTTCAAATATGTCTCTACTGTTAGATGTGATGTCTCATATTTATTGTTTAGAACATTACACCAATACATAAAATAACACAACAAAATAGCTAGAAATTATGTGAAATATAGAGGACAAACTGAAAATACAAAGATTCTTCGCTCGTATGAATTAAATGAGATAACTTTACTTTCTATACCTCACTTAAAACATTTAAGAGTTAAACTTTAATTAATATTTGAAAGAAGTATTGTTTACATGAATTAACAATGATCTAACATGAATCGATAATCATTGGCATATGATTAACTTCCTTTTTTTTTTTGGAAAATTTGGTATGATTAGCTTAATTTTTAGGAGATTTGATTATTCATTGGGGTTCGTTTGACTATTGTTGGGGATAATTTTATACATGCAAAACGTTATTATTGGAGTGGTCAACAACATGCAAATATATACGTACAAAATAATCATTATATTTTCATAAATTACTTTCTTTGATTAAAAAAAAAAGTTCATTAATTAAGCAGATTTTCTATATTCAAGAACCGATCGTGCAATTAAGACACTCCCCATGATTATGCTGTGAAAAAAAAAAGTTGTCCCATGTTTCATCTTTATATATTACAGACTAAAATAAAATAAATGTTTTATTTTAATTGTTATGAAGTTAGAATTAATTTGGTTTGAAAAATTTTAGCTCAAATGATATCAGTCTTAGTTGATATTCGATATCAGTGGATACTTGAAAATTAAGAAGTTTGTGTTTAAAAAAAATTATTTGTATCTGATTAATTTAATATTTTAGTATATTTCAATTACTATATAGTCATGAGAGTTTGATGAACAAGAGACTGCATTTCACTTATTTGCTCAAAAAAAAAAAAAAAAAAAACCTTACAATAATTTATATTGCATTTTGAGAAATAAAAAAGAAAATGAGATAGACATATATAAATGGCAAGAAATGATTATGCCATTACAAAAGAAAAGAAGAGTTTTGAAAAGCTTAGAAAAAGGCTAAATAGAATATAGCCCTATTTGATGATAGTGACTCTTCTCTTACCCTTTTATCTTTTTTTGGCAGCAACTTGTTTAAGAGTTTTAGCTTCTCTTATCACTTTCTTCTCCATACTCAAGAAGATCTTCCAGCACTTTATCATCCAAATACTCAAATTCAATCACTTCATTTTGCCGCATTGACATTGAAGAAGAAGAAGAAGACGACCCACTCGAGTAAGCACCGCCGCCACCAGAGCTGGTGAGTGGATATTCATTAGGAAAATTCAAAATGGCCAAATGACCCCTCATGTTGTAAGCTGCTCGATCGTAAGCTCGTGCAGCTTCTTCCGCCGTGTTGAAAGTCCCTAGCCATATCCGTACTCCTTGCCTTCTAGAGTCTCGTATTTCAGCTGCGAATTTCCCCCATGGCCGACGACGGACTCCCCGGTAACGAATCTCTCTGCTGCCTCCAGCCGTCGTCGAGTCCTCGGCATAACCTCTTCCACGGCCACCACTCTCGTCCATGGAGGTTTTTATGTATTTTAAATTAATGGGGTTCTTTTAAAGATAGGTTATTTTTGTTTTAATTTTGCATGGGATGTATTATGAAACGTTACATGGTTTCGTATTTATAGATGTGGTATTTGGTTCGACCGGATTTGTCAAAAAAGATTGGCCAATAGAAGCTAAAAAACCCACGTGGATTATCGTTTACAAAATTTTCTTAAAAGGTCCCTCGTCCACTCAATTTCATCTAAATAAATCCTGATTATTCATAAAGCTAATTTGAAACTTTGACTATGGGTTTTATTTGGGTTAGAATTGATTTTAAATAAATTTTGATAATTTTTTTTGGGGGGGGAATTGAATTGAATTTTGATATATGAATACAAAAGGGCTCAATTATTATTATGTCCACAATCTGCATGAAAGCAATGGATTTACAGTCCAATGCATCTGGATGTTTTTGTTGAAGGTGGAGTGGCTAACAATGCTTTCTAGGGTTCTTTCTTTCTCTCTGTTTTTTTTTTTTTTTTATGTTAAATTAATGCTTCAATCTCATGCCAATAAAAATTAAAAATGGTGGCTTTCTCTCTAATCTCATGTCGCATCAACATTTACCCTTTGCCACTGAATATAATCTCTTTCTATATATATGTATATATATATATATAACTTTAAGTATATATTACTTCGTAAATATATACAAAAAATTGATAGAACTTTTTTTTTTTTTTTGGGCGAAGAAGATGATAATGGTTGGTACATTGTAACTACAAAAAGAAAACCCAAAAGAATACAAAAAAGGGAAAAGAATTAGATATAGCGTGGGTAGAGAAAGTCAAAATTTTAAATCTGCAGAGCTTTCAAATTCAAATAATGACAATAGGAACAAATTAATGGGATTGTGGAGCCAAAAACAAGTTTGTAGAGACGTCGAGAAGACAACGTCTAGATATTGAACTAGAACATCCTGATGTTATTGCAAACGCATAAAGAAGACACTATCTACGTTCGCGTAGCGTTGAGACAATGGTTGCAACATCTCAACACTATACCATGCTAAAGCGAAAGAAAGGTTTCATTCACAATCAACGCCATAAAAAAGTGTAATAATTATTATGGAATAGACAAATTGAAGAAAAAAAACATTAAATAGTAGAGAACTAACACACAAATTTACGTGATTCGCTAATAGTGTGTTAGTTACACGTCCAGCAGACAAAGGAAGAACAATTTTATTAGAGAGAAAAACTCAAAATACAAAATAGAGATATCTTTATGGTTAAAAAGTTTATATAGTTGACTTCTCTAAACACTAAGATAAAAAAAAAAACGTAAACAATGCAAAGATGGCAAATACGTAAATAACGTAGGTTTCGAAGGCAACACCCGTCAATCCCCACCAAAGCGTGTCACCTCTAATATGACTGGTCAACAGCAAAACCCCATACTTAATCTTTCGAAGCATCAAATACTATATTCAAAGCATCCGTCCAAATATTATCTTAGCTTCTTAAGATTCGAAAATATTTGTAAGACTATCGTTTCTACCTCTTTGTCTCTATCTTTTATTTGAATGGAGGAGGGAGGGAGGGAGGGGAGAAATACAATGTAATGAGACATAGTTGTTTTAGTTGGTTCATTGTGTGGGTATTATCCTACGTGATCATTGTCATATGGTTTAAAACTTAGAAGTAAGGGTAGTCCTTTGTTGTCATTTGGTATGAAAATTTTATATTATAGTAGAACCTATATATGATCATTACAAAAAATTAGATGTAAATCCGAATTTGATTAGTAGAAGGAATACAAATTATGATATTAAGTTTTTATAATGATTGTATAGTTGTGATTTGCTTCCACAATAAAAGAAGAAATAGTTAGATTGTATTGAATAATTGCTCAAATATTGTGTAGAGTCGCCAAGAGGAAGTGCGTACCGTTTGAAACTGATTGAATATGGGAGTGGGATTCTTAAAAATGTTTCAAACCGACAAATATTGACATACCCATTACGAGAATGACATGGTTGGCCAAACAGTTTTTCGAAAACAGATGTCGAAAAGCTTTAAACGACAAACAAATATTTCTTGTTTCTACAAATACGGAGGTGGAAACGACGTGTCGTTTCGAAATTAGTTTGGGCATTTGACGATGTCAAGGCCCATGAGCTTCATAAGACATCGTGGGCCGTTAGTTGGCAAGATTGACTGCCTTTTTTCTATTTCATTTGTTTACATTTTTTGTAATTAGAATTGTAAATTATGTGCTAAACCGACCAGTAGGAATTTCTTTTGACCAGGTCAAAACTGTTGACTGGGTTTGCCCAGTTTGATCCTCCCCCACTAGAGATTTGAGAACGTGGCAGCACGTGACCACCCCCCCTGCCAACTTCCATGTTTCCAGCTTTCATTGCCACCTCACGTGTTTATTGCAAATTATAAAACTAATCTTTATTGCTTCAACGTTGCACCCACAAAAGCCCTAATACGAATATCATACCATAAATTTTTTTGTTTTCATAAATATCAGTAGATTTCACTCCCATTTTAAATCTATTTTTAATAATATGTTAGTTTTTTGTCTAAATTTTCAACTTATCAGTTACCGATAATTGATATTATTCTTAATTTCGAAGTTAGAAGGTTAAGTTTTAATAGTAAAATGTTTAATTGGTTTGAATTCATATGGGAATTTGTAGTGATATAAGTTTTATAAAAATAAAAAATAGAAAAAATGAGAACAGAATTTGATCCAAGGATCACGTGATGCTGACGGTACCAGTAAACGGGGCATGTGTTATTATTAGACATTGGGTCCGTTATTTATGGAAATGGATGAAACCAAAAATATAATTAATAAGTAGAGATATAAAAATAGTATTTGAAGTTAAGTGGAAAATATATATATGGATTAATAAATTATAGAATGTAATAAAACTCCATTCAAAGAGCTGTGACTTTCTACTTTTCTTACCCAGCCATGCAGCCACCTCCACACGTGTCATTTTACCAAATTATTTTCTTTTTCTTCCTCTTAAATATATATTTTTATTTTACTTTTATTTTTACTCCTACCATCTTTTAGCTTTAACTTCAATTCAGTGGTCTATCTTGATGTTTGGTTTCAAACTTTAATTATTATAAATAGAAGATTTTTTAAACTAAAAAATGGTTGAACCAAAAGTGACATTGTAGTTATGTAGTTATTGTTATTTATTAGAATTAAATTGTTTATAAAATTTGGGCGGAAAATTAAAGAAGAATGGGAAATGCAATGGAGGGAGAACACGTAATTTGACATTAAATGCATGTCATTGAAAGTGTCAACACACGAGCATGGACATTGACTCATCTTGTCTCCTTTTTAGCTTTTTACTTTCTCTCCAAAACCCTAAACTTCAAAATATCTTAAACTTAAAATTTGATATGTTACGTACGAGGTTTGCTAATTTTTTGTTCTTCACCCTCGTTTTTCTTAAACGGGTTTTCTCCAATTTTATTTCAATTTCAAGCTGCTGAGGTATTCAAGTTGTTCATCACAAACTTTTAGACTAATTCATTCAAGTCTTCATCTTTCAATTTCATGTCACAATTCCTTACCTACACACATAGTTTCATTGATCGATTTAAGTTCTACAACTTAAATATCCATCGTTTGGTCTTTCTTCATTCCTTTTTTTAATTCTTTGCTTTTAAATTTATATTTGTTTTCTTCCACGTTTTTAATATAGTTTCATTATCATATCTAATTAAACACTTGAATTCTTAGTTAAATTTACAAAAAAACAAAAATTACTTTTTTTCTCAAAGTTTCATTCCATTTTTTAAAAGAGCCCTAGAAGGTTGGTAATAAAACAAAAAAAAAAAAAATCAAATTAGGTTATCAAACACAGCTTAATTTAGTCATTACATATAATCGAAATTCATGACAATTAAGTTTGATAAAAAAAAAAAACCGAGATAGGCACTAAATCATCTATTGGATAAAATTTAGGAATTAACTTTTTTTTAAAAAAATTGAAAAATTAAGGTTTAGAAACTAGCTATTGTTACTTTAAAAAGTTTGGTGTACATTGGCTTGGATAGCTAGGTTGACTGCTAGAAAATTAGTGTCCATATATCAATTCTATAAATAGCTAAACATGTGTTATAAAACCTAAACATATATAGACTTATGACAATCCTTCTGAATTGTAATTTTTGCTAATGAAAAGCATTATCACGTCGTGATTGATTGAATTGATTCAATTACTATTTCGAATGGACTGATTCAAAACACCTAATTATACTTTTTTTTTTTACATTAGAATCTCAAATGTTGAGTTAAAACTTTGGTCCAAATATATTTGATAAATTTCAATTAATCTCTAACATATTTGAGCTTAATAGACTAATTATTTTTGGAGTGAGTTAAAAAATTGTTAATTTGGTGAAGTAACATCGGGAACTTTGCAAAAGTTTCTTGAAAGTAATTTGATTAAATAAAGATGAGAAGCCAAATTATTGATTTAACCCATGTGCTAAATCATTATCAAATTATGTTTAGTGGTAAAAGAAGTTATATATATATATATATTATATTCACAAAAGTAACACAAATAATAATAAGAAAGCGTGTGTTTAAGAGAGTTAATGATGGAATTTGCAGAAAGGAGGTGAGAATTGAGCCAATTTCGCCCATTGATTGATGATTGATAACAAAATAATAATAATAAAAATCTTCGATTATGATATACTATTTTTTTGTCGAGAAAAATGACATAAAAATAAAAAAAAATTGTAATAAGTGGCAATTCAAGTTTGAAGATTTGCAAGCTTGTCGCACATTTTCTTCATTTTGCAAACATGTAAAAAGAAACAAGTCCAACATACATCTGATATGCAGTTGATACACTGATGTACATTTGATACACCTAATACATAAATGTATATATTTATATACATAAATGTCAACAATGTAAAAATATTAAAAGATTTTAATTTAATGACAATTAAGTAAATATGCCTAATGACATTTGAGTAAATAAAACATTGTGACATTTTTGTAAATAAGTTGATCTTTATCAACTTTCAGGCTAAAAACGTTAAACAATTTTTAGGGGTCGTTTCATGCAATGAGTGAGTTATTATAATCCTGAGTTATTATAGTTAGGTTATAATAGTTTGTATTTGATATGTAGATTATTTTACTTTGGGTTATAATAATATGTGTTTGTGGTTTATATTTTTACAATAAATATATTTTTATTTTCTCATCCCTTTAACAAAATTTCAATTTTTTTTATCATAAATTCAAATATTTGGTATATCAAATGCGTATTAATTATATATTAAGTGTATCAAATGTGTACCAAGTGTATATCAATGATATATCACGTGTATCAAGTATGTATCAGTGATGTACAAAGGTATTTCAAGTGTACAAGGTGCATCAAGTATATACAAGGTGTATGATATGTGTTGGGCCTTTTATGTGTCATTTTCGCAAAAGTAAATAAGTCAGTGCTATGAGCTTAATTTTTTTAAACTTATTTTGCTAGTCATGCAGGAAGTTTTAAAAATAATATAAATTATATTAATTTTAAAAAAATCAAATTGATAAAATCAACTACGTTATATAAGTTCAAATTATATCAAATTAATTAAAAATTAATAAATAGTTGTAAGGATAGTCTTGGAACGTAACTTTAAGACATTCTCAAGTAAAAATCCTACGAAACAAAGACAATAATCAAAATATTCCTAGATATGTACAAAAAAAAATTTATACAAAACAAACATGATAATCTAGAGATGTTGGATATCTATAATTTTTTATATCTATAATTTCGACATCTAAAATTTCGGTTATCTACATTTAAAAAAAAACAAACGACCCGTAATTGTTATACTTATTAATTATAAAATTCTCTTCAAATACAAATGTATATGCGTTAGTAACCAATGTCACATGACAGTCACGTGATAAAGTAATTAGACTAATAGTTAATTACAAATCCAAATATAGTGTGTCCATTCATTTATTCATTATTCAAATATAGTGTGTCCGTAAATCAAACACTAACTAAATGCTAGAAATGTAAATGGTAGTTCTTAATTGTTAAAAAATATTAAAATACTAAAAATGATTAGTTCAAATATTTATATATTTGATATAAATTCTCCTCATTTATATTCATAAGGGTAACTCATACACATTTAACAAATTTTATTATATTTTCATAGTAAATAGTAAATAAAAAGAAAGTGTTTTACTGGAATAGAGATCGAACCTTTCAACCTAACATATGACTCTGTGAAAAAGAAGAAAAAAAAAAGTTGAATTAAGAAACTTCTAGAAGTTGGATAACCAAACTTGAAGGTTAACTATATTCTACTGTTGAAGAGTAGAGTGATTAAGAAAGGATGAAAAAGAAAAAAGAAAGTCACCAACTACAAAGTACTGTCACACTGAGTCTTCAGTTTCCCCTCTTATTTTAAAACCCCAATTCCAGCTCATTACCACTCAACTCTTTCCCATTTTTCTTCAAACCAGACCTCATTTATTCCTACCTAGGTTTTTCTTTTTGTTCCATTTCTCTCCCCATTTTTGGATTTTTTGTTTTTACCCTTCTTCTTCCATTTCAAGATCTATTCTCATTCATCCCCCAAAATCCTTCCTTTCCATGGATTTCTTCACCAAAATCAAAACTTCCCAACATCTTCCTCCATTCCCACCTCCAAATCCTTCCCATTCCAGCTTCCCCATTATCGCCATTGCCATTATTGGAATTCTCGCCACTGTCTTTTTGCTTCTCAGCTACTATGTCTTCGTCATCAACTGTTGTCTCAACTGGCACCGCTTCGATCTCCTCCGCCGTCTCTCCCCCTCCTCCACCCGTCGACTCCCCTCCCCCACTGCCTACTCTCCCGCCCTCGAGACTCGGGGTCTTGACGAATCGGTGATTAGATCAATCCCTTTACTGCATTACAACAAATCAATGGGCAATGAGAAAACCTCATCTGAATGCGCTGTTTGTTTGAGCGAATTTCAAGAAGATGAGACTGTTCGAATTATTCCCATTTGTTCACATCTATTCCACATCGACTGTATCGACATTTGGCTGCAAAATAATCCCAATTGCCCACTCTGTCGAACCAGCATTTCCAGCTCTGTTCGGTTTCATCGATTTCCTCTGCCAAGCTCCTCGCCGGAGGATCCAATCAACGGCGGAGGTGAAAGGGACTTTGTAGTGATTGAATTGGGTGGAATTCGAAACGACCCATCTGGCCAATTTCCACAAGAGCGGGCGAATTCAAGGGAATTGCCGGCGGTGAAATTGGAACAGGGGAAAAAATGGCACAAGCTTCAGAAAGTGACGAGTTTAGGGGATGAGTGGATTGACACTAGAGAGAAAGATGAGCAATTTTGTATTCAACCCATTAGACGGTCAGTTTCGATGGACTCGTCGGCGGAACGGCAGATGTATCTGGCGGTGCAGGCGGCGTTGCAGCAGAGCCGCCGTGGGAATGAGGTTAGTCCCCGCAGCGATGGGTGTAATGGGAGAGGGAGAAGGTCTCTGTTTTCTTTTGGAAATGGGAGAAGTTGTAGAAATGCTGGTCAAGTTCAACCCGTTGGTTTGGAAGAGAATTAAGAGTCAAAACAAATTGATTTTTGTTGTGATTGATTTAGAGATAGAAAGTGTTAGCATTTTGTGAGAGAGACTCAATCAAAACATTGATACCTTTTTTTCTTAATGTATTTTCTAATTAATTTTTCTTCTAAAACCAATCATAATTGTCAAAATTATTGCACAAAAAGAGAATTAAGTAAAAAATAGATTAAATTTCTTATAAGTGTTACATTGCTCAAGTTATGAAGTGATATTTATTAGTATGAACATAGTTCAGATTCTCAAATCTCGTTACCAGATCATTTATTTATAAGTATTTATAAAAAGTTAGAAGAAAAGTAGGTGAATATTTTAAATTTTATAGGTATATATATAAAAGGATAAGGATTATTTTGTTTGGGATTAAAATATGTAAAAAGTAGAGTTTGATATGTTTAATCAAGTTTGTTAGATGTGGATTATGCCTAGTTTGAAAGTCCATAGGATTAGGAAAAACATGAATTGCTGCTTGTCAACCTTAGTAGGTCTCTCTTATCCTGTTTTGCTATTTTGGGGAACAACACTTCCACCTATCTTACTACATTGTGATATGTATTGGTATTGGACAGGTTTAATTGGTCCATAGAGCTAGTCTTATCACTAGGTATTGTATAGGGGCATAGTCGTAACAAAAATGTCATTTATAACAAAGCTTATATTGTCTATATTTGGCAATTAAACCTAAAAATATTGTTTTTACTTTTTTGGTAAGAAAATTAAACCACAAAAACATTTCTTTTAGTTCAACCTTTGATACAATCGCATCTTTTATTTCACGATAAATATTAGACTATCAATGTATTTGTAGTAGACATATATAACTAAAAGATGCAAATCAAGATTAACGTCATAATTGATTAATATTAAGTTAGCATCTATTAGCGATAGATATCTATTGGTTTATTTTCTTACGTAGATGTTTATTTGTGACGTCACATTATTAATATTTTTTTAAAAATATTTGTAGTATTTGTATAATAATAATTTTGTTGCTATATTTGAAAATATGATAATGTGTATTATGAAATTCTTATAAGGACATTCAATTAATATGAAAAATATTTGTGACAAATATCATTAGAAAAAATCGCTGCACATACCAAACATGATTTACGTCAATCATTTTTAGATATCAACACTCTTTCTCCCTCCTTCCTCCAAAAGGAAAAAAAATGTGAAAGACATTCCTCTATTTAAAAGATCTTAAGCTCAAATTAAAATCGAACATAACTCAGTTGATATATTATTTGTACTATCAACTTCAAAGTTGGAGTTTCAATTACTCTACTCTATATGTTGTAGAAAAGAAAATTGTTGAGTTCAAATTTTTAGTGATATTTTCTAAATAAATGGAAAATAATTTAATTGGAAACTTTTCACCATAGATGTTCAACTATTTTTTTTCTTCTAACAATAAATTAAAATTAAGATCAATGCACTTCATATGATATAATTCAATTTTCAATACTACAAAATCACTTATTTTCAAGGCTTTTAAGTTCTGAGAGTGTTTTGGTCATTAAAAATGATATTTTCCTTTTAAAAATCATAATGTTTAATTAAAACACCTTTTACACAAAAAAAAAAAAAAAAAAAAACTTTGGTGTACACTCGTTTTAAAAAAGTGAAAAGCAGTTTATATTATTTTTGAGAAATTAGTAGCAAAATGTTTGCAACACAAATTTATAAGAAAAGCTTAAAAAAATAGTTTTACATAAGTGATTCCAATAAAAATGATTTCCGTGAAACCACTTATTTAAAAAGTACTTTTTACTTTTTAAATAAGTTGGTAAGTCGGTATTAAATATATAATGTTTAATTTAGAAATGTTAGCTTGGAGGAATGGGCCACTTGACGCCCACTAATGAACGATCCAAATTCCTACGTTATCGGTTCGGTCCAAACGACCCATTTGGTTATAGCATGAAAATTCTTATTATTTAACAAATTTTTAACTTTTACACTACAAAATAAAAATTTATTGAAAATATGTGAACTAAATAAGATACTGGTAAGCACTTACTACTTAAGTATTGAGTATGACCAGGTAAAATAAAATGAGTTTTTCGGATATTATATTAAATTTATCTTTACTGGTTACCTGAACTTTTAGGTTAAATTTAATTTGAGATTGATTCAGAGTAAGGTGAGCAATATGTTTTAGAATATTGTTCAAGCAATGGCAATGTTATTTTGTGTTCGTTTAATGTTAATTTTTGATATTGTAAGACCATTTGTCAGTGATTTTGGATTGAAGGGTTGATTGAAGATTGTGTGCTTTACTTTGCAAAGAGAGACTTGTACAGCTTGTTCTCTTCCTCTACAACCTCCGTGCCAATCTCGAACTACTCAACAAAAGGCAAGAACCAATCTTAGCAATATACAATACAACCGATCAAGATGAAGATCATGGTCGCCATTAAGCGTGTCGTCGATTACGCCGTCAAAATCCGTGTTAAACCGGACAGAGTAAGATCCCAACTCATCAATTCTTTATTATTTTCAAATATTTCATCTTCTTCGATTCATTTTTGGTAGAAGACGACTCACCCCCTTTTTGTAAACTGCAAAATTAGACGGGGGTTGAGACCCAGAATGTCAAAATGTCGATGAACCCCTTTTGCGAGATTGCAATCGAGGAAGCTCTGCGTATCAAGGAGGCTGGCTTGGCCTCTGAGGTTGTGGCGGTCAGCATGGGTCCGGCTCAGTGCGTCGACACTCTCAGGACGGGCCTTGCGATGGGCGCTGACAGGGGCATTCATGTGGAAGCCACTGCACCCCTTTATCCTCTCTCTGTTGCTAAGCTTTTGAAGGCCCTTGTTGAGGTTGAGAAGCCTGGCCTTCTTTTACTAGGGAAACAGGTTTGCTTTTATCCATCTTTCGATTTGCGAACTAATTTTTGGTGATGGCAGATTTAATTGAATTTTGAATACAGGGGATTAGTTGCTCTGTTGTTGTTGATTGGGGTTTTATGATAATTTTGGGGATCTTGAATTATGCCCACAATAGTAATTGAACCTTTACTTCTCGTATTGGGGTTTTGATTTCTGTTGTACATTTCCTGGTGGTGACTGACATGAGGGTGAGTTTTGTATCATGTTCTAGAATAGTTTGTATTGATTAAGATGGAAAGCATGGTCCATTGCAAAAAAATGTCACATTGGTTGACAAACCCAGGAACTGTTGCCATTTCTTTGAGCCTATGTGGTTTTCAGCTTTTGGCGAAGTTTCTTCAACCTTAACATAAAAACGAATACCAAATTCAGTTGTGATGTGAACATGGTACCATTAGTTAGAAATAGGAAAGAATTTTTGTATGGAATCTTTTGGATAGAATTCAATAATTAACTATCCAGAGTTTGTTTCAAAATATACGAGATCATAGTATTGTAGAAATATAGGGGGGTTCGTTATCCTAAAATTTGTTTGCTTGGACCATTTACATAATAGGTTATGACATGATGCTGGGGAATATGTCAGTTGGAATTTGGGATTGTGGGATTTGGTAGTTTGTTCTTCTGTATGTTGTTATCCGTTTTCATCTTTCTTTAACTGCAATATTTAACGTGAAAGGAGACTTATTGTCCAATCTGACTCTGGACTTGCAGGCTATTGACGATGATTGTAATCAAACGGGGCAGATGGTTGCAGGTCTTCTGAACTGGCCTCAAGGGACTTTTGCCTCGAAGGTTGGCTTCTCAAGAATATACATTTTACATTTTAGGGAACAACTTAGAAGGAAAATGGCGAAAAACTAACTAGCCGTAAGAGCTGGCATGATACGGAGGATAGGTTGATAAGTATACTTCGTTGAGTACTTTGAGATGCTAGCTCCAATATCCTGTGCTTACTTCATTAAGTACTTTGAGGCAGATTCTCATTTTATACAATGTCTTTCCTGTAGTAGTCAAATACTTTAATGTTTATGTTGGTCCTTCCCTTGTTAGTTTATTTTGAGCAGCTGCTAAGAAACTTTTAAGAAACCAACAGATATGAATCACCATGGGTTGGGATTGACTCATTTGTAGATTCAGATACTTCTTAGATGATGAATTCAAACCAGTTTGCTTAAGTATATAACCTGTTGAGATTTATTTATGCCAAATGTATTAGGAGTCAGGACTAGGCATTTGTGTTGGACTAGATGGTATATGTTGTCTCTCCTCAAAATTGTTTTAAACTTTATTCGACTTCTGGCACATATTATCTGTGAATTTATTATTTATAATTATAACCATCTCTTAGATTTTGCTAACAAGTGTCAATAGGATATGAGAATGATAATCTGCTTCTCTCCAATCTATATTGCTAGAGATCACTTTGCCTGCTGTATGAAGAAAATGTTTATATGACACTGATCCGCGTTTCCAGTAGGTTGTGATAGACAAGGAGAAGCAGGAAGTGACGGTGGACAGAGAAGTGGATGGTGGTCTCGAGACTCTTTGTTTGGACTTACCAGCCGTAATCACGTTAGTTTCTTGCATTTACACAGTAGCTTTACCTTTTATAGACCTGTATAGGTCCAACTTGATAATTTGAAATGTTGATATTTTATATTCAGATTTTCTTCTCCTGGAGCTCAAAAATGGCTTGAAATATTGATTCAGAAAACTATTAACCATTTGCATCTTCAATGTAAATTTAACAGTTTGCCAAGGATGTACGCAAATTTTAACAACCAGAACAAAAAAACTTAGAAGATTTAATCCTTTAGAAGTCTAGTTATCTTCTTTCATGTTGAGTTTTATAGAGAGTTCACGGAACTTGTTGCCTGGAAAACTCCATAGATGTCAATATCTTCAATCAAGGAACTGATTGTTTTTGGTTGTTATGCAGAACTGATTTGAGGCTGAATCAACCGAGGTATGCTACCCTCCCAAACATAATGAAAGCAAAGTCAAAACCCATAAAGAAGTTCACTCCACAGGAATTAAATGTGGATGTGAAGGCCGATTTAGAGGTGGTTGAAGTGACGGAACCTCCGAAAAGAAAAGCGGGTATCATATTGTCATCTGTTGATGAACTGATTGACAAACTAAAAAATGAAGCCCATGTCATTTAATCATTTGATCATTTGTCATTTGATCTCTCTCTCTCTCTTTCTAATCCATTTACATGTTCAGGATGCAAATAAATACAGCACAAAATTATAATTGAATAACAGGATTTCTGTTTCCCCTCATCCTTAGCCAATGAATTTCCTTGTTTTGATTCTTGATTGAAATTTGGTTTGCTTTTGCTATTAATTGCTACAACAGTGTGGAACTGTAATAGCAAATAGGCACTTCAAAAAAGAAAATGATGATTGTTGAATGTTTACCATTTTTTTTTTTTTTTTTTGGATAATGGACGTGATGTCTCTATCTTAACCCATGATATTCGGTCTCATTACAATAGTTTCGTATCTTTAAAGATAGGTTCTTATTTACCATATTTATTTCAACTCATAAAATCACATGGGGAAAATGACATTATTTTTTTATTTCTTTATGGCCAAAACAACCACCAACTCTTATCCATCCAAATTACATTTTTCTTTTTCTTTTTTATTTATTTTTTAGTACAAGCCAAAATTATCGTATCTAGTCAGTAATATCCATATATTTACTACTACGTAGGTTTATGAGTCCATGGGTATGAACTCTTCATATTCTTCGCCATTATTACCATGGTGAGAGGTCAAACCTCCAGATTTTGAGATATGATCAGAATTTTTAGATCAAACCTCCAGATTTTTGAGATATGATCAGGATTTTTATCTTTTAAACTACTCATTATGTCAAATTTTATGTACAATACTATAACATTACTGACTTGAACATAAGCCTTTCATGAATCTTTCTATTTATTAGTACATGTGGAGTTTGGTTATGGTTTATAAAGTTTTAATTTAATCTCACTCTTAGCGAATGTTTTAATTATTTTTGTGAATGGTAAAAAGTTTTAGATGGAAAAAAATCACATTAAGAGACAAATTAAAAATTGAATTTTTCGTACATTATTAGGGCAGTAATAATGCTATAATTTTTGCTGATGAAACAAAGTAGAGATGAAAGAAAAAGATAAAATTTTAAAAATAGAGCATATTCCATTTTAAGATCAAAATTTTGAGTCAATGGAACAGAACAATTATCTCTAAGAATAAAAATGTTGGAGTGAGGTTGTACAATTTGCGATGTTGGTGGCCGCAGCGGATGAGCATTCCGTTCCGAGTGCAAGCAGGTGGGGCAGACATTGATCCCCAACCAGATAAACAAACACGGCGGCGGTTAATTCATATTCCTTCTCCCAAAAAGTTGAATTTTTTATACACGTGTTCCTTTATCACTGGATCTTCTAATCCGCCCTCATCGTTTTTTCCCCCAATTTTCCCATTCCCCCAATTTTCCCAATCTCTTCGATGGCGAAATGGGACTGAAATTGGAAGCAGAGGTACGGCGTTGGACGACCCTTTGATTTCAGATCAGATGGATCCCTTAGAGGATTCTAGTTGTTGGGATTTTCTCGATTGCTCCTTCTTCGCCGACGCCGACAATCTTATTAACCCTTCACCCAATCCTTTGTGGCGGCCACCTAATGATTCCAGGCAATCATTCAACACACCCATTTCTGCATTCTCTCTTTCCTCTTCTCTTTTCCTCCCCTGTTTGATTATACGAACCATTTAACGAATTTGGGGCTTTCGTTTCATTTGCAGGTGGGATTCTTTTGCGGATACTGATGTTTCAGCCGTGCGTGTTGAATCTGAAGAAAATGATTGTTCGAGGAAGAGGTAGTTTTTTCGGTTTGCACAGATATTTTGCCAGATAGTACCATTTTACTTACCTGAATTCTGTTTTCTGGTTTTGGATGTTGCATAATTCTTTTCAGTAGGAATTTGGAAATAAGCCATCTGCTGTGGTCAATTTTATCTTTCTAGCAATATTTTTTATCCTTTTCATTGATTTTTCACTTATGTTTATCTGTAATTTTCCTCCTTGAAATAATTCTCAGGGCGCGAGATGGGTCGTGCGCTGGACCATCTTCGAAAGCTTGTCGCGAGAGGTTGCGGAGGGAGAAATTAAATGATAGGCAAGTATTTTCTGTTATCCAACACATTTGTACGCTTTTTTTCAACTATTTTGTTTGATGATGATGATGATGATGATGATGATGGGGGGATAAGCCTAATGGTATTTATGATCTGTGTATGAATTTATTTTGCTATCCAAAAAGGAGTTCAAGGCTGCAATCACTTGTATAGAGGATGAGTCAATTCTTCTCTCAGTTGTTACAAGGACATGTAGTCAAGTGTAAAGCTTTCCTTTTGTTGGTAATTTGTGCAGGTTTCTAGATTTGAGCATTGCTTTAGAACCTAGTAGACATACCAAAACTAACAAGCCGGCCATACTTGATGATGCCATTAGAGTGTTAAATCAACTTAAGAATGAAGCCGAAGACCTCAAACAAACTAATGAAAAGTTGCGAGAAGAAGTGGAGAGTTTAAAGGTTAGTTATCATTTAAGAAAGCCAATCAGCTTCATATTATCTTTGAGTCCTGCTAGAGTATCGATATTCTAATCTTTACATTATCTTTTTTCAATTAAAATTTTGCACTTCTTTTAAGGTAAATAATTTGCAGATCATGAAGCTTTTACTCTCTGTACCTAAGGCCGCCGCTTTTGATCTCTTGCATCCTTAATATTTTTATGCTTTCTTAAAGGAGCCATCTCTTTTATGATTTCCTGTTAGTGCAATTGTGCCTCTTGCATGAACGGCTTATTAGTGCGATTATGCTATTTTTTGGTATAGCTATAGATCTCTCGCACACTTCTTGTGTTTGGAATTATTTTTGGATATCTTTTCTTCTAACTTGTACTCTATGATTGGCTAATACAAAAACTTTCATGATATTTTGTTAAATGTCCAAAAGGAAAATTTGAAAATATTGTGAAGTATTGGAATCAGTGTGTATTTTAGAAGGAATACATGGTAACCCTCCCCCACCCCACCACTCAGAAAGTACTTATCGGGGATGTGCTTGACTTCAAAATACCACTCCGAACAGTAAAAACTCAAAAGGAAAGTAAATCCATTTGTACTTGCATGCCATTGTCACAAATTAAAATAGATATTGATGCGTCTCAATGATTTGGTTATGCTGTTTTCTTCTTTTAACATAAATTTTGGTTGTATAAATTGTTCAACAGGCAGAGAAGAATGATCTTCGGAAAGAGAAAATAATTCTAAAGGAAGACAAAGAAAGAATTGAACAACAGTTGAAATCTGTAGCCATTCCATCTCCAGGGCTTATCCCTGGTCATCCAGCTGCATATCATGCTGCTTCAGGTAAGATGGCTGTTTTTCCTGGTTATGGTTTGATCCCAATGTGGCAATATCTTCCTCCATCAATACGAGATACATCTCAAGATCATGAGCTCAGGCCCCCTGCTGCTTAGTTTATTTAATTTTTGGCACCTTTTAAATAACTAGACTAGAGATTCTCTTTCTTTCATTCATCCATCCATCCATCCATCCATCCATTTTTGCTTCACCAACATGTAAGTATTTCTCTCAACACATTTCCTGATTGTTCTTCAAAACAATTAGTTCCAAAATGGAACCACAATTTGCAAGGACTACTGTTTGGTACTCTTTTTCTTTTTCTACTTTTTCTTCACAACTCAATGTCCATTGTCTACTTATTCTTCATTGGTCAAAAGTTAAATTGGATTGAGGTGAAAGTTGGAAAAAATAGAGGAGAGAATAGAAACTGTACTAGTAGGAAAGAAAATGTCTTTATAAGTGGTAGCTATTGAAGGGGGTCAAATATATTTGTAGATAGAGCGAGAGCATCAACAAAAGCAGGTGGAAGTAGATTTAGCATTTATCTTAGTCTTCTTTCGTTAGCAAAGCCTATTCCCTATTGGAGCAGCATTCATATTGAGAAAATAGTAGACTTTTCAGCTGTCTAATAGGAAATAGAATGTATCTTTTGAACAAACTTATTTAGAAAAGATGCATCATTTCCAGTATGATGAGACAGGCCAAAATTGAGATAGATAATAGATCATATGAGAAGATTAGAGTAATTTTGAAAAAGTTATTTTTGTTCTGTTAGTAATTAGATTGTACTTCGTAATTTTATTTGGACATAGTCCACAGCTAAGAAAGGAGAATATTCTCCCAATTTTCACGCTGAACAATTTCTTTGGTACCATAGAAACTATAGGTTGTTAGAGGACATGCTTTGAATGCTAAAACAAATCTCAATGAACTATTTAATTGTATAGTTTGTGTTATGATCAAATTTACATCCCCTGTGCTTCAAAACTAAAAATGAAGAGGTGAGAAACAAAAATTACAGAGCAAACGAAAAGAAGTAAAGATGAATTGACAAAAAAGAAGCAACATTTGATATTGCCTGTACAAGTAATGGTTTTAACTGGAAGCCAATATCCAAACCATAATAAGAGAAGAAGTAGCAATAGTTATCCAGCTGAGGAATGCCAAGGCGACTGAGAGTTGGTATTTTTGGCATTCCCCTATAAAATTACAGCTTTTCAAGTCGTTAAAATACAATATTGCAACTCCACTTGAAGAAGAAGCTGCTGCCAGTGTCAATGTTGCTGTAATCTGCAACATAAATACATGAAACTTAGAATTCTCTGACACCACCATACAAAAAACGAAGATGGTTAAAAAGTTCCATGGAGACTCACCCAATCCCCCACGACGAAGAGGCTAACGAGCACAGTGCTCTGGAGGGTTTTGTTTCTCACCAGCGCGTAGGCATCGATTAATGCCAGCACAAAACTCCAGGTGATTTGCAACCCCAATGAAGCAATCAGGTAGCTGTACAAATGATAAATGACAAGAACACATCAAACAAGTTTGAATTAGTGCTTCCAACTCTGTTGGCCCCATCACATAAATGTATGAATTTAATGAATTAGAAGCGCTATAGTTATGACAAAGAACATAGCAGACAAGATGAATTACACATGTGGCAGATTAATTTTCAAAAATGTGGAGATGGATATTTTTGGTCAATGTCAGCAATCAATGACAATCCAAATTGCTGAAAATGGGTCATTATTCAGTAATTATGGCAGGGAAAAAGTATATAAAACAACGATTTAGACTATGTTGGAAATAGAGGCAATTCCATTTCTCCTGATCAATCAGAGTGTATGCAGGTAAATCATCGTTTCATATTTGCTCAGAATTTGCAAGGAAACAAGTTTGCTGTACTTTGACCCTTTGGACACTACAAACAAAAAACAATCAGAGTGCCAAATACTTATGATATTATCTCTGAGAATAAAGAAGTAAGCAGAACCAATGGATGTTCATTGTTCATAAAGAGAGAATCATCAGATTGTATTTAAAGTCAAATAAAGAAACAAAAAAGGGGGGCAAAGAACACATACCAAAAAGCAGTGAATTTGAAGAAGTAAGCAGTTGAAGCCATAGAAGCAATAGAGGCAGCAGCAAAGGCACACTGCAAAACCCTCAGAATTAGCCCCGTCACAGTCCCAGGAGTCCCAGGAAAATCCTTCATCTTCTTCCTTCCCAAGCTCAAAAGAAACCTCCAAAGTTCAAAATCCAATCGGGCGAATTACCCATTTTCTCGTAACTCTGTAAAGACGATCAAAGCTTTTGACCAGATAGCAATCAAGAAAAATCAGGGTACCCAAAACCCCCAAAAAAGCGAAAACGAGAAATTGGAATCCGAAATCAGAACCCCAAATTGAGAAATTGAATAGATTTCGAAATTACGAAGAAGTTGATGGGGGATCACCCGAACCCAGAAATGGGTTTGGAAAAAGGCAATAAACAGCGATGGATTTGTTTGGATTGAAGAAGAAGGAAAAAAAGGGATTTGGAAAGGAAGAAAGGGTAAAAGGGATTTGCATATATGCATGGTTACGTATAGGAGTTTAGAAGTCGGGGAATTGACTTTGGATTAAACAAATGGAAATGGCATCACCAATTCACAAAGTCATTGGATCACTTCATCTCAGCCAGACGCCGTAGAATAGAACCTCCAAGTCCCTCATTTCCAAATTTTCTATTGAATTAAAAAAAAAAAAAAAACCTCCACATATTATTTAAATTATTAATTAATTAAGTTATTATTTTCTTCAAATTAAGTTTTAATTCTATATTTACAAGGTGAAAATGAGTTTCCTTTAGTACTATGATACGATTTTAGATGTTCAAATCTCTTTTTGCAGTTGTATAATATTTAAAAAATTGTATTTATAACATTAATATTAATATTAAAAATCACTATATCGAATATATTTTAGAGAAAAGTGTTTTTTTTTAATCTAGATAGATTGGTCAAAAATTCAAAATATATTAATTTTAGGTGTCTATGAGTTTTTTTTTTTAATTATTAATTTTTATTTCTTCTAGAGTTGGTCATTGACATTGTATGAAGTACTTTTTTATTATATTAAATTCTGACTTAGACATTTTAAATAATAAAAAGGTTTAAACAAATTATCTATTATCTTTCCCTCTCCATCTCTTCAACTCATTGTAACACAGATGAAGCAATTTAGTTGATATAAAATATAAATATATTTACCATCAAGACGTAGAACATTTTCAAATATAATAAAATAAATTAAAATATTTTAAAAATATAGTAAATTTTCATATTCAATTAATGATAGATATGATAGACTAAATTCTAACTTTAAAAATTATAGAGATAGAATAACATTTTTACCAATTCATAATTAAAATTGGTATAATCGTAATGAGATTTGATTGATTGATCACTCATTATGAGCCTAATTTGTAAACATATTTAATTGTCTTTGATCACTTCTACTTAGAAATACAAATATGTCATATTTACTATTATAGTTAATGTTTCCTTTTGTCATTTGATTCAAACGATAATGATAAAGGAGAAAGTGAATCCTATCTCTCCATGACACAAAAATAAAATTAAAAGTAACTTTTTAAAAAAATAACTTTTAATATTGTTTGTGTATGATGAAAATTGATAGAAAAATAATCAGACGTGCATCCAGGATGTACCCAAATTTTTTTACGATGAAGTAACAATAAATGTGACATTCATAATTGACATATTGTTACATGTTTTACAAGTTAAAAATCTAACACATGGACAAAATCAAACTTAACACAATTCAAACATTTAATAAAGCTTTGGAATTGGAAACCAAAAAAGACATAAGTAAATTCAAAGTCTAAAATGTGTAAGAGCATCCGTTCCATCCAACCCTTTCTGAGCAAAGTAGAGACGGTACTCTCTAACAGTGATTTGTTTATACTTGGGAGGATTTTGTTGGGACAACAATTGCTTGATGGGTCCATAAAGTTTGGAGGTTGGTATAATGCCGGTGCTGAAGAAAGTTGCCACCGATATTCTTGGACCCTTACGAGTTGCCAACACTCTATGCACCGAGCTCACGAATTTGTCATTCGAAATCAACTGCATCCATAAAGGAACACAAACCCATCATTATATTTTCGATGTGTATCTGACGATTTAATTACTTAATGACTGCATAATCAAACATTGCCTGCAATAAGTTGCCGACATTGACGACTAAAGCTCCAGGAACTGGTGGAACTTCTACCCATTTGTTGTGATGTAGCACTTGAAGACCTCCGATATGATCTTGAAGTAGCACGGTGATGAAGGTACTATCAGAGTGCTCGGTGATGCCGATGGCGAGTTCCGGCTGAGGACACGATGGATAATAGTGGCAGAGCGTGGCATGTCCCTCATTGCAATCTATGTCTACGAGATGAGTTGATTTCAGACCAAGGGCCTCTGAAAGTAGTCCAAATATCAATTCTCCAAGCTTCTCCATATGTTTTGAATAATCAAATAGAATGTCTCTGCAACAAAAATCTTTATCACCAATCACAACAAATGACACCCATTGCAATAATTTCACAGTATGAATCGCAAACAACCGCTCCAACACCAACACCCACACTTTGACAACGAGAAAAGTCTTGGGGGGCATGATAGTTATCGTAATTAGGCAAAAGAACAGAGACGAAGAAAAAAAAGAGACAGAGAATGGAGAGAGTGGAGATTACCTGCAAACTTGAGGGAAGTCTTGTGGGCTAAAAGAATTTGGAGTCATTTGAGTGAAGATGGCATCCCTCCAATTGGTAATGGGTGCACTAAACAAATCGAAATTGGAATTGTAAAGGAAAGGTTTAGTGATGTCTCTTGTAAAATATTGTTTCTTCACTTCAGTGTCCTGTTCAAAAAATCGACGTGTCCCATTTATGATCTCCTCCTGAACACTCACCGGAACCCCATGGTTAAGCAATTGAAAGAACCCCCAAGTCTCTGAAGCTTCTCGGATTTTGTCCACCACTTCTCTGCGTTTGAGTGGATCTTTATCGATGCCTTCCAAATCCACCACTGGAACACCCAAATGGGGTTGTTTGGGAACAGAGGTGTTGTCGGAATACGAACGTTCTTTGTGTGGGTAGTAGAATATTGCTGGGATTTCGGAGACGCCGGAGTCGACAAGGCCTTTGACGCCGGCCTTAGTTTGGTCGAAGGCTTTGAGTTCGGAAGCCATTTTTGTTTTGAGTGTTTGTATCTTAATTTAATGACCAATTTATCTGAATGGACATAGTTTTATTGGGGGTGAGGAGGTGAATGCTTGCTAATCCAGCGTCGGCAAATACAGACAGAAAACATGTGAAGATAGTTTAGAAACGATTGGGGGTGAGGATGTGAATGGTCCTTGTACCCCCTTATTCGTCACCAAAAACCTTGGTACTTCTCCATATGGTCACCCCACAAAAATTAAATTGAAAATTACTTTTAATTATTATTTGACTACGAGGGTAAATTGGTATATCAAAAAAGACTTATGCACCAATTTGCTATTTTTTTTATTTAATTTTTTTTTCTATTTTTCTATCCACCCCTTAAAATTTGTAATTCTTCCAAATTTTTCTAATTATTATCGTTACATTTGTAGATAATTGGGCCTTAAACCCGAACAAAGAACTAAGCCCAACTTTACTAAAATGACCCAATTCTCATTCTTTTGGTAGTTGGCATGGATGGACATCAAACAACCACGTCTCCTTCCTCAAGGTAAAATCTTGGAATATTATGATAAGTAGCAACATTTTAAGTTGCATTCTGAAAATTGGCAAAAAAAGAAAAAGAACATTAGAAAAGTAGCAAATGCCCTCAATAATATGTTTATAGTGTAATTAAATATGAGTTTTTATATATTTGACAAGCAATAACATAATTATCTTATTAGATTTAAAATTTAAAATTCAAATGATTTCCATCTGTCTAAAGGAAAATTTGATGGATGCAAAACTGGAACACACTTGAAGACACTTGTGATGTGTGAAGATTGAATAGAAAAACTAAGCAAAATCGACAAAAAAAAAATTATGGGTAAGGTCAGATTGTGTTTGCAATGATCCTCAGGCATTGTGATTATAGTTTTAAGGATTGAAGGGGACATACGGCTGCAAATAGATGAAAATGAGGATTAAGATATGGATATAAGTGTGAGTTTGTAAATTTATTAGCCAAAAGTTGAAAAGCTTGAGTTGAAGCATTTTGTTTTGTTTTGTTTTGTTTATTTTTATTTTTATTTATAGTCTTTTTGGTGATGGTTATGTTCCTCATCTTGACGTTTGCTCGAAGATACTTCTTTAGCTAAGGTCTCTGTTCAGGGATTGATTTTTTGCTTAATCCTATCTGCCACTGCTAGGTTGGGACATGCCTTGTTATGATATGTTCTGCAATTTGATGGAAGATTTTACCACCAAGAATGCTCCGAGTTTGACTCCATATGTTCGCTTTTGTGAGTTCATCTTCATACGGTTCATACGATATACTGGGAGAATTGTCAATGATATGGTATACAGGGAGATGTGTCAATTGCCGCATAAAGCTTAATGTGCAACCTCAGTTGTGAGTGTATATTTGAGAAAGAAAGCCAAATGACGATTAAGAGATGTGAAGTTTTTACAATATTATCAATTGATGGAAAGATATGTAATTTATCATTAATTTATGATGAGTTTAGGTAGGAAGACCATAAAATTTCAAATCCTTTCATAGGTATCTGCTAAAATTTAGAATTTTTTATTATGTTGTTTGTCATGTTCAACTAATTCCTTCCTCATTTGGCTCTCAAATTTTAGTTCATAAGTAATGTGTCTACCTCTTATTTTGAAGGTATTTTGAACTAATCAATTGACTTTATTCTTAACATCGGTAAACTTTTTTTTCCTCTTTCAAATACATTATATATTTTTTCAAATATATTTTAAGGGTTTAGAGTTTAGGAATTATCAAATTTATTTGAGTATAAGGTATTTGTGCAACGCACGAAGAAAAAAGTCAATTAAGAAAAATCTCTCTTTTCTTTCTTTCGTTCTTCATTTCTGTGAATCTTCAGTAAATATCATGAGTAAAATATTTGGGAATCAAGCATCCAAAGTAATAAACTTGAAGAGAAGAAGACGATCTACACAAGGCCCTAACGATAACAATAACGATAAAGTAAACATATTCATAATTCATATATAGTTACACTAACACTAACACGTTTTACAAACTTAACACAATTCAAACATTTAATAAAGCTTGGAAATGGAAACCAAAAAAGACATGAATAATTCAAAGTCTAAAATGTGTGAGAGCATCTGTTCCATCCAACCCTTTCTGAGCAAAGTAGAGACGGTATTCTCTAACAGTGAGTTGTCTATACTTGGGAGGATTTTGTTGGGACAACAATTGCTTGATGGGTCCATAAAGTTTAGAGGTTGGTATAGTGCCGGTGCTGAAGGCACTTGCCACTGATATTCTTGGACCCTCACGATTAGCCACCACTCTATGCACCGAGCTTACAAATTTGTCATTTGAAATCAACTGCTTTCATAAGAGGAACTCAATTAATTAAACTAAACCCATCATTACTTTTTAATTACCTCAATACAATTTAATTATTAATTACTTAATGCATGCGTAATAAAACCTTGCCTGCAATAAGCTGCCAACATTGATGGCAAAGGCTCCAGGAACTGGCGGAATATCCACCCATTTGTTGTGATGAAGCACCTGAAGACCTCCGATATGGTTCTGAAGCAGCACACTGATGAAGCTACTATCGGAGTGCTCGGTGGTGCCGATGGTGAGTTCTGGCTGAGGACACGATGGATAGTAGTGACACATAATGGCATGTCCTTCATTGCATTTCAATTCTAGGAGATGGGTTGATTTCAAACCAAGTGCCTCTGAAAGTAGCCCAAATATCAATTCTCCAACCTTTTCCATTTGTTTTGAATACTCAATTAGGATGTCTCTGCAACAAAATTCACAAAAAGATAACACCAAAATTCTTTACTCCATCATATTCAATCAATTCCTAACAAATAACGTATTCAAATGGTATGGTAGGAGGCCGCAAATATTTTAACAAAATAATATCTTAATAATAAATTGATATTTTATTAGAAAATTTAGACATTTTTATTTATGGAGAAAAATAGTTACATTTTTAGAATGTTAAAAGTAAAATAAAAACGTATTAAAAATATATAAAATTATAGTACATGAAATTGTACAGTTTATTTGTTTTCTCTACCAACCTCACCAACATCTACCCGAAATGGGTAATGATCAGGTGATTTCATATGCTTTCAACGTCTTTACCGTACAAAACTAAAATAATTTATTTTTGTATGGTAGAGAGATTAAGAACTTATGAGATGAATACATTCTCGTTTTCCCTTTTCATTTAAAACTTACATCGTTAAAATTATTTATTTGTTTGTTTTCAAAACTACACCATGTCCTTTGTGTTAAATTAAATTAGTCATGAACTTAACTTTGAGTTTGTCAAAAAATTTGAAATCTATGACATTTAAAAACATTATTATCCACACATTTAGACATTTTTATACAATTCTCTTCTATGTTCATGCATCACTAATCTACCTTTGTTACTCACAAACAACTCCACACCTTTCAATAATATATAATCCATCACCCAATACACAATATGATAGACACAAAAATAGTATATTAAGTGGCTCAATTCACATATGAAACACTTTTATGATTAGCCCGACCCTCAAAGTCACCCATGCAAGAGAAAGAAGAAAGATAGAGAATGGAGAGATGCAGAGTTTACCTGCAAACTTGCGGGAAGTCTTGTGGGTTGGGAGAATTTGGGGCCATTTGAGTGGAGATGGTATCCCTCCAATTGGCAGTGGGTGCGCTAAACAAATCGAAATTGGAATTGTAAACGAAAGGCTTACTGTTGTCTCTTGTATAATATTGTTTCTTCACTTCAATGTCCTGTTCGAAAAATTGACGTGTCCCATTTATGATCTCATCCTGAACACTCGCCGGAACCCCATGGTTAAGCACTTGGAAAAACCCCCAAGTTTCTGCAGCTTCTCGGATTTTGTCCACCACCTCTCTTCGTTTGAGTGGGTCTTTATCGATATCTTCCAAATCCACCACTGGAACACCCAAATGGGGTTCGTCGGAAACAGAGGTCTTGTCGGAATTTGAACGTTCTTTTTGTGGGTAGTAGAATATTCTTGGGATTTCGAGAACGCCGGAGTCGACAAGGCCTTTGACGCCGGCCTTAGTTTGGTCGAAGGCTTTGAGTTCAGAAGCTCTGTCGAAGGTTTCATCATGTTTAGAGAAAGGTGTGAGGTTTGCCATTTTGTTTGAGGAGTGTATTGTGTATGATCTTTTAATGCTCAGTTTATCTGAATGAAGATAGTTTTCTTGGGGGTGAGAACGACGTGAATGCTTGCTAATCCACTGTCGGCAAATACGGACAGAAAACATGAGAAGATAGTTCAGAACTCTTTCCCCCTCATGGTGCCTTTCTCTCTAGTTTTCCTTTTTCGTAAACCCTCCCAATATGCCCTTTTACTTGCATCTTTACTTGTATTTTGCATCCATATTGACACATCAGTCCACCTTTTAAATTTATAATAAAAATGTACAAATCCATTGACAAACAAAAAGTGTTTAATCCAATAAAATTACATCATATTGTTATTATTATTATTATTATATCATAGAAAAATTATGAATTTTGATACATTTGTTGCCACCATGGCAATAAATGTGACAATGATAAAAAACAATCCATTTGAAATAAAATTAAAATATGGAGAATATATTATATAATTACATTAAATTTGTACTTCTTATAAATAAACTTCATATATATTTGAAATAAACAAAACAAAACTGCACAAAAAACTTAGTGCCCAGCGATCTTTGCTACTAAAAAATAAATTTTAAAAAGTTAAACAAAGCTCTAACCATAAACAGAAGGAAGCTCAATACTTGAGATCATATTTGTAAATTGACTTAAATCATAAAAATCAAAGCCTAAATTCTGGGAGAGGATCCATTCCATCCAACCCTCTTTTTGTAAAGTAGAGACGGTACTCTTCCACAGTAGTTTGTCTATATTTGGGAGGATTTTGTTGGGACAACAATTGTTTGATGGGTCCATAAAGTTTGAAGGTTTGTATAGAGGAAGAAAGTTGGCACCGATACTCTTGGACCCTTACGAGTAGCCAACACTCTATGCACTGAGCTCACGAATTTGTCATTCGAAATCAACTGCATCCATAAAGGAACCCAAACCCATCATTATATTTTCTATGTGTATCTTACGATTTAATTACTTAATGACTGCATAATCAAACATTGCCTGTAATAAGCCGCCGATATTAACCACCAAGGCTCCGGGAACTGGTGGAATATCTACCCATTTGTTGTCACGAGGCACCTGAAGACCTCCGATATTGTCTTGCAGCAACATACTGATGAAAGTATCATCGGAGTCCTCGGTGGTGCCGATGGTGAGTTCTGGTTGAGGACATGGTGGATAATATTAGTGGTACAGAATGGCACGTCCCTCGTTGCAATCTAAGTCCACCAGATGGGTTAAACCAAGGGCCTCCGAAAGCAATCCAAATATCAATTCTCCAACCTTCTCCATTTCTTTTGAATAATCAATTAAGATGTCCCTGCAACAAAAACCTTGATCAACAATCACAAAAAGTATCACCAAAAATTCTTTACTCTATAACGTTCCATCTCATACTAAATAATCGAGATCTAATATATCCATCTATTATATCTATCCATACTATATTAAATGGGGAATATGTTAAAAAGTAAAATGACAACACTTCTATGACTTGAAATCCATGATAGTAGATCTTTTAGTTCAATCTCCGGTTGTACATTTAGTTGCTCAAATTTTGGTTATGTTTGGTATTTTTAGTGTATACTCAAACAAAGATTCATTAAAATAATGTTGCAATAAACTCAAAAAAGCAACTCCAAGTAACAATAATTTTTTAAAAAAATAAACAATAATAAGAGAAGATTTAGTTACTATATAATTTTTTTTAAAAATAATAATTATGATTTGATATCCTAATATGAAAACAACATTCAAATATTACTTATCGAATTAAGATAAAAAATTTCACAAAATTTGTCAAAGAGATTTTATAAGAACCATAAAATTGTGTTCCATGCATACACATACAAAATTTTGTTTAAGATGACATTTTCCTCTAATCAAGAAATCGAGATATGTGTTCTTGTGGGGTTTTTTTTTTTTTTTTTTTTTTCCTTTTTTTCCGTCCAAAAAGCAACCATCAAAGAAATACCCCATAATTAAACTAATATTCTATGTTATTTTGTCACTTTCGTATAAATTATATTTCAAAAAAATTATTCCAATCAGATTAAATATATGTATTCTAATTTGATCGAATTTTATATCTTTATTTAGTGTAATATTTTTATATATTTATTTATTGTATTTAGATGTTACATATCTTGAAATTTTAAATTTTAAGAATAAATAATGAATGTAATTTTATTTTTCTAAAAAAAACATTTTATTCTAATCACAGTTTTTTTTAGTTTTCTGTAAAAATTCATAAGATTTAGCTCTTATAGTTTTTTTAGAAAAAGGAAGACGATTTAGCCGTTTGGATCTTAACAATAAGAAAAGAAGAATTCAATTTTGTTAGATTTGGTTAGCTAGAAATTTTCTTTTATTCATGTTATAGATTTTATTTCCTTTGATTATTTTATTTGGAGATATTTGATTCTCCTAACGACGGGCCGAGATATATTAGCATCTTGTTTGTAAATATTTTATTCTAGATCTACCGTGGCTGAGGTATACTCACTATTTTGCTCATTAAAGTCGATGACGATTTAAAAAATAAAGGAAAATAAAGGAAAAAGACCTACGATGAACATGAGAAGGTATGATGTTCAAGCTTTAATAATTTCAATAATGATTTATGTGAAGTATAATGCATACTATGTTATTGACTTTGCGAAAAACAATGGTAGAGTTAATATGAGTTAAGGAAAGTCTAACCATTTTCATATCTCGGGGAGCATTGCTGATAAACTTTAAATAGTAAGATTTTAGGGGAGCCTGCCAAAAATCCATCTCGAGTATACTAAGTGAATTGTGTTATGTTAAGTTGTAAACTTGTGGAACTATATAGTGAATCATTGTTCTTAATTGGGTATCTAGCCCTTGAGACATAGATGGAATTCACCGAACTAGGTTACTAACCTCTTGGTGTTTTGCTATAGCTGCTCTAGCTGCTCCTTGTGTTAATTATTAAGTTATTAGCTTCAGTACTAACAATATATATATCCTGATTAATAAAATTTATTGTTTTCCAATTGGTAGGTTTTCGTATACTTTATCATGGATGCAATTAGAGAAGCTGATTCAACTACCAGACCTCTTGTTTTAGATGGATCCAACTATGAGTATTGGAAAGCTAGAATGACTACTTTTCTCAAATCCATTGACAATAGAACCTGGAAAGCTGTTCTAACAGGTTGGTCTCATCCTTCCAATATTGACAAAGATGGTGTTGTGACTCTCAAACCTGAAAACAGTTGGACTGAGGATGAAGATAATGTTGCTCTTGGAAATTTCCGTGCTTTAAATGCTATTTTCAATGGAGTCGACATGAATGTTTAGATGATGAAACTATCTCAGATTATCATATTCGTGTATTAGATAGATATTGCAAATGAATCTTTTGCTCTTGGTGAGAAATTCTCTGAAGAGAAATTAGTAAGAAAAGTCTTACGTTCACTACCCAAAAGATTTTATATGAAGATTATTGCCATTGAAGAAGCAAATGATATATCAACTATGAAGATGGACGAATTGTTTGGCTCTTTGCGCACCTTTGAATTAACATTTAATGACCGTGTTGATAGGAAGGGGAAAGGACTGGCACTTCAATCTGTGTCAAGTGAAGAACATACTTCTAACATAGGGAAGGAGACGAAAGAAAATTTAGTTGATTCCATTGCTCTTTTGACTAAGCAATTCTCCAAAATTCTCGAGCGATTCAATAAACTACCAGGAAGCTACGAAAAAAATGAAGACAATACGAATGCATCAAAATTGTCCAACTTGACAACTAGGAAGCGAGAAACTGAAAGGAGTGAGAACAATATAATGACCGTAACGAGAGAGTGTGAAGGTTTTGGACACTATCAAGGCGAATGTCCTAACTATTTGAGAAGACAGAAAAAATCAACCAAGTAGTGACGGGGAAGAAGTCATCCGAGCCTTAATTTAGGAAGAAATTTTCCAATATTATTTTGTTAAGAGAATGGAGATATATAATTAGTATGAAATGTTTTTTTTTTCCCTCAAAAAGCAACTATCAAAGAAATACCCCATAATAAAAGTAATAATTTAGGTTCTTGTTTCACTTTATATCAATTTTACTTTACAAATTATATTCTAATTATATAATTTTGTACATTGTACTTGAACAATAAAGATATAGCTAAGGGCTATTTACTTGAATGGATATTAATCAGATCTAGCTCATTCATCTTCAAAGAAAAAATTACTGTATTAAAAAGAAGGGAAGGGCCTCAAAAAACAGTGAGAAAAAATGGAGAGTAATTTGAGTGAAGATGGTGTCTCTCCAATTGGCAGTGGGTGCATTAAACAAATCGAAAATGGAATTGTAAGAAAAAGGCTTATTGTTATCTCTGGTATAATATTGTTTCTTCTCTTCAAATCGATGTGTCCCATTTATGATCTCCTCCTGAACACTCACCGGAACCCCATGGTTAAGCAACTGAAAGAACCCCCCATGTCTCTGAAGCTTCTCGGATTTTGTCCACCACTTCTCTGCGTTTGAATGGGTCTTGATCGATGTCTTCCAAATCCACCACTGGAACACCTAAATGGTTTTTATACATTATTTTTTGCTCCACTTCAAAAACTTCCAGCAGCGTACGAGAGATCAAATTCATAACAATCCTAAAAATGATGGTTGAATTTGAGAGTGCCATAATCTATGTGCCATCTATAAAATATGGTCAAATTCATAATAATCTTAAAAATGATGGTTGAGTTACCTTTTATTTTCGGTTGAAGGATTTAGTAACTCTTTTATTTTTTATTCATCTTTTCAAGGAATTTGAATGTAGATTTGTATTTTACATTAACTTAGATTTCATGTATTTGAATTTAGAATATTGTACTAATTCACATAAAATGTATGTTGCTTGTTTGATTATAATTTTTTAAAAATTTGATGTAACATATCTAGATCATTCATATAAATACGACATTTTGTTGCCAACAAAATTTCAAATTTTAGTGCACAAGGAAAAAATGAAAATTATTATAAATTATGAGAGAAAGAAAAAAAAAGAACCCAATGACCCAACCCATAGATTATGGGTTTAGGGTATAAAGTTTCAAAGCTTTTAAAATACTTTCACTTTATTTAATATGGTATAAAGTTTGACAGAAACTTAATTAAACATGCATTCAATTAAAAAAGATGGAACTAATGAACGACTCTGTTGTTTGACGATGTATAGACTACAATGGTAACGTGGGACTTATTGTATATACTATGATTAACCTAATAAGATCATTGTCACAAACACAAACCTTATTAGAAACTGACTTTTCAATCATCTATGTAATCAAATCTTGAAATATGGAAGAGCAGAAGTGTCATCCAATCCTTTTTCAGCAAAGTAGATATTGTACTCTTTAACACTGATTTCTTTGTATTTGGGAGGATTTTGTTCCGACAACAATTCTTTGATGGGTCCATAAAGTTTAGATGTTGGTACAGAGCCGGTGCTAAAGGTACTTGCCACCGATATTCTTGGACGACCCTCACGGTTGGCCAATACTTTATGCTCTGAACTCACAAATCTGTCACTGCAAAACCAACCCCAAACACCTTTCATTAATTTTCCCTTAATTAATACGTATCCAAATTAATCAGGATTGTATCAATGCAAATAATTGTCTAATCACTTGCCTGCAATAGGCTACCGACGTTGACAACGAAGGCCCAAGGAACTGGTGGAACATCCACCCATTTGTTTTGTTGACGCACTTGGAGTCCTCCGATGTCGTCCTGCAGTAGCACGGTGATGAATGTATCGTCACAGTGTTTGATTGTGCCGATGGAGTGTTCCGGTTGAGGACATGGCGGATAATAGTGGCCTACAATGGCAAGTCCCTCGTTACAGTCCAAATCTACGAGATGAGTTGAGTTCAAACCAAGGGCCTCCGAAAGTAATCCAAATATCAATTCTCCAACCTTCATTATTTGTTTTGAATATTCAGCAAATATTTCTCTGAAACAAAAATGTTAATAAGTTAATGCGTCAAACAAAAATATTATCTGTTTTTGGACATATGCTATCCATTTATGTGTTCAATTGATAAAAAAAATAAAGATTTTACAGTTCAAGAATCTTTACTATATTAAAATTTAAGGATAAGAAAAATGTATTTTTCACAAAAATGTTTGAAGAGATGAGAAGCGGTAAGAAGTAAGAACAGAGTATCACCTGCAAACTTCAGGCAAGTCTTGTGGGTTAGGAGGATTTGGGGCCATGAAACTGACGATCGTATCCCTCCAACAGGTCACTGGTGCGCTAAACAAATCGAAATTGCAATTGTAAACGAAAGGTTTAGTGTTATCTCTTGTATAATATTGTTTCTTCACTTCACTGTCCTGTTCGAAAAATAAACGAACCCCATTTATGATCTCCTCCTGAACACTCACCGGAACTCCATGGTTACTCACTTGTAAAAAAAAACCCAAGTTTCTGAAGCTTCTCGGATTTTGTTCACCACTTCTCTGCGTTTGAATAGATCTTTATGGATGTCTTCCAAATCCACCACCGGAAAACCCAAATGGGGTTCCTCCGGAATGGAATTTGAACCTTCTTTGGGTGGGCAGTAGAATATTCCTGGGATCTCCACAACGCCGGAGTCGACAAGGCCTTTGACGCCTGCCTTGGCTTGGTCGAATGCTTTGAGTTCGGAAGGTCTGTCAAAGGTTTCGTCAAGTTTGGAGAATGGTGTGAGGTTGGCCATTTTTGTTTGTTATCAAACTCAAATTTTTTGGGGGTGGGGATTTGAATGGTTGCTAATCCATTGTGGGCTTAAATAAAAGAATGTAAGGATCTTAGAGGGCTAATACAGACGAAAAATTTGGATGAAGATAGTTCAGATGTTAAAATTATAGAATTGGTATGTGTTTGGATGATATTGATGAAATTCGTAAACAAAACAATGATCTGAATTTGTTTAACCCGGCTAATTAACTTGCTTACTAGATAGCTAGGAAGATTATTATGAGATTTGTTCAATGGTTTTGATACCAAAAATTATGGAAATTTGTCACAAAATACCACATTAAAATATTTGTCAGATGATCCAGAAAAATATAACAATGCTCTAAACCCTTTTAACTAGTATTTGGAATGCACCAAGAAGACTCCAAACAATCAATCATTTAAAAAAGAATAATTCTTTCAACTAAATCTTGATAGTCCATCTTGTGCGAGATGAACCGAGAAAAACTATTTGAATGATTTTTCAAAACGGGTACTAGCTTCGTAAGGTAAAAACTTCAACGTGCTATTTCTGATGATAATTTTCCAAATGTTAGATCTTTTTTTTTTTATCTTTTGTTTTTTCCCTTCAATTTTAGATCTTTTCAATAATCATAATATAAAGTATTGTTTCTAAATATAACAAAATGAGTTAACTTATTTACAAATATAAAAAAAACTTTATTTTCTATTTGTAATATATCGCGAAATAGACATCTATAAAAATTTATTTTTTATTGATTTCTTATAAAATGTAAATTCACAATCATATGTTAAATTGTTAATATTCTATTCATTCACAAATGAAAATATGAAAATTTTAGACGTGTTGGACAAAAAAAAGTTAATGATCTTAACCAATTTAAATTTAAAGATATCCATATAAGTTTTTATATTAATTTATACTAAACTCTTAAACTTTGGAGTTGTATTAATTCAAATTCTAAATTTTCATGAATATATCAATTTACACTATCCTCTAAATTTCATTTAGTCAATATTGGATAGGTAGATATTGTATTTTGTCCGGTGTTTTTTTCTTTTTTTTTTATTAATGTATATTCTCAATTCTCATAATGTTTTGCCAAAACTTCCCTAACAAATATCGAAGAAAACTTAGAATGATTTGAATTGGAGAGATTTGAAAAAATGAAAGAAGTTTAATTAATTTTCCATTTTCTCGTTCTCTCTACACTCTCTCAATCTCACGTATTTTCTGGAATCTCTCACACTCTTTTTCAAACTCAACTTCTCTTCGTTCTCGTTTTTTCTCTTCACTTCTTCTCTCCATGCAAGGTGATTTTCACGTTCTTCTTCCTTAATTCCATATTCAATTGGACATAAATAACAATTTCATTTTCCTACGGAAAAAAAATTGAATAAAAAATGAGAGAAGATAATAAAATAGTAGGAGAATCATGTCAAATTAAGGTATCTCTTTCGAGTTTTTTTTCTTTCTACTCTTACTTAAAGGATCAAACCTCTCCACCCAACTCTCATTAATTTCACGTTTGGGAACAATTTTTGTTTATGGAAGTCTTAATTTTTTATTTTTTTTTTGAATTTTATAATAGATATGATTGGAGTATGGGTGCATATCATCAATTAACTACGTTTAAATATTTCTTTTAATATGCTTATTTAATTTAAATGTAGGTTTAGGAGCGTATATGGTTGTTGGCTAAAATTACATAAATACATGAAATGCATAATCAAAATTAAATTTGAGAATTAGTATTGTTTAACTAAAAATTATCATGTTTACAAATTGTTTTTTTAGAAAAGTACATAAGTGTTTGAGTTTTATTATTAAAAATTCATACATACATATATGTATATCTACACACACGCGCGCTCACACACATATATATATATGAAATTAGATCAATTTAAAATTTAAAATCATTTGCATAAAATTGCAATCAATAACAATAAATATTATTAAAAGTGAGACTTAGTAATGTTCTCTTTTTGAATTTTATTAATTTCTTAAATACATGAAATTTATCATCCAAACATAAATTTAAAACATCAAAATTTGATGATATAATATTTTTTAGGTGTAAAAATTATTTTGAAAATCAAAAATAAAATTTTATTTTTATTAATGGTTCTAATGTTACTCATCATTATTGTTTCATGCTTTATTTCTAACATAGCTAGTAAATATGAGACATTTAAAAACAAATCAAAATAACATTTTATGGATCTTATTAATTTTTTAAATTAAATAATAATAGATAAATTTTGTGCTTGTGTCAAAAATTATAAAAATGCTCCTAAAACTTGTAGTTTGTGTAAAAAATGTTCCTAAATTTTGAAAAGACTCGAGCATCCCTTAAACAAAAAGGGTTCAAAATTACCCATGAAAACTGTAAATTTTTGTTTCAAAAGTACCCCCATAAATAATCTTAAAACTTAAAAAAATACACTCATTGATCCAAATATTACAATAATTTTCTCACCAAATAAAATCAAAATTAAAATTTTAAGTAAAAACATAAAATCTCACAAAATTATAAAATAAAAAAACTATACTTAAAACATACTAAAACAATAACTAGTCAAATAAAATAATGTATATTTGACTATTAACACACATTAAACTTTTGAAATTATGCTTAAACTTTCACATGTTTAAAGAACCCTCTTAAACAAAAAGAAAAAGTTAAAAAATACATTTGTTTTTACATAGAATCACTAAAGGGAATTGTAGGACCTAAATATTTTGATGAAGTTGTATGTTAGTATTTGAGTATGGATCAGTAGTCAAATACATTTTTTATTTGACTAATTATTGTTTTAAAAACAAATTTTTATTTTGAAATTTTGTGATGTTTTAACCTTAGGCTTTTATCTTAGGAGCTAAGAAATTTGGTGTAAAAATTGGACCAATGAGATTTTTTTAAAAGCTTTTTTGAAGTTCAAAGATATTTATGAAAATTTTCAATAGTTCAAGGTATTTTTAAAACGTTTCCAGTTTAAGAATATTTTTCTAAATTTTGTTAAGTATAGAGATATTTTAACACAAACTAATAAATTCATAATTATTTTTTATAATTTAGCATAAAATGATTTGTGCATTAATTTTCAAAACATGCATAGATTTCTTGAAAGTTGGTTTAAAGAAAGAAGTATTAGAGTAAATATAAAGAGGATATTAAAATGAAACTTGTGTCTAAAGAAACTTTAATTGATATAACTTTGGAATTGGTGCGACATTATTTTGAATCCAAAAACAGAGTCAATAAACTTAAAATATCAGATCTCAAATCCAACCAGCTTTGAAAAATAATATAATACTAATAAAAGTCAAACCAACCTAAACACGAGATCGTAGATCTTCCACTTCCACTTCCACCACTAAACGGACAAAACAAAGGATCGCTTAATCGGCGGCCATTGGCCCACTAACACCATTTCTTTCATCATCCAGACTGACCCTGAAATGTTGCAGTGCAGAAATTCCATTCAAGCCTCTCCGATTGTGGTAGAAATAGTAGTCTTTGAGCGTCGTTTCTCTGTACTTGGCACCATTTTCCTCCGATAACAATTCCTTTATGGGTCCATAAACTTGAGATGTTGGATAAACGCCGATCCCAAAAAAGCTCGCAACCGAAACTCTCGGACCTTCCCGATTCGCCACCACCCGATGCTCCACGCTCTTGAACCGATCGTTCGAAATCAGCTGCAAAAATAATTCAATCCTAAGTATAACAAAATGGGAAAGCTTTGATTCTTAATTTTTATGGGTAAATTCTATAAGCTTGCCTGAAGAAGATCCCCAATGTTGATGACCAGTGCTCCGGGAATTGGAGGAATATCAACCCACTTCTTCTCGTGAAGAACTTGAAGACCTCCGATTTGGTCGTCTTGTAGAAGAACCGTCAAGAAATCATTGTCGGCGTGTTCAGTCGTGCCTAAAGTGAGCTCTGGCTGTGGACATGCAGGATAATAATGGCATAGAATAGCTAACCCCCTGTCGCATTCGATGTCGCTTAGATAATTCGTGTTCAAGCCAAGAGCCTCCGAAATCACCCCAAATAACATTCTCCCCAATTTCTTCATCTCTTTTGAGTACTCGAACAGGATATCTCTACAACAAACACCAACTAATTAAGAAAAGAGAAACAGAGGAGAGAAAAAAAATGAAAATCCCTGTTTTTCTAATCTCATGGAAAACCAGAATGTTACCGGCAAACTTCAGGCAAGTCTTGTGGGTTGGGAAGATTAGGGGCCATGAAACAGAGGAATGTGTCTCTCCAATTAGCAGCTGGTGAAGTAAACAGGTCGAAATTACTGTTGTAAACAATGGATTTTGTGTTGTGGCGGGTGTAGAATTGCTTCTTCAATTTGGTATCTTGTTCGTAAAATCTTAGGGTGCCATTTTTAATCTCATCCAGAACACTCACCGGAACTCCATGGTTGACCAATTGAAAGAAACCCCATTTCTCAGAGGCGTCTCGGACTTTGTTGACGACATCTCCTCGTTTGGATGAATCAGTGTCGATGCCTTCAAGGTCTATCACTGGAATGCTCAGTTCGGTGTCTCCGACAACAGGGTACTCGCTGGAATCAGGCGGTCGGTAAAATATTCGCGGTATTTGGGTAATGCCGCTGTCGACTAGGCCTTTCACTCCGGCTTTCGTATCGTCGAAGAGTTTCAGTTCGGCAGCTCTGTCAAAATGTTCGTCGGCGTTGGCTGCCGGAGTTAGGCCAACTCCGTCGACTCCATTCGTGCCTTGATGCAACATTGTAACTTGTAGCAAATCTTCTATGATTCGATTTTCAATTGAGAATCTCAATTTCTCTAGACTCCCATTTATATAGAATAAAGTAGCATACCTTACGTACTCTGGAGTTCGCCATCCTAATTGTTGTAATAAAAAATTTGGTTTAAATTCTATTTTGAGTACTGTACTCTGCAGTTTGTTTCATCTTTTTCAACATTTATTAGTTTCTCAACTTCCACTCTTATTCTGTCGTTAGAATTATGCTAACTTATGACAAAACGATGGGATGGACTTTAATATTTGTATAACTAGACTCCAAATTTTTCATATTAATTAAATTGATTGATAATCAAAAATAAAATCTTATTAATTTTTTTTATAAATATTTTATATCAACACACTCGAATCAAATAAAAAAAGATTTGATTTTGTTATTTTTCTCCAAAACTCAACTATCTCGCATCCCCTCTCCGGCTCTCACACTCTTTATTTTTATTTTTTAAAATTAGACTCTTGAAGTAAATCATAAGAACATTGAGTATAATAAAAATAAAACAAAATTCGCATGTTGGTGTTAACATTCATGACAATGTAAAAAAAAACAAAAATAAAATAAAATTAAGAACAACTCATGTAGAAAATAAACTACGAAATTGTAAATAAATATTCTTTCAATTAATCAATTTAATTAATATAATGAATATAGTCTAATTATCTAAAAATAGAAGTCATATTATCATTCCCTTAAAAGTGAACGAAATTCTAATCACAAAGATCAAAGTAAACTTTTGACCAAAATACAATTTAAACCAAAAAAAGTTGAAATTTTGAAATTTTTGTTGGATTTATTTGATATTTGACTAGGTATGTATATATTTTCAAAAAAATTGTCATTTAAACAATTTTCTATTTTACAATTAAAATTTTAATTTTGTTTCAATTTCATGAAAGCATTTAATATTCCGTAATAACATTTTACACAATTTATTTAGTTAAACTTTATTTCATTGGCAAAATCCATTGGGTTTGTTTTTTTCTAAAAAAAAAAAAAAAAAGTGTAAGTATATTGGTTGACTAATTTTATTTAAGATAAAATTTGAGCAATTAGATAACCCGTGAAAAACATTGTCAATAATATTGTAATCGTCTAGCAACTTTAACAAAATATCTTTTCTAGAAAGATTGTATGTAGATTCGTTGAAGATTTATTTTTTTACATATTTTCAATTTTTATTCTCACGTAAATAATGTTTATTTTTAAAAATATATATTTTAAAAATTAGTCATATTTATATTGTAATGTTAATATTATATTAAGATTAGTTGTGTCGTGAAAAGCGTGTATAATTTAAAAGTTTTATAAAGTTTTTTTAAAAAAAATATATAAAAATTGAAGTCTGTACAAACCACTCAAAATAATGTCTCTTTTTAACTTTCGGACTTTAGGTTTATTCTCAGCACATGTTAACGACTTTAGGGGTAAATTTGTTTTTATACAAAAAATAATAAGAATAATAATAATTTGTTTAATAAGGAAAAGAATATATA
>JBBPDJ010000020.1:3966087-3993463 GCA_037974625.1 Cucumis cinereus
TGCAAAACTAAATAAGAGTGAGATAGAGAAATTGACCCCAGTAATTTTATAGTGGTTAGGCGACCTACATCCACTTTCCAAGCTTATGTCACTAAAACTTCGAACTCTTTCCACGGATTATAGACAACCGCTACACCGCTCTTTTTAATACGATCAATCAAACTTTGTTTTATTTTATAATAATCTCAAATTTCAATCATGTATTCAAACTTTCTTTTATTTTATAATAATCTCAAATTTCAATCATGTATTTTAACATTTCAATAGAAACTATTTTATTATTTTGTATCTCTCCTTGGGCGAGTGCTGAACACAACACTCAGGCATTTTAATTTTTTTTTAATATGACCGACAGAACAAATTATTTACAATTAATGACAAAAAGTTACTAAAGATCAAAAATACATTACACGTAATTTTGTTTAAAAAAAAAACTAACATCCCTTTAAATCTAATTATAAATACTAATAAAATAAAGATCGATAGTGTTCTTTTTTTAATTTTATTATTCAACATTTAATACTGATATAACTACCGTTTGTTAATAATCTATTTTTTTTATAGATAGAAATCGATTTCATTTAGAAAAAGATAATTTTAAAATAAAATTTAATAATTTTTAAAAAAGAAAAACTATTAAATTATTTATACATAAATACATAAAATAAAATAAAAAACAAAAACAAAAAGGAAAGGCACTCGCCCTTCTCCTCATTCCCCATTTCTCCTTTCTTTTTTTTTTAATTTATATAATAACAAAGTGTTAATTTATATAATAACACTCGCCCCTTCCTTTTTTTCTCTCTCAAATGGGCGAGGGTTGAACCCGCGCCCTTCTCTCTCCTCGAAATCTATCATATTTCTCTAAATTGTTTGAAAACTACAATATTTTCCTAAATAGTTTTCAAAATAACAATATTTTACCAAACCTTCCCTTGTTGTGCATGATTCGCAAATGTATACAAATTAAATGTAAATTAAAATATTTGTGTCAATGTTTTACAATCCAAATGTTGTCGATTTCGAGTTGGTTTTCGTTGTCGGTTTTGAACTATATGTTGCTTTGTTTTTTCTTGATTTTCTGATTCTTGTTGGTACTCTTGTGGCCGTGATACCTCTGCAGGTGTTTCATAGTACTTGTATTTGTTATGTTCTCCATGGTCGCGTCCTTGTTCGTGCATGTATGAAATTGATGGACCAACATCCATGTATAAAGATGATGGATCGACTCCTGAATCATGATATTTTGTATTGGCCCCTGAATCATAAGATCCTGGGTCAAATGTTGTCATCATAATCATCGAATTAACATAACCAGTCTGGCTCTGCGTTTGTGTCATAGAAGACACTTCTTTCACATTTTGTTCAACCCTATCGAATTTAGCTTCACCCCTTCGAACATGTCCCAACGCAACATCATGAAATCTACTCTTGTTCGATCTATGTGAATTGTTGAAAAAAATTAGAAAATACTTAATATAGTATGTAATTTAGAGTGATTAAACAATATTTAAATATGTACTAGATGACCCACAGTTGCTCTTGGTCGAGTTATGTAGAGCCTCCTAATACTTTATTATACAAGTGGATATATTTTTAAGTTACATCCCTACCAAATTGCTAAATCAAAGCTCTCATCGCAATAAATCTTTTTCGAGATTGTCATAGCACTACTAGATGTGCGACCTTGTCTGACCAATCATTAGTTCTCATGTCAATATTGTGCAGAAGCGACTCAGTATTCCATTTAATAGAATATCTTGTTTGAAATCGAACTGTCTAATCATCATATCAAGATAATGTCACTCACTGGTGAAAACATATGAGAGGACTGATGGTTTGCCATATGTCTTGACCGTTTTTAAAAAAATTGGGCAAATTGTCAATTACATTTTTGTAAGGCTCCCAAATAATTTGAAACATCACACTACATTAAAAAGAAATGAATAAATAAATACTAATGTATAAAAAAATTAAAGTTTCAGTATTCACGTACGTGATCACACTGAAGAAGATCAAACATGTACCTAGATTGACAAACTAACTGAGTAGTTGATATGGTTACACAAAATTGGTCTCCCATTGTATTATTAATAAACTAATATTTTAGATTTTGAATTAATTATATCCGTCGATACTTGATATAAATAATAATGTTTGATCTAAATTAAAATAAAATAACATACCGTGAATCGTGTGCTCGTCAAGGTAGTAAATGATCGTTGTCATGTTTAAGTTGTGAAGTCATTGTTGGAAAACGTTCCTAAGCCCATATTTGAAGAAGTATCAACAGGCCAACATGTATATTACAAGTGATGACCCTACAATTCAATGAATTGTTCAAATTCAAATTCCCTTCCATTGTTCACGCTTATGCTAAAACTTCCACATGTTGTTTGTTTATAATCGACCTCATTAACATCATCAATTATGACCATTTGTAAACAAACATAAATCCCAAAATTTTGTAAAAATAAAAACAACTAAAATGTATAATGCAATTTGTTACATTTGTAAATTTTCAATATATTCTGTACGTGTAGATTGGTTATAAGGTTATCAAAATTTTATTTTATTCTAAAATTTTATTATAATATTATATAGATATAAAAAGATTTTATTATGATGTACCTATATTTTTTATTATAGATTTTATTCTAAAGTATATATATTTTGTTATTCTAAATCTAAATTTTACTACAAAACTAATTTAAACCAAAATCTATTTTTTGTTATTCTAAATCTACCTACCAAAATGTAGCCAAAATGTACATATTTTTTTTTTTTCTTTTATCAATTTATATCAAAAGAAAGTTTAAGATAACCATTATCTCTAATCCAACGCATAATACTACTTTTAAAAAACTTATAAATTCATAATATTAAATCTAACAAATATATATGCCCAAACTATAATATATTTAGTAGTAACATACTAATAATTTAATAACATATAACAATAAAATCATAGATTACTACTAATATGTAAAACTCTAAATCTAATAGTAATATGAATATAACATAGTTTTAATATTAAAATCTAATAATAATGTAAATATAACATGTTCTTCGTAAAGATAACATTGACCTCTGTTTTGGTTCGACAATTTGGCTCTCTTTTGGTTCTTTGTTGTCTAAATTGATAATTTTCGTCTTTTGATTCTTTATTTTCCAAACAGTGACAAAATCTAAAAGTAAAATAATATTAGAATATAAAGATAATTTTTAAATAAAAAATATAAATATATTAAAATAAATAGTAACCTGGCAATTTATGGGAGGAGAGAATATAAAATAAGAAAGATATGGAAGAATTAAGGAATGTTTTGTGTGAGGGAAAGTGAAGGAAGAATGTGAGGGAGAAGAAAGCAGAAGGAATGGAGAAGAGGAAAGCAGCCGAAGGAACAGAAGAGATTGAAGTTTGATGCCTCGGTTTCAAAGGGAAGAGGACGGGTGATCAACACCCAACACCCATCCTCTGCATCTCGGTCAACAAACAGCGACAGACCAAGAAGGTGCAGAGGCACGCAGAGGGTTGTTGCTTTAACCTTAATTTGTACTTCTTTTTTAATTAAATACAGGTCAGGTCTTCGAGAACTGGCCTTGTATTTCTTTTCTTTTCTTTTCTTTTTTAAATTAATAAGGTCAAGTTAATATGAATGATATAGTTACAAAATCTAACTAAACAATTATCTTAAGGGCCAGTTAGATCTAACTATTATTGTTTTATTCAATTTTAACTTCTACTTTTATGATACTAACACTATCAAATGTAGCGGAAGAAAATAATTATAATATATGATAAAGTTCTTAAATTATGAAAACAAACTTGAGGATGGATCCATCTTATATTCTCTTCGTCTCTCTACCACAAAAAAAATAAAATAAAATTATCAAATTATTATCTTAGGATCATATGTGTCAATATCCTTGCAATCTAAACATCTGCTTGATTCAGCTTGTAATGCTTCAAAGTAGAAGTTCCAAGCCCATCTGACTTGAATTGAATACTAAAGTCTCTAACTGTAGTTTCTCTATAAATTGCAGGCTTTTCCTCTGATACCAATTCCTTAATGGGTCCATAAAGTTTGTCACTTGGCGAAACCATCGTCGAGAAAACGCCCGCTACCGATATTCTCGGACCTTCATGACTCGCTAGAACCCTATGATTAACGCTTTTGAACCTGTCATTTGTTATTAGCTGCATCCAAATTGTTGAGATTTAGAAAAAGATTAAAAGAGATTAAAAAAAAAAAGATAAAGTAGCCTTACTTGCATAAGGTCACCGATGTTGACGACCAAGGCTCCAGCGGCAGGATGCACGTCAATCCACTTGTTCTGATGACGAATCTGTAGGCCGCCGATGTTGTCTTGCAACAGCACCGTGATGAAGTCAGTGTCAGAATGCTCGGATATGCCGGTGGTCAATTTTGGCTGTGGGCATGGAGGGTAATAGTGATATACAAATGCAAGCCCATCACTGCATCCTATGCTGTCCAAGTAATTGGGATTCAAACCCAAAGCTTCCGACAGCAATTCCAACACTAATTTTCCAATCTCCATCACCCATTTCGAGTAATCCACCATAATATCTCTGAAAAAACAGAGGTTAATAAATCCAAAATTAAACTAAAATAGTTATTTCATTTGGGTCCAAAATCATCATATTTACCTGCAAATTTCCGGCAATTCTTGTGGATTTGGAGGATTTGGAGCACTAACATAACTAAATGTATCCCTCCAATTGGTAGTGGGAGCAGAATACAAATCGAAATTACTATTGTAAATAAAACGCTTCATGAAGTCTCTTGTATAGTATTGTTTCTTCACTTCCGTGTCTTGTTCGTGAAATCTCCGAACAGACTCTCTTATTTCTTCAAGAACACTCGTCGGAATTCCATGGTTAAGCAATTGGAAGAAGCCCAATTCCTGTGAAGCGTCACGGATTTGATCGACGATGTGTTTGCGTTTGAGTGAATCGTTACCGACGCCTTCGAGGTCTATCAGTGGAATACGGATATGGGTTTCGGCGGAGTCGAGTGCCTCTGGTGGGTGGTAAAAGATACGGGGGATTTCGGTGATTTTGGCGTCGACTAAGCCTTTAACGCCGGCTTTAGTGTCGTCGAAAGCTTTGAGTTCAGTGGACCTATGGAAGTTTTCGTTGGCTTTGGACAGTGGAGTAAGGTTGAGTCGGTTGATTCCAGAAGGTGCGACCGCCATTATCGATGTGGATCTCTTGGGTTGATGGAAGAGATTGAATCTATGAAATCAAGAATGTGTTTTCAAAATTGTAAAGTGGGTTGGGCAATGGTGGCAACCGTGGGATATAAATTATGAAGTAGGATAGGAGGGTTTGTTAGTTGGTGGGCTCTAATTGTAGTTCTCCACTAGTAAGGAATTTTCCAAGTTTGACTGGATAAATAGATGTTCATAATTCATTTACTTTTTCCTTTGAATTTTAGACTTGTGATCCAATCATGTTGACAAGTCGTTTTAGAAAAAAATGAGCCTTAAATTTAATCCTATAGATATGACACTCTTTGTTTCTTGAGGTGCAAGAGTTGCTTTTAGACCTTTCAAACAGAAAATTGCTTTTAGCCAATGTGGTCCAACAAATCATTTATAGGGTGCTCCAAAATTGGTACATCTTAGTTTTCAACATGACAAGTCAAACACGCGATCGATCTACAACTTTTATTAAATACATTTTTAGTTCATAACCTTAGGTATAGAGACTCGGTGGATTTAGCATGTTTTAGGGGAAGCTTCCTTCAATTTTATGCTCATTATACCAATGTAATACCAATAGTTATAATTGTAGTTAGCATGGTAGAAAATGCATATCCTAGTCCCTCTTTTGTCCTAGGTTTGAATCGAATTTCATCAAATGCATTTATTTTTCATTTTTTCTTACTTGATATAAAACCCCAATCAACAAAATTTCTAGATTTGTTCTTAGTTTTAGAGTGCGATTTCAATTTAGTCTATAGGTCTCAAAATATTACAATTTTACACTTAAATTTTGAATTTTGTTTGGTTTTATTCCTTAAGTTACAAGATTTACACTTTTAACCTTAATTTTTCGTTCAATATTCACTTTCATTAAAATTTTAAATTTAATTTTAATAGGGATGAAAATTAGTGAAAGTTAGTTTATTATATTTTTAAAAGTTTTAAATTAAATAATAGACATTAGCTCGAGTAACATTCGAGTGTACTAATAACCACAAAATCTGTGTTCTAATGTAATTTTTTTAAAAAAAAAAAAAACTCCTGAATTCTATAATAAAAACTATAATTTTTTCATATACAAATATAATATTGAATCATAATTTTTGAAAGATTGAAATTTAGAATTTTGGTTGACAGAAACGCCATGGAGCAAGCTTTAATTCAGTTTAGTTTTTGAGTAATAGAATTGCATATAATAGATAGATTGGCATTTAGAAGTTCAATGAAAGAGAGGACGAACACCCACAACTAATCACTTCTTCATTTACTAACTACTAATTAACCATCTCCAGCTTTTATCTTGAAATGCTCCAAAGTAGTAGTTCCAATACCTCTCGAACGGTATTGAATATTGAAGTCGCTAATTGTGGTTTCTCTGTATATTGCCGGACTTTCTTCCGATACCAACTCCTCAATGGGTCCTAGTTTGGAGGTCGATAACGGACACTTGGAGAAAAACCCAGCCACTGATAATCTCGGACCTTCCTTGTTCGCAACAACTCTGTGCTTAACGCTTTTGAATTTGTCGTTTGTTGTCAGCTGCATAAGATCTCCGATGTTCACCACTAAAGCTCCGGCCACAGGGGCAACGTCCACCCAATTGTTCTCGTAACGAATCTGTAGGCCGCCGATGTGATCTTGAAACAGAACAGTGATAAAGCCATTGTCAGTGTGCTCTGATGTGCCGATGGTCAAATTTGGCTGTGGGCATGGCGGGTAATAGTGGCACACAAGTGAAACTCCCTCGCTGCATCCTATATCGTTCAAGTAATTTGGATTCAACCCCAGAGCTTCCGATAACAATTCAAGTAGTAGTTTCCCAATTTCCATCAATTGTTTTGAGTAGTCCTCCAGAATGTCTCTGCCAAAACAAAATGTTAGTATAAATAGGGATCTCTGTTTTCTTTTCTTTGGGTCTAAAAACAGAGCAATTCTACCTGCAAATCTCTGGTATTTCTTGCTGATCGTGGGAAGTTGTGGCGCTTGCGTATCTAAATGTATCCCTCCAATTGGTGGTGGTTGCAAGGTAGAGATCGAAATTGCTAGTGTAAACAAAAGGCTTAGAGAAGTCACGAGAATAGTATCGTTTCTTCAATTCTGTTTCTTGTTCGTTAAATCTTCGAACCGCGTCTTCCATCCCTTCCAAAACGCTCACCGGAATCCCATGGTTAGTCAGTTGGAAAGACCCAAACTTCTCTGAAGCTTCTCGGATTCTGTCGGTGGTGTATTTGCGTCTGAGTGAATTACTGCGGACGTGGTTGAGATCTATCACGGGGATCTGGATTTGGGTTTTGCCAGAAACATTGTCGGAGTCGGAATCCTCTGGTGGCTGGTAAAAGATATGTGGAATTTCAGTGACTCCGGCGTCGACTAAGCCTTTGACGCCGGATTTAGTGTCATCAAAAGCTTTGAGCTCAGTGGGTCTATCGTAATTTTCTGTGGTTTTGGACAGTGGAGTGAGTATGAATTTGTTGCCTGCGTCCGCCATTATCTATGTTATCTTATCTTGAAAAGCTGGTTGGTTGCGATGCATCAACCAAAACAAAGTTGGTAACTTTTTAAAAAGAAAGAAGCAATAATGTGTTTAAACACTGTACCTCAAGGCTCAAACACAAGAGTTAGAAGCTCCAAAGTTTTGTTCCATGTTCCAACCAATCCATTTCAATTCCATAAATTTCAAGGTTTCTCACAGGGTGATGAGTATGGATGACCTTTATTTGGAGGCTCAAATGAAAAATGAATTAGTTTTTGGAGGCTCAAATGAAAAATGAATTAGTTTTTAGGAGTGAATGAAAAGTGGTTTTTTTTTTTGCACCAGCACCAAGTGAATTTACTAATTCGTTCCTCAAAACCATTTGCACGTTTGATGCTCAATCCTTGATATTGATACTAGATACTAATTGTTTGATGCTCAACACTTGATTCTCTACGTTTTATTTATGTTATATATGTTTTGCCATTTGATGCTCGATTCTCAAAGAAATTAAAAAAAAAAACAAATTGAGTTTTCCAGATTAGTTGAGTTGAATGTTTTTTTCTTCATTGATATTGAGTTGCATGTCATTCGTGAACATATAGACCGACCATTCTTTATTGTGGAGTGTTTGAATTTTGGACTAGAAAATTTGTTCGTTTGTCCCGAAATATTTGATCTTATAACCCAATACTTGGGATCCTAGTGATTGAAAATTAGGATTCTTAAAGTTTGGTATCAAAATTACTCATTTTCGCAAATAAGTAAAGAATTTGATACTTTTTCTCTAACACACTATTTTATTATTTATTCATATTCATCGAACAATCTTACATTGACAACAACGAACACCATTGAACGGTTACGATCACAAGTTCAATCAAAACAGAGAGCACAAAGATTCAACGACACTGTTTTCTGTACTGTTGACGACAAATTAAGCATCTGATTGACTCAGCTTGTAATGCTGCAAAGTAGAAGTTCCAAGGCCAACAGAACGGAATTGGATATTGAAGTCTCTGATGGTGGTTTCTCTATATATTGCTGGATTTTCTTCTGATACCAACTCCTTGATCGGTCCATACAATTTTGAATTTGGAAAATGAAGCGTTGAAAAAATGGCAGCCACTGATACTCTCGGACCCTCCTTGTTAGCAAGAACTCTGTGTTTAACGCTTTTAAATTTGTCATTTGTTATTAGCTGCATAAGATCTCCGATGTTGACCACTAAAGCTCCGGCCACAGGGGGCACGTCGACCCAGTTGTTCTCATACCGAATCTGAAGGCCACCAATGTGATCTTGCAGTAGAACAGTGATAAAGTCATTATCAGTGTGCTCCGATGTGCCGATGGCTAAATTCGGCTGTGGGCATGGTGGGTAATAGTGGCATACAAGTGCTAGTCCTTCGTTGCAGTCTATATCCTTCAAATAACTTGGATTCAAACCCAGAGCTTCCGACAGCAATTCAAACAGTAAATTCCCAATCTCCATCACTCGTTTTGAGTAATCCACTAGAATATCCCTGCAAAAACAGAGGTTAGTACTTGGTAATTAGTAAAATGGGTTTCGTTTTTCTTCTTTTAATAATCAAAATTAGTATATTTACCTGCAAATTTCCGGCAGGTCTTGCGGATTGTGGGGATTTGGGGCACTGATATAGCCAAATGTATCCCTCCAATTGGTGGTGGCTGCAATATAAAGATCGAAATTACTGTTGTAAATCAAAGGCTTTGTGAGGTCGCGAGTGTAATATTGTTTCTTGGATTCGGTTTCTTGTTCGTGAAATCTTCGAACTGCATCTTTCATCTCCTCAAGAACGTTCACCGGAATCCCATGGTTAATGAGTTGGAAAAAACCCAATTTCTCTGACGCTTCTCTGAGTCTGTCGATGGTGTATTTGCGTTTGAGAGTATTTTTGTTGATTTGGTCGAGGTCTATCACAGGTATTTGGATTTGGGTTTCGGCGGAAATGTTGTGGGAGTCATAATTCTCCGGTGGGCGGTAAAAGATACGAGGAATTTCGGTGATTCCGGCGTCAACTAAGCCTTTGACGCCGGCTTTGGTGTCATCGAAAGCTTTGAGGTCAGTAGGTCTGTGGTAGTTTTCATCGGCTTTGGATAGCGGAGTGAGGTCGAGTCCGTTGACTCTTGAGGCTGAGACCGCCATTGTCGATTGAACAATTTCCTTGCCCTTGCCCCTGTGATGATCTAAAGAACGTCTTTTTAAAAATTGTAAAGTGATTTGGGTAGAGGTTGTCGATTGTAAACACATTAAATAAAGAAATAATAGGGCATTAGGGGACGATTATCGGTTTGCCCCTACTCACTTTAAATAAATAATTATATTAGATTTTAAAAGAAACACAATACTTACAGATCCAGATTTGAAATCTAGTTGTTTTTAAAATAGTTAAATTAATAAAAATATCACAATACCATGAAGATAATTGACTAATTGTATTAGAGGATAAAAATGTGAAATATATTTTTAAAATATAGTAAAATTTAACAATCTATAAGTAACACATACATGTCATATAGAATGGATGAAATAACAACGCTTAACATGCTAAAATATAACATGACAATTAAAACGTGTTACATAGACTAATTTTAGATGGAGATGGACAAACTAATAAATGAGACCAACAAGATACGGATGAAGAGAACACCACTAACATAGTTCAAATGTGAAGTTACACCTATAAGTCACTATTAAATATAGATAGTGAACTCGACTATGTAAACGTTAAACTAGAAGAATTGACTATACGTATGACGACCTATGAAATAAACATGAAAACTGACACCGAGTTATAGTTAGTAGATTATAATAGTTAATTTTAGTATCGATTATAATATTTTATGTTTAGCGTTTAAATTATTTTTGTTGAATAAAAAACGGTAAATAATGTAAGTAATATTATAATAAAGAAGAAGAAAAGTGAAAGAAAATAGTAAACCATGGTTGTACACACCCACAAGTTACCGTGCTTAAACCCAACTCATCAATAAATAATGATTTTAGATTGGAATAGGAATAGTGCAAATAAGCACGTGAATTATTTTGAATAAATAATAAAGATATATTTATATAAAAGAAATGATATGTATTTGTTTAAGAACTAAACGACGAGCGAACATTCGTAATTATCTTCTTATCTAAATAACGTATACTTAATAATATTTTTTTTCCAATTTAACTATCGTTATAAAGAAAACATCACCATATAAGTAAATTCAAATTTATCAATCTACTAAAGTCAATACATCTCGAGTCAATCCAACAACATTTAACTCGAAGACAACCTTAATAAGGAAAGTGGAGGAAATCCTTATAAGCACGTTTTGTATTAAGTCATGAATGACATAAAAGAGGAGAATAATCAACCAAAAAATAAGAAATAATAGGAAGAAAAATATTATTGAATTAAATGGTAGCATTTGGACACTTTTTTTTTTTATAATTTTCTAATGGTTTTCCTTGTAATGCGTGGACCAATTCATTGATAAACCATGTGGACTTTTTGTTTTATTTGCAAACATGGTGGACAATTTCATATGTGATGCATCTCAACAATGTCACAAAAATTATATCTTTTGAGATTTAAATAATTCAAATTTAATTTTTTCTTTTAATGAAATTTAACAATTTAACAATTTTTAAGTATATTGTTTTTTAATATCACATACAGAGGTACAATTCGTTTTTTTATTTTTTTCTTTTAGAGGTTATTTGAATCGAGGGAATTGAAATGAGAATAAATTGAAAATAGATAAGAGATCTAGGTGTCCTTGTTTGATATAAGATTTTGTAGCTTAGACATGAGAATAAGTTATTCTTATACATCATTTATGCCGATGAAGTATATCCATTCAAAATGATGGATTTAATTTTCTTTTAATATATTTTTTATTCTTTTATTTTATATATTATTTAAATTAACTAATTTAAATTAATTACATCAAGCTTAAGTTGTGGTTTATAAAATTACATTAAAATTGTATGCCTCTAATTTAATAAATTAATATATACTTACTTTTTAATTTAATTTAATAAATTAGTTTATATATACACATATAAATTCATACTTATTTGTAAATAAACAATAAAGAACGGATGCAATAAAACTATTAATTAATTAATTAATTATATCTATAGTTAATTAATGATCATTATGATTAATATAATATGAATTTATTTTTTAAGAATTAGTTATCATAATAATATACATTCATCAAATTTATCACATCAAATTACTCATTTTACACACTTGTCATTAATAATTTAATTAATATTATTATTTCATCGTTAATTGTTTATCGATTAATATATTAAAATTTTATAAAGTTTTTATTGTTAATTATACAAATTAAATAAAAAAAATAATTACATACCTACTTAATTCAAATTAATTTTATTCTTCGATTATTTAATCATTCTTAATTACCAACAATCTTATTCTCATCTCAATTCAATCGATCCAAACTACATCCAACAGTTCACTAATATAAACATAAATCTACCACTTTTAAATAAAACTGTAAATGTATGTCCTAAACTTATAGTAATAAACACAATAGCTTGCTTGTAACAAAGAACACCCACAATCAATCATTTCACTTTCTTAATTTTCCTCCAACAACAACGACTAAATATCTTCTCGACTCAACTTGAAATGCTCCAAAGTAGAGGTTCCAATGCCTTTTGAATGGAACTGGACATTGAACTCTCTAATTGTGATATCTCTGTATATTGCGGGATTTTCTTCCGATACCAATTCCTTGATTGGTCCGTACAATTTCGAGGTCGATACAGCAGGCGTGGAAAAAAATCCCGCCACTGATACTCTCGGAACCTCCTTGTTTGCAAGAACTCTGTGTTTAACGCTTTTAAATTTGTCATTCGTAATTAGCTGTATAAGATCTCCGATATTGACCACTAAAGCTCCGGCAACAGGTGGAATGTCGACCCAATTGTTCCCATGGCGAATCTGTAGTCCGCCGATGTGGTCTTGCAACAACACGGTGATGAAGCCATTGTCAGTATGCTCCGATGTGCCGATGGCTAAATCCGGCTGTGGGCATGGTGGGTAATAATGGCACACAAATGCAAGCCCCTCGCTACAGTCTATATCGTTCAAGTAATTTGGATTCAGACCCAGCCCCTCAGATAGTAATTCAAACAGTAATTTCCCAATCTCCATCACTCGTTTCGAGTAATCCACTAATATATCTCTACAAAAACAGAGGTTAGTTTAAACAGAGTCCTCTGTAGTTGTTTTTTTGTTCAAAATTAAAAGATATACCTGCAAATTTTCGGCAGGAGTTGCGGACTATGGGAACTTGGCGCACTTACATATCTTAACGCATCTCTCCAATTCGTGGTTGGGGCAGAATACAGATCGAAATTACTGGTGTAAATCAAAGGTTTAGTGAGATCGCGGGTATAGTATTGTTTCTTTAATTCTGTTTCTTGTTCGTGAAATCTCCGAACTGCATCTTTCATCTCTTCCAGAACGCTCACCGGAATCCCATGGTTAATCAGTTGGAAAAACCCGAATTTCTCAGAAGCTTCTCGGATTCTGTCGATGGTGTATTTGCGTTTGAGTGAATTTCTCCCGACGTGGTCAAGGTCTATCAGGGGGATCTGGATTTGGGTTTCGCCGGTTAATTTATCGGAGTCACAATCCTCGGGTGGGGAGTAAAAAATTCGAGGAATCTCGGTTATACCGGCGTCAACTAAGCCTTTAACTCCGGCTTTGGTGTCATCGAAAGCTCTGAGTTCTGTGGGTCTGTGGTAGTTTTCGTTGGGTTTAGATAGTGGAGTAAGGTTGGGTTCGTTGACTCTTGAGGCTGCGACCGCCATTGTCGATCTCTTAGCTTCTGTAAACCAGTTTTGTGTATTGAATGAACGTGTTTCAAAATTGTGAGGTACTTTGGTGATTGGTTGTTAATTGTAAGGTTATTTAGTGTATTGTAATTGAGGTATGACCGAAGCTGCCGTGCTTGACCACCTCATCAATAAAATAATGTATAATTTTATTTTTTTTTTTTATTTGCTACAAATGAGATGACACTCTGTCCCATCTTTAATTGGAAACACAAATCTTTCATCTTTCATCGCTTTCTCCACAAACACGAAGGTTCAACCAAAACATAGAAACAAACATTAAATTACACATCACTCAAATCTTAAGACGCTGCAGACTGGAAGTCCCAAGCCCATCTGCACAATACACCATATGGAAATCTCTAATTGTGGTTTCTCTGTACTTTCCAGGATTCTCTTCCGATAACAATTCCTTTATGGGTCCATACGTTTTCGTGCTCGGAAACGCCAGCGTCGAAAAAAACCCAGCCACTGAAATTCTTGGACCTTCCTTCTTCGCCAACACTCTATGTGCCACACTTATGAATCTGTCGTTTGTTATTAACTGCAAATTCCCAATAATCCAATTCAATAAATCACATGCTTAAACAAACACAGAGATTGCAGATTCTTGTTATGTATATCACACTTGCCTGCATAAGCTCTCCCATGTTCACCACCAGCGCTCCCGCGACAGGTGCCACATCCACCCATTTTTTCTGGTGTCGAATCTGAAGCCCGCCGATGTTGTCTTGAAACAGAATAGTGATGAAAACATTGTCGCTGTGTTCGGATGTGCCTAGTGTCAAATCCGGCTGTGGACATGGTGGGTAATAATGGCACCCAATTGCGAGTCCCTCGCTGCACCCTATTTCGTTTAAGTAATTTGGGTTCAGCCCTAAAGCTTCCGACATCAACTCAAATAACAATTTCCCAATTTCCATCACTCTTTTCGAGTAATCCACAAGATTATCTCTGCAAAACAAACACTGGTAAATTGAAATCTGAGTACAAGAACATGAAATTTCAGTAAATTTTAATTTTACCTGATGATTTCGGGTAAGGCTTGTGGATTGGGAGGATTAGGGGCACTTATATATCCAACCGTGTCTCTCCAATTCGTAGTCGATGCGCTATACAGATCGAAATTGCTGTTGTAAATTAAAGGTTTTGTGTTGTTCCGGGTGTAGTATTGTTTCTTGACTTCCGTCTCTTGTTCGTTGAATCTCTTGACTGCATCTTTCATTTCTTCGAGAACGTTCACCGGAATCCCGTGGTTAATCAGTTGGAAAAAACCCAATTTCTCTGAAGCTTCTCGGACTCTGTTTATGGCGTCTTTTCGTTTGAGTGGATTTCTGTGGACGTCGTCGAGATCGATCACTGGGATTTGGTAATGGGTTTCGTCGGGAAGTTGGTCGGAGTAGTAATCTTCCGGTGGTTGGTAGAAGATGCGTGGAATTTCGGTGATTCCGGCATCGACTAATCCCTTGACGCCGGCTTTTGTATCGTCGAAGGCTTTGAGTTCAGTGGGTCTGTGGAAATTCGCGTCGGCTTTGGATAGCGGAGTGAGGATGAATCCGTCGACTACGGAGGGTGACACCGCCATGTTCTCTTGGGTTTTGCTGGAAATGATTTATTGGATGTGTTTATTATTATATATAAATGAATGGCGCCATTACTGTATCGTTATTGTAACTCAAAGAACCTTACTATAGCAATGTAATTTAAAATAATTTTCCTAAAAAAAACTATATAATTATAGTTTTCTTTTTATACATTTAATAATGTAAGGGTTGTTTTAAGACAGAGAGAGAGATGAACTTATTTTATTTTATTTTTATTTTATTTTAATGTTCATTGTTCAACGTTTTTTTTTTCATTAGATTACTTAATTACAGTTTTTTCTATATAATAATAGTTGCTTTTAAATGGTGACACATTGTGACATTATAATTTTATAAAAATATAGTTTCAATCTATTTCAGATGAAGTGTTTAGTGATTAATATTTACTCAATTTTAAACTTCTTTAAAATATGATAAAAATAATTAAAATTTAGTTTGTAACGTATAAATTTTAATTTTAATTTTTTAAAGAGTGTGTTATCATAATTACAAACGAAAATTATGGATGATCAAATTTATGTATGAATCCCGGTTTGGAAATAGTTAGTTTTGGGTTATTTGTTTTGTTATAATAATCTAATTAAATTTTAAAAAATTATAAATCCAGCTCCCTTTTGGTTGCACAACAATATTAATATTAATTTGGATTGTTTGTTTTCATTCATTATTTAAAGAAAGAAAATCTCATTAATTAACTTTGAAATTCTATGCTTAGTAATAATTCACCTCCTTGAAAATAACTTTGAAATTTTAATCAAATTCAAAAAATAAATATAGGTTTATAGAAATATAAAACTACTATTGTTTTTTTTCAAACTTGAATTTTAAAAATTGATGATAAAATAGTTATTAAATAGAATGGAGTTTAAAGAGTGCTCAAATTAATATCTACCTAGAGGATGAGAAGGCTAAGGTTTTGTTTGTAACAACAATTAATAAATAAATAAATATATATATATATATATATATATATATATATATTTGGTTTAATAAGAATATTACATTATTTAATAAAGTTGCCATGTTTGACTTTATCATATTAAAAATAATGTTTTAATAAGATTTAAAAAAAAAAAAAAAAGGAAAATTGTTTTGAATTTTATATTTTGTTGGAAATTATTATATAGTGCAAATAAGCACATGGACTTCTCCTTTTACTTTAATTATGCTTTGTCGAGTTCCACGCATCTAACACATATCCATGGATACTACAATTATAGTGTGATGATGTGAATATTTCCAAACTTCATATTTAAACATATCTACAGATTAGATGGACGACCTAAACAATGAATCGATAATTTTATTATATGAGCACACTGTTCACAAAACATAACAAATTTAAGTAATGTAAAATATAAATATAATATATATATAATACACACTTTTACTTGTTTAAGTATCCATTTATTCATCTCCATATTTTGTAAACTTTTATTTTTTAATCTTATTAAAAAAAAATATTTTATTCACGTTTTTTTGTTTTGAATCTAGTAACTTTTTTTTTTTCTTATTTAGATGAATAAAAATAAATTTTTAAAGACTCCTGTATAAAAACTATTACACAGTTTAAAAATAATATTCTAGAAGTGAAATGTTTGATACATGTTGTGTTATTTTTTAAATAATCTAAATAAACATGAATTTCGTTCCAAATTATTATTTTTTATTTGGTATGATATTTTTATACACCCAAAGAAATTACAGGCAGCAATTATTAACCGAAATGGGTTGGGATAGATTATTTTAAAACTACTTACTTAATAAAGTTTTGTAAATGATTTATTTTAATAAGGTTAATCCACTCCTTGAAATACACCCATTATTAAATTACTATTAATAAACATGATCTTCTATTTAAAATGTACTTGATATCAATTTATTGTTACGTTTGTCGTATAGGAGAGTTTCACTCTTTATATATATTTCACATGAACTATTGAATATGTCATAAGATATATGAAAGAAACAAATTGTATATTAATACAATCCTTGACACGAATATTAATATATAGTTTGTTTGTTAGGTATATTGTATAGTCATCTATATTGTATAATTTTCAAAGACATCATCTATACTGGTTTAGTTGCATTCTAAATTAATATTAAATGATCATAAGAGTTGAATACACATATCAATAATTCACGCCCAATGTTACAGTGGTCTTATATATTTTAAAATATTTCGTTTTTCTTTCCAAACTTTCAAAATAAGAAAAAGCTAGGACCCGTCTGATAACATTTTTGTTTCATGTTATTATTTCTCGTTTCATGTTTCTTCTCTTTCGAGAAAAAAAACAAGACTACATTTGATAATTATTACCGTTTTCTTGTTTCTTAAAAAAAATAAAGAGAAACATAAATATGTTTGATAATTATTATATATATGTATATATGTGTATGTATGTGTATGTATATGTGTATATATATATATATATATATATATATATATATATATACATACATATGCACGTACACATATATAGATATGTGTTTATGTGTGCGCGCGATATATTAAACATAAAAAAAACTTATTAAAAGATTACCTCATCTAATACAAGAAAACTTTGATGACAACCAAAATGTAATAACGAGTTGTATCATATTCTTTATATTGGATCGACACCATCATCTCTATCTCATGTCATTTGTCTTAAATGATGTCGAGTCGAATATAACTTAATTATATAGTTATGCAAATATCATTGTTGTAAAATATTATAGTTAAACTAAATAAATGTCTTAGTAACATTTATACCTTGAAAAATTCTACTTGATTTTCAGTAAAAAAAATCGACTAGATTTTATATCATATACTAAAAATATTATAATTAAAATAATATATAAACACATATTACAAAATTAATACTAAAAAATTGAACTATAAAAAAATTAGTATACATATTGAAAATTAAAATAAGATATAAATTTAAATATTAGATAATTTTAAAATAAAAATATAAATGTAGTAAAATTATTTTGTAAATAGCAAAAAAATTATAATATATGAAAATAATTATAAAATAATAAAGTAAAAAATAAAGAAATGCACAAATTCTTTAAAAAAATGAAAATAAAATTAAAATGTAAATAAAAAAATTGCTTCACGAGTGCTTAATACAAATAGACAAAACACTCATATTCATCGTAGGAATGGTAGAATAGAAATATGAATCAAAACTATCTTTTGTTGTTTTCTAAGTTCGATCAATTCTTAAAGAATGTTTCTCAAATTTTAGAAACAAGAAATAGGAACATGTAAACAAGAATGTTATCCAATGGACCTTTACTGTGCCAGTCTGTCCGACACTCAACTCAATTGTTTTGTACTATATGATGCTTGTTTTTTAAACCTTTTTTTTCTTTATGGGTTAATACAGAAGATGAAGATGAGATTATCTGAAATTTATGTCTCATTTTTAAACTTTAAATACAATTACAAAGTTTAAATTTAAATTTTTTAAAAAGAAAGTTTAGTTTCAATATGTAACTATTCAATCATTTTCACATATACCTTGAAAGCTTACAATTATATTATATTTAATATATGAATGGGTTTTAAAATTTTAAACTTTTTAGGAGCCAATAAATCTAAAATCGAAATTTCAGGGATGTACCTTAACTGTTAAATAAATAGTTAATTTAACAAAAAAAAATAAATAGATGTAAGTAAATTTGAAAATGGGGAATCAAAACTGAATAAATTAGTTGGGTGACTAAAATGAGATAAATTTGATTTTGATTGTTTGAAATTTGACATTTTGATCGGGCCGTGTGGTGGCTCTGTGTTGGATTTCATAATTTACATGCTGGAAATTCCCTTTTGGTGGGTCTCCTATTTATAAACTCACTGTGGCCATAAAAATTCACCGGAGGAGTTGCGATCCACAATCGGGGGCGAGATTACATTTCTCCATTTTCAAACGTTATCAAATATGGGGTTCTTCTCGTTCTTTGGACGCCTCCTCTTTGCCTCCTTCTTCATCCTCTCCGCCTGGCATATGTAAGTTCTCTTGTATTTCTTGTATTCCTCTCTCAATCCTCACATTTATCGGATCTCTAATCTATCAATTTCAATCTACACGAGGACTTCTATTGTTCTAGGTTTTTCTTGCGTTCATTCCCGAAATGGGTCTTTGGGTTTGTGTTGCTGCTGTTCTGTTATGGAATTCTAACTTTCTATTTTAAATGAGCCAGATTTATTAGGGCCCATTCATTTCCCTTCGATTTGTCGTTTGCGATGGGTTGATGGGTGGGTGGACAATGAATTTTACATTGTTAGTTTCTTATATTCATGGCCATTTTATAGCTGAAATTTACATTTTCGGCTTTGGTTGAGAGTGGAGGGCTGAAAGGTTTTCATGAGAAGCCATTATTGCTATTGGTGAGATTTTATTAACTAAAGGCGTTGGTTTTGATATGAAGAAGGTTATAGTTATAGGGGACATTTATTTCTGTAGGGGTTTAGGTATTGGTTTTATCCTTTCAAACTTGAATGAACTATGTTATGTCATATGAGCGGATGGAAGACAAATTGCATTGAAGATCTCCAATTTTACAATTTTATGTTTCAACTTATTCTAGTTATATCTATTCACGCCGGTCGGATCTTGGTTCTTGCTTCTTAATTTGAGGGTCAAATTTTCCACTAGCTAATTATGTAGACATTTATTTCAATTTTAAGTAATAAACTGGATAAACGTTGTAGAAATGAACTCGCCCTTGGATACTGATTAATAAGGGGGACATTGAATCATGAATCACCATAGATCAAGGTCTCAATCACCATGGACTGGTTTAGTTAGTGGTTAATAAGAGCTAATGCAAGTAATTAAGAGAATAGCTTCAAGTCATAGTGGCCACATACTTAAGATTTCATATTCTTCAGAGTTTTGTTGGTATTTAATCTAGTAGAGTTTAACAATTATAGGCACTCTGCTATGTAAAGAGAAAACTTTTCCGTGCACATTTGAACTCCCCCTATATTTTTTTACAATAAGGTTCTGGTTTCTGCGTGATTTTTTTTTTCACACTTTCAAGTTTCAACAATTTGGTTTCGCATATAAATGCAAGACAAGCAATTGATGATAAAGAGCTACACCTAGCAATGCTTTGTTTGCCAGATGCATAATCTTTATGAAAACCATTTTTTGTAAAGAAAATGTTCTATTTCAAGTGATTAGTTTGAAGGCAGGCCAATCTCATCTTTATTGACTTTACACACATCCATTGGTTAGGTTTAATGAGTTTGGCAATAATGGTGGGCCAGCAGCCGCGGAATTGTCTTCAAAGGTAGCTCTTCTAAGGAGAAATTTATCATCCAAGCTGGGGGTAGCAATACCTGATATTGATGTAAGGCCATGTTTTTTCTCCATCTGTTTGTCTCCAGTGTTCACTGCTGCTCTCTTCTTATTCGCCACTTCAATATTGACAATATGCGTACACTGAACTTTTCCTTTTGAAACTCTAATAATTTTCTCAGGTCAGACACTTGGTTGCTCTTTCTTTATCTCTCAAAGGGATTGGAGGTCTTCTGTTTGTTTTTGGCAGCAGAGTTGGAGCTTATCTCCTGGTAAGGATTCACCATGTTCAAAATTTTAGCCTTTAACGCATACATTTGTTGCCAACATTTATATAGTGGGGGTTAATTAATGTTACTCTAAATTTATGCACTGAGAAATTATTGCCTTCTCTTCCAGCTTCTGCACTTGGCTATTATCACCCCGGTTCTTTTTGATTTCTTCAACTTTAGTCCTCAGAAACCTACTTTCGGTATCCTGTTAAATGATCTCTTGCAGGTTTGTCCATGTGCTTTCTAACTACTCGTTTTTCCCCCATCTTTTCATTTTAAGCATCTCAATTTACTGATGAAAAAAAGACTTAAAGAATCCTATTCTCTTGGCAGCACATTGCACTTTTTGGTGCTCTTCTTTTCTTCTTAGGGATGAAGAGCACAAGTCCAAAGAAGAACTTGAAAAAGAAGACACAAAAAGCAAAAGCACATTAGATTTGTCAAAGAAGCAACGGTTGGCGATTGGATTAATTTGCTCTGTCATTCAGTTCTTAGGTTTACATACATTTTCACCATTGATGCAGACAAGTTCTTTATACTTCTTTTGTAGTTGGCTGTTTTGTTTTTCTCGGATATCTTCGCTTGGTTGTTGAATGAGTAATTACTCAATTTGAGCTGCGGAATTCAGTTCTTTGTACTCTACACATAAGAATCCAACTTACGTTTTGTTAATTGACTTGGGGCCATCTTTCTGGGTTGCCCCTCTTTAATAGGTCAATCTTCATTCTCAATACAACAATTCTAGAAAGAAAATCAAACCTGACTTACCATTCAATGTGTTTTATCTATATTATGTTTTGATGCTCTTATCTCAAATCTAAGATAACCTTTAATCTTATTATTTAAATTTTGTTTAATAACTATTTTGTTTTTTTAATTAAGTCCATGAACACTACTTTCTTCCTTTGTTATCTAATTTTACCAATTGCTTTAAAAACTAATTCAAAGAAGTTTTTGTTTTTGAAATTTGGTTAAGAATTTAACTATTGTATTTTAAAAAAAAAATGTATATCATCTAAGACGCTGAAAAAATATGTTTAATTTTCAAAAACAAAAAACGAAAATTTCATTTTGAAAACAAAATCGCATATTGAAAATAACTAGTTAAATTATTGAACTAAGCTCATTTTGGAAATTAATCCTCCTAAATAAATGGGTAATTATCTCAATACTAATAAAGTAATGTATAATTTCTTCGTATAACCATAAAAAGTAACCTATTTATCTCCATCTCGAACTCCAACTTTAGTATAAGTGTATAACTTAATCATTAACTTAGCTCAACTATTGTATGTATTTGGGACCAAAAAGTTTGTAAATGTATTAAAAAAATTGTTATATTTTTTAGTCATCCATGGACTCAATAGGAGAAATCTAAATTTAAAATAAAAAAAAAATGAAGAAAAGCTGTCTAATTATTTTGAATAGCTGCAAAAATTAGAGTAACTCATGCAGCTAAATTATGGTCGCAATTGGATTTTTAATTAGAAGGAATTATTCTGTAACCTTTTGTATATATATTAATATATTAAAAAGATAAAAGAAAAAATGGAGTCTAAAAAAAAGTTTATAACTGGTTACGGAGTTGACGGCGAGTCACCGGCCGTATGCAATTAGCGCCAATTTGAGGTGTGCTCCGCTGCACTGCCGCAAGACGAACGCCTTCGCCATGGTAAGGGCAAAGAACTAAGCTCTGTATTATCATAACTTTCTCTCTTTTTGAATTGTTTCTTCCTTCCTACACTCACAGGATTACCTGAAATCAGTTGTCCCTTCACAACTTATTGCCGAACGAGGTTCAAATTTAGTAGTCATAAACCCTGGTACTGCAAATTCCTCTCTCTCCTTCATATTTGTTTTCTTCTTCTTCTTCTTCTCCTTTCTATCTTCGCAAATTCCAACATCTACACTCAAATTTTCACTGAGCTAATCTTATTTTTTGCACTCTAATCGGTACTTCTTTGGGTGTAAAGGATCTGCAAATATTAGGATTGGCCTTGCATCACAGGATGCTCCTTTTAATGTTCCTCATTGCATTGCTCGTTATACCAATCAAGTCCCCAAGAGAAATGTTCAAGATCAGGTTTAGAATACGTTTTAAGACGTTTACAATATTATCAATGTTATTTCAATCAACATTGACGAAATTTTTATATTTCTGGGGTTTCAGATGCTTAATTCACAAGTTACAACTGCACAGCACATGGAGCGGGAGAGGGCATATGATGTTGTGAGTGTCATGTCAGCTTTGTATTCACGTTTATGGAATATTTTTTTTTATTGGTTTATTCATTTTTGTCTGTCTCTAGATTGCCTCGTTGCTAAAGATACCGTTTCTGGATGAAGAGGTTGCTAATAGTTCTTTCCCGCGTAAGGTAGGCAGACCAGTGTTCTGAATTCAGAGTGGTAATGAAGTTGATTAATTTTTGTTGCTTATGCTGTAATGTAACTTTCTCTAACTGTGTTCGATTTGCAACTTGAAAACACATTCTTGGTTCTTTTTATACTCTAAGAAGGGATACGATTAACTGAAGTGAAAATTTTCATTCAACTGAATGGAAGTAATGTTTCTCATCACCAGAAAAAGTTAAAAAATATAAAAAGCTGAAGTTGAATGCTTCGTAGAGATATGAACAGGGTAAATATTGTCATTGATACAAAACTTATGGTAGACAAGAGCCTTCATGTTGCATCTCTAGTAGATAGTATTCTAGATTGAAGGACTAGAAAGGACTATTTTGTGCTCATTATGATCACAACTAAATTGCATTAAGACGTGGAAGCATGCATCAACAATATCATCTGTGTAATATAATTAGATGACCACATTAGTTCACTTTTCTAATCTAACCTACCTTCTATTCATGTGCTGTTCTTTTGTGTGTCATACGGTTAAAGTAAGCAGAACAGCAAACTGGCAAGTGGTTTTTTGGACTGATGGAGTAGTGAAGCTCTATGTACGTGAGAATCAAATTATGTGTTTGTTTAAAGAGGCAATCTAGGATGGATGCCTTTGAGTTTACCAAAGTTATTAACCATCACATTGGAAATTTCTTTATCCATTACATTGATATGCTTAACTTTATCTTACACGTAGATTAATTACTTCATCTCTTCAATCTACAATCCCGAAGTTTCCTTGCATAACATGCAACTTTTGCCATTATTATTTATTTTTGTGTCAATCTTCTATTTTGTGTCTCTTGCCAAAATAAAATTGAAAAGAAAAACTTCTATTTTGTGTCTCTCAAAAACAAATCCTAAATTAAGCTAATCAGCATATAAGTAGCGCCCTGGATGGTTACTAATAATTCTCAAACGGGAGCATGAGGACTAATTAGGTGCAACTTACTGGAAAACAATTGTTTTTATTTCTTCTACTCTGAATGGTCTACAGATGGGGCGAGTTGATGGACATGGTATGCATAATGGCAAAAAGGATACTGTCTTTAGTTGGACTGACGTACATGAGAGGGACCCTACTTCGCCTGTGGCAGTGGGTAATAACATTTAGTTAACTTTCTGTGCTTTTTCAAATACCATTGCCAGGCATGAACTTGTTTATGGTGTGTCTTGCAATTCTTGTACTCATTGGGGATGCCAACAAAATCTTAAATTTTGATAAAGCCCTGAAGCATGAGGCTAAAATAAATTTCCAATCTTCTAAAGTCTTTTATGGGCCACGTTGTTCCTGTCCTTTATTCTTCATTTTCTTTCTTGTAAGGCTAAAATAAATCTTGGGTATTTTGTTGTGTATTAGTCATGTTCTCCTTCTTACCTATCATCTTTATTGTCTTTTCTTTCTCTAGTGAGGTGACAAAATAAATCTTGAACGTGCATTACAAGATAGTTCTGTAACATTTATCTGGCTTTTCTTTTAAGAATCTATTTTCTGGAAATATGCAGATATTCTGCTTGTTTGCCCTCTCCACTATGATTCAATAATGTATCTTGATAGCACATCATATGTTCTTCTGTTACCTTCATCAGTTGTTTTTGCAGAAAGTTCAAGCTCCAAGGATGTGAACCATGAGCCTTTGGACCAGCGCATAGATACTGATTCCAAGGAGCTTACTTCTAGTGTAATCAAATATAGACAGTTTATTTGCGGTGAGGATGCTCTTAAAATATCACCCAGTGAGCCATATTGCCTGCACCGTCCTATTCGCAGAGGTCACTTAAATATCTCAGAGCGTTACCCTACCCAACAGGTATTGTCTGATGTGGCCAAATATATCTTGCCAGTAATTTCTTCAAAATGGACTTTTGAGATGTACTGTAGTATAAGCTTCCTTCACGAAACTTATGTTTTTATAAATGGTGAACGTTAGAATATAGTCTATTTTGCTTTTCTCTTTAGGAATTAATTGTCTTGGGAAGTTAAGCTGAATCGGTATGTTCATCCATGACTGTACTTTTAAGTTTTATAGTACAGCATTTTGATGGTTCCACATTTTCTGTCAATTATTCCACCACAATTGGATGAACTTTAGTTTCTAAAGACCGGGGGGAAAGGAGAATGGCCTGCAATGTTTTATTTTAAAAATATTGGTTCGTTCAGAAGTATTTTAAAATTTTAATATGTGCAGACTTTAGATGAAAGGAAAGTAGTTTACTGAAGCTTTCACATGCTTCAAACTTTATTTTGAAGTTTTATCTGGTACATTTCAGGTACTTGAGGACTTACATGCTATTTGGGACTGGATTTTAATAGAAAAATTGCATATTCCTCATAGTGAAAGAAACTTGTATTCTGCTATTCTGGTGGTCCCAGAAACATTTGACAACCGCGGTACTTTTCAGGCCCTTTTACACGTACATCTTTTTTCGTTTTATCATTTTGGGAATCTTACTGGGATAATCAAGAGATGGTCAAAACAAATGAAATGAGTTTTTGTAGCTCCCAAGGGGTAACTGGTTGGCTAAGGCCTGCATAAAGAAAACTGTTGATGTCTTCAAAGTCTGGGCCTTGAGGCCTTGAGGGGGGCACCGACTTTATTAATAAAAGAAGTGAAATGAACCTTTTTAAGAGGTTAAATCTCTTTTACTATGATTTTAGTGCCTTTAACTTGGCATAAAACATTATTTAGCCATTAATTTACTACATGTTGTGGGTTCTTGCCAGCTTTCGAAGTGGATCCAGGTTTATATCAAACGATTAGCATAAAATTAACATGAATGACAAATTGTTCTTTCGATAAAATTTTTTGGAACTGAAACAGAATTTTTGGAAGTATAGAAGTGATGAGAAGTGAAATATAATTTAAACCTTTAGTTGACTTTATAGGCTGTAAGGTTGTCGAAAGTTGTTATTACCTCAAGTGAAAAACTTGCCTCAGTTATTTCTAGATATAAAGTTGGTAAATGGAGCATGTATGGGAAATATGCTTGGAATTGGAGAAGATTCTCATTACTTACTCCAAACCAGCATTTATTCCTACCCTGATTTATACGTGTTTTTGTACGATGCATTTTCATGTGTATGGTCACAATTTCTCAAATTTTAAGTGTATTTTTATCGACTACTAGTTTTATTTTTTTCAAAGATTAAACTAGATTATTGGACTGTGGAGGTGACATTTTGTCAAAATTTGAATAATCTCAATGGAATAAAATTGGTAAATAGGCATCAATGATATGCAAGAAGTCCATATTCTACCAGGTATTCCGTGCTTTTCTTTTTTCTAGTGAGTAATGAAGTAGATATATGAAAATTATTTTATGGTTGAAGGTCAGAGACTCAGGTTCTGGATTCTGACCACACATCACACCATCTCCACTGTTGTATTTACATAGTTAAACTTTGACATTTTACATTGTTTAACTGTGTCTTTTCTGATTTGCTTAATTCTTGCTTGTCATTGTTTCTGCCTTGCTCGGGAACTTTTTATTTTATTGAAGCCATCCTACTTCTTATCATGTCAGGTTGTGATACTTTAAAGACCTGAAGCTTGTGTGTGTTTTTCCTCTCTAGCTATTTTGTTTGCTTATGACAGCACTCTTCAAAAAAAACCTTGACGCCCAATTAGGGAAAAAGAATTGACCTACTTCTTTTACATGGTGCCAACAGAAATAAAGGAAATGTTGACAATAGCATTGCGAGATTTGCGGTTTGGTTCAGCAGTGGTTCATCAGGTGAGCACCTAGTTTCTATCAAGAATGCAGGCAGCTAACTATGTAGTACATCCTATTCCTATAATGTTTGTGCTTGCAATTCCTTACGAAATTCAAGTAGTGACGCTGTATACTATGAACTGGCTCCTTCCAACTAGAGTATTTGAAAGCATTTTAAAACATGAGAATATGATCTGTAAAATAAGTGACTCACATGGGTGCGCGTAATGTGCAAATTAGTTTTTTGTATGCTCTTGTATTCTTTCATTTTCTTCCTCAAGGAAAATTGTTTCTATAATTTTTTTATTTTTTTAAAAAGGTGTCTAAGTTGCTATAAATCCAAATATTTAATAAGTTCTTGAACTGAAAATGTTTGTACATCGCAATTCACATTGGTCATTGGTTTTTTTTTTCTCATTTTTTTTGGGGGGGGGGGGGGGGGGGGGGGTTTTTGACAAAGAAAGTCCTTTCTTGCCTTTTTGGAAAGG
>JBBPDJ010000020.1:3999027-4036826 GCA_037974625.1 Cucumis cinereus
GACATCGAGGGTGTTCTTGAAGGTTGTAATCGTGTTTGGATTTCTATCAATAAAGAGTGAGAGATTGATACCTATCAGAGACTTTGTGGTTCCTGCGTGTTTATATTGAATTTATTACTGTACTAATAGTAGTTTATCCCTGACCTCCTATAAGTTATTGTCCTCTTTAATCCTGTTATACGACTAAACGATGTGTTCCATATAGGTGTTGCAATCAAGAATAAACCCTTCTTTTGTATCATGGAAAGGTGGAGCGGTAAGTCAAATTGCGTTAAAAGAGTTTTAATTTGGCATCTAATATTACTATTTCATTTGCCTTTTCCCTACATCAAAATATAATCCATTTAGAATACACATTACTCAAAATCTTGTGAAAGATTTATCAGAATGAACTTGTTGAAATTTAAGGCACTGTGGTAACTATTTGTATTTTAAAAATTGATTTGTTTCCTCTCAATTTATTTAATGTGGTTTTAATGTTTCCTAAGTAAAAGAGTTAATTCTTACCTGAATTCCGATAGCATAAATAAACTTTTTATAAACTACTTGTTTTGGTTTTTAAAACTTGCCTAGTTTTTGAAATGTTGGTAGAAAGTGGATAACAAACCAAAGTAACTTGGAGGTGGAATGGGATGTTTATAGACTTAATTTTTAGAAACCAAAGACCAAATAATTATTAAATGGGGCCTAAATGATCTAATCCCAGCTTAGGGAGAATAAGGAAATAATTCATTCATAGAGTGGAGTGTCTTAAATTACCAGAAGTCCTAGCTGCAGCAAGGTTCCCGTTGAGTCGTTCCTAATGTATTTGAATGAATAAGTACTCCTAAAAGTTATTGTTTTTCGGATTGGAAAAGCGGCAAGTTGAAAAGGATGCATGAGCCAAATACCTTCTTAATGCATTAGGATTATATTATATGATAACAATGTGACAGATTATTGGAGTGCTTGACTTTGGCCGGGATGCTTGGATACATCGTGAAGACTGGATTAACAGTGGAATTTTTCCTGGAAGTGGCAGAAAATACAAGGATTCTTACTATCTTCAAGCACAAGCGATGTGCTACATGAATTCCTAAAAGGTGACATGTTTCTGCTATTTGCTACTTTGAACACAAACTTCTCAACTTTTAGGCCACTTGTATAGATGAAGTTTGGCTTACAAGCCTATAGAACTTAATATAATTGTAACTTTAGTATGCGCTATCATTATTATACATAATTTCTGAAACTAGTCATGTTTCTTTTTGCAGATGATAAGCTTTTCTAGCATTTACAATTTAACCAGTTCTTGCTCCAACTAGAAAGGCAGGCATTAACTCAGGTTTTGATTTGTAAATTTTCTCTATTGCAAATATGCTCTAAAACGACTATTCTTTTTTTTTTTTGATAAAACTCAAATGATGTTATTCCTTGTGCTTTTGAATTTTTCCTTTCTTTTAGTGATCTTTATGATTATTTGTCTTCATTGTATTATACTAGGATGAAGATTGGGGAATGAAGCACTTATCCTTTTGTTGAATCAATAGTTTCGGGAAGTGAAGATTTGATAATAGAAAAATTGCTGGTGCTTCTCTGAGCATAGTTTTAAAAAAATTGCTCAAGTTAAACATAGATTCATTGGTTAAGTATTGAGGGTCAACTTTTCATTCATTGACTGATAGAATCTTATTGTGTATATTTTTATGAAATTTATGAACATACAACTGAACTGGACTGAGATTCCAATATTTCTCAGCCAATTGTATCAATACATATGCCTTGGTATCAGGAACTTAAATTCATACCATATTTACTTTCATTGTTCATAGTTTAGAAATGGATATGGCTTTCCCCGGTAACCCAAGCACCTCAGAGACTTCAGGATACAAACTCTTCCTGATTTCAGCATACACTTCACCGTCCCAATTTCTTCCCGCCAGCTGCTCCCCGAGCCGCACTGCAGCATTCACGACGCTGTCCTCGCCGTGGTGCGCGGAGTCCACGATGCCCATTCTCACTGCAGCTTCACCTCTCACTTTCATCCCCCCCAGGATCAGATCGCGCATAGCCAGACTGGAGCCTACCTTGGACTTAAACAGAGCCATAAAGTAATCAGGTAGAGTTAAACCCAGATCCAACTCCCGCATGTACAGCACGCCCCGATCACTCCTCATGATCAAATAGTCATGGCTCAGTGCCAATGTAAAGCCAGCGGCAGCGGCGTGTCCTGTAATGGCAGCAATGGTAGGCATAGGAAGGGACATGAGTCCGGCCACGACAGACTTGAAGATCTGGATTATGTGGTTTAAACGATCACGGGCAGCAGAAACAGAACCGGCGGCAAGAGCCCAGGGGAGATCAAAGCCGTTTGAGAAGAATTTGCCATGGGAAGTTGTGATGAGAACTGAAGCAGGGGAGGCTTGTGCCTTGACTTGTGAAAGAGCTTGAAGGATGGAGTTGATTAAGGATGGGCTGAGACGGTGGTCGTCGTCGCCGGTGAGTGTCAGTATAAAGAAATTGCCTCGCTTCTCAACTGTGCACATTTTTTCAAATAGTAAATTAATTGGCCGTCCACTCTCTACTCAACTAAAAATCCACTTCCTCATTCATCTTCCAATCAAATTTATTCTGTGACAAAAATATCCTTCGCAAAAATATCTTTCTTTAACTTTATCTTCTAATAAAAGTAGCTTATATAATTCAATATACTTATTCATCATATTAAATATGCATGTCAGGTTTGGTTTATAGAAATATTTTTATGGATATTTAATAATACATATTTTTAAATAGAAATATAATTTTTCATAAATAATATTTTGATACATGTGTTTGTTTCCTTTAAAATTTAAGTATTTTTTTTTAAAGAATATGAATACTGAGAACAATTATTCTTATAATTTACACATTGATTTAATAAACTTTAACTTAATTTAAATATTAAAATTTTGACTAAAATTAATTTATAAAAATAACTAAACAATAGTCCAAGAAGAGATGCTAGGAGAGATTTGAGATTGAAAATGTAGTGCAAAAAGAAGATTGCAACGCACTTTGAATTTTGATTGAAGATAAAAATAATATGGTTACTCAATTTACCTAAAGTTTATTAAGATCAGGGAAAGTTACAAATATGTCCAAAAGAATACGCAAATATAACCCCGTTTTAGATTTAGTGTTAAGTGGGGATATTTGTTAAATATTATTGCCGGTGACAATTAAAACATTTTAATTTCTGGTTGTTACAGAAACGTATAGGACTGCAAGATCGATGTTTTCACAGACGGTCACCGGCTGCCGGGCGTCCTGATAAACAACTATCCGGTGATCCATGAACATAATAATAAACTCTTTATCAGACTTTCAGATGACGAAAAAGAATCGAGATTTATAATACAAACGGCAGCAGGAAATTTATTCTAATCTCGAATTCGCATCATAAATTACCACACAATACCATAACCATCTGAAACAACAATCAATCAATTTTCATTACTCATAGCTTAGAAATCGATATGGCCTTTTCCGGCAATCCTAGCAGCCGAGAGATCTCTGGATAAAGACTTTTCCTAATTTCCGCATAGGGTTCACCGTTCCAATTTCTCGACCCCAACTGCTCCCCGAGTCTGACGGCAGCCTCCATCACGCCGTTCTCGCCGTCGTGCGCCGATTCCACGATCCCCATCTTCACCGCCGCTTCCCCTTTCACTTTCATTCCCCTCATGAGCACATCGCGGCGGACGGAACTCGAGCTAATTTTCGATTTGAACAGCGCCGCGAAGTAATCGGGCAAACTTAGCCCTAGATCCACTTCGCTCATGTACAGAACTCCTCGATCGCTCCTCATCAACAAATAGTCGTGACTTAGTGCTAACGCGAAGCCAGCCGCGGCGGCGTGGCCGGAGATGGCTGCGATGGTGGGCATGGGGAGGGAGAGGAGTTCAGCGACAACGGGCTTGAAGTTCTGGACCATATGGTGGAGGCGTTCAGCGGCGGCAGAAACAGAGCCGGCGGCTTGAGCCCATGAGAGATCGAAGCCGTTGGAGAAGAATTTGCCATGTGAAGTAGTGATGAGAACGGAGCCTGGGGAGGCTTGGGACTTGACTTTGGAAAGAGCTTGAAGGATGGCGGCGATGAAGGAGGGGCTGAGGCGGTGTTCGTCGTCGCCGGTCAGAGTTAGGATAAAAAGATTGCGTCGCTTCTCGAGTGTGCACATTTTTTGGGAGGTCTGCGTTCCAATGGATTATCAGATTCCTGTATTTATGGTAGAATGGATCCAAATTTAACGCTATCTTTTATCTTCTCTCCTTTCCTGTTTAGTGATAGTTGTTCCAAATTTTATCTTTAAATTTTTAAAGACTTGATTTAGTGTTAGCAATTTTTAAGTTTAGGTTTTTTGTTTCCAATACACTCAATGTGATCCAAAGTTTGAAAATATTTTATAAAATTATATAAGTTCCCAAATTAGATACTACATTTTCAAGCAAAAAAGAGTTTGTGGATGAAGAAAATGTCAAATGATCTAATTTTTTTTTAAAAGAAATGTTGAATGACCCTTTGTTCGGGTCAAATTCGAGTGAAATTAAGAATACAATCTTGCTCAATCTTCTTTTTCTAACTCACAAATCACGAGTAAAAATCAATGTCACTCTTGCTTAACCTAGGTGTCTCGCTCGATGTTGTTGGTGTAGCACAGTGTTGATGTCATTGGGATGTGGTGATGCTGCTAGATATGTCTTTGGTATCGTTGGTTGGTGTCACTGGAGTCGTGTGGCTTGCGTCGGGAGATCTAGATAACCATATCGGAGACCTAGAAAAGAAGTATACAAAGAAGACGAGCAACTGAAAGAAAAAAACAAAGAAAACCCAAATCAATAAAGAAAAGGCAATAGTGTAGGTTCACACGGGTATTTGACATTTTTTTTATAAAAAAAAAACTGAATTATTTCACATTTTGGGTCTTTAAAATAGGTCTTTCTATACAATTAATTCAATAAAAAAGTTGTCATTTGAACTTACTTTTTGGAAAAAAAAAAGTCAAAATATTTTGAAAGATGTGCATATCTTTTATTTTGAAATTTTAAAAGATTGTACCTTCAAATTTAAACGATAATTTACAAATGAAAAAAAAAAGATTTAGATTTGTGATCGATCTTTTATTTAGAAAATAAAACCGAACAAAACTAATTAAATGGATCGATATAGAATTGCTCAATTCTTTTTCAATAGAGATGATTGGGTTGTATCTAATTCTAAAGTATATTTTTCTGGTTACACATAAAACAACTAATTTCTGGAAGGCTACATAAACATAGGTGCACCACACTCAAACTATTGGTTTTAGTTTTGAAACAAATTAATGTTTATTATTTTGGAAATTAAAAAATGGTATTATCATATATTAGTTAGTGATGCGTTTTAGGGGTATGAATGTCATGATAATTGCATAATACTGGATTCCCAAGTTAAATAAATAACATCAATAGATTACTAGGATTCCTAAACAACCTCAATAATGGAATTATTCAATTTGATTCACTTTCATCCACACTCTTAACTCATTCTGATTCATGTGCTTTAAACAGGAATCCATGGGAGATCGAGGCCGTTGGAGAAGAATTTGCCTTGGGAAGTAGTGATTAGAACAGAGCCAGGGGAAGCTCTGGCTTCGGCTTTGACATGGGACAGTGCATTGAGTATGGAGTTTATTAAAGATGGGTTCAGCCAGTGCTCGTGGTTGCCGGTTAGTGTTAAAATGAATAGCTTCCCCCGCTTCTCCACACTGCACATTGAAAACAAATACAATTCCTTTAGCTTTACGCCATCTTTACATTTTTCCATTCAATTCATGAAGTACCTGAGACATTTCAGTATAACGACTCTTTCTTATCTCTGCATATGCCTCACATTCCCATTTCCTCCTAGCTAACTTCTCCCCCGTCGCCACCGCTGCCTCCATTAAGCCTTCCTCGTTGTCGGGCACTGAGTCCATGATTCCCAACTTCGCTGCTGTTTCACGCTTGACCTTCCTCCCTGCCAGAAGCACATCTCGACGGACCGAAGCTGAACTGATCTTAGATCTCACCAACGCCGCAAAGTAATCCAGCATGGTTAAGCCCAAGTCAATCTTGTCAAAGGCCATGAAGAGTTGATAGGGTCATTATTTTGTAATGATTCGTTTGAGTCTTACACTATAATAAATGGAATTATAAATTGTTTGAGATTTAACCTATGCTAATTTAATTGTAGTGTGGAATACAAAATAATTATCAGCACCTTTTTAAATAATGTAAAGAATTTTTTTTTTAAAGGACTGGATGACTAAAAATACTTTCTAAGACAACAAAAATATAAAATTTTGACCGCTTATCAATTTACTATATTGGAAAGATGACTATAAAAATAATGTCAATCATTTATAAATTTATATAAGTTACATTACATTACATGATTTAGAGGGCTCTAACTCAAGTAACATATAAGATTAATTTCAATGAATGGGTTGATTTTCATTTCACATATTTTCTTGAAAAATTGTTGTATGTTCACAAAATATAACTAAAATTTAAATTATATTAATAGTAGACATTGATAAGTCTATATATTTCTATTAATATCAATAATAATCATTAAGAAAATCTAAATCTAAATTTTTTTCTTGTTATATTTCATAAATAAAATATTTTAATTTATTTTGTTATTTTTGAAAATTGAAATCTAAGTAAAAAGGCAAAAATATTAACAACTGACCTCACTCATGTAAATGATACTTTTATCGTGCCTCATGAGTACGTGATCGTGGCAGAGGGCGAGAACGAAACCGGCCGCAGCGGCATGGCCGATGACAGCGGCAATGGTAGGCGTGGGGAGAGAGAGAAGGGTCGTGACAATTGGCTTGAAAATGTGGACTATGCTGTCTCTAGCGGCGAATTTGGAGGGGCAGTTTGTGGCCAGGGAAGGTCGAAGCCGTTGGAGAATAAACGGCCATAGGACGTGGTGAGAAGAATTGAACCACGAGTGGCTTGGGATTTGATTTGGGGAAGAAGGGAAACAAAGGTGAAAATGAAAGTTGGGTCGATCCAGTGCTCGTTTTCACCAGTGAGTGTGAGAATGAACAGACTGCCACGCTTCTCTAGAGTGCACATGTCGTCGGTTGAACCAAATGGACGTGACGGTATTTTAAAAACAAAGTTATGTACGAGTAAATAAAGAAGAGGAAGGGACGAGAAAACGGGAGGGCACGCATTTGTAAGGTTGAAAATCAAATAGCATCATCTAACTTGGTAGATGAGTTAAGAACAAAGTCAAAATCAACTTTATAGTGTCATTATTATTATGATTATGATATGGATATGGATATGGTCTATAAAATTGGTTGGTCAAAGAATTTGGTTATTACGAAATGAGCATAATATTGGCGAGGCCAAAAAGTAAAAACACAAAGCAACCTCACCTTAGATAGCAACTTTATAATAAAAGAACTCCGTTATTACCATTTTGCCGGTTCTTTTTCCCGCATAACTTTTTTGGCGATTAGCACATTAATCGGCGTATACACAGAAAAAGACCGCGAAGTTGTGCATACAAATACCGGTTGGCGCCAAATTCAACTCAACTTCTTCTACGCAAAACCCTTCCCCTTCCCCTTCCCCTTCCCCTTCACTCCACACAACTTCTAATGGTTTGACCAATTTACCACACTCTGCAACTTTCTCCTTTTCCCTGATTTTCAACATGGAGGGAAACGCCATTCTAGAAGAGAAACTCAAAAAGGTTCGATCCGTGGTCGGCCCCGACTTGCCGGATTCCTTCATTGAGCGCACGTTGTTGAGAAACGGCGGTAGCCCTGATGAGGCAATTAAGTACATTTTCGAAAACCCTGGGTTTTTGGCCAGGCCACTGTCTGTTGTACGGACTGTTACTAGCACCGGTGCTCGAGTTTCGACACAGTTCATGCAGGGGGATTCTATGGAGTCGGAGGAGGAAGCGAAACCGACGGTACAAGTGAAGGAGGAACCGGGTTTAGGGCTCGAAGATAAAGGCATTGACAATAGGGGAGTGAGCTCGGATCGTTCAAAGGTCACTGGAACGTCCAAAATGACATTCGACGAGTTTCTTAAACTGACAAAAACGAAAGTGATGAGCGATGAGGAGTATAGCAAGATCCTTAAGGAAAATCCGGCTGCAGTGGGGGCGAAACCGAGTGCCAAGATTCATGTAAAGGAGGAACCAGTTGAGACGATTGCACAACCTGGTGCTGGGACAAATGCGAGGGTAAAAGAAGAACCAGATTTGGAGGTTAAGGACAGAGCATTTGCTAAAGAAGCAAGGTCTGAGACTGAAAATTTTGCAAAGTCGGTTTCAAGCAATTCAAGAATGAGTTCGTTAAATTCAAGTGGCATGCAGAAGAATGGGACCTTGTCTAATGATGGGAGGTGCAAGATTGAAGATGGGGATTTCCCTATTGAGCCCGATTGGTTTGTGGTGGGAAGGACAGTGGTCACAGCCATGTCCACCACGAAAGGGAATAAATTAGCAGATAATGAAATTGTTAATTTTGCATTTCCTTCTTCAAGTTCAAGATTCAATGCGCAATGGATTGTTCGCTTCTCAACCAAAAGAAGTGGAGAGGTGTGTGATGAGAGTAGTTTGAATTTTGAAATATTTCATTCTCATGGGATTTCATTTGTTGTGCAATATATGTGTAATATGATATATCTTCAATGTGTTCTGATGTTAAATTTGTGCTGTGATCACTTTTAGATTGGTCGCCTACCAATGGAGTGGGCAAAATGTGTAGTTCCACTTGTCAACTCCCGGAAAGTTAAAATTCTTGGACGGTGTATAGCTGCACCTGGAAACCTTCACATAATGCAAGAAATCCTTCTATATGTTAGGTAGAGGAATGTTTGTTTTTATTTCTTTTTTTATTGTGGGTCTTGGATTCTTAATGTAAGCTCAACTGGATTCAAAATAGCTAATGGAATTCATTGGTTATCTGTTTGGCAGCTTTTATATCCATAGTTCAGTATTCTCAGACATTGATACAGTTACATGGAAGTTGGAGGCTACGCACATTGACTCTACAATTTATCCTCTTCTTACCCTTTTCAAATTACTGAAAATCACACCGTACCAGAAGGTTATCATTTAATAAGAGTTCTTGTTCATATCCACGTAATATAATATGACTTCTTCAGTTTTTAAGTCCACTTTCTTACCCCATGTTCTGATCTTCCCAGGCTGAATTTACACCAGAAGAACTTGATTCAAGGAAGCGCCTGCTGAAGCTTGAAGTATGTTTCCAAGTTTTCAACTTACGGTTTCATTATTCTGTAATTGAACTTTTGTACCAATTATTCTCTGATGGCATGAATGATATAGTTTTCATTTCCTGTGTGTTTAAGTACATGTCTTTAAATAGGAGCAATAATGAGCATGGTTGCTAAATAAGTGGTGGAAAAAAGTGATTATGCTGATATTGAATTGATTCTTAACGTTCACATAATCACATTTTTCTGCTTTAATGATAAAAAAAAAAAAACTCCAACTTTAGGATGGTTAAACAATTCAGCAAAACTCATGCGTCATACCATCATCAGCCAATCATTTGGTGAATACTGACCTCATCTTTTAGGCTATGTAATGAAACAGATATTAGACACTTGTTTTCACGAAGCATAACTCTTTTCTGCTGACAGCAGCCTGGGTTTGGAATAACAATTGATTCTGTTTAAATAGGATGATCCAGATGAATCAACATCTATGCTACCTACTGTGAAGCGAAGAAAGGGTTCCCAGCAATTTGTGGATCAAAACAAAGATGACCAAACTCTTAATGAATCATCACTGACTAAGCTTGTTGGTGCAGCAGATATGTATAATCTGGATGTAAGTCACATGACGATCTTAATCTATATGTATCCATCACACATGATGAGTAAGGTTTCACTCTTTGTGCGTAGTTTTATTTATTAGAGGGTGTTTATATGAATTTTTCAGGAAATGGAGCCTCCACGTACACTAACATGTGATCTTAGAACTTATCAAAAGCAAGCTCTATTCTGGATGTCTGAGTTGGAGAAGGGGATCGATGTTGAGAAGGCTGCACAAACCCTTCATCCATGCTGGTCAGCCTACCGTGTCTGTGATGAGTAAGTATCTTTTACTAAAAGAAAAAAGAAATGAAAAATGGAACGCCTTGATTTTGGTGTCTTATGTTTGGCACAGAGTGAGATGAATTGTTTCCACTCTGTAGGAGAGCAACCTCAATCTATGTAAACAATTTCTCTGGGGAATCAACTACAAAATTCCCAACTGCAACACAGATGGCAAGAGGAGGAGTAAGTATATGTATAACCCCATTATTGAATAACCTTATGAAACTTATTTCATTTTAGGCAGGTAGGATATAGTTGATATTGTGCTTAACCCAGTGATATGTAAGTGTAGATTCTCGCGGATGCAATGGGGCTTGGAAAGACTGTTATGACAATTGCTCTTATACTTGCGAGGATGGGCAAAGGATGCCCTGATAACCAAAAGCCCGCAGTGAATAAGAATGTTACCACAGAGAAAAAAAGTCAGAAATCCACGACTAAAGCAAGGGGTGGCACCCTTATTGTTTGTCCAATGGCTTTGCTGGGTCAATGGAAGGTACACATCCTCTGCAAATTCATGATTTCCTTTTGTTTTAAGTCCAAAAGCTTGATTAACTTTACACTTGGTGATGCTCAAAGGAACTGGGTTGATCTGGCAAGTAGTAATAACTACCACACTGAACAATAAAATGCAATTGCATTTCTTAAACTATGATTTAACCAAATTTTGCTACCATAGGAGGAACTTGAAATACATTCAGAGCCTGAAAGTATTTCCATATTTGTTCACTATGGTGGTGATAGAACCAACAAACCAGAGGTGCTATCAGGATATGATGTTGTATTGACAACGTATGGTGTCCTAACATCGGCCTATAAGAGTGTGAGTATTTGTTTATAAGCTATTCTCAAATTTATAGTATACATGTTGAGTCTAGTCAAATTCTCTTATCCATTCTCCAATATTATTCACTTTTCTATCTGTTTTATGGTCCATTCACTTTTTATTCAGGATGGAGAGTTTAGTATTTACCACAAAGTTGATTGGTACAGAGTTGTGTTAGATGAAGCCCATACAATTAAATCATCAAAGACACAAACTGCACAGGCTGCCTTTACACTGAACTCATATTGTCGCTGGTGTCTTACTGGAACCCCCCTCCAGGTCCAATTCCCAACTTTTTCCCTACTATTTTATTGATAACGTCCTACTTGGGCAAATGTGGCTTCCGAAACAAATGATAGATAGTCTTTCTTTCATATTTGTTTTGCTCAATAAACTTGGCATCTCTTATCCAATTTTTTTAATGGAGGATTATTTTATAATTTGTGGTCTAGCATCTTATGCAAAACCGTATTTCTTGCTACAGAATAACTTGGAAGACCTTTTCAGCCTGTTATGCTTTTTGCGAGTAGAACCGTGGTGCAATTGGGCATGGTATAAGATGGCAGTTTTAATTCTCTCTTTTTCAGTACACCGTATTTTAGTTTTAAGTTGGATTGCTCATGCTGAATCTTTTATCCCCTCCTTGGGATTTTGGCTTTGTTTAGGTGGAACAAGTTGATTCAAAGGCCTTACGAAAATGGTGATCCTAGAGGCTTGAGATTGATCAAGGCTATCCTGAGGCCACTTATGTTGAGGAGAACTAAAGATACAAAGGATGCAAACGGAAGGTAGTTCTTACGTTCTTGCAACATTCCCACAATTTAAAGTTCCCTCACGGATCTAAAGCATGTGACATTTTAACTCATCTGATGTAGGCCTATTCTTGTTCTCCCTCCTACTGATGTTCAAACCGTCACGTGTGAACAGTCTGAGGCTGAACATGATTTTTATGATGCACTTTTTAAGAGATCAAAAGTAAGTTTTTCCAGAGTAGACTGCTCTTTTGTTCTACTGAACTGAAGAAGCGAAGAAAAGAAGATATAACACCATATTCTTTTTACCTGTCAAGTTCACTAGTAGATTAGTGGGCTCTCTTTTATCCTTAAATATGTTACTCACTATCCCTTTATATGAATCAACAGGTCCAGTTTGACCAGTTTGTAGCACAAGGAAAGGTTCTCCACAACTATGCCAACATCCTCGAGCTCTTGCTTCGACTAAGGCAGTGTTGCAACCATCCATTTCTTGTAATGAGGTTGGAATAGGCAGAAAGAAAAGAGAAAATAGAACACATGGTTTCTTTTCTCATGAAATTCTATTACAAACAATTTGATCTTTTTGGTTTGATAAATGCAGCCGAGGAGATTCACAACAATATGCCAACTTGAACAAGCTTGCAAGAAAGTTCCTTGAATCCAACACTAATTCTACAACAATGGAGCAGGCTACACCGACTCGAGCATATGTTGAAGAGGTTGTCGATTGCATTCGGCGAGGTGAAAACACCGAGTGCCCAATATGTATGGAATTTGCTGACGATGCAGTGCTCACCCCATGTGCTCACAGGATGTGTAGGGAATGTCTCCTCTCAAGCTGGAGGACCCCCACGTGTGGGCTCTGCCCAATTTGTAGGCAAATGCTGAGGAAAACTGACCTCATAACATGTCCATCAGAAAACCCTTTCCGTGTGGATGTTGAGAAGAACTGGAAAGAGTCTTCAAAAGTATCAAAACTGCTCGATTGCTTGGAACAGATTAATGGGTCGGGTTCTGGTGAAAAGAGCATTGTTTTTAGCCAGTGGACTACGTTTTTTGATCTCTTAGAGATTCCGTTGAAAAGGAAAAGAATTGGATTCTTCAGATTTGATGGGAAGCTGTCGCAGAAACATAGGGAAAGAGTTCTAAAGGAGTTCAGTGAAAGCAAGGAGATAAAGGTATAATACAAAATTTACTACTATGTTTTAAGCCTTTTTGTTTTCAAATTTCCAACTCCATTCCCTCTTCCAATTTTAGGTGATGCTGATTTCTCTAAAAGCTGGTGGGGTTGGATTGAATCTAACCGCAGCTTCAAATGTCTTCATAATGGTAATTCATATTGGACTCTACTTATTTTTTTTCCTCAGTCAATTGTATATTAAGTTTGTATCATGATGTTAGGATCCATGGTGGAATCCCGCGGTTGAGGAACAAGCAATCATGAGGATTCATCGTATTGGTCAGAAGAGGACAGTCCGTGTCAGAAGATTCATTGTCAAGGTCAAACAAATCTTTCTTTCTTCTGTTGTATTTATTGTATATAAAATTTGACGTCATAAAAGAAACCAAATCAAAGGTCAAAAGTCAAAAGTCGTAATGTTGTTAAAAATGAGAATTTGACCACGTGGACAGGACACCGTGGAGGAACGCATGCAACAAGTTCAAGCCAGAAAGCAGCGGATGATCGCCGGTGCACTCACTGACGAGGAAGTTCGAACGGCCAGGATTGAAGAACTCAAGATGCTTTTTAGATGAACATCGCTTAGTTCATTTATTTTGGTTTTTTATTTAATCAAAATTACCCGTAAATATTATATTATTGGGATGGGCCTCTGCTTAAAAAGGCCCAATTTTTGTAAAGTCCGCAGCAGGTGATGAATATTTTAGCTTAGTTTATGTTAATTTGGAACAAAAAGCCTCATTTTGTTGAAAGTCTTATTTTGATAAAGACGTACAAATCGAATATTCCTATTTTTGAAGAAAGTAATAATTTTTATCACAAAAAAATTATTAAGTTAGAGATGAGACAGCGATTGGCCAACCATTGCAAAATTTGAATAAGGCAATGAAAGACGCTAAACGTGGGCCATACACGTGTACAATATCGGTTATGTTTGAAAATTTCATAATTGACCACGCCGAGTAAACAAATCACATGTTTCCACGTGGAGCATGAAGATCTCAGGTGTCGGATATCCAAACCAATAGTAGAAGATGGCTTTTTTTAGAAGTGGAATCAGTCAACGACATTGCCATCTCAACATTTGAATTTTGACCACTGACCCTTTTAACCTACCCTTAAATCTCCATACCCTAAATCTCAGAAATCTCACTCCTCTCTAAACTTCTTCAACCCTTGTGTTCACCCACTTGGATCTACCCAAGAAAAAGAAAATGTCCGATGCAGAGAGAAAAACTGCCACCGTTACGCCGACACGGCTGCAAAGCCAGGCTCCGGCATCGATCGAGATAAAGCGGGCGCCTAATTGGAACGTGGCTATACCATTATTATCCCCTCTTGTATCACCTTCGTCTTGTGGGAATTCAGGGCCAGACGAGATGTTGTTAATGGCTGAGAATAATGCAAGGGAGGCAAGCAAAGGGCTAAGCTTTACCAAATGGCAACACCCTGCGGCTCCATTTTATTATGGGCCTGCCCCAAGGGCTAACGCTAACCCCTTTGTGCCTGTGTGAATATTCCTTTTCTTCTTTTTAAATTTTTTTTGTTCTGCTTAATCCATGGAACAATTTGTATGTATAAACTTAAATTGGATTGAATGTTTCATCTCATAATTGTACACAAACTTGTTTTCTTTCTATGTTTATTTAAGCTCATTTTATCAATTCTCTTAACACATTTCATGACAATTTGGGTAAATTTGTATAAATTTGTTTCAATTTCTCAGTGAATTAGGATGAGAGGAGTGTAATTAGCCCATTGGCATTTCATTATTAAATTTTAATTCGTGGTATTTTCTGGGAAAAAGAAGGAAGAAAAAAAAAAGTGGAATTGTGATAAAGGAGTGGTTAGGGAACCGAAACCTCTGGTGGGACCTAATGACATAAGACAGCATAGAAAGGATTGAAATTGGAGTTTGGAGTTTAGAGGATTAATTTAACCTAATTTAATTCTTGTTGGGTTTAACTTAACCAATTAAGAATTAAGTACTTTACTATGGTATTTCTTTGAAATAATATAGAAATATTATTTATAAATTATCAAATAGGGTATTTTCTTTTTTAATGTTGTTCTTTCAATTTGGTTTACTTAGAGAATTGAATTAGGGAGAAGCATTCACTATAGGAAAAGATTATATTTTCATCATCGACACATTTATATAAAGTGGACTTATTATTGCTTCTCTTTCGGACGGATTAAGACCATTAATCTTAAATTAATTTAATTGTTTGAAATTTCTGGGGGGTGCTTGCAAATTGCAAATGTAATTTATTTTTGAAAAAAAAAGCCTTCTGTTTTGTCCATTTGTCATTTGGTAAGAAAAGTCTAAATTTCTAATCCTATTACATTAGCTTAATTTTATAAGTTGGAAATAATATAATAATCTTTCATTTTAATTTAATAGAGTTAACTCATGCTGGCACATTTTAATAATAATATTAGCAGTTATTTGATATTACATTATAGTTTGACTATGTAAAATCACTTTATTATTTTATTATTATTATTTGGAGAATTTTGTTATTTTATTATTATTACTTTGTCTTACTACTCCATTTTAACTTAAATAACCAAAGCACAAAAAAAAAAAAAAAAATTGATTGATTTCCACTATTTAAAAATTTTTAGTTTAATATTTGTTTAGTTGTTAATTTAGATTAGTTAGTTATTAATTTAGTTTAATTAGTATTTTAAAATTAATTAATTATATTTTCTTGTAAGGCTATAAATAGCCAATTGATTGAGAGGGTTGTAATTAGAAACTTTGGTCAGTATTTCAATATAGAATTTTAGTGGTAGTCTGTAGAGTTTCTCTCAACTTTAGAAATGAATCTTGCTTCTTTGGTCATAGCCTATCAACAATAGAGTCTATTCAGTGATAAATTTTGTTGTATTTTTAATTCTTAAACTGTTGATATATACTTAATTATTATTTAAGAGCTGCACAATACTTAAGGGGTATGTTGGCCACGAACTTAAACCCAGGTGGATTGGAAGTATTTATGAGACCCACTCAAATAATAAAGGAAAATTGTTTGAAATAATGTAGTTGAGTTTTCGTTTTACAAAACTTGCACCCTTTTTGAAAAATCGCTCAAACAATATTTCTCGATCTCAAGATCGACCATTGATATTGCCATAAAAAAATTTATATTTTTCAACTTGTCGATTGCTTTAGGCCCTGGTGCATCTCAGTAGAAATTAATCGAGATTCTTACATTTCATCTAAATCCATTTAAAGATTTAAAAAATTACTAAGATTTTGATATAATATTTAGTAAAGATAATTGAATTTGAAAAACAAATCGAAAATATATAAGATTTGAGAATATTTGAAAAAATTATTAAAAAATCTCGATGTAATCTCCATCTAGATGTACCGAGAATGCAAAAAAAAAAAAAAAAAATCAATGAGTTGGAAGTGTTTTGGATGTTCCCGGAGCATCTCGATAGATATTAACTGAGATTCTAGCAATTTGTTCAAATATTCTCAAATCTCATGTATTTTTAAATTTTTTCTAAATTCGATTATTTTATCAAATAATATATCCAATTCTTAGTTATCTAAAAATTAGATTTTGATATTTGGTAAGATCCATCTAACAAATCCATTTAAAGACTTAAAAGTTACTAGATTATTAAAAAAATTATTCATGCATGTCAACTTCCTTGTCATTTCTCCTTTTTCAAAAGAAAAATGATTCTCATTATTTCTCTATTTACGGATTATATACACTCATATTTTAATATATATTTCTTCTAATTTCCAAAGAGAGTTAGAAAAACTAGAGGATTTTTTTTTTCTTTTTTTTTCTATTTGTTTAAATATTCCATCACAAGTAAATAGTGCAAAAATGTAGATAAGGTTAGGTTTAATAACGGTTTCGTTGTTGCATAGATGAATTTGACAATAAAGACATTTTATCAAAATAAAATAAGATAAGATGTATCGTAACTGAATTAAGACAAAATATCAAATCAATATCCTAATCCTAATCCTAGAAGAATTGAGTTAAATCCAAGGTCAAATCCTCTACAAATATACACTCTGTATGATTCCATACGAGATAATAAAAATTTTTGACTTCTTCTTTAATGTAATCTATGTTTTTGTTATTTGACTCTGGCCTTGGAAACTTATTTTCTTTAGTTTGCATGAAAAATCACAATAATCTAAACTCAACTAAATGATGTAATATTTACATTATTTGGATTATGATTGAGTACATTTTTTTGAAGTTTGACAGACTTTTTGGAACCAAACTTAGTAAACAAGTGATTGTTGTGTGAGCAGATTAAATATATTTTATGTTATTCCACTATTGTGATGATAATTGTAATTCACTTTCTTGCTCTTACTATCTACACAACACACTTTGGTTTATTTGTTTTTAGGGCCAACAAGAGGCAACCATCATGTGTTGTTGCAGGAAGAAGGCAATTACAGTAGTTGTGGTTAGTATGTGGTTGTTGGAGGTTAATTAGGAAAATATAAGTGTTGTTGATGTTAAAACAGGAATTAAAAACATAGAAAATAGATTGAGAAATTACGAATTTGATCTCATTTTATATTTATAGTTGCAATAAAAGAAGAGAAAAGAAGGATGGTTTGGATGGTTGTGGGTTTAGGGTAAGTAAGTAAAGGCCCATTTCATTTCATCTCACCTCAAAATTCCATTTTTAAAAACTTCTCTTCTTTCAATAAAATTTAAATAAATAAATAAATAAATAAACCAAAAAAACAAAAACAAAAGTGCTTAGCTAAGACCACTCCTCCCCACGCGCACGCTAACCCACCAAACCCTAATTTCCAAGAACCCCTAAAAGCAGTGCTCCTCATCACCCACACCATTTTAAATTAAATAACCTATTTATTTTCCACATTAATTTATTTATTATATTTGCCCTCTAGCTCTATGCTGGGTTTTTTCATGTTTTAATTACAATAATATTATAATCCACATATGTCCTCCAATTCAATCCCAATATACAGTTCTTTGGTTTTTTCTAAAAATAAAATAAAAATGGGAATGGAGTTTGACCCCCCATTAATTAGTGCTTCCCATCTCTGGGTTTATTCTTCTTTCTTTGCTCATCGATTCCCCTCTCTACTAGTGGAACATAACTGATACATGCTATGCCTTTCATTTTAATTTCCTCTCTTTCCCAATCTCTTCTCTCTACAAACTAAACCTTATGCCTCTTTCTCTCTCTCTCTCTCTCTCTCTATCTCTAAATTATCAACCTCTTTCTCATCTTAATTCAAATTCATCATCCATCCCTACTTCTTCTTCCTTCATTTAAATTCTCAAGATTTTTACTTTTTTTTAGGGTTTAATTTGATTTTATAAATCTGGCGAATCCTTGGTGGACCACTCAGGTGGCCTTGTCCGGGGTTGATCATCATCATCATCATCACCACCCGGCCGCGATTAATTCACCCATCTTCAAACAAAGCGATGAAAACAGCGGCGGAAGCCGAGAGGATGACGATGACGACAACAATCGCGACGAGCCTAAAGAAGGCGCTGTCGAAGCTGGAACACGGAGGCCTAGAGGCCGCCCACCTGGATCTAAAAACAAACCAAAACCCCCAATCTTTGTCACACGTGATAGTCCCAACGCTCTTCGGAGCTACGTCTTAGAAGTCGCTGCCGGATCCGACGTGGCCGATTCCATCGCTCAATTCGCTCGTAAACGCCAGCGTGGCGTTTGTGTTCTCAGTGCAACCGGCTTAGTCGCTAACGTCACCTTACGTCAGCCTGCCGCTCCCGGTTCCGTAATGCCACTCCAAGGAAGGTTCGAGATTCTTTCGTTAACCGGTGCTTTTTTACCTGGTCCGGCTCCACCTGGCTCAACAGGTCTCACCGTTTACTTGTCCGGCGGTCAGGGCCAGGTCGTCGGTGGGAGCGTGGTTGGATCGCTTGTGGCTGCCGGACCTATTATGGTAATTGCAGCTACTTTTGCAAATGCAACTTATGAAAGGTTGCCTCTTGAAGATCCCGATGAAAATGAAGTTGGAAGTGGCTCCGCCTCACACGGCGGTCCTAGAAGTCCTCCGCCGGAAATTAGAGCCACTGGAGGAGGGCAGATGCCATCTGGGATGCCGGAACCTACTTTGCCGTTGTATAATTTACTGCCGGATATGATTCCCAACGGCGTTCAGCTTGGCCACGACGGGTATGCTTATGTCCGGCCGCCGTATTGAAATTTCAAAAATCATTTAACAAGGATATACTGATTATTAGGGTTGCTGAGGAAGAAGAAAAAAAAAGAGAGAGAGAATTAAAGGATGGTTTTTTTTTTTTTTTTTTAAATCAGTTTGTTGTTTGTTCATATAGTAATTAGGTTGGCCAATCTTTGTTTTTAGTCTTTTTTTTTTTTTAATTTCTGGTTGGGATTAATAAATAAAGAAGATAATTGGCTTGTCTTTTCAAATTTCAATTGTGGTGTTTAATCTCCTTTTGATTAGATTGTTTTTTGTTTCCTTTTATCACTATATATAATTCCATTTTTATGTTATGGGGATAATATATATAAGTTATATGGCTAATAAATTTCATGTTTTTTTTATAATGGAAATTCTCAATTCTTCATGCATGTTTTATTGAGAATTTTTTGTTTATGTTTTTTTCTCCTGAAATTTTTTAAGGGGATATATATTATTAGATTGGTGTTAATTTAGTCCAATTTTGCTTTCTTTGGAATCTTTAAAAAAAAAAAAAGATAAATACACATATTTTGTATTATAATGATGTTTTGTTTTGTTTTCATTTCCATTTCCATTCTTAACATTAAAATTACAAAATTTGTTTAGGAAAGATGTTTTGATCTCTTTTGTTTTTTTGGTGTGATTGATTTTTACTAATTCTGAATATGGTTTTGGAAACATTTGGAATATGTTCTTCCTTCTAAACTTAAAACTTAGGATTAATGAATTTGAATACATAATCAATTTAGGTTAATATATTACTATTATAATTTCAGTGCAACTTTATTGGGTCTGTGTATTGAGTTTATACAACTTAAAAATAAAACAATTGCTTATAGCAATGAAGTTTGAATAAATATTATCGGTGGATTTCCGTGTTTTACCTAACATTGTCATTGTCAACTAAACGTTTCAAAGTGAACATGACTCAACAAATTATGGTGTATGTGTTCGAATAAGAAGTCAGAGTTTTTGAATCTTTCACTATCACAAGTTCTTGACCTCTAGAAAAAAATGTCAATATGAATATAACTCAATGGATTACTATAGTATTTTTTATCATAAAATTGAATTTACACTTAACATGTGTGAAGTTAAACATAAAATACCATTGTCAATTAAACGACATTAATATACTCATTCAATGCCAAAGTGAGCTTAGCTCAATGGTCATTGGCATGACCTTGCATCCTAGAGGTAGAAGGTTCGATCTCTCATCCCCACAATCGTTGTACTTAAAAAACATACTTATTCAACAAACATCAGATAAACGAAGTAGGCTATATTAAACAAATTTGAAGAGACATTGTGGCATATGAACAAAACAACATAAAAAGAGATTATATAAAAGCTTCCCAATTGAGGGATATACAAGCAACATCGTAATTGTGAAAGGTTGATGGCTTTGAGCACCCTAACTTTATATTTAACCATAAAATTGAGATTGTCCAATATATTAATTATCAACGAGAGTGAAAATTTCTTGTGCACGGAAAGCTTTTGGTCAAGTCAAACGATTAGAGGATTATATAATTCACCTAGGTCGGTTTCATCTCAAAATCAATTTGCAATAGTAAAAATAGTAACTTATATATCATATAAAGATGGTAAGGTTCCTTTGATTTAATAAATTGAGGTACTCGACCAGTATAACCATAAGGAAGCTATAATTGAATCATAGGGCTGAGTTGGATTATACATATCCCATTACACACATTGGATCATTAGGAGGGAAAAACACTAAATCAAAAAGGAAAGAAAAGTGCCTTGCAAAGCTGACAAGTCTGATTAGGTTATCTTGTTCACATGTGATTACAATATTATATTACCAATTAGGGTTTAACATATACATTATCATCATTGATGAGCTCATTATCTCACCAAACCATTTAATTAAGGTTGATTGTTCTGCCATCCATTTTCCTCCAAAGCATAAGTAATCATTATCTAGAGGCTGTTGTAGTAAAAAAAAAATTAATTTTTTTAAGAATTATTTTTAGACTGAGATTAGAGAAATATATTTTTATTATTCTGTTGGTACACTTTTTTTATATTTCCAACATACTTCATTTGTTGGGAGTAAGATTCAAACAATTTTTTTAATACTAAATTAAATTACATAATTAAATTCAAACTATACTAATTTTTTTAAAACTAAAAATAAAATTTGAAATAGTTACACGTCCGATCATAGCTTTTTTATTTTTTTGAAAAGGTCAGTTTATAAAAACTATCTCTATTGATTAATTTCTCTGTTTTTTTTATCTATTTTATAGTGTGTTTTCAAAATTAAGCCAAATTTTAGGGATTAATTTTAATTTTCTGCAAATCACATAAACTAAAATTTTTATAAAATTAAGAAGATAAAAAAATGATAATTAAAAGAGACTTTAGGTCTTTTATTTGATGTAAACATTTTAAAAAAATAAAATAAAATAAAACACGATAGAGCGCTTTAAAGTTTAAATATTAGTTCCAAATAATTGGCTGAGAACTGAAAACCCTTTTTTTCAGCCACAATATTTAATATATTGTTGAGTTTAATACATAATACATAATATATAGATATATATATATATATATATACACATACTATATAGAGTATATTCGTATATAAAATATAAAATATATTCAAATAGAAAGAGAGATAGAGATGGGTTTTCCCTAACCACTTGTTCAGCTTTCACTGTCTTCAAGATATGCACATTGTGGTTATGAATGGATTTCAAACTTCCAAAAAGCATTCCCACTTATGGTCAAACCAATATGGAATAGAGATCAACAAACACAACATCATCAATTTCATTTCATACACACTTTACCCTTTTTTTTTCTTTTTATTTAACAATTTGGGGAGTGAACATTCGAACACGTAACCTCTCAGTCAAGAGTTTGATATTTTTATATGTTTGTTGAATTACGTTCATAGTTTAGATTACAAAGTCAAGGGTAGTTGTAAGATTAGAGAGTTTATATAGCACACTTCTCTAAACCTTAGAACTAAATTCACAAATACCACAAAGAACATACCAATATAACTCAATCATTTTTTATTGTTTGAAGCATGTAACCGATACAAAACATTCCAACTCGCACTATGATCGACAACAACTTTAAACGTGTGAGAGAGTTTTATATAGAAATATAGAATTAATGATGGAGAGGAGAGATGTGAGAGCCAATAAACTCTTGTTTCTCTCTCAAAATTATAGATCAGAAAGATCCAAAATGTGATTAGACCATGAATGATTTAATTAAACTAAAAAAAACAGTAAGGAATTAGTTAATTAATTAGAAATAAAAGAGAGAGAGGGGGTTGGGAAAGGGGAATCTAACCCACTTAAATCAAAACAAAATTAATGAAACACAGACCGCCCAATTGGTGTGGAGAGTGGGACACCATTGTTTGGCCTTTTCCCCCCCTTCCCTTTCATTTCAAATCCATCATACTTAATTAGTGCTTACAATCTTCTCTCCCCCCCCTCCCCCTCTTAATCATATTGGGCTACACATCACCTTTTTCCTTTTTTTAATTATTATTCTAATTTAACCAAACCTTTTCTTCTTTTTCTTTTTCTCTTTCCCTCTCCTTTCCCCTCTATTTCGATCTAACCCTACCTAGCTACCACATCCTCTCATTCATTTACAATTTCACAAACCTTCATGCTTTAATTTACATGAAATCATTATTTAAGACATGTTTATAATCGAATTCATAAAACATTTATTGACTTAGATCATCGACACACATAACATTCCATGTAGGTTAGAGACGTAAGAAATTAAAATTGTTAGTTAATGAAGGAATATTTTGACTCCATTTAAAGCTATATATATTACACAAGTAGGTGTGCTATAATGATCAATACAATAGAAAGTAAACGTGTAAGATATAGCGAATCTCAAAACATTCTTTCATAATTTGAATTGTATTCTCCATTATTTTTCATTTAGAGCATGCATTTGGAACCATTGTCTACGTAAATCAACATGTCGTGAAAATAGTATTGAATACATATGTCATAACAACTCAAATGCCTCAGTAATTAATAGACTTCCCATTGAAATGAAGCATCTTTCAATATTTGAGTTAAAAGATGAAAGAAGCTTCATTCTATCTCTACATTATGACGCCATTTTCAACTAAGACTTCCTTTTTCTTTATCTAATTTTCAATCCAACCACCAATCATTTCATTACTTCACAACTACAATACTTGAAGGTTATTAGTTTAGGACATGGTTATGAGTCTATGGCAATGCTTTTTTAATCTTCTTGGAATAATCACTTTATTTTTAAGTGCTTTCCTAAACTAGTTTTGGAATAGTGAAGAAAATTATGAAGAAATGATTGAGGTAGGCAACGGTGAATTGAAGGGTATAGAAGTGGGAGGGAATGGAATGGAAAAATTGATTTGACAAAATGATGCTTTTAATAAAATAAAATAAAAAAAGGAAAAATTGAATTTTCCATTAAAGTTAATGGAGATGAGTATCCAAAAGCAGTAATATTTCCAATTTTGCAAAAATCCAATGCTCAATCCAAGCGTGGCCCCCACTCTGTTTTTTCTCCTTCCACAAACGACAAAACATATTCAATCACAAGTAGTCTCACACACCTCATCTCCCACGTGTGGCCCCCTGCCCCCCCACACTTTGTTCTTTTCCCCCCTCCCACGTGCGAGACATAACTCCCTTTTTCGTAGTTTTTCCCAAATCCAAAATAGTTCTTTTTTTAAAAAAAAAGAAAAAAAAATGCACCAGCCGGGAATCGAACCCGGGTCTGTACCGTGGCAGGGTACTATTCTACCACTAGACCACTGGTGCTGACGTTCCATTCGAAATGCAAGATTTTGTAAATAAATAATATTAACCAAGTCAACGGCCGGCATCGTAATTAATTATATGAAAGTTGGTCGTGATGGAATAGAAAATACCAAATTAAGTTTCACGTTATTTAATTTAAAAATATATCATTATGATAACTTTATTGGTAGACGTCATCAATATTGTGGTTGCTTCTGTGTACTATTATTCATTCATTTTTACCTACTTATTATTTTATGAACAAAAAAAAAAACAAAAACAAAAGCAAAAAGATTTTTCTTTCCCATTGTTTTGGTTGATTTTGTTTAATTAATTATATTTCATGACTCAAGATAAAGAACTTTTTTTAATAATATTTTATTAACAAAAAGAAAACTGTAAATATCAATTTATACCTCTAAACCTTAGAAATTGTATTCATTTAAATTGATATAATCGTTAAAGTTCAAAGTTTAAATTTATACAATCATTAGTTTAAGATTTGAATTAATACAAATTTAAAAGTTAATGAGTATAAATTGAAATTTTTTCAAAACAAATTCTCTTCATAAACATCGGTATTTTTTTTTCTCTCTCTTAATTATTCATTCATTCTTATTTCTGAAGGAATTATAATTAACAAGCAAAGTGTGTATCAAAGATAATTCATACGGGCAATAGGATAAGTATGTGCTGCTTTAATAAGTGACGACTTGAGAATTTAGTAACTGCAAAATGCCAATTATATATATATATATATATTCACTCTATACCAACTTTAACGTTAATCATTCTAAATCAAATTAAAGTAATAAACAACCACATTAAAATATTTAGTATTAAACTCCTTTTTATATGCATTTTTGGTAGATTGAATATGTTGTTTTTTTAATGTTAATTCCGAACATGAATGCATTCTTTTTAGATTTGTACTGATTATTTTTCAGTTTATTGTCCCTCGTATTCCAAACACTATTTGGTATCTAAGGAAAAAGAAAGGCAAATTGGAAAACCGTCATTTGATAGTTGCAATTATACTCTCAAACTTTCAATAGTAGAATTTGGATCCTCAAACTTTTGCAAGTATTATGAAGTTTCAAACTTATAGTAGTTATGGAAATTAGACATTGAAATATCAAATTTATATATACAATTTCTATAATTATGTAAGGTTAGAGATTCAATTTTAATACTTGTATAAGTTTAAAGGCTAAATTTTATAATTAAAAATTTAAATTTATAATTGTAACTATTGCTCCATTCAAATATGTCTTTTGCAATTTACCCGAAAAGAATTAGAAAACCGAGTTTAAATTAACCCCCCCATAATTTGTTATTACTATTTGGAAAATAATTGCGTGGGCTGGGTTGTGCATTTTCTGGCCTCTCAACTTTTCAGTCTAGGCCCACGTATGCTTATTTCTGAAAGCCTTTAAAGCCCAGTGGACCGGCCTACTGAATTTGTGAATATTTACGACTCAATTTTTCACACGAGAATCACAAATATAAAAATTATTCAAATTATTTGTGTATATAACAACATTGTTTTTTCAAAAAATATAAATACAAAAAAATCTTTCAAAATCTATCGCCGGTAAAGTATGAGAATCTATCACCGATAGATCATAAGAGTCTATCAGCAATAGAAGTTTATTGCAAATAGATTTTACTATATTTGTAATTTTTTTTAGAATCTTGCTATATACTTAATTATTATTTATAAAATTACTACTCATTATAATTACCTTATTTTTATAAATATTGACTAATTTTAAATTGCAGCTAAATAAAATTTTGTTTGTAAAAACTGCCAGACATATGTAATTCAAAATACTCCAATTAACAATTGGAAAAAAAAAATAAAAATATGTAATTCAAACAAATTTAATTTCATCTAAAATTTGAAAGATAAAATATGCTCATCCAAAATAAATAATAAATTATGCATTTGGATTAAAACGTTAATTTAAAATTAACAAGTCTTTTGAAAAGCTTTCTACATGATTGATATTATTGTCATCAAGAGTTTAGTTCAATTGGCACTTATAAGTAAAGTTTTACTATTCATCTTCATTAAGTTATGACTAGAATTGGAGTAACACACGAGTTTATGAGGAATACATAAGTGATTTGAGATCACATCCAATGAGAGATTTTTCATGATATGAAAGTATGGTTAAGAAATATTTAAAAAAAATTGTAGCTATAAGTCTATACCAACAAATTACGTTTTTCTTTTCTTTGACTCGATTATAAAAAGTAAGAACTCCAAAGTGAAGTATGTTTGGTTTGGATTATTTGAGTTGGTGAAAGAGATGGTAAAGGATAAAATGATTTCAATGACAGTTTCTTTAATTTTCCTATTCACATCATTAAAATAAGAAAAAAAAAATCTTTATATCTCTCTACCATGCAAAAATAAAAATAAAAAATAACTTTTGAAAATTTGTATTTTTGTGTGGCAGAAAGATGAAAAACATTTGAGATGATAAACCTGATCATTGTTCTTAAAATACGTCTATTTAGTTTCTAAACTTTTAAAAATAGCACATTTTGGTCCCTATTTTTTAACTTTTTAACGGAATAATGAGGTGACTTCTAAATGTGGATGATTAGGCTATAAAAAAAAATAATAACTCCTAACAAATCTAGGAAATTGATGTTTTATCAAAAAACTCAAAAAGTCACTTTATTTTCAGAATTTTGATCATCACCAATTTGGCGCATAGATATTCTACCTCACTTACATCCACATACAATTTTTTTCGGGCATGGTTTGGGATATTTTGTAATTTATGGAGGTGTTTTTCCCGTTACTTCCAATTTTTTCTTCTTCCCTTTTTTTTTAAGGAGGTTGTGATTCATTGTGGAAATATTTATTTGTAATTTTGTAGTGTTCATTTCATATATTTTTTTAGTTACCACTAATATGTCAACTCTATTTTTTTTTTAATTATACTCAATGTTCTTCTAATTTGCTTCAAGATTTCAATTTGAAAAAAAATAGTAAGTGGTGGGAGAGTCGGGGATGTGAGAGATTTGAGTTTTGGAAGAAAAAAGAACAAAAGTAGTATTTGGGTTTATTTGGTAAATATGTTGATTATGCTTTTGGGTAAGTATAAAAGATTTATGAAATAAATTGGCAAAATTTCTTGATTATTTATGAATTTAAATAATATGAGTCTAATCATCCAAATAACATCATTATTTTGTTTAAGAGTTAATCATAGAATTAATATTGTTGGATCACCAATGAACCTAAAAACTTAAGTTTGTAGTGAAAACAAATTTAATATTATATAATTCGACAAAATAATCATGCTAATATATATATTTTTGTTGGAAGTAAGAAGCTCAAATCCTCTTACCCCTCACAATTAGTACATTAAAATTTTTAATGATATTAATAAAATGGGTTATGGTTAGGTTTGTATTTTGGTAAATGATAATTCAACAAATTACACCCCAAAGTTGAGACAATTGACAATGATTAATGCAAAATGACCCAACCAGATACCCCAAACCCCGATAATCACCCAAATTATTCTCTCAATAATTAAATTAACGAATTTTATTTTGAAATATAACGACAATAAAGTCCAAATTTTTTCTTTAATTTAAACCAATCAACAACCCTCGGATTTAGAAATTAGAATTATTAGGTTTACCAAGTTTAGTTAGGAGCTCAAGATTTAATCTCGAAAAATGTCAAAAATATTTCCCCCCCTAATTCTTCTTTAATTTAAAAAGAGGCGCCCTAGTGGGATTGACTCTACAGGTTCATCTCCCTTTCCATACCCTAATGTTCAATTTTCTCCTCCACTTCCCAATATTCTACCCATCCCATTATTATTTTACATTTTACTCAAAAACCTCCCACATTTAATTTATTTTTAATCGAAGAAGAGATACATAACCCCTGGCACAACTTTATGATTCAACAAATGAGTAAATAATAAATAAAGTAGGGTTTAGCTAATATTGTATTTAAAATAAAATAATAGTCTCTTGGATGATGGCTACCTATACAAATGGCATCATCCATGTTGGAACATGCCCTCAACTTGCACTGCTTCACCATTTAATTTGACCCCAAAAAAAAAAAAAATCCCCCCCTTTTCAACTTTTTCAATGAAATAGTGACCAAGAAGGGAAAGACTAATCTTTTTATGGTCACTATTAATAAATTTGTATCTGGGTCCCTTTGTAAAGTCAAAGATGCATTACTATATCTGCAATTCTAAAGTTTTATAATATTATTTCTTTTTAATTGTGGGCACTCCCCATGCTACTACCTCTAACTTCAATATTTATGTTGTTCTACATATTTACTAAAGGGACAAAATGTTACTAAACAAACAAACTGCATCGATACCTACTCAATCTCTCACCTTACAGTTCAATTGAAAAGAAATAAATAAGAAATGGTGGCGTTGAAGAAAGGAAATCGAATCGAAAACAAACACGAAAGAATGGGGGAAAGAAAGTTGTATAAAATAATTTAGAGAGAGAGAGAGAGAAATATTGGAACCATGGGGGGTAGAGAGAGAAAGTGGGTAGGATTGAGTGAGAGTGATGGATTGGTAGTACTCTACTATAATTAATAAACCCATGACATAATGTTGACAAGCAAAGGCATCACTTTCATAAAAGAAAAAAAGAAAACACTAAAATAAGGCCCACAAGGCCAGCCCAAAAGGTCATCATGAACATTTTTCATTTTTATGTAAGGGAGTCAAAATTAATATACAAACAATATAAAATAATAATAATAATAATAATAATAATAATAATAATAAAATTAAACTTTAGGATATTATTATTAGGAAAAGAGGCTGAGGTGGCATGGATAAGAAAAAAACAAAAAACAGAGGGCCCCTCCCCAATGCCTTTTGGACGTTGAAACAAAGAGTCCATGTACGTACCACATTCATGCATGTTTTCCACGGCCACGCCCTCAAATAAAATTTATGTTTTATTTAAAATACAAGATGATAATTAGTATCTCGCTTAAAATGTCTTAAATCTATTATCTAATAATTCAAATGACTAACCATAAAGTCTATCATGTTTATTATAATTACTTCATTTTTGCTTCTGAGCTTTTATTTTAGACCTTTTTTTATTTATGGTTCAAAAATGATAGTAAACGTATCTTTAAATCTTTGTAGTGTTATGCCTCTTCAAGATAGCTAACACACTCTTAATAAACTATGTAGATCTTTGAATCATCGTCGTTTGTATTTGATTCTTTGTTTCTTAATTGTTTCAATCATAAGTTCGAAACATTGTAATCCTATTCTCAAAATGCCCCCAAGAAAAAAATAATAATACTTACCAATTTTCTCACTCTAAACTCTTTCATCCACCAGAAACCATTGCAGAATCTAGAGAAGTCAACCATAAAATAGCTTCATTTTCCCCCTATGAAAATCAGCTTTTAAGCTCTCCTAATTGTTACTGCCCCATTGTTTGTTTGTGCAGTAAAAGCACTACACTTTTTTCTTTTTTCTTTTTTTCCCGTTCTCAGTCATTAAGCTTTAGTCTTAGTCCTATATGAGAATACAAGTTGGTATTTGAACTTACGATAATATGATTAGAAGGGAAATTATTGTTTTGTAATTTACATGGCCATTAGCGTCAAATTATCCAATACAATAATCGATGAGTTTAGGTTAGTTGAAGCTGGTTGAACGAAGACTCCTAATGAGTTTAGATTCTGTAGATATTTGTATGAGTGAGATATACCAATGGTAGAAGAATTGAATCGAGTTGTTCTGTAAAGCACGAGTGAATACATCAACTGATCCAAAATTTTCACAGCAACAAAATGAAACCCACATGAGATTAATGACTGGAAAAAATGGGAATGGGTGAGATTGAGTAAAAGATTAGTGAAAAAAACTTTATTCCAACTCTATAGATCAGTTTCAAGTGCGGATATACCGACACAAATTGCTCAGAATCATGCGAGCGAGGACAAAATTGAAGAAAAGATGCGAGAAAAACTTGGAAGGCAGCCCAGAAGTATGGTTCTGTGTTAGAAAATTGAGGCTTAAATCACAGTTTTGAAACAGAGTACTGCTAAATGGCAGGCAAGCATGGTCAGACTTGAGTAACGTTTAGAGAATAACGCCACCAAAATTTACATAACACATATATATTGATCACATATATTCAAAATATGATCGAACATCAAATCATAAATAATAGATTTGATTCTAAGAATCAAACCTATAGAATTAACCGTATCAAACCTACTCAATATAGATTTATTCGGTTCCATTCATCGAATTGATTTGATTTTTCTTTTCAACCTAAGTCAAACTGTGAAAAGATATAAGAAAGAATAATGGGGAGCGGCCATGTTCTTTCCTTACCCTCCCTCCGTGTTAGAAAGGATTGAAGGAGAAGAAGATGTGAAAGGAAAAGAGAGTAGGGACAACTATTGTATACCATTTTTCACTGTGAAATTGTTGGAACATTTTTTCGAGTTCGTAACATTCCCTCTCTGGCGGAAGAGATTTGATGGGGAAACTCAGACTTTTGAGGTCAGAGACTAATAATATTTGCTTGCTACCTCTCTATCAAGATTAACCACATTTTTGCACATAAACATTAACTGCCAGGTTCTCTATCCTTCTCCTCCTCACACAACCTTGCTTGCTTGCAGCAGAGCACGGCGAAGCTCATGGGCGATTCCCTGTAACTGAACTGGTTTTCGTATGACACCATTCATCCCAATCTGCACGCATCTCTCCCAATCTTCACCGGCACTTGCAGTTAATGCAATGATCACTGGCCTATAATTCTGGCTTCTAAACTTTCGGATCCTTGTTGTAACCTCAAAACCATCTAATTCTGGCATGTGAAGATCCAAGAGCACCACTTGGATCGAAGAACCAGCTGGTGCCATGACCGTGAGACATTCATATCCAGAAGAAACAGCAGTCACGTTGCAGCCCAACTTCTCGAGCATTTTTCGTGTCACAGCTCTGTTCATGTCATCAGCATCGGCTAAAATAACTTGCAATCCTCTGAAGATGGAGTTGGAGTGTGGATGTTCAGATGATTCTCCAGGTTCGGGCATGGCCACTGCTATGGAGGGTCGAAGTTGAAAACGAAGGACAAGTGCCATGCTTCGTGTAAATCCTTGAGGATTAGGAATTACCCTTATGTTCCCTTGCATCAACTGCCAGTGATAAGATCATTAACAAAAATAGAAACAAGAAAAAGGAGAAAAAGATAGAGTTGGATGGTAAAAGGAAGCAGACAACTTTTAAGTCTAAAAATAGTAGCTTGGACCAACGTCTAATTGGAACAGCAAAAGTTTGGTAAAGATTAGTTATCCATATAAATGACCTTGAAACTAAACAAATCTTTCTCCAAAGAGAAACTCAAGAAAGAATCAAAACGTTTTTTGCTAAAAGTTTGAAGTAAAACAAAAACAGTAAGATTATAGATTGAAATCCGAAGTCTAAACTATAATCCGTTCAGTTGTAGTAAGCAATAACCAACAATTAAAAATATATAACTCGAATAAACAAAAATGTTAGGTTCGATTAGCCAAAACTTCAACTGAACGATCAACGTTAAAGCTACTCAAAGAAAATCCAGGACTCAGGAAGTTTTGTTCCCCTCAGACTACAGTAGCAGAAGAAACCCAAGGCTAATAAAGAAAATGCAAAATTTCTAGTTTCATGAAGATCAAAATGGCCGAGTAGAAGGATTATACTAAAACGCAATATAGAAAACTGACCTTAACGAGCTTCTTGCAGATGGTAAAACTCAAGCGTTCCTCAGCTCCATCACTGGTGTACCTCCGATCACCAGATACCACATTTGGAATAGAGCCCTCTGATTGAGAATTACTCTTATTTATCCCAACCTCAAATCTGATAAAGGCATCCCCATCAGAAGAGTTCTGTCTCCAATTACCCCACCTTTGGTCATTCCGTCCCTGACTTCCACTCTCAGCCACAACCCGAAACAAAGCATATCCTCCCCCCTGGTTGATGTCATTTAATAGGCTCCCCACCATATGCAAAAGCACCTGAAAAACCCTTCTTTCATCGCCCATAACATGATCAGGCAGAGACCTCTGAACTTCAAAGGCAAAACCAAAGCCCTTATATGCACACAAGCACTTGGCAAGACAAGCTGCCTCCTTTATCATAGAATGTAACCGAAAAGATCTCATCTCCAACTCCAAAGGAAATCTTGCACTATCCTTAATTGAATCTTCCATAACATCATCTATCAATGTAGATACAACATTGCCAGTCCTCACCATAGCATCAAGTATAATTCGTTGGTCATCGTTCATGTTCTCACTCTGCAACATTGAAAGCAAACCCATGATGGAGTGCATAGGTCTCCTCATCCCATCACTCATTACCTTTTGGAAGGAGTTTCTAGCTTGGCTTGCCATCATAGCATTCTCCTTGGCCTGTTGAAGATCTCGATTCTGCTCAGCCAGTTTATCTCTCATGAGCTGGGACTCCTCCAGAAGAGCAGCATGGGAGAGAGCAACAGCCACCTGGTCAGCAACCACCTTTATTATCTCAAGTTCCTGGTTATTCCAAGATCTAGGTTGTCCTCCAGGGAGAACTAAAACCAAAATCGCATAGTAAGTTGGAACTAACTCAGGAGTTCCTCCCTTAAAGTTGGAGACACGTAGCATTGGCATCCTAATCGCTGCTGCAGGACCCCGTTCATCGGACTCGCCACAGTTAGCAACAACAAGTGCCGAATTAGGCCCAAGAACGTTAACGCCGTCGCTGCCCTTGATTTTAATGACATCAGAATCACTTATTGGTATAGAGACATTGTATCCATTTGAGAAGCTCCTATCTTTCAACTCATGAGTCAAATTCATTACTGTCTTGCTCTCATTAGGCATCCAAACTGCACAGTAGTGCAAACCCAAAGTTTCAGACAGCTCAAACATGGTCGTGTAAAGTATCGTATGTCGATCAAGAGACTTGCGGATCTCCTGAGTAAGCATCCGAACGTGTAAGCCAGCTTCTTTCTGCTTCAATATCATTCCAACTTCTCTTCCTAGATCCCATGTCTTCTTCTTCAACATAAACTCTCTCACTTTCACCTTGAGAAGCAAAGGAATGAGTGTGATGAGGGTTATAGCAGTAGCACAGGAAACCAGGGCGGTAAGAATTTTGAAGACAGTGAGAGCTAGCATTAACTGGAATGAGTGGGGGCCATAAGTCCAGCCATTGAGCAAATGGGTCAACCCACATAGCACAATGAAGGCAATAAACTGAAATAAAACCCATTTGAAGGGTACATTGGAGCAACTAACGAAATAGAGAAGTTCAATAGGAATAGAGAAGTAGGCCACGGCAATCAAAAAATCACTCACACGCTGACACTCCAAAATGCTGTCGATGCTCCATAAACTACCCTCATCATCACAATTACATCGCGGAAATCCGTTGTCGGCAGCAGAAACGGATGCCAGTAATAACAAAATCAGAAACCCAGATGGCAATGCCTTTAACATTGCATCCAAACCCAAGATTCTTCAATCCATTAACGCCCAAAATTCGAGAGATTCATGCCCCAACAACTTGCCGATAACGGAGTCGCACCTGGCATCAACTATAAAAACAGTACACGCATCTCCAATCCCCATTTCCTGGAAACAAAATAGAAAGAACAGAGAAACTACATCAGCAAAGTGGAAGATTTTACAATCCCCATTCCAAAAGAAAAAAGTACTAATCCGCTTCTAACTAATAACAAAACCCCCGATCCCTACCTCGATTTAAACTTTCGCATCAAAGTTCCACCAGGGAAAATAAGGGGAAAAGAGAAAAATCAACAGCATTATCAAGAAATTGGAAACCACACCAACCAATCCACTACCATCAGAGAAGTGAAAAGAAAGGATAGAACACAGAATAGAGAAAGATTATAGCAAACCTGACGAAGGAAAACCAACAAGTCGCCAATACATCAGATTCCATTCACATCCAGCTTCAGATCTTAGCATTCCAACACATGCACAAACCTCAAACGATTCGCAATCCCATATCTCTCATCCATTAATCCAATCCATCCCAATTTCCATTCATTTAAACCCAACCCACCAAACAGAAACCCAAATCAATCAATCCCAGAACACTTCTTCTTCCCCAGAACAAATTAAAAAAAGAAAAAGAAAAAAAAAACTGCACAGAAAAATATTAACCCAAGAAAGAAAAGGGGAGGGAGAACCAAAAAAGAAACATGATTACAAGAAAAAAAAATTTAAAAAGCAACCCAGCCCACCAGTAAGAAGCGATCGAAAAAAAATCAAAGAAATGAAAAGACAAAGCAAGAAAAACAGAGAGAATCAAAACCAGATCTTCTTTGGTTGATAGAGTTGAGCTCTAGTCTTTATAGGCAGCTATAATCTCCCCTCCAAAAAAAGAGGGGTAGCGGAAAAAGATGATAAAAAGAGAGAGAGAGAGAGAGAGAGAAGAAGAAGAAGAAGAAGAAGAAGAAGATGGGAAGGGGTACAGTCTTGTATCTGTGATTCGTGAAGTTTGGTTTGATGGGGTTTCTCTCTCCCTGCCCTTGAAATTTCAAACACAGAGTAAAAAGGTTTTTGTAGAGAGAGAATGGTGAAGAAGATGGGGAGAGGGAGAGGGAGAGGGAGAGGGAGAGGGAGAGGAAACGCAGACTGTTTGCGCCGTTGTTTCGGAAATAAGCTGAAACGAAAAAATAATAATAATCTAAAAATTAAATAATAATAATAATAATAATAACAATAATAAAATAAAAAAGGAATTGAAGAAGGACAATGAGAGAGAGTGAGTGGGGCCCTCAGGCTGTTACATGAAGAGAACTTAGACGCTCTTTTGCTTATAAATCTCCCAAAATACTTTTGTTTTATTTTTCTCTCTTTCTCTCTCCTAAACGCAACCTGGCTTCCCCATTTTTTCTCCTTTCTTTTCTAATATATATTTTTTTTTCTTTTTATTTGCCACGTGGCCTACTCTCTTTCCATCTCAACACCACTCTCACGCCTCGCGCGTATGTTTCACCTTCTTTCCCTTCCCCCATTCTCAAAACTCCTTTTTTTCCCAATGCTTCTCTTCCTCTTCTATAGTTCTATTTATTTATTTTTTATTTACATCACGAATATAACTCAACTTATATATAAGTATATTCATTTAACTCGAAGGTCTAAGATTTAGATTATCTATTTCATATTAAATTTAAGTATATATATATATATATACATTAAAACATGTGGTATAAATTATCGACATTTTTATTGAGTTGTTTTCAAATTAACAAACAAATCCAACCTAAACATGCTAATAACTAGAAGTTATAATTCATGCATAGTTAATAATGTATTGTAATAACAGGGCAACGATAAATATTTTATATACACTACTCTAGTTGAAAGGATGGTCATATGATTAGTTGGAGATAAACAAATAAAAATCAATTAAAGAAGGGCCCTAGTCTAAAATTTTAAGTATTAAAAGATCACTTTCACCTAATGTCTTTGATTGCTTTCATCGGTCTCATTGATTGTAGTATTCTATATTCTTTTCGTTTTTTTAATGTTGTCTTATTTTAAATTGAGTTTGTCACATTTACAAATTTTCTTTTTACGTGCCAAATAATTTTTATTTAGACAAGAAGACCCACAATTGCTTTTTGTCACAATGATTTATTTTATTTAGTCTATTAATACTCCATGAGGTGTTAGAAAGCATGTGAAATTTGTAAAAATAATAATAATAATAATAACAAATGAGGTCATGGTAATAAAATTATATATTTAAAATGAAATTAAAAAGTAATAAATAAAAAGGCTCAAACTTAGGCTCAACTCAACTATCTATATCTAGACTATACAAACCATCAATTTCCCTTGTAACTTTCCAAAAAACAATAATAATAATAAAAAAGTCCATTGTAACTTAAAATATTGATTTTTAAGCGTTAAAAACTAAAATACAAACAAAAGTAAATTTTAGGCAAAAACATTGTTTGATAAGGTTTTTATTTTTTTCTGTTACATTTGGTGAAATATCAACATCAATACATTGTATTTAGTTTCATATTTTCTAATTTTAGATAAATTTTAATTATTTAAGTAAACAATGTAGCATTTTAAAAAATATTCATTATAGGTTACCATTTTATCATAATTTTATAAACTCTATAAGATTAAGTCTGTAGTTTGAATTTTTTCTCATAAAATAAATTATAATTTAAAATGAACTATTGAATGCAACATTTTTAAAGTTAAATGAAAGCTACAAATAAGCCATTCAAATATTTTTAAAAATAAAATCACTGTTTGTTTGGGGTAGGTGGTTTAAAAAAATAAAATTTAATAATAATAATAAAAAAGTGGTTTTGAATTCTGTGGGACTTGGAAAAATTACTATTCTCAAATTGAATACAACATGCTAACAGTTATGATCATGTTTCAAAATAGTAGTTTAGCTTAAGTTTTATGTAGCTCAATCTCTTGTCTAATCATCAACGTTCAAGAGTTAGATATTTTATTATTTTTAGTGTACAATAATCGTACGGTGAGAGATTGACCTTCTGATCGGATCTAAATATGAAAATTATGTTAATTTTACTAAGTCAAACTCACTTCGGTATGGTAGATATCTTATTACTTGGATAATGTAGTCCCTTTTTAATAACATTTTATTTCATTGACTTGGCAACAAATATTATGTTGTGTTCTTTTTGTAGACAACAAAGAAAGTAATTCTCGTTAATTAAATATTCCATTATGACTTTTATTTGTCAAACGTGTCATTGATCTTTATTGTTAATAATTAAGACAGGAACCCCATCCGTTCGTTACTCAACAGTAAAAAAAATGTAAAAATAATAAAGAAAAAGAGCATTTATTTATTTATTTATTCATATTTTAGTTGGAGGAATCAATCCCCATTATCTCCTGCTGTACTAAAAAGATACACAAAATATGAAAATTACACAAAAAATCACTTTGGTTAGCTAATGTTTACGTAAGGGTTCCAGAAAAGAAAAAAAACACTAAAATTGTGGAGTTGAACTTGATTTATAAGTCTGGTTTTATCACGAACATTTCATAATTTGATTATTTCACTTGACTACATACACTCATTTGAAAAATGTAACGTGCAAATGTTCTTGAAGTTGAAGTTATTGCGAAGAAAGTTTCATGACGTCAAAAAATTTGAGTTTTAAAGGATTGTTAAATCTTAAAAAACGTAAGAATTCTTGTCTTTTGAGTTTTAGAATGAAGACTGTCTATGAAGAAATGTCAACTTTGTTTTGAATGGCTCTTTGGACCAATCACCTAAATTTTGGGTTCAATTAGTATTTGGCCTAAAAAAAGAGCATACCTTTGGTTCATTGAACATTCACCCTAATACCATGACCTAATTGGACAAACTCATTTTATATAATATAATGGACATGATGAAGACATGTGACATATTTGAGATCTTTTCATTTCTTGTATATCAACTTGAAATTAATTCCAAATTTAGTAACTATTAATTTTATTATTAATTTTCAAAATGACGTAATAATTTGTGGTTTGTTTAGGTAGAATACAAATTATTTGGGACTTGACAACCAACTGAATTGAATAAATAAATAAGTATAGAAAAATTATATATTATATATATTATATATATATAGATATAGATATAATTAGAAGCAAGAAGTAAGAAGAAGAAGGTGCAAATAAAGTAGGATTTGAAGTAGTTGGTAGTGTTTAATGCCTTTTAATATTGGAGTCTACAATTGTCCAAGTCATGAATAGGTAATGAATCCAAATCCAAAGAATATATGGTGGATCTTTGCTTCAGCATCTAACACTTGTTCTTTCAATTTCATTTATA
>JBBPDJ010000020.1:4036926-4051028 GCA_037974625.1 Cucumis cinereus
TATATATATTTTTTTTTTTAATTAATGTCACTATTTTCTAATTTCCCTTTTTCACTTTTCAATATTACTAATTTACTTTATAGTAAAACTCTATTTGTCTTCATTCAATATTTAACTCAAAAAGATTGTGGCTCTATTTTTTAAAAAAAGAAAAACAACCTAAAATAATCCAACTCAAATAATAAGAATTGAATTTAGTTGGATTATAAATTTTCATTTTATCGGATTAGGTTGGGTCTTAGATTGAATAATATATATATATATTACTTTCTTTAAGAGTGATGAATTTGTGTATTTTTAATATTTGTTCTTTTAAAAACGTTTATCTTCATTTAAAAATAATTATGGATATAATTTATATTTGGTATTTAACTTTGAATTTTATGAAATTTTAGTTATTAGACATGTGTGTTAGATAAATTTATGTATTTCAAATAGGTAACAATTTTAATAATAATTCGATAACTCAACCAAACGTAACTCGAATTTCACAAGGTTGAGTTAGGTTAGAGACTCTATTAGTGTCTTTCGGGTTTTCAATTTTAAAAATCCTAATTTTTAGATCATCCCAAAAAAATTATACAACTCCATCCAATTCAATCCATGAACCCTAGTATTTGCTAAAACATTATAACAAACCAAATACTTATCCACTTAAAAAAGCTGAAATAGCAAAATATAACAAACAAACTAAGAAATTAAAATTCAGACATTGAAAGGGGTTGTCTAATAAATATATAGATTAAAAAAAAATCAAATTTGACCCAATTCTAGACATTCAACTTCATTGAATTGGTCACTACTTAAAAAAATGTTACATTTTTTACTATTAATTTTTAACTGTCACTCATTTAAGAAACAAAAAGACATTCTCCATGAATTCATTAGTTTTAATAAAAAGGAAGTTTAAATAACTTTACTAAAATTCTAAATTAATATTTTTTTTACAAACTTTGTGAAATAACTTCTAATTATGTTTAATTTAACTTAAATAAAAGTTTAACTCAATTAATATTTGAATGTATTAATAATTATTAAATTTGTGGTTCGAATTATCTGCTTTAATAGTTTTAAAAAATTAACCTACGTAAAAAAAATCAATTTATTATAGGATTAAAATCAAAATTTCAAAGTTGAAGGTTTTTTTTAATAAGATAAGTTTGAAGGTTAAAAATTAAAATGGTAGGAATTTAATTATATAATTAATTTTAAAAATGCACATGTTTTCTTTTATCGGAGGCAGATTGGAGGGCCCCAATAGGCGAGAGGGGATATAGGAGGAAGCCACGCGTTTCACGCGGGACATAGCTACAGGGAAAGCGCGCGTTTGGAAAGTAATTCAAATTACTCCATTTGCCCTTTTTCTTTTTTTATTTTCTACTTTCTATTTTGGTTGCTTGGCATTTAATGCAAATACAATCCACACTGATTAATCACTCCAACAAATAAAATAATATTAAATTTAAAATCAACCACTTAAAAAAATAAATATTGATCTCAATTCTATTTTGGTCCCAAAATTATATGTTTTATTTTATTTTGGTTCTTAAACTTTAAAAAACGTTTTTAAAGTTTTTGAACATTTATAAAGTGTTATTTTAGATGTTGCTTAAGGATTTTGTTAACTTTTTAACAAAAAAACGAAATGATAAAATAACTTTTATATTTGAATGATTAGACTCTAGATTCACAATATTAATTAAATTGATAAATAATCAAGAAATATTACTAATTTGTTTTATAAATCTTTTGTACCGACACAAAAGCATAATCAACATACTTGAATTAAATAAATAAAAAAATAAATTTTGTTTTTTCCCTCCAAAACTCAACTCTCTCGTGTTTACTCCCACACCCTTTATTTTTATTGTAATTGTTTTTTTAAAGTTGGAATTTTGAAACAAATCATAAAAACATTTAGTATATATATAAAAAAAAATTAGAACTCACTTATTGGTGTTCTTAATAAAAAAAATTGCTAATCCATGACAATGTAAATAAAACAAAAAAATAATAAAATTAAGAACAACTCATGTAAAAAACAAATTCTATGAAATTGCAGTTTAAAAAGTTCATGGACCAAAATAGAACAAGATACAATTTTTAGAGATCAAAATAAAATTTAAACAAAAAATAAATCATTTTTCACTTGTCAAACCCTATCATTTTCGACCAAATTTGTAATTTCGCACCATCACAACTCAAGTGTTAGAATTTAAAAAATCAAACTTCAAAATTATTGCTTTTTTTTTTTTTGTAATTGTTCTTGCTTAAATATTTTTTTCAAAATTCTTTTATACATCTAATGAATTATAAGATATACTTATGACATGAAATTATTGAATTTTAAATAGAAATTCCAATAAAGCTAATTTTCAAACCTAAAATTAATGGATTTTGGTAAGGTTATTCAATGACATTAATTAATTAATTTGATGCAAAACTTTAATTTATTAAAGTCAATGAATTGAGGAAAATGTTTACACTGCTTTTAAATTAAAATTAGCTGACTAATTAATACAAATTGAACTTAGGTAGAAATTTGTAACCATCACAACATTGATTTGTAGTTCTTTTTAAGTTTTTAATCTAATTATGATTTAGTCATTCGATTTTAAAATCATACAAATCTATCTTTCAGATCTACATTTGTGTCAATTAAGTTTAAATGTTTCAAGATTTATAGTTTGAAACTGATTTTTTTCCTAAATAAATCTTGAGTCGTAATGTCTATTTATCAATTAAGATTAATTAATTTTCACTATTTTTTATTATTAAATCTAACTTTAAATTTAATGTGCAATTATTTTAAATTAATATTAACATGGGGCGTTTTTAAAAATAGTCAAATGAACTAAAATATTTACAACAAAATTTTAGATTCTATCAATGATAGATATGGTAGAAGTCTACTGGTGACATTGATAAAAGTCTATAATTATTATAATCTTTTTATTATCAGTAATATCGAACATTGAAATAAGTATTTAGTATAAAAAAATATTGAGATTAAGATGTTTGGACATCCATAAGGGGATTTGAAGTATGAAGATTGAGATCTAAACCAAATTATTTTGTATTCTAAAAATGGAAGCATCCAAATCTTTTACATCCCGCGTTTTTTCTTCAACTAGTACTCCATCCCGATCCCTTTTCCACAAATCCTTTTCTTTTTTGGGTATTAGGATTTCCCCCCCCCCCCCCCCCTTTTGTTTTCTTAATTTTTTAATCCCCCCTCCCCCTAACAATAATATTATTTCTTTATTTCCCACTTACCTCCCTTCTACTTTTATATTTTGCATTCTCATCTCCTATCTTTTTCATTTACAATTTTCACTATTTTTGTTTTGTGTGTGATGCCAATGGTAATTAAATAAATAAAGATTTAAAAGCATGGAGTTTTCTCCATTTTCTCCCCTTTTTCTTTGTGATTTGGAATTATATGATTTTGGTTTGAAGCATACGAAAATTAGTAAATCCTCTCTCTTCACTCCACGTGTTTTTACGCAGACAAGTTCCTCTGTTCTTCTTCTGTGTGGAACAGTTTTGTAATGCACACAAATTATTTTTAATTAACAAAACACCTTTTAAAATTATTACCATTATTAATTATTATAAACTATTTTTAAAATCATCAAAGGAAATACTATATATATATATATATATAGCTTTTCTGTTCTTCTGTCTTTGAACAGTGTTGTAATGTGCAAAAATTATTTTAATTAGTTAAGATACTTAAAAAATTATTACGAGGATTTATTGTTACAAAATATTTTAAAATGAAAAGACTAAATATATATATAATATTTTTATCAACTTCAACCTAACTAATTTTTTCATGTAATTTGTGGAGATTAGATATTAAATTTTTGTGGACCCGTTTTACATTTTCATCAACATTCCTACACGTTTGATATTCATGAATTTAACATCAAAATAAGAAGTGAGCAAAGAAAAAAAAAAGAAATTAGGACCGAAATTGAGTTTTTATTATATATATTTGATTTACTTAATTACGTAATTTTATTAAATTAGGACCGAATCATTTCCTAATATAATTAGCTAACACAATCACTAAAATAACATAAGCTAGCTCATTATCAATAGAAAAACATATTATCTGATCAACTTAATCGTATTTTACGTTAAATTTCAAAACTTGAGTACAAAATAATAAAATCGAAAATCAAATATAAATGTCTAAGTAATTGACCAACGTGTTTGAATGAATACTAAAATATAATTGTCACATATGATGGTCATAAATACAAAAATAAATTGAAATCTCATGATGCATCCCCCTTGGTGGGGAATATGGGTGACTTTGGTCCTAAATCTCCAACCAAATTCACATTTCTTACACATTTTACTCTCATCTCTCACCAACTCCTCATCTTTTTCACCATTCTTATTTATGGCCTTTTTAAAATTGCTATGTATATTAAATGTATATTCTCAAATCCCTTTTAACTATTTTTTGAAATAGTTAAAGATAATTAAATCTCGATAATGTTATCAACTTCGGAGTTAAAAGTTTAATTTTAAAAAAAAAGGAACTTTTTTTATACTAACTATACGATTGAAAATTTTAATTATATTAAATTAACCAAAGTTAGATCATATTAACGATGCAAGTTTAATAAGTATAATAATTTAAATCCTCACTTTCATATAGAAATCAATTTGGATCATTTGTTAGATGATTTAGAGCTAATTTATTGACTTTGGCTTAAAATTGGCTCAATGAAATTATTCTTATCCAAAGTAGCAAGACAACTTATGATGAATTATCTTTTATAATTGAGTAGAAAAAAAAACCAACTTGAGTAGATCTAAATTGAGTTAGTCACATACTACTATCGATTAACATGCCAAAAACTCGAATGTCTTGACCCAAAAGTACGTAGTTATTAGTTTGAAGTTTTGATTGGTATAATCTAGAATGTTGTGGTATGAATTTTTTTTTTCCTTTTCATATTTTGTGAATTATAAGTAATTTTAATTTAGACTATTTTTTTTCCTTTTAAGTAGAAAATGGGGACATGTATTGAAATGATGGAGAATAATGAATTTGTGGGATTTAAAATGGTTGTTTTCATGGATGAACAAGAAACATCAAATTCATGCTCCACCATTTTGACAACTTAAACATAAAGACGTAACATAATGATGGTTGATCGGATTGGTCTTTGCTATCCAATTACTTCTTTGACTAAATTCCTTTCTTATTTTTACTTTGAACTTCAATCTTCATGCCAAGGAGTTTGGATATCTCAAAATTACCCATTTAGAAAGGAAGATACCATTTAATAAAATATCAATACCAAAATTAATAATAGTAATAATAAGGTTAAAATGTAATCACAATAGTCCTCCACAACCTGCGTATGTGTATCTCTATAATAGTATAAGATATTGTGCACTTCAAATATAATCTCAAATCGATAGAGACAATTTAAATAAAAAGTATCAAATCTTTTAGTTTGCGATGGATTTGAATTAAAAAAGAAAATAAATTGAATTTATAAACGTTGGAGATGAATAAGGGAGGTAGAACTTTAGAACACGGTGCAGTAGAATAGAATGTTGTAATTCTTTATTTTATTATTATTATTTGTAAAGTAAATAATTAAATATTAAAATAAAATAATGGGTTAGTCAAAGTTGATAAATTCTTAACCATGCACCTTTCCAAATTCCATTCACCTTTTTAATGTGCAATGAACGGTCCATCAGCCGTTGCAAAATTTATCTTTTTCCATAGAAATTTGACCTAATACATTTTTTCCAACCAATTTCCAATTTCCAATTTCATAATTCTTTTTCCAAAATTAAGTCTTCCTCCGTTTATTATTTAAAATTTTTTAAAAAACCACCCCTAAAAATAGGTATTAATTGCAATTATATTTTTAAATTTTCGAAATTAAACTATCAAACATTTTTGTTTTACATGTGATTGTTGCCATTTGTCAAAAAAAAAAAAAAAAAAAAAACATAAATAAATCTTCCCCCTTTCTTCCATTTAATGCCAAATTACCAAAATGGATTGCGCCTCTCGAATCTATTCCCACATTGATAGTGATGTTTCTATTCACACGTGTCACTATTTTATTATTTCTTTATTTATCCATTTTTTGTTCATTTCTATTTTCCATATTTTTTCCCTTCAAAATGTTATGTTGAATTAAAATCATATAAAACTCACCCCAGTTCTTCCTAATCTCCAAATTAATAATGTTATTATTCACTAATTTAAAAAGAATATAAAACAAAAATAAATAGTAATAATAAAAAGAGTAAAGGTGAAGCAAAATTTGAGAGAGATAAGAAAAGTGTTAAAAAGGGTAATGGTGGTGAGAGATAGTTGAGTAGAGAATTGGAAAAACATTAGAAGAAGGTTCATGAACATATAAGAAATAAAATACACACAAAATAATAATAATAATAATAATAATAATAATAATAATAATAATAATAATAATAATAATAATAATGTATTATTATTATTATTATTATTATTATTATTATTATTTGACAATAAAAATGTCTAATCGATACCTTATTTGTCCTTTAATCTTTCTACTTTATTTCACCACCACCATTTTTCTTGTCTTCGATCTATTTCTTGTGGGCAGAAAATTTGGGCCAAAACCTGTGATGGGACTGCTTATTTCTTTTCCTTCTTCTTTATTTATCAATTTGTTCCTTTACGTTGATTCATTCTCATCCAAATTAGTTGTAACCACATAATCAATTCTTTTAGTTTACACTTGTGGTTTATCTTTATGTTAGCTTCATCCAAATAGTCGCAAGTCCACGAGGCACTATACCAAAACATGTGTATTCCAAAACAAAAACTAACTAAGCCGAAAAAGTATTTATCAATCGAGGAATATTTGAGTTGAGTTAAGTTATATGGAACTACAATGGGACATTGTCAAAGATAGGAAATCATAAATACTCTCATTCGACAATTCTATAGGAAAACTCTAATTTTACTCTTTATGTGCTTTCCTAAACCATGCACTCTATGTACTAACTTAAACATCAAAATATATAAGGTTTGACACCATATTGACTTGAGAATCTTTCACACAAGTCGACTCAAAGACAAGATTAGACTAAAAGAAGCATGCTAAACAAGTCAAATTCATAAGAGGTCCACGAAGATGAAAGCGAGCAAAATCAACACACCAACCATTCTAGTTCTTATTAGCAACAAGAAAGCGATGCCACATCACCATTGGTCTTTTAAGAGACACAATCAAACTAAAATTGTAACGACTATATACATATAATAATAAAATTTGTAATTTTTTTTTTGTTTATTTAATTGATGATATGTAAGTTATAATTTTTATTAAAAAGAAAAAAAAAAGCAGAAATGCTAATATTTTGTGATCATTTCAAATGGTGATAAGAGTACTCAAAATGATTCTTATTTAGATCTTTCTATATAATTTCATGACACAAAGGTAAACTAATATGTTTTAGTTATAATTGGTGAATATTATTAGTGAGACGTTTGAATTAGTTTTGTGTTTGTTGTTTGTAAGTTTGGCAGTGCTAATTATTAAAATCTTTTAACAAAAGCTCACAAGTGCCACATCTATTCACATAATATAGTATTGTTGTAGTCAACCATTATAAATCGATGGAGGAGTAATGTATCATTCTTGTTAACTGATCCATTATTTCTCTTTAAATTTTGAAAGCACAAACAATTGAAATTCATTGACATTTAACATTCAATCTATCAATCTAATTTAATCTAACAAGGGCTAAAGTTAGTTTCATTGAATTATTTCTCAAAATAGAAAGAATATATGCATGCATACATACATATGTACATATATCCACATACATACATATATGTATATATATGTACATACATACACATATACATACACATACATACACATGCACACATACATACATGAAGGTGGTTGACACACATCTCCACCTCCATCATTAGTCTCTATTACAAAGCATTGAAGGTGGGAATAAGAATATTGAAATTCATGACTTCTTTTTTATTCTTTTTCTTTTACCTTAATTGTAGAGATTGTAGGCACATTTATGACGAGATGGATATTGTTAAGAACTACTTTCCACTTCCACGTAGGAATAATTAAAAATTTCAATAAATTTGCAATAAACTTAAAACACACCTATGGTTGACAAATACGACTTAATATGTTGATTAAAAATCAAAGACATATATTCTTTTTATAGTGCATGTTTGGAAATCATCTCGTTTTTTTCTTTAAAAAAAAAACTTTTAGATGTTATATGAGATTTTAATGAGTTGAGTAAATTCAAGTTGTTAGAGAGTTGTTTGTTCATCAACATCAACATGTAACGTAATATATTTGGAATTCGAAAAGAAAGTCAACATGGGAAACTCTCTGATCTTTTTATTTTTGGAGGGGGAAATAAAGAAAAAAGTGGTGGGGGGGGGGGGGGGGGTGTCTGCAAAAATGCACATGCAAATGCAACATCCCATGTGTTGGAAATAAGAGGGTCCATTTGTGAAGGTTTGTTTTGTAACAAAGGCCTTTGAAACCTCTTATAGTGACCATCTTCTTCATCATCATCATCATCATCATCATCATCATATATCTCTGCACAATACACCCATGATTCCAATTCATCTCATCTTAACTCTGTTTACAGCGTTCCTTTCTCAAAAACAGTTTGTTTGACTTCTGAAATTCTTCCCCCACCCCAATCCCATATCCCCCTTTTCTTTATCAACAAACACAAAATAAAGAGCATCACAAACATGTCCATTCTATATTACAATTCTGTCTGTTTCATGCATATCCATCAAACTCACATCACACTCTCTCTCTCTCTCTCTCTCTCTCTCTCTCTCTCTTTCATGTTCTCAAAGTTTCAATTTTACTTTCTAACAATCTACTATTTTTCAAATTAACTTTATCTTCTCTATCACCCTCTTATTCACATATGGAATCAACATCAAATGGTGATATGCCATTCAAAACTATTGTTTTCCATCACTTGTTGGGATTAACATTTCTTTTTTCTTTTGCTGTTTAAAAATTTAATTTCCATAAAAGATCATTTAAAAGAAAAAAGAATATATCTAATTCAACAATACTTGGGATGCACTTAAATCTCTCATAATTCCTCTAGATATATATAAAAAAAAAACACTTACAAAATAAATTTTATAAAAAAATAATTTATCACATGGCAATTTTTAATTGGATGGAGTCAGACTACAATAATATAATACATTTTCCAATTTGATTTTCTTACTTTTAGGAGGAAGGAAAAGTCTAAAAAGTCCATTTGGCAAAGGTACATTAAATCACTTTTTTTTCCCCCCCAATTGCCCCAAAAATCAAATTGAGGTGAATTCTAATTTTTACATTATATTAGCTCTCTTTCAAAATGGTTAAAAAAAGAGGCACATTAAGAAGTTTGCTGAAACAATATCCTAAAATAAAATAATATCAATGTCCTTTATGAGAAATTATTGGGACTTAAGAATAAAATGTTCATATAGTGGAAGCTGGATCTGCTTAATATTCCATAATTTTTAGAAAGATTCTCTTATTTTGGGAAGTATTAGTGTTTTAGTTATACACCAAGTTAACATCCTCCAATGAAATAATAATAATAATTACTATTAATTTGAGTTCAACGCGGTCGGGATTATTATTAAACCATTTGGTCAATAATACACACTATATGTTGTCAAAATTATATTTATTTTGGCTTAGTTTATTTTCTAATCGATACTTTTTCTGCTCGTTTTTACTAACTTTTAATTTCACAAATTGAGTTAAATTCACTGTTTGTTTGACAAATTTTATTTAATTTCACAAATTGAGTTTAAATTCACTGTTTGTTTGACAAATTTTAATCTATTTCCAATTTTTTAAAGATATTATTATATATGTTATATTTTGAATTTAATTGCTATATTTGTAATTATCTATATTGCCATAAAATAAAGAAAAGGAAGTGATCTCACTGTTTGTTTGGGCCCCTAATTTGGTGGTGTGTCAAAAACATTGGATCCGAGGTTCAAAATGGGCCGACCGATAGTGAAACGGCAGAGGATGTTTCGGTCTTTAGCCTCAGCCACTTTGTCTCTCATTTTCTTTACCTTCTCCCCTTTTTTCATCTTATCTTGTCTCTAAATTTAATTTCCATCCCCCACATTAATCTAACTTATTACATTATAACATTTATTCAAATTTAGGCTCAATTTAAAAAAAAAAAAAAAAAAGGCAAAATGGGGGGCATTTATGGGAATTTCTCACTCCCCAAATTCCGAACCAGTAAATGCTGGGCCGATTTTGGGCCATCACGAGAGAGTAAAACCCCCTTCCAATGGTCCCTATCCTGGCCCACATTCCTTTTTTAATGTCACCCCTTCCCTATCCTTTTTAAGACCACGTTTGGGACATTTTACTGTTCTAACATCGCTTTAACTCCCAATTTTGAAAGGGATACCAACATTTCCATTTCATACCAAAATATACTTCAATTATATTATGTTTTGATTCATTTTTGACATTCATTGGGGTATTGTTGATTACAAATTGCTGGTCAATTGACATGATTTTCCTTTCGAAAGGATGGAAGTTCAGTCTTCCATTTTCAAAAAATTATGTAATGGTTTGTAGGTTGAAGAGCGAGATGAAGTGTCATCCTTAGGTTGAAGAGCGAAAGAAAGTAATTAAAGTTCTCTAATACCATGTCGCACAAGAAAGCATATAAGTTGAATCCTTAGCTAAATTAAAAACAGAAACAAATTTGTAAAAACTATCTTTGTTCCGACTTTAAAAGTTAGCTTGATCTTTGAAAACATGGATAAAAAATGATAACAAAGCAAATATTTTAGAGGTGAAAGAAATGTTGGTAGACTTACTGTTCATAACAATAAAAAATCAAATTGTTATCAAACGAGAAATTTGTGTATGCATAAAACCTCGTGAATCATTATTAAATATTGAAAACATTCTTAGTACTTTTCCTAAGTATGAAGTCTTTAATGGGAAGCCAATGAAATATGGGTGAAATTAACAAGAATATATGATTAAAGAGGATGGCAAAAACAGAATGGATGTATTTCTTTAATTGCAAGAAGATCACGTGACTGTCACTTTCTAAAGTGATATTGGATATAAAAAGAAATATATAATAATAATAATAATAACAACAAAACTACTATATGTGGCTTTAAGCATGCAGCTGCAGGCCACACTGTGGGAAAAAATAATAAATTAAAATCTCCTAAAGTCTTTAAAAAAAAAAAAAAAAAAAGAAAGAGGGCATTTATGAGATGATAAAAGTTCATATAAAGTTTATGATTTTTGAGCGGGAGAATCTCCATTCAAAACATTGTTTTTAGTACAAATGGGATGTAGGATTTAAACATTTTAATCGTCAGAAAATACAGATGCTAGTAAACTAAACTTTTATTTATTTTTAATTTAAAACGTCTTTATTTTACTTCACTCTAGTTAGACTTTATTCGAATGATTTAATTTTATAATTGCCAATCCACTCTAAAAACGGAGTTAATTATTCTCACACATACTATTAATGAGAGACTGCTCAAAGCAACAAGTGTAAAAAAGAGGTAACAATACATATTTGTAATCCCTTTTTAAATTTTGAAACACAATATTTACACGGTTGTTTTGTTACATAAAAATGATTGTTATTATATAACTAATTTGGATGATAATTAATTTTGACCAACTAAATTTTAGATTTATTAAAGGTATATAAATTAAAACTACAACGACAACAAATCAAAAGTACATAAATCATATTGGTATTTTAATCTAAAAATTGGTTTTAATTTTTTTTTTTAAAAAATAAACTCATAGAAAAAAATTATGAGTACAAAATTATTCAACATTTAAAATAATAATCGGTGTTTTTATCCACGATATCGACACGGCGTGTTTGGTATCATACCCTACCCAGCATATATAGATATAATTGTTTAATATAGGGGGACCTTCATGTTGAACCTAGACTAGCTCCAAACAAACTGGTATACAATATAATCATATAAAAATTGTTTCAAAAACATCATTTTTATTGCATTGTAATAATTATTCTTTGTAACTGCCTGAAAAAAAAAAAAAAAAAAAAACTCCAAAACTCCATTTGTGTGCTAACAAAATTGAGAGAAGCAGTTGAAGAGAAGGGAGAATTAATATATTTCTAGAAATGAAAAATGAAGTAATGACAATAATAATTAATAATAATAATACTTAAATATAATGTTTTTAGTAGCTCTAGCTCTGAGAAACATAAACAAAATTAAACAGAATTGAGCTAATATAACTTGATTTTGTCAAACCCCCATTATTTATTCCATCAGCGCTGTACACAAAAACTTGAAAAGAAGAAAAAAGAAAGAACAAACCCATTCATCATATATGGATGCTCTGTTCTTCATGATCATAAATTCATAATGGATATATATATATATATATATATATATCAACGATATTCATGGCCAAGTCGAAGCTCCAAATCGAGTTCTTCATTTTTCCAGACACCTCTGTTTTGATCAATTTGAAGGCTGAGATTAGCTCCGAGGAGTTCTTGATTAACGACGGCGGGGGATGTGATCTGTGGATGAATAGGGAAGTTAGCGGGGGGGGTGTCGAAGTACATCCGGTAAGAGGGGGGAGGGGGGTGGTGGTAATAAGAAGGAATTGTTGGTTGAGTTGGAATAATAGGAGGGAAAAATTGGTCATGATTAGAATGAGTAGAAGAAGAGGAATGAATAAAATTAGGATGTTTGGCTTTGGCTCGGTCTTTGCGATGGATGTTCATATGACCACCAAGAGCTTGAGCATTAGTGAACCCACGCTTACAAAATGTGCACTCGTAAGGACGCTTTGTTGGGTCATTTTCATTGTCGTCGTCTTTGATATGAACATCTTGTGGTTCATATTCATCACTTGAACTGTCCCAACTCCCCTGTTTACCAAAATCCATGCAGACCCCCCCCCCCCCCCACCCAAAAATAAAAATAAAAATAAAAGTAAAACTAAAACTAAAACTAAACTATAATGTGTGTGTTTTGACGTGAGATATTATACAGAAAGCAATAAGGGTAAAAGGGTGTTTAGAAAGGTGAGATTTTATACAGAAAGCAAAAAGTGAAAGGACGTAAAAAGACAAACACAAAACATCTGTAAATTTCGATTGTGGCATTTATGGATGTTAGTGAAAGAGGGTTATATGGAATTTGAGTTTGTGTATGGAAGAGAAGAAAAGAAACAATTTTTTTGTTTTGATGATGATGATGATGATGATGATGAGCCGGCTGGAGTTTGAAGAAAGAGAGAGATAGTAAATAATAAATGTGTAAGAAGATGGTCAGATTAAGAGGAAAAGGAAATTAAATGAGAGATTGGAAAAAATGTGAAGAGTGGGAACGTGGGCCAATATGATATATTATGATATGATATATATGTTTGGGGTTTTGAGCTGGTCACAGTGAAGGTCACGAGAGATACCCCTTCTAAACAGCAATCCTTACTCTCTTTCATCTTTTACATGTGATTATAATACTCGCAATTAAGACCCATACCAATCTCCTATATCCCACCTCCCACTTTCCATTCCAAAATATATAACAAACACTTTTCCCCTCCTCACAATCTCACTCCTATATACCTTCCTTATAATATCAATGCTTCACTGAATATAATCTTCATCCACCTCCTATCTCGTTTAATGCTCAACAATTACTAATTAACTCACTTGTTGCATTAATTATATTTATGGGATTGCAACTGTAATGAGAAAGAATTAAGGTATGATCGATGTTGGGTAGTTACTATATCTTCTTAACTTTTCATTCATCTACCTCATCCTATGTTCTACAAATAGCAAATTCTAATATGCATCCTTCTTATACACATTGGATTTCATGTTGTTCTACATTTAATCACTTTTAACTCCTTACACTCAAATGGCCACTGGGGTATTGAAATTCAAACACTCATATTAAACACTTTTTATTAGGCTTGCTTAAACAGTTAAAAATCTTAAAAATCAAATAAGCTAGAAAGTTCATAAACTAAATA
>JBBPDJ010000020.1:4051779-4104545 GCA_037974625.1 Cucumis cinereus
TATATATAAACCCTAAACCCTAAATATATATATCGTATTTTCTTTAGTTTCAACACATTTTTTACCTTTTGGTTGATAATAATGTCTTAACTAGTTAAATTATATTCAAATTCTTTAAGTTATCGAGTGAAAAATATTATCATCTAAACATATGAGATTATTTAAATTAAATAAAGGGTACTTGTGGGCAATATTGATAAGCTTAATTTTCAAAATGATATATTATTCATTATACACATATATATACAAACATCTACTTTGTTTCCACCTAGTATGCAAATATGAGCATAACTCAATATTGACGTAAAATATGCATTTTTGATGAATAATTTAAAAGTTTGAATGCTTCCTAGTTCCCTCCACGTCGTAGAGCAAACATTAAATAAATAAATAAAAAAGAAAAGTAATTTGTGGATTTGATGTTGATGTTAGAGGAAGTAATTAATTATAGTTTGAGAAAAATTGAAGGAGGAGGTCAAGGAAGAAAAAGGATTCCAAAGGGAAACATCCATTAAAAGGTAGGAGGGAAGGGGTAAGCTTCCATCAATGTCTCTTTAGAATGGGAGAGTGGGGTCCACATAGGGGAGCAGTTTAAAAGAGAATAACTTGATTGTAACTTACCTATTATTTAATTATCCCCATATATATATATATTTATAAAAAAGAAAATACCTTACCATATGTCTTCTTGCATTACACTTTCTAATTTTAATTTTATTTTCTATTTAATATAATACACATTTCTCTCCTATCTTAGACGGCTAAAACGCGTTTGGACTTCCACATGCAATCCCCTCTTAAAATGCCTTAATTTGACTTCTTCTTCCCCTATTTTCATACTACAATACAAAATTTTTTTTGTCTTAAAATACCATTTTTTTTAAACTTTAACATAAACGAAAAAATAGCATATTATAAATTTCCATTTTATCTTCACAGTAATTTAAACTTTTTTTTTTATTTTTCTATTTAGTTAAATACTCAATTTAATTACTATGCTTAGTAACGAGACATGATTTTATCGAGTATGTGTTAAGATGAAAATACTATATGAAAATGATTTGCAGTTTCTTTGTGATGTTGTAATCAATAAATATCACTAAGGTCTTATCAAAGTTGTGTCCATATCTTGAAAGTCTTTTAATAATGTTGCTCATATTCTCATCACTAGTGAAATTTAGTTGGAAAATCACCTTGACTTGATTTTATTTTTCTTTCATTATTTTTTTATATTGTCCTTCTTAATTTGTGTGTGAATAAATCTACTAATAAATAAATATAATTTTTTAAATCATAAATTAGAAGTAAAGTTGTTCATTTTCGAGAGTTGAGAAAGTTTCCAATTTTGTTTTGCGGAAAAAGAAAAAAGAGAGATGGATAGTGGGCTTGTTTGAAAGAAAAAGATACGGCCCACTAAACTATAAAATGTTGGGCCCAAAACAGATACAATTCATTGGGCTTCCATTAACCGGTGCTATACAAGACTATAGCACTTCATGGTGGGGGTACCGGAAAAAGCCCATAAATATACTCCACCTCCTCCTTTATTTATTATTACATACAAATAGAAACAGGAGATTCGAATCATAAACCTCTTGTTCTTCAAGTAAACACATGTGCTAGTTGATATAAACTTTTTTTTGTCATTTTTTTTCCTATTCTGATTTGCATATGACTTTTATTCCAAGTAGACTTTGGTTTAATGGATAAGTAAAGATCATCATTTTCAAAAAGTCAGACATCTACTAATCCATTTTCTCAAAAATATATTCACGAGTAAAGACTTAAAAAGATGTTAAAATTACAAAATACACGCACAAAAACTCATGGTAGTGGCATGGAATGAAAACTTGAACTCAAACTCAACCACATTGATTTTGTTCATGGTTTATAGATTAAGAGGGTATAAGAGGAGGAGGAGAGAGAATGCAAAGTAGGGATTAAGAGGGGAGGAGAGAGAGAGAGGGTAAAAGGCAATGGATGGTGATGTGTTTCCTTTATATCCCATTCTCCATTACTATTTCACTTTCACCAAAATACACATTTTGTTGAACCCTCCCTCTCCTTTCCTTCCCTTTTGTCCATTCCTCCACTTGTCTCATCTTTTCACCCATTCTCCCCTTTTCTATCAATATTATTATTATTTTTTTAAAATAAATATTTTAATTTATTTATCATTTCCTATATTTCCATTCATTCAACTTGTAAAACTATACACATCTACATCACACTCTTTGAAACCCTAAACCCACTACACACTATCCTATCATCTTTTACTTGTTTTTCTATGCTTTTGTATTAACTATGTACATACAATTATCTATCTCTACTTCTACTCTATACCTTCCAAAGTTTAAATACAATTACTTACTTTTTTTAGAAGCACTTTTAATTCTCTTATATATATATATTGATATAATGTCCTTACACCACTTAGTATACAAATACACTTGTTACTTTACCTAATTTAGTGCTATCATATATAATATTAGTAACAATCCCTACTTGAAAATAAAAAGTTAAGCTCTTTTTTCTTTGATAGTTATGCATTCATTCATCTACACATCAAGAGCATTGAAAGTCAACTCTTCAATACAATCTATTATTGTACATTGTTTGTAGTTAAATCATAAATCATATATATATATAATAGTGGGATTATTGATATTAGTTAATTGGTTGTTATTATCTTTTGTCACGTCCTTAATTACTCTCTAATCCAACAAAGATTCACCTTTCATTTTCTAAATTCCATTAAGGTATGTTGCTTATTTAATTTAAAGAGCTATCGAAATCATCTTTATTTGTTTTTTTTGGTCGATATAACCTTAGATTCGCCGCTTTTTGTTTGACATCCAAGAAATTCATCCACAAAATTGAGTCTCCAAGGCTATCTTTACCATTTTGTTTGACATTTTTACACACACACACATATATAAAACTTCATTACTCATGAGAACAGCAAGCCTCTTCCCATACCAGGCTACAATTAACTTTGTTCTTTTGTTGCTTTTTTAACGAATGTACTTGAGATAGATGGGATCATTGAGCGTACCGAGATTTCTTAACTAAGTTGACACACCTTAAGCGCACTAAAAATACAATTAGCAAAAAAATTTACGTTAAAAAAATAAGCTTAAAAAGTTTAAAATATATGTTAGGTTGTTAATTACATATTAAACAAGATTATATATAGCCACTCTAAATGATCAAGCATGAGGTTTTGCTAAACAATACCCAAAACTTAATAGTCAAATTAGTTTAAGCTATTTACGATTTTGACTATACAATTTAGAGAGAGGTGCACTATATTGCTCTCTAACTTTATTGACACCTTTAAATCTATATTATCAAATATTTATCTCTAATAAAAATCGATATTTTCATTTGTCCGTGAATAAATCTAATACACTGTTAGTGCACCACACAAACTTTACTGTGCTTACATTTTCTTGTTTGTTCGAATATCGACTTTATAACAAAATATTTGTCATATTTTGTTTGGGCTTAATAAGTTTTTATCTCTCCCATATATAATAATTTGAATTCTGAAGCATTGTTTTCGAATGGTTACTTATAAAATGATAGAGACATTACATTACATTACACCACTTTGACATGACATAAAATAATTAGATAAAAAAAAAAAAAAAACGAACCCTGAGTATTGATAATATACATATGATTAGTAAAACAAACTAATTTGAATAATAAAATTATAAAAAAGAAAAAAAGAAAAAAAGAAAAGTTATATTTAAATTTATGATGAGATTTGAATTGATGATGACGTAAATGAAGAAGAATAATTTGTGGAAGCAGAGAGTGAAAGAGATGGCAGAAGGTGGTTTCTATTCCCAGTTCTGATGCATTTACTTCATTCACTTTATAAATGTGTGAGAAACTTCAAATCCAATACACAAACTAACAACTTCATTTATTGCCCTTTTTCCCCTTTTCAACTCAATACTTTTTTCCATCATCATCCCACATACTTCCTTCCGATCACAGTACCGTTCAAAACACAAAAATCAATTTAAGCCCTAAACTTTCGTGTGTGTATATATATATATATCAATTTTTACCTATTGAGTCTTATACGTTTCAATTTTCGGTTATTATTTCTCTTTTTATATATATCATTTATCAAGTTACTTTTGGAAACAAAAATAAACTGAAAATTTTGGATTTTTGTTAAAACAGACAGTTTAGAAAAAGTAAATAAAAATAGGGTTTATTAATTAACAAAGTCAAAGTGTTGTATTTGGTTTGGTAACCCTAACCCTAATGTTAAGTGAAGGAGTGAAATTGCAATTGCAATTAATGACATAAAGCTCAAAATCACTCTTGAATGAGGAACTTATATTACCAATGACCGCTCTTCTGATATGCATCTAAATCAAATAATTCATCCACAGTCTTAAATGCATTTTTTAAAAGTTTGCATTAGATATCACCAATGGCTCACTTCAAATATATATATATATATATATATATATTTTAAACAATAGGAAGTCTTTAAATCTATTCAACATAAATCAGTAGTTATTAAAAAAAAATAATAAAGTGTGACTATGTTACACACTCTAAAAATAGTAGTTTTTCAATCTTCCTCATACTTGTTACAGTCATAAAACTGACAGGAAGAACATGCATAGTTTGGTTAGAAGCTAGGTCAAATTACATGTATTAGTAAGAATTGGATGATTAATTTGGGAAGAAAAGGAGATGAGTAGTGATAGGTATAAAATAAATATTATAGTTGTGGAGATATAAATTGAAGAGGGAGGTTTAAAATATATAGTAATAGATTGGTAATTGTGTGTTGTAAGAGGAGAAATGAAATAATGGGGAGTGTGTTGTGGATGAGAGAAAAGGGAATTGAAAATTGAAAGAAGAGGGTATCACAGTTAGTCTGAAATACTATGGACAGACCAAAGCATTTCCATCTAAATATGGAAAACCCATCATACCATTTGACGCCCAGACATTGTCGGGAACATGCAAAACCAAAACACACACACAAACACACAAAAACATTTTCTTTTTCTTTTTGGAAATGAAATTAAAGCATCCTATGAACAACATTTCATAAACAAACCAAACCCCTAATTTTCCTTTAACCCCTCTTCCTAATTTCATCTTCACTTCCATTCTCCCTTTCTTACGCCTAGAATGCCTTGAATTTGTTAATCGGTACTTCGAATGACTAACCGTGGGGTATGGTCTACGAGTGTAGGGTTTAGAGAGGTGTCATGTATAAACACTATAAATATACTTCGCATATTTGGAATAGGTGTTATCTAATATTTTATGTAATAATAACATTGTTTTTTCTATCCGTTTGTGAACGTAGCTAACACACTATAAATAAATCACAATATTTATTTACATTTTTCTCTTTTTCTTTGCTTGTCGGTTTAATAATTAACATCAACTTTTCCACCCAATGTAGAACCTCGGTCACATTCTCAATTAGCGCACAGTTCATAAAAAAAAAGCGAAGTTAGTCAAATATAAACATCATATCATCTTCATATTATCTAAAATCTTCAAGATCTAGATATTATCATTAAGGTTTTGTGATTGATTGGTATGAAACGATAAGAAATAACATAAAAAAGAATGATTCCTTAAAAACCATTAAAAAGAGTGATAAAGAGAGAAAGGGAAAAGAAGGAAACTACACACACTATGCATTAAATATATTGTGAGAATTTAATCACATTTCTTCTCATTTTCTTGGAACTAAATTAAGAAACTAACACACAAGTTTGATTAGAAAAGAAATCAAATCCTTTTTCAAATCAGACAAGAAAAGAAGAAGATAAAATTACCAATGAAATTAAAACATACAAATAGTGAAAGATAGAAACAATAATGTCTTAAGCTTGGTTTTAAAACACTACAAAAAAAAAAACAACAGATGATGGTGAATAAACATTTTTGAAGAACATGATACAAGGTCAAATATCATCACTGAAAAATCCCACATTCTTGATCTCTAAGTTGAGTACCCTAATCGAAGCTCCAAATCTATATCCTTCTTGGAGTCAGTAAGTACATTGGTAGAAGAAGTAGTACTAATTTCAATATCCAACCCAATATTGAATTTCTCACCCTTCTTCCAATGACCTCTCTCAAACATATTAGGTTTCGTGGCAATCTCGGCCGTCATGGACGACAACTTCAAATCCGAAGCTTTCCGACCGACGAATGTGACTTCGTCGTAAGCCGAGATATTAGGGTTAGGGTTATGGAGAAGGTTAAGGTTGAGATTAGTGAACTGACCATCAGCTGGGGGAGAATAAAGCAAGGCTCTATCTCTCCTATGAACATTCATATGACCACCAAGAGCTTGAGCTGATCTAAATTCCCTTTTGCAAAAGTTGCAAGTGTAACTCCTTGGAGGCCATGAAATCCCATTTATGAAATCTTCCTCCGTCGCCGCCCGACACACCTTGTTCCTCTGGCTTTTCACGCTGGGGTTGGGTCCTCCAGCAATGGTCGACGTGTTCATTGTTGTTAAACTCGTACGATACACGGTGCGTAAACAGTTCCTCTCCATGGATGATGCTTTAGAAAAAAGTAACAAAAAAGAAAAGAAAAAGATTCAAAGTGATAGCTAGTAGTGTTGACAATGAGAGATAGAAAGTGGGAAAAAGGAGTAGTTGAAGAAATAGATTTAATTAGTTATATTGTTTATATGGAGAAGAGTGAAATAAAGTTTAAGACTTAAAAGAGAGAGAGAGAGGAAGAGAAAAGGGGAAGGCCCTGAAAATGTCCTTCATGTGTTTAGGTTTATGAGATGTTTATTTTAGGGAAGAGAGAGTAATGGGGTTTGCCATTTATGGGAATTTGGGTTTATGATATATTCTTTTTATTAAACTACACCTCCCCTTCTCTTAAATTTATATAACACTGTTTTGGTGTTGTGTTTTTGTTGGTTTTTGTGTCATTATTCACATTTGTTGTATACATGGACTCCTCAATTATGTTCATTCTTCAATCACCATTTTGCTTCTCTTCATGCTATCAGATGTCTGAGCCAACACTACACTTCTAACTTTTAATTTTCTTTCTTATTTGGTGTTTTGTTTCCTCTACTTCTCTTTTAACTTCCTCTCTACCTTGTCTTTTGTGTTTGACTTCGAATCCATAACCATTTTCTTTCCTAATCAATGTAAACGATCGGGTGTTGGAGAAACTCGTAAGCAATTTTAGATTTTCTTGCAAGTGTTCATCATAAATTAAGTTTTTTTTTTTTGGAATGCCACCTTAAAAATCTTCATACCAAAGGAGATAAATTGTTCTCATTTTTATATCCAAATCATTTTTTCCTAATCCACGTGTGAACTTTATTTGTACCTAACAAAATGATATGTTTTCATATCACATTTAAAATTAGAAAACAATATACATAGAGTTTATTTGATTTAGTTTTAATTCATGTGATGAGATGCTATTTGTTTTCGCAAGTGTTAGAGTAGGAGTAGGGCGACTTATTTATTTTTTTATTTTCCAATAGGTTATACCATGACTAAAATAAATTATTATTACTAAGTCAATCCATGCATCTTATGGGTAGATTTCTGTGGAATCCAAACTCTTATTTTTGTAATGAAATATTTCTATGAGAAAATACTAACAAATTGGATATTTAGAAGTACTTTTATGTTTGGGATAAATAAAAATAATTTGGGCCAGGATTGATTCACATTGGACTTCTCGTATAGGGAGTCCATTCACCACTATTCAGGGGTTGATCTAAAATTAAATTTGTCACAATTTTCAAAATTTAAGCGTTTATAGGCCAAATTCTATTTTATGTTTTTTATATTCATTTATTGGGTATTAAATTAAATTTATAATTCAAATAATTTAAATTCTAAAGACAACAATTTATATTTTCATATTTTAAATTTAAAAGTCATATTAGAAAAAAATAAAAACGTCGAGAAATATAATATTTCATGTTTAAATTCAATGAATTTTTTTTGTTAAATTAAAATGCATAGTGTATACTTTATCATTCATTACAAATGATATATATTAAAAAAAAATTAACCAGAAACAATTGCATAAATTAGTTAACTAGTAAGTAACTATGATCTATCAAACACATTTTGAATGATTGTTTAAATTAAGATTTAATTTAAGAATTTGCTACCAAACATATATAAAAAAATATGTAATATAACCTTATTCGGTGAAATTTCTCAAATAACTATTTTTTTCGAAATTATAATTTTTTGGTTTTCAATACATAGAGTTGCATAGACTCTTTGTTGGAACCCAAATAACTTTATTGTGCATATATGTTAGGCTCTCAACTCTTGACTCTGGGTCATAGCTCCTCACTTTCAATCTCGTGAATTTTATAATTCACTTACTCTTTTAATACAAAGAGCGAGAGCGAAAACAAAAATCCAGAACTCCCGGTAAAATGAAAGAAAAAAACTAACCCTAATTGAGAGAGATCCCAAGTTGGTATGCACCATGGTTCATATTTGGATAATTCCACTCTGATTTATGACCTAAGCAAAACGGATATCCGATCAAACTTTCAAAACCTAAAATTTCAAAAACAAAATAAATACAAACATTGAACTTAATCTCAAATTCCATACAACAAAATCCACACAAATAGTAAACAAGCAAGATTTTGGAGCTCTGGAATCAGTTATTAATGGCGGTCGAAGCACCACCATCGTTATTATTATAAACAGCAGAAATTTGAAGCCTAAGAAATTCCAACTCCATCTCTAATTCAAAGTTCCTCTTCCTCTCATTCTCCAATTCCCTCGTCATCTTCTCCATCAATCTCCCCATTTGCTCCTCTCTGCTCATCTCTCCCCCTTTCTCCCCTTCCATCAATTCTATCAAACTCCCCACCGCTCTCCTCTGTTCATCTAAGCTCCTTTTCAGCGCCATCAATCCTCCCACTATCGATTCTCTGTCAACAACCTCCTCCTCCCCTCCACCCCTGCCGCCGCCACCCCTCTCATTTCCCACCGGTGAACTCAGATCCGACAGCCCCGAACAGCACCCGCTCGAATCTCTCGAACCCTTTTCCTCCATGATTGAACATTCTTCCCCTGGAAAAACAGGGTATAGCTCTAATCCATCCTCGTTGAAATTCCACCCACTTATCCTCCTCTGTTTTATTATCTCTTTCTCTAATTCTTCTTCCTCCTCTTCTTCCTCGGTTTTCATCGATGGCAATCGCTGTAATTTTCCCAATTTGAAACGCTCTTCGACGCTCGGCAATCCTTGTAATATAGTTTTTACGAGAAGATCAGGCCCCTTGCTGTTTTTGAAGAACGGATGTTTGAGCAATTTCTCGGCGCCGGGTCTTCTCGATGGCTCTGGATCTAGGCAAGACGCTACCAATTCCTTAAACCCTTTTGAGAATTTGTTCTTGTTTTTGCTGTTATGGCGATTTTCGTAATCGGAGAATCGAAACCTCCGCGTGATTTTCAGAAGCAGGGATTTGGAAGGAGGGAGATGAGACAGGGGAGGTCGTCCATGGGCTAATTCCAACGCTGTGATTCCAAAAGACCATATATCTGCTTTCAAACTATACCCATTGTGCGAGTGAATCACCTCCGGTGCCATCCAATACGGCGTTCCGGCAACTTCCTTCAGCATCATAGACGTCGATAATGAAGAAATGGACATCCCCTGTTTTGAATTTGCCTCGAAAATCGACGCGGAAACTCCAAAATCAGCAAGCTTGACCGACCCATTTGAGTCTATCAGAATGTTGCCGGCTTTAATATCGCGGTGGAGATGGCCTTGGTCGTGGAGGTAAGACAGAGCGTGTAGAATTTCCCGAAGAACAATGGCAATGCAGGGCTCTGGCAAGCCATCGGGAAACGACGACGTAATAATGGACTGTAAAGATCCAGCGGACATGAACGGCATAACGACCCAAAGACGACGATCGACGGTGAAAGAACAATGAGCATTTAGAATGTTGGGGTGAGAGAGAAGTGAGAGAATTTTGGCTTCTCTTCGGATGTCGTCGAAATCGGCACGTGATCGATCGAGGTCAATGGATTTGATGGCCACAACTGCAGAGTTCATAGGAATGCAGAGGGCTTTATACACGACGGCGCTGACACCAACCCCAATTTCGTCGATGATTCTGTAAGAGGTGGAATCAAGAGGGAATTGGGGCCGTTTGGAATCGTCGTGGTCGTCGGGGAGCTTCATGATGAGCTCACCGGACTGGACTCGGCGGAGGGAATTAAGACGAGAAAGTTTCATGGTGAAAATGGGATGTGGACGAGAGAGTTAGAAGGTGAAGAAGGGGATAAGTAAGGGAAAGAAAGTGAGAATTTTGAGCAGTTTTCTTGTGAAAGGTTAGAGGGGGAAGGTGGAGTTTTTAAAAATGGAGATGAAGCCTGTGAATCCTTCAACAATAAATTTACTTCCTTTTTTGAGAGGGCATTGTTTGTGGATTTATTTTTAAATTAATTCATGTGGGTAACAAATTTAGTGTTGATTATTAGTTCATGAACACCAAATTTAGTATTGTGTGCTAAAGAAATCCACTAATTATTATTTTTTTCTTTCAATTTCAACCATACATCACATTTTTGTGTCAAAGTTATGTAATTTCATACCATCAATTGACTTATGTTTAAAGTTAGTGAAGTAGTTGATTGAATGGAATTATGAACAATCTTAGATCAATCAATATATAAATAGATGTATAGCCAGGATTTTCAACATGTACCATGCTACTTAAGCTTCATATTCTCCGTCGTTTATATTGTTTAGATAGAGTTTGTATGAGTTAAACGAATATGTATTCAATGCCTATAACTATCTTGATAAAATCTGAAAATTTGCTATATTTTATAAATATTTTCGTTCGTCATATTTGAAAATGTCTCATAATTATACTTATACTTACATTTAGTATTTTTCTTTTTCTTTTTCTTAGTTGAATAGCATACAAAAGTAGGGAATTTCAATAACAAAAGAGCTTGATACAAACCAGCAAAACTATTCCCCAAAAAAGGAAAAAAAAAAAGCAAAACTAATATAAAAAGAAAAAGTTGAAAGAATGGGAAAGTTTTGAAGTGTAAAGTCAAAGTTTGACTTATGAACATTATGATGTACAATTTCAAGTACTTTTTATATATAATAGAAAGCATATGCAACATGAGTTTTGACCTATTACTTTACCTAAACCTAAACAAGATCCTTCTCCATTGACTATTTACATAAACAAAATAGACAGCAAATACAAAAATAGCAACACAACCAATGAGGATCCTAAAGTGACTTTAAATGAAAAGCAAGCTTTATCAGTTCTTAAAACCATGGCCTCGATGATAGGGAAACTCATCAATAATATATAGAAGCAAAGAAAAAGCTGTCCAAATGTTTCCCCCCAATCTTCAAGATTCGCTACAATTCTCCCCAATTCGATTGCGAAGACGACGAGATTCAAGACGACGAGGCCCGCCATTGGAGCAAGATATAGGATTGAAGCTTGAAAATCATACATGTCCATTTTGTACCTCTTGATCTGATCATCATCTATCACTTTGTTTGTGGGAACAAAGCTAACATTTCTTACCCCAATTTTCTCCATCAAAGCGTCTAAACTTCCATAGAAACGAGCTGTGATTCCCTTCATCATCCATATCCTCTGTTCGTTTACCCATTTTTTAACTGAGCCTCCTGAAATTAGAACCTCGTGCAAGTGAAAGGATAATGCTGAGATGAAGATGAAGCAATATACTAGGAAGAATGGACTTGAAACCTGCAGGTGTCACCATGTGTGTGTTAAATTAACAAACTAACTCAAGATTTCGTTTAAGCTTAGTACTTTTGATACTCCCTCTCATGCTCGACTAATGAAAATCAATGTTAATGCAGGAGTTCGATCACAGAAACATTATGCAATGATAATACTATGATAAATCACTAAAAATAAGTGTAAGTTGATGAGTTATAATGAATTCAATTATATTATATATATAACTACAAATTTAATCCTTGAAAATTGTTTTTTTTATTAAAAAATTCACAGGTATAGTAAACATAAAATTCGCACTTATATCTAATGTTAGATAGGATTATATTAGACACTAACTTAAAAATTACAAAAGCTATGGAAGACAAAATTGAAAGTTAAAGCCTACAAACACCTTTTCCACACCTCTAAATTTCTTGTTTCATCATATATTACTTCCACTAATACCAAAAAGTTAACGAAGGTAGCCTTAATTTAATTGAGTGATGCAAAAAAGGGTGGTTAGAAGGGGATATATATCATATACCTTAGGGAAAATAGGTATCCCATGGAGCAAACAGAGGTGAGGGATGGTAGCTAAGATCCATATGGAGAATGAATACAAGGGATAGAAGGCAAGTTCAGCATAGCACATTCTCTGCAACAGACTCATTGTCGATCTTTGGCCGCCGTAAAACAGAGGGCAAAATCTCGAAATTGCGACTTCTAACAACCCTGAGCTCCATCTTGTTCCTTGAAACAACACCTGGTTTAGACTTGTAGTCCCACTCCCTAAGAACTGTGCCCTCTCTGGATTGATAAACACCGATCTCCACCCTTGGCTGTGTAAAACCAAACTTGTCAAGAAATCCTCCACCAATGAATCGTAAAGAAACCCAACCTGTGAAATGAATCCTATATATAATTATATATATTATTTCACAATAACAAAACTGAGTGTCTTGAATAATTAAAGCCCGGATTCGTAACTGTTTAGTTTTTAAAAAATGGATGGAAATGACGTTTATAAGCTTATAATCAAATAGTTATTAAACGAAACGTATTCAATTAAATTTGAATAGTGTAAAAGTTCAAAAAGTTATGACCTTTTGACCCCATTTACTTCCATTTTCGTAGGTGCATGAAGCTAAATGTTGAGCCTCTTCCACTGCAAAATCTCTTGATCTGTTATTCTCGTTTATGGATTTGATGAACTTGTTAGATGCCCCGAAATCTTGAATATGCTTTGAAGGATCCTTATCTGAGACATATATGATTAAAATTAAATATTAACTTGATTTTAAATGGTTAAATAAATGATCGAAAATGATTTTAAATATGAACACATTTGTGATGTTGATCATTTCAGAAATTACCGTCCAATATGTTTTCAACAACTATAAACATAAAATGAATGGGTTACCAAATTGACTCTAAAAAATGAAAAACTTTACTGCATTATAATTTGTGATTTAGATATTTAGCTGAAGTGCATAAACACGGGTGCCAACTTGAAACTCACTAAAGTATTTTACATATAAATATAAAAAAAATGTAGGTACCATGTGGGGAAGTTCCATACAAGGAAAGTCTCTTGATATAAAAGCATGTGCCGGAGAGAATAGGACCCTGAAGGTTGTTCATGCCGGACCATTCCACCTGCAACACACATCAATCAATTTCTACCAATGGAACTACATAGATGACGGTCTAAACCCAGAGATTTATATGATTTACTAATCGTATTTTAGCGATAGATCGAGGAAGAGAACAATGTTATAATTATTAGAATCAAAAGTAGGCCCTTTTTTTCTTTCATAGGTGGGTGTACCGTGAAGAGAGATCTGAGTTGGCTGTCATAGATGTCGTTTCTGGTGACATTGTAGAACTTTTGAGGGAACTGAACGAAAGAGAGAGAGTTGGAGAAATGGGGATGAAGATGAAACTGCATGGCTTGACGGGCTGAAGTTGAGTCATTGCAGTACATGTCGCAATCCAACACTAATATGTATGGTGAATTGCTCATGGCTCCTGACACTCGCAGCTGCAATTAACATTATATAATGATATTATTTCTAAAATCCTAAATTTGAAAAATTATGATATATAAAAGAGAGGGAGGTGACATACAAGAACATTAAGGGCGCCAGCCTTGAAATGGTGGGGATGTGAAGGTTTTTTCTCACGAGATACGTACACAAGTAGAGGTAGTTCTACTTCATTTCTTGATTTCTCTTCGCCATCATCGCTATCATTATTACACTTTATTATCTGAAAAAATATATATCATTTTACGATAAGCTCCACTTTAAGAATATTAATGATGCAATAACCAAGGTCATATTGTAACAAGAAAATGCATGAGACACACCTCAATTCTTCTAATTATATAATAAATGATTGAATCTAAATTCTTGCTTACAAAAATTTATGGATTAAATTGATATAAAATTGAAAATACAATAATAAAGGAAAATACTTGAGTGCATCCCGGAAGCACCCATCTAGTTACATACTCATATCTCTACCACACAAAATATGATTAAAAACAATTTTTTTAAAAAAGTAACTTTTAATATTATATTTGTGTGGTTGATAGATGATGAGCATGTAGATAGGTGCCGCCTAAAATGCACCTAATCATTGCTTATAATTAAATTGTTACAAATCAATGTTCAAAAACTAAATTATTAGTTAAAGTATTTTTCACTTTTTTCTCCTGATATTGGATGAAGTGGAATGGGTAAATATTGAAAGTGACGAGAATGACTTTACAAAAGATTTTAGAACGATAAATAATAATGATAGTGGGGATGAGCTTTAGATTTTTAGTAACAAAATATCTATGAATTATTGGATTTTTTTTCTTTTATCTTCCTTTTAATTTATTAGCACGTGCCTCTTTTATGTGCTTTCCATTCCTCTAAGTGCTTTCTATCTCTAAACCCTATAAAAATAAAATTAAAAATTATTTTTCCAAGAAATAATTTTTAATTTTATTTGTGTGGTAAAAAGATAAAAAATGCATAGATGCACCAAGGTTTTTTACACTTATAAAATATACGAGGTTTTATATTCTGTGATTTAAATATTCTTAATTTAAAATGACTCTCTGCCAAAAAGAGCTTAAATGTCACTTTAAGCTTTTGAAACACAAATGGGAAAGGATTGATAATTATACTAAAAGTTTGAAAATTAATTTTTATAATTATTGAATAAAAAGAAAAATATTACAAACTATAATTTTATTATTAAAAAAGGCAAACCTGGACTAATGCAGGGTGATCAACGCGAGAGCTAATGGCGGCTTCTCCAACCCACTTTTTCGTTCCATCCCTAATCCCATCCTTAAATTCTTCATATTTTTCTTTCTGCCATTACACAAAATCATAATCACAATCAAAACTATATCGCTTTTACTTTTAAGAGACGTAAATATTGTAATCTTAATATCACCACAATTAACTTCTGCTCCACAAATCCATCCCTCGGAATATCACGTCGGCGATCCTCTTGGGCAGCCGAGAAATAAGCCTCGGGACACGGCTGTGTAATTCCATACTTTCTGCAGAAGGGAACCCACCAGCGTGAAAACCGCCGCGCTTCTCTGACCCCATGTAAAGTGACCGGAGAGCCACCGTCGTCGGAAAAGTAAAGGTGAAGTTTATCGGGTGGGTAGTCCAAAGTCATGGCCGAAATCAGAGTGTTCATGACTTCGAGGGTGGGCTCCTTCTCCGGGTCGGCAGTGCAAATAAAAACGTCGATGGCGGGAAGTGGAAGCTGCGGCCTCTGTTTTTCCGGCGGAAGTATGACGTGTTTGGGAATTTGGGGGCGCCATCGAGAGGCTCGGCCAAGTAGCCAAATGAAAGCAAGAAGAAGTTCAGAAATGAAAACCAAAAGGCATGGAAAGAAGTGTTTGGATTGTTGATTTAGGAAGAAAAAGGAAAGTCTGTAGAAAATTAAGAGAAGCAGAGCAATGGAGTGAAGCAGAATTTGGGCTCTGTTTATAATAGTTTGAAGTGGTCGGACATGGCTAACGTACGCACCTTGCCGTGGTTCTGAATCCATTATTCTTTTTCTTTTCATATATAACCAAGTTGAGTAGACAGGGTTTATTTATGCTTTTTTTTTTCCTTTTGACTTTTTGAGTCAAACAGTAAAAGACTAAGGGAGTGGTGAAACTCGGGATGAATTAATAAGCTATGAAATTGATGTTTTAGAATTACGAGATTAACAAGACTTTGTGGAGTGATTAAATTAAAGAAGAGAGTAAATCATTCTACGTAGAAGAATTCTCAATCGAATGATGAAGACTCGTTTGCCACGTTGGCAACAAGGAAGAGAATTTAAAATTGGATTCTCTCTCTCATAACATAATCTAGCTATTTAAACTCAGTTTATACCCAAATCATTATAACCCACAAATTTAAGAATAATATTCATAGACTATTTGCTCTACATCTCAAACAACTTATAAGATTAACCAAGTAAATTGACTTCATTAAGAACTTATACCTTGATGCCCTCATAAATTTACATAAATCTCATAAACAAGTTTAAAATATCAGTCTTAATTTTACTGAAATTTTGATAAAATATTGATTTCGATAGATATTTGTAAAAAAAAAAAAAAATTGTTTGAAAATTCTTTGCGAGGCCGATATTAGATGGAAAAAAAAAAGGACTTTTGAGCATATGAAAATGACGGTTTCCGAAATCTTAAATGGAAAGAATAGTCTTAACATAATTGGTACGTAAATGACAAATTAGTAGAAATTTTTTAATAAAGAGATTAGTAAAGAAAAGGAGTTGTAAAATCAGTGGGTGAAAAAACTAAAAGTGTTTAAGAGGTTAGAAAATAAGAGGGGAAATCAGTTGTAAAATCAGTTTTATTGGGTAATTAATTTAGTATGAAATAGCCTAAGCATAAAGATAAGGAAGTAAGATCAGATGTTAAGTTTTGTTACTTATATTTGATTCTTCGTTATAATCTGGAAGAAAGTAAATTGTGATGGCCTTCTACGTGGATGTAAGCATGCATGTTTACCCAACCATTACAAACCTTTGGTGTATTCCTTTTCTTACTATTTTCTTCTTCAAAATCTCTCAACTCCATAGCTTGGGAGCTTCAAAAATCTGCATCTAAATCAAAAAAAAAAAAATGATAGAGAAAGATTAGAGAAGATGAGAGATCATTTTGTCTTTTGCATGAGAGAAGTCAAAGAATAAAACTAAACTTACAAAATATCAGAAACCTCGTGAAAGAAGGATGAGTTAGTGGAACACCTAGCTTCGTTAAGACCCTACACGCCACTGTCATGCATTTGATCCTTTTGGTAATCGGCTTTCCCATTTCTATTATTTTCTTGTCTTTTTAGAGGACTTGATATTTATTTCAACTTACCCTCTGTGTATACGTTTTCTTTTCATGTTTTTTCTCACCATGTTTTATCCCATTCGAAATCCAATAATGGTGAATTAATCAGACACTTCTACCAAACCAAACTACAACAGTGTATGAATTAAATTAGTTAATTAATAGGTTGAAACATCCCAGAGTCAAAGAATGCTTATCTTAATACGTACCTGATAATATATTATAATACATATAGGCCAATGCGTTTCACGTAATCTACGAAGAATTGTGAATTGGGAATCGACGGCCAGCCACCGCTAAAGTCCACAACGTGGGCTGCCAAAGATGCCAACTTGCAATATTCTTAGGCTATAAAATGGCACATGCCATTGCCCATTAATACCCAAATCAAACTTTAAAGGACACAAAGAGTCTTCCAAATCCATACATATATACCAACCTTCAACATGGCTGAAGAATCTGCTCAAAGTAAGTCCATGTCCATTATATATTTTCATCCTATCAAATTGCTTTTAGTTTTTCAAAAATATTTGTTCCAAAAGTACTTTTCATTTTAAAACAATCTTCTTTTTGCGAAACTTGTTTCGATTGAATGGTTTGTAAACTAACATGAATTCGATCATTTATGTCAAGTATTGGAAGTCAAATCAATTCAGTACACAGAAAAGCAATACCTTCATACTTGTTTAATTAATTTGATCAATTATCACAAGTATTTTATCTTCTATAGGATTTGACTTTATTCAATTTGAAGTTTTGTATATTTTGTGTTTGTTTATTTATGTAATTTAGAGTCATATTCTATCAATGGGTATACTTTGATTGGATTTTAAATAATATCTACTGCAAAATTTAACATAAATATATAATTTTTAAACAGGAAAAACTCAATGGCCAGAGCTTGTCTTCGTAGAATATTCTATTGCTGCTATGATCATAGAAAAAGAGAATCCTGATGTGAAGGCTATCAAGATCCTAGTCGATAGTCCCAGAATTCTGGATTTTAATACTGAAAGAGTTTGGGTTGATTGCAATATAGAAGACGTGGTTGTTAAAGTGCCTAGCGTTGGTTAAAGATTGAGTGATATGCATACGTCAAAGTGAATTATACGGTTAATTATGTCCTTCCAATATTGTACTAATAAGTGGTAGTTCTACCGTTTCACATTATTATTATAAAAAAAAATATGTTTATTTGAAATAAATTGTTGAATTAATTGTTCCAATAAACATTGTGATCAATTCGGTAATTATTTGACTTTCAAATTCTACACATTAGAGTAAAAACACTTCTAGCCCTTGAAGTTTGAATTAGGAGTTTATTTTGTTCTTTAAATTTTAGAATGGCCACTTTTGATCTTTAGGGTTTGAAAAAATGTTTTAAATGATCATTAGGATTATTTGACCGCTAGTTAATTAATGAAAAGATGATATGACATAATTAAACGACACCTTTTAAGTGATTTAGCAATTTGTATTAATCTTATATTAATTAATTACATGGATGGGTCATTTTCTTTTTTACTATTTTGTTTTCCTCTCCATCTCCATCTCCCTCGTCTCCCCTTCCTCTTACTCCTCCACCTTACTTCTCTGAGTCCGTAAGAAATGTGTCAAAAAAGTAGATATGGCTCTAAATCTTGTCCTACATATAATCTTAATGTAAATTGTGGGCATCTCATCTAATCTTTTGGTACCCACAACAGAATTTAAATCCAAAAGGATTTTCTCTAATCTCTTCCATTTCTTTCTTCAATTCATCGGAGATAAAAAGTTCACTTCAAAGATGGTTTCTCAACGGCATCACCGACCTTGTCACCGGCAGAACCCGAGGCATCGGTCAACGACTTCACTTCCCTGTCAAAATCTAACACATACACAATGACAAAAATCCTCACTGCCCATCTTCGGATTTTCCTCTCTTAAGGCAAAGGCAGTAAAAAATGGGGGAGATGGAGAGAGAAAATATAAATATAAATTTTCTTTTTTATTATCTTAATAGTATATCTCATATTATTATTTTCCAATTATTTGTAGAAATTAGCAAGTGTTCATATTTACTGGTTCATAACTTGACCTCAACGGAGTTTCAAAGCCTAAGAATGGGAGAAAAGGGAGAGGGGATAGAGAAGAAGATAAAATAAAATTAAGAAGAAAAGAGCTAACAGCAAGAATACCCCAATTGTGATGGTTTAATGGAAAATAAAAACAAAAGAAAAACACTTAGCATGTATCCATTTAGGTACTTCTTCCTTTCTTCACCACACAAAAATAAAATAAAAAAATTAAATTTTAAAATATAACTTTTAATCTTATTTTTACGTGATGGAGAGATGAAGAACACGTAGACTCCCAACAAAATGAATGGAAAGTTGAAAAAAATGTTATATTTGTTGTTATTTTAAAACGTTATTATCCTTCGTTAATTACCCTCAAAATATAACTCATTGTAATTACTCTTAAAACAAAAAGGGTCAAACAAGAGGTACATGACCTTAGGCAACCTTAATTCATTTTTAAGAAAAAAAAAAAAACTCAAAAAAATTCCATCAAACTTTTAAAAAAAAAGGAAAAGACATTTTTTAACAGAGATGTGAAATACTCATTTTGCCATGAATCACTTCTATGTCGATTTTTTTATTTCTTCTATTGTATTTTTTTTCTTATATATTCAAAACATCACATATCAAAAACGATATGGAGTCATTTAAAAAGCAAACACTTTTTTGACACTTTTGCTCAATTTTTAACCGTGCTTGAAAAACACACGAAAAATTGTATGAAAATGAGTGCTCATATTAACTAGAAAGTTGTATGGAATATGGAGATATGACTAAAACAAAAAATTATCGTTCACGTAGCAAAATGTGCATGCAACCACACAACATGGTTTCGGCTAAATGATCACTCGTTTTTATACGCTTTTTCATGTTCTATCTAACCATGTTTGTAAACTGAATAAAAACTCGAACAATCATTGACGCTAATACTCCCAAAAGTAAAATGTATCTAAGCTTAAACATCGTAAAGCCATTTGTATTCAATTCTTTTAAATTATGCTCTTGTTATAAGCTTTGCTTCTACGACCACGAAAAATGTATGAAAAGTTATTCCTTTTATCCCATTAGAACTGAAATTATGGTGAATTTAATCGGACCCTTCTAGCAGGGTATGAACTAAATTAGTTAATTCGAAGGTAGAAAAAGCCTCGAGTCAAAAAATGCTTATTCTATTATAATATACATATAAGCCATGTGTTATATACGTAATCTACGAAGGCTTATGAATTGGTAATCGCCGGCCGGCCACCGGTAAATCCACACGAGGGCTGCCAATTAAGATCAAAGATATGGAGCACAACTAGGCAACTTGGAATTTTCAGAGGGTTTCGATTTCGAAGCTTACAAATATTGGCTATAAAATGAGACATTCCATTGACCATCAAAACCCAAATCAAAATTAGAAGGACAGAAGGAGTCTACAAATCCATACATATATTACAAAGCTTCAACAATGGCTGAAGAACCTGCTCAAGGTAAATTCCTACTATACTTATTTATATTAATCTAACATGTACTTGGCTTTGTTAAATTTGAAGTTTTGTATATTTTTTGTTTGATTGCTTATGTAATTTTGAGTTATATTCAACCAAAGGGTATACTTTGATTGGATCGTAGATGATATCTATGCAAAATTTAACATAAATATAATTCTTTTAGGTAGGAAAGATGGAATGGCGGGAGGTTGTCTTTGTAAAATTTTCTATTGCTGCTGCGATCATAGAGAAAGAGAATTCCGATGTGAAGGCTGTCAAAATCCTAGCTGGTACTCTAGACTTATGAGTTTTGATCCTACACGAGTTTGGGTTGATTGCAATATAGAAGATGTGGTTGTTCTAATCCCTCGAGTCGGTTAGAGATTGGGTGATGTATAAGATCAATCATATATGTATAATGTCTATGCATATTTTAAGTAAATTATATGCTTAACTATGTCCCTTCAATTGTACTAATAAAATATTTCAACTCATCGTTTCAACATTATTATTATCGTCAAGTGTGTTTATTTGTAATAAATTGTTGAATTAGTTGTTACCAATCAGCATATCAATTCTTAGGTATTGTTCATGCGAGTGTCATCACGATCTATTCCGTAATTATTTGACTTTCGAGAATAAATTAGGATAAAATATATTTTTGGTTGTTAATGTTAGAGTTAGAATAGATATAAATTTATTTAATTTTTAAATACTTTTTTAGTCTCTAAACTTTGTAGCTATTTCGATCCTTGAACTTAAAAAAAAATTTATTTTAATCCTTAAACTTTTAAAAAAGGCATATTTTAGTCTCTGTCATTAAAATTCAGTTAACTCTCTAATGAATAGTGAACTGACTTCCATCTTTGGATAACTAGACTACTAAAATAAGATAAACACTCTTATTAATCTAGGGTTTTAATTTATAATTACATACTAGATGTTAAATTAATGAAATCAAAGAACTCAAGAAGTGTCACCATTTTGACACATTGTCATTCTAAATTACTTTTCTCAACTCATATGCTAGATGTTATTCATCCACATACAAATTTTAAGTTTGGGATATTTTGTGATTTATTGAAGTACTTTTTTTTTCTTCCTCTCAATTCTTTCTTCTTCCTTTTTTGGGGTTTTGTGATTCATTTTGGAAATATTTATTTGCAATTTCATAGAGTTTATTTTATGAGAGTTGTACTTATTTTATTTTCATAGTCTATTTTATCTTGTCATTGATGTAAACACCAATATATCAATTCTATTTTACTTTCTTCTTCTACTCAATGTCATTCTTATGATTTGTTTGAAAATTTTAATTTGAAAATTAAATAAAGGGTGGGGAGTCGAGAAGGGGATGTGAAAGATTTTTGGAGAAAAAGAACAAAATTAGTTTTTAATTTGGGTTTATTTAATTCAAGTGTATTGATTATGTTTCTCATCAAAGATTTATAAAATAAATTATCAAGATTTATAAAATACATCGTGAATGTAGAGCTAAAAAACTATTTATAAAATGTAGAGATAACATGATTCTAGCTGCATGAACCAAAATAAGATTTTTTTCAAAATTTTGGAGACCAAAACAAACGCTTTTAAAAGTCTAAAACAAAATACTTTTATAAGTTTAGTAATCAAAATAAAACAAAATACTTTATAGATCAAAATATGATTTTAACTCGAAAAAAAATGAAGTATAAAAAGTCTGGCCTTTCATCCCATTCGAAATCCAATAGTGGAGAAATTAATCAGACCCTTCTAGCAATCCAAACTACAAACAGGGTATGATTTAAATTAGTTAATTAAAACGTTGAAGCATCCCTGAGTCAAAGAATACTTATCCTATTACGTACCTGATAATATATTATAATACATATAGGTGTTATATACGTAATCTACGAAGTCTAATGAATTGGTTATCGCCGGCGGGTCACCGCTTAAGCCACAACGTGGGCTGCTAAAGATCAAAGATGCCTGCCAACTTGGCAACTTGGAATTTTCAGAGGGTTTCGAAGCTCACAAAAAAATGGCTATAAAATGAGACATTTCATTGGCCATCAAAACCCAAATCAAACTTAAAAGGACAGAAATTGAAGAGTCTGCAAATCCATACATTTATACTAACCTTCAACATGGCTGAAGAATCTGCTTCAACTCCAAGTAAGTTCATCCTATCGATTGAATGGTTTGTAAACTAACATGAATCTGATCAACTATCACAAGTATTGGAACTCAAATCAATTCAATACACAGAAAAACAGTACCCCTATACTTATTTATATTAACCTAACATGTATTTGATCGATTATCACAGGTATTTTAGGTTATAGGATCTGGCTTTGTTCAATTTTAAGTTTTGTATATTTTTTGTTTGATTGTTTATGTAATTTAGAGTTATATACTATTAAAAGGTGTATTGATTGGATTTTAGATAATATCTATTGTAAAATTTAACATAAATATATAATTCTTAAATAGGGAAAACTCAATGGCCAGAGCTTGTCTTCGTAAAATATTCTATTGCTGCTGCCATCATAGAAAAAGAGAATCCTGATGTGACGGCTATCAAGATCCTATCTGGTAGACCTAGAATTCTGAATTTTGATACTAAACGAGTTTGGGTTGATTGCAATATAGAAGACGTGGTTGTTAAGATGCCCAAGGTTGGTTAGAGATCGGGTGGTGTATACGGTCAATCATATGTATAATGTCTAAGCATGTGTCAAATGCTTAATTATGGCCTTCAATTGTAATAATAAATGGTAATTCTACCATATCAACTATCGTTGCAACACTATTACTATTATTATCAAGTGTGCTTATATGTAATAAATTGTTGAACTAATTGTTACTATATCAATGTCAACAAAGATGTAATTTTCATGATAATTATTTGGTTGTCAAGTTTTCCAAATTAAGTATATAGACTAACTTTTACACCTCTACGATAATCTATTTTGTAATCTCGTAATAAAGGAATTTAAGCATAGATTCGTTTGGTGATCATTTCGTTTATTGTTTTTAAATTAAACCTATTTTCTTGATTTACATCTTTCTTAAATTCGGCTTATTTCCTTTCTCTGCCTGGGGTAATCTTTTTTTATCATGATTTATAATTTAGATGGTTGGAATGAAATATTTTTCTTGTTATTCCTATGCATGCTCTATTTGGAAATCAGAGCCCACGTTTCCTCAATATAATTTTCACAGGCTTAGAGTTCATTTAAACGCAAACCTAGAATAAAGCTACCTTCTTATTGACCCCCGCTTAAGGGTCTTTTTAGAATGACTGTCAGAGCTTAAAACTTTTCACTCAAATATATTTGTAAGCACTAATGATTCCAAACACCTAAGTTTGCTCTGGCTTTGCTCTCTCAAAATGAAACCTACAAGAATTGGATCATCAAATTTATTTTAAGTTTCACACTTTTGAATCTTTTCATGCACAGAAAGAGTTGACGGGCCTATCCGTTGCCTGGATCATCAGCACATAAGAGAATTTTTTAGGGAATATTGGACACATGTTTAACATATAAGCTATCACGATCGTCTTATCTCTCAACCACTCCTAATATGGGGGGGAGGTGATTAGGAGATGAAGCTTATATAAAGAAGGCTTCAAGGTTGTCAAGATGCACATGGAGGGATAAGAGAGATCCCAACACGCACTTCCATCACACTCATCCGAGTCAACATGTAGTTGAGGGATTCCATAGGTGATAGTCTCCTCTATGAAGAGGGCTTGGTTGTGTAGTCAAGTTCCACTGGGAAATGTGAGGTTCGTCAAGAGATATCTTGATGAGGGACTTCAACTCGTTGTTAGAGTGAAGCTATCGAAAGGCTTAGCCAAGCTTAGTGAGAGGCAGGCTGGTTACCCAGGGTCCTTAGGTAGAGTGCATGTAAGGGTTACATGCATTACAACGCTATTCATGTATACGCGACTGTATATGGGCGATGGGAATAGAGGTTGGCTTTTTGTGACCTTGTTGTGAGTGTGTGAGTTTGTATTTCCTTTTGTGTTCAATGATAGTTAGTGTGAGCCTTGCGAGAGGTTTGTGGAAGAGAGAAGAAACAAACTGAGGAAGAAGATAGTTTAAAGATTGATGGTCAAGGTTCAATTTGTTTTCCATAGTTTATAAATTTTTTGAATTATATTTGGAAAATGGATTTGTAGCATTACCTGATCACCAAATAGTCTGAAATCTATTCTTGAGACATTTATTGTCCTTGAGTCTTCTATGAGTTTATTTTGGACAATATTATAATACTTGTCTAATTTTTTCTTTAGAACAGAAGAATATAGATTAGTATAAACTAGATATCACACAAATGAAGAGGACATACAGAAATCATTCATCATAATATAGTGGATATGAACAGGGGACCAAATTATCTTCCAAAGAGATAAATCAAACACTCGAAGCATTTTTAGATTAATGAATGAACATCTAATACACAAGCTCAAGCTTCTTTCGTAGCTTCACATAATTTACACTGCCTGTTATGGCTAGATGGAGAGTTTCAAATCCATGAAACCACCATGCCATTTCATTGTTTCCATGAAAGAAAACTTTCATCGGTTCTAAAAGATAATCACCCAGGTTACATTCCCTAATCCAACTAAAGCTATATGCTCAAGTCATTCATAGTATGTCCATGCCATTTGGATTGATTGACATGTGAGTAATTTACGCGGGACATCATAAATGATAAGATATATTAAAACCTCAGAATGGTGTGTTGAACAAACAAGGATATATACACAATTTTAAATCAAATAAAGAAGCAAAAGGGTTACCTCGCACACCAGTGTTTTTCTTCCACTAATCTCCCTGGCAATTCTCAAACTTCTGCTGAGCAACATACTCCTGTACTTGTTTAGATTTAATTTTCATACCAGAAATTACCTCTTCGGTTGCATCAATAATTTGTCTAGGCAAATGAGTCTCCAAATAATCAAACCAATCCCCAAGTGTCATCTTCTTCAGATCCGGCGCCTTCTCAGCCTTACAAAGGAAGTCCTCATCATGTGAAGCTCGCCCATCAGCAACATCTTCGCAACCTTCTGAAATAATACCCACATCTTGGTTTTCATCTCGATCACAAACCTCTTGAGCGCTCGACCCACTACATCTTTCTTCAACACTAGCATTTTTCTTACCTTCTTCCACGTCAACAAGTTTATTTTCTCCTAATCTCTTCTCCTCGACGTTTTCATTATGTTCCAATTTGATAACTGTACTACAATCCAGTGTTGGCTCTTGCAATTTCTTCCTTCCCCTAGTTCCTGCTCTCGTCTTCTTTGCCTCGGCTTTTACTTCACCACCCACACGTGAATTTTTGGGGACGTTCTCGAGAACTGATTCTGTGGCCACAGACACAGTGTTCTTCGTTCTCCTGGTACTTCTTGTAGCAATTTTTGGGCCGGGTTCATTAACCACATTGTTCACATTCTCTGACTCTCTTCCCACATCTAATTTGTCCTCAATTTTCTTGCAATCCCGTACTTGGTTATCAATTTCATCTTTCACGCCCCTGCCCTTTCTCGACCTTAAACATCTTCCACTCTCTACCATCGCGTCATTACATCCCCCAACTACGCTGACCACTTCCACAACCTTTCCTCTACGACCCCGAGTTCCTGCAACTGATCCCACAACATCGGAACTTGTACACTTCTCGGCAGCTTTCCGCCTAGGGTTTCGCCTCGACCGAGGCTCTTCATTACTGTTTATTCTAACCAAAATCGAAGTCAACTCACCGCATTTAATGGTGTCGCCGTCGTTTAAAGCGAAGGCATCGTGTGGAGGAAGCTTGGTATCGTTAACGAATGTGCCATTTGAAGAATCGAGGTCCCGAAGCATCCAGTTGCCTGATACGGACTCGGATTCGATAGAGAGGTGCTTGGTGGATATCCCGGGGTCTTTGATGGCGACGGAATTACCCCGAACGGTGCGACCGATCCGAATCGTGGTTCCGGGTGGAAAATCTAGGGTTTCGCCCTCGCGTGGGCCTTTAGCGATGATGAGAGTAATTGCAGAGGATTCCATTGAGAAGAAGTGAAGAGATGAGTCGAAATTTCAAATTCTGAGAATTGAATTGATGATTGTAAGATGGAAAAAATGGGAATGGAATCGTGAAAGACGGTGTTCCCCAGTTTGAAGTTTTGTTTCCCTCCACAGCTCCCCTTCTATTTCCTTTGCTTTTGGGCGCGGTGTTTGAATCTGATCCAAGTGGAATAGAAAACATATGGCCATATTTACTATTTAATATGCTGTGTTTTTTTAGTTTTATTATTATTATTTTTTATATATTCGTAAATGTTCAGTTCATACTGTTTTTTGTATATCTCTGACTAGTTTTAAAGATTAATCGTGAAAGATTAATTTTGAAGATATTTAGGTCAAGCATATAATCTTTTTTCTATTACAAAATTAGTCTGTTTAAAAAACGTATTCAACGAACCTACAACACATTTTATGAAAACTATATGAAAGTTGACAAGATATTAGATTTGGATGATAAATAAAATACAAGATTCATAATGTATCTAAATACTTTACATGTTTGACATAAACATACTTTTGAATTGAAATTTTGAAACAATACACTAACAATTTCCATTCAAACCTGACGTCTAATATACTTTTGAATTGTTTTCGAGAGTACAAGGACATTTTCGACATAAAGTAAAAGTATAGGGGTATTTTGTAAAATTTATCATTTTTTAAATTGAAGTTATTTTTGCAATCACTATTTTCCAAAGAAGAAAAGTATTGGTCTATTTTTTCAAAATGGGCTTATATATTTAGATATGTATCTAATTAGCCCATAATCCAACCCAATTGAGCCCAAGATAACTAAAGGCCCATAATCACAAAACCCTAATAGGAACAAAGCCGTCCAAATAAAAGGTGAAGAAAAATGGGTTTCACTTGAGAGAGTCCACTCCACAAATGCAAACCCATATCTCTTTCTCTTTGCCCTTCACCGACCCTTATTTAGGAACCGCATCCGCCACCCTAATTTATCATTAATTATAATTAATTAATAATATTCCTCGTTATTTTCTTTTTTATTTATTCTCTCTAATAAAAAAAAAAAAACCAACCAGTAACCTATTCCTAAACAACGAATCGTTTATTTTTCTTTTTAAAAAACCCCCAATCTCCACATCTCTTTTCGTTTTAATAAAATAAAAAATTATTTATAAACTCACATTTAATTAATTACCCTAATTCTTTTTTTTTTTTTTTAAAAAAAACCAATAATTACTTATGTATATATACATACATATATATATTTTCATTTATTAAATTGCCGATTTTTTTTTTTTTAATTTTATTTTTGGGTTCGGCTCTCTCTATCTCTATTCTCTTCTCTTCCCTTGCTGTTCTCCTTGTTGTTCTTCGTTCGACCTTCTTCCCTTCTTTTTCTATTTCTCTAATTCTTTTTTTCCGTCTCTGTCTTCTTCCTTTCTCTCTTCCACAATACACTCTCAGCTTCCATTGCCCTTTCTCCAACCTCTACCTGTTCTTCAAGGTTTGTATGCTCAGTTGATCTGCACGATGTCGTATTGAATATCGCCCATTTGGATTTTCCCTTTTCCCCCCAAATTTCTTTTTCTCTTCCTGTAGGGTTTTAATTTGATCGGGGTTTTTGCTTCGGATTCCCTATCTGCGATCATCGCCTTTAATATGGATTCATACTTCCTTCGCTTTCTGGGTTTATGTTTTTTTTTAACCTGCGGCTATCGTATATCTTGAGGTTTTGATTGATGCATTTTATTTCCCTCTCGAGGGATTGTTTTTCTTTTGAGATTCGTGTTTCGCTTAATTCTCGATTATCTTTCCGAATCTTTTGACTTTTACACTCTAATGGTCTCTCGTTTATGTCAGATAGGTTTTTTTTTCTTCTCTTTTTTCTTTTTTTTTTCTTTTTTTTTTTTCATTTTGGTTTACACAGCTGTTACAAGTTGGGCCTGTTTGGTTTCATTTGAAATTAACAATTATGGGAAACGATTATGATATTTTGGAATTTGCATTGGTTGAAGGATGGAAATACTGACATCGGTTTCATACAATACAGTCTATTCCTTTTCAATTTTTAATGAATGACCAGCTATATCAATTTTACATTCATTACATCTATTATGTATTGGTGTCTAATTGGTTTTTATTGGGAAAGGTTTAACTCTATATGTTAGTTTTCCTTGCTTTTTCGTTTCCTGGTTTTGACCTTTTTGGTGTGTTTTGCATCATTTAGTGAGAGGAGAGGAGCGGATTCTGAACAAAGGTAATTTTTTTTGAGAGGAAGATGGCTGGTGTTGTTAGTGAAGATGCTGTAGGGATGAGGTCTGTGGAGAGTTTTGCAAATGGGCATCACAGTCAGTCTGGAGAAGCATTGGCTGAATGGAGGTCTTCTGAACAAGTGGAAAATGGAACACCATCAACTTCACCACCATACTGGGATACTGACGACGATGATGACGATGCTGGTATGCTTGTTTTTTTTTTATTTTTTTTCTCCTTTCCATACTTCCGTATCTATATTCTTAGGGTGTTTTCCCTGGCAATGACATTCTCCTAGTAGCGCTTAAGCAAGCTGGAACTAATGCATAGAACAGGGAGGGTATTTTTTTAGGAAAAATATGTGAAATATTATGGGCTTCTTGAACTCTTAAAGATGGCTCAATGGATTTCGACAATATCTAATCTGCATGATAGTGCACCAACTGGTGTTGCATATCAGTCATGTACATGACCTAAACCAGAGGTTGGCTTATAGTTATTGGAGTAAAATTGGAAATTTTAACTGGGGTAGTGGATTATTTTATTACACCATTTTTTTTTCATATTTATTTCATGTATCATGCTTTCTAATGATAGCTGTTCTGGGTCTATTGGATCTACCTCTAGTCTTTGTACTATGAAAATATGTACTTATCTTTCTATTCTATATCTTTGTAGGACCAAAGCCTTCAGATTTGTATGGAAAACATACATGGAAGATAGAGAAATTTTCTCAACTTAACAAACGAGAACTTCGAAGTAATGCTTTTGAGGTTGGGGGCTACAAATGGTACGTGGATGGGTATATCTATGAAATAAATTTTCTGTCCCTTCTAACATGTTTAACATTTTGTGATCTCCTTGTTTTTACATGATGGGTTTTTTTCCTTGATTTCTGGAATTATCTTTTACTCTTGGATGTTATATTGATATTTATCTTCAATTATGGATTTATGTTCCGTCTTAGTTTCTCTTTCTGGTGTTCAACCTGGCTACTTTGGTAGTGGTAGTCTAAATCTTTCCTGAAAACTAAGAACTGTATTGTGGGGGTTATTGATGAGGAAATTTTTATGTCTAGGTTTTTCATTTTTATTTTATTTTATTTTTCTAGATGCTCTTTTCTTCCACGTGATAATGGTTGGGGATTGATCCATTAGTATTTTCTAAATTGCCTATGCCTTGTTGCTTGTTTCTTGTTCCTATTAGGATCGTGATTTATTTTGAAACGTAGATTTTGATAAGCTGAAGAATCTTGTTGCAGGTACATTTTAATTTATCCTCAGGGTTGTGATGTCTGCAATCATCTCTCCCTGTTTCTTTGTGTCGCAAATCATGACAAGCTCCTTCCTGGTACTATCCTGTTTAAACTGTATTTATCAAGTACTACCCTTGTTTTCAAGTTGAATAATTGCTGTTGATATCTTTTCTTTACAAAATAGGTTGGAGCCATTTTGCACAATTTACAATAGCAGTGGTGAATAAGGATCCAAAGAAATCAAAATATTCTGGTTGGTTTTGTTACATTGCTTTTCAAGTTGTTCTTGTTACAACATAGCATAACTTGTGAATTTTTTTTTTTTTTTGTACAGATACATTACATCGGTTCTGGAAGAAAGAACATGACTGGGGATGGAAAAAATTCATGGAGCTTTCAAAAGTGTTAGATGGTTTTATTGACGCTGACACTCTCATAATAAAGGCACAAGTTCAAGTGATTAGGTACTTTCTGATCAAGATTTATAATCCTTGATTGCTGATATACTCTTGCAATTTCTGTGTAATGTTTTATTTTTTTCGTTTGCTGGTTTGTCATGTTATGTGTCCATTTGTAATTAATGACCTTGACCCTTCTCTTTCATCAATGGAGTTTTGACTGGCTCAATGTCCGTGTACATGAAATATTCAAAATGAAGAAGTCTTATTTCTATGAATGTATTTTAGGCTACCTTCTTATTACCAGCACACTTGTTATTTTCATCTGTTCAGTTACTTAAATGAATTTGTTAACTTATTTATTTGTTAATGTTTTAAATTCTGGAAGACTGAAACTGCATTGTGTGCTGGTTTTTTTGTCTAAACCCTAAACAGGCCTAAGTTCGGTGGGGATGTCTAAGTTTTCGGTGGCTTTGCTTTTTCAAAAGGAACCCTATGAGTATTAAGTTGTCAATTATGTTTGGAATTTCATGCTTTTGAATTTTGTCTTGCAGGGAGAGAGCTGACCGGCCTTTTCGTTGCCTTGATTGTCAGTATAGGAGAGAACTTGTTAGGGTATATTTGACTAATGTTGAGCAGATATGTCGGCGTTTTGTGGAGGAGAGAAGAAGCAAGCTGGGGAAGCTGATAGAGGATAAAGCTCGATGGTCAAGGTAGTATTTGTTCTCCATGGATTATCAACTTTCCAGTTTCCAAAGCATATTATGAGAAATGATTGGTGGTACCCTCTAGTAAGCATAGTGTCCGGAATCTATTCTTGAGACTTTTCATTACTCTTGGATCTTCTATGGGTTTCTTTTTAGAAAAAAAAAAAAAAAAAACTCAGAAGCAGTAACGACTGATTAATAGATAAACCAGGCATCTACAAGGAATCAGAAATAAGGCATCTTTTACATAAGATAGCAATAGAAAACTGAAACGATAGTATGCGGGAAGATTTACATTATCATTTAACTTATTAATCCGTGCTTAAAAGAATATATTGGTGGACAAACTCTAATCTAGCAGCAGTCCAAATCAGAAGACGGGACATGTCCCTGTCCTGTAGTCGGTGAATTTTATCAAACCTTGATTTTGAATTCTGATTTCTGACCTTCTAAAAAGAAGAAAAGAGCCCTCTATGTTTTTGTTAATTTTAGCTCTCCTGGAGCAGCATTGTCTGGTAGGAAATAGCCTTTCTTTTCTTGAAGGTCAGAGCTCAATGTAAATATGATGATAGTTCATTAATCTTGTGAAAAGGAGGAAGCGTTGAATTAGATCTTTTTTACTTGTTCCTTTACTTTGACCTAGTGTAACACTGTCTTCAAGCTGCTAACGTCAATTAGGGTTCCACCCCTCGGTAGGGGTCTTCTTTGTGGAAACTATCTTTCATATGGAGATTCTTAATATGAGGAATAGTTCTTCTTGAGGCGCTTGGCGGAGGTGTTTTTCTGGGCTTTTGGTTGGAAAAGAAGGAAAGAACCTTCAAAGTTATGTTTTCCACTGCACTTAGATTTCTTACAAAATCATTTTGAGTTTCTAGACAATATAGTCTCTCTCAGATTTTGAGAGAGTTTATGTTACTAATATGGGTATGGAGGTTGGGTTGCCACTTTTTTCCTGTCTAGTACCCTCATTTTGAATGAAATGCTTAGTTTCCTTCTCCAAAGGGGAAAAAAAGGAAAGAAAAGAAGAAAATATCTTTATTAGAAATCATTCACCAAAGCTCCTGAGAAGTTTTTATGACAAAACTTCCTCACATACAAATATAAGTGTTTCCATGGCCCTTTATATCTCTGTGTGTGTGTGTGTGTTTTGCAAATAGAATTGTAGCATGTGCACATCATTATTGTTATTCTAATCGTCATTGGCATTGGCTTCTTAAACAACTATCATTTTTATTTGTTGCAGTTTTCGGGCTTTCTGGTTGGGTATTGACCAGAATGCTAGGCGGCGCATGTCTAGGGAAAAGACAGATGCAATTCTAAAAGTTGTTGTAAAACACTTCTTTATAGAGAAGGAGGTGACATCTACTTTAGTGATGGACTCATTATACAGTGGATTGAAGGCTCTTGAAGGACATACCAAGAGTAAAAAAGGGAAAGCAAAACTATTAGATACTGAAGAGATGACAGCTCCAATAGTTCACATAGAGAAAGACACCTTTGTTTTGGTGGATGATGTTCTACTGCTGCTCGAGAGGGCTGCTGTGGAACCATTACCACCAAAAGATGAGAAGGGTCCTCAAAATCGTACTAAGGTGAGTGCCTGATTAATAATTTAAGTGGGAAGAAAGGTTGTTTGATTGGAAGTTTTAACTATGGATAGGTCTGGGGTAAGAGTAAACTATTAACCAGTTATTTGATTTGTTTGTTACCTATTTTTATGCTACAACGCTTAAATTAATTGCGATAACACAACTGTGGGCTGAATTGTAAATAGGCACCCCACTTAGTGACGGACATACAATTCTTTTTAGCATTGATTTTATTATCAGTTATGAATAAGGGTTTTCTAAATCATAATTTGTATACCTAGTAATGTTGGAGTTGGTTGTAAAAATCATGAACTCTTGTCTGCAGGATGGTAGCGCTGGAGAAGACTTCAACAAAGATTCCATTGAACGCGACGAAAGGCGGCTAACTGAATTGGGACGTAGGACTGTGGAAATATTTGTCCTTGCCCATATATTTAGGTATTGTGTTTTTATAATTTCTCTGAAAATCGGTAAATTTTCTAGTTGTGAAGCTTCTTACTCTTGAACTTTTTTTGCAAGCATGCATAATATTTTTCTTTTGCTTCATTCAACAAACGTGATACTGATGTCAAATAGTACACACTTTTATCCTTGTCAGTCGTATTCTGGGTATCTTGTTTCAACTAGTGCACTAGCCTAGTTCGATGACGACATTGGTTTCCACAATCTCTTCTGGTACCTTTACTTGTCATTTGAGATGATATTCTTCAGTATCTTGCTGTCCCTGTCTTCGAAGGATTTTCTAGAGCAGAGACCATAACTTGCCATGATTATCATAAAGCTTTGGCAAAAAAGTGTTGGTATTTGTGGCATGTTTTCTTAAGTTTATTGAAACAGGAAGCTTTCTAAATGATTCTCAGTTTCTCACATCAAATATGATTCAATTGCTAACTGGAAGTTGAATGGTATATTTATTTTCTCTCTTTACTCACAGCAGTAAAGTTGAAGTTGCCTATCAGGAGGCTATTGCATTGAAGAGGCAAGAGGAACTCATTCGTGAAGAAGAGGCAGCCTGGCAGGCTGAGAGTGAACAAAAGGCTAGGCGATTAGCGTCAGAAAAGGATAAGAAATCAAAGAAAAAACAGGTGTTACATTATTGAATTATTAACCGCCTCTTTTTTTCCCTTCATTCTCTTTCTTACTACATCAACTCATCTTGTTATCAATAATTTACTCACCAGGCTAAACAAAAACGTAACAACCGCAAAAGTAAGGATAAAGGGAGAGAAGAGAAGGCAAATTTGACTGCGCTGATCAGGGAACAAGTAAATCCTAGCAATGGGAAGGAGGAAGAAACCACTGTGGATGAGGTGCAGCCTGTGGTTGAAAAGTCTGACCTGCCTGAGGGTGTGTCTGATGTCTCTGATTCTGTTGAAGGTGCTAGTGAATTACTTCAGCCTGATTCAGAGGACAGAGATGCCAGTCCTGTCAATTGGGACACTGACACGTCAGAAGTCCATCCTTCGATGGAGGCGAGTAGCAGTGGCATTAGCAGTCTGTCTTCTGCCCAAACACCCTTATCTGATAAGAAGAGCTTGTCAGTTATGGATGATAGCTCTTCTACGTGTTCTACTGATTCTGTTCCATCCGTAGTAATGAACGGCCCTTATAAGGAGAATTCCTTTCACAACTATAAGAAGCAAAAATCACCTAGCGGGTAAGTGATCAAACTATATTTCTTCGAAAGTGCATCTGGGATGTACAGTGATTTGCATCTCTGATTTTGTAGTGGAAAGAATCAGCAGAAGGATGCAGCATATGATCAGAACATTTGTGCCAACGAGATGGATAATCAGTCATCAGAGCTTCCAGCTGACATAGAGGACCGAAGTGATGTTTGTGGCAGTAACAAGTCTAAAGAGTCTGATCCTGTGGCCATTAATCATTCCCTCCGGGGTAAAATAGAAAGGGTTGAACAGCAGGGATTTAAGAAGGTGCTGATCTAATCCGTTTCATATGCATGAATGTTTTGAATAAAACAAAAGAGCTTCAAACTAAAAAGAAAAAAAACTGAAAAGAAGAGCGTTAGTAGATGTTGCCAAATTCTGTGTTGCATTCATTTATTTATTATCGACATGGTGTGCTATTTTACCTTTTCATTTTGATTTTTCAGAAATCTCATACTTTTAGCCTTCCTTTTTTTCTTCAGACTAAAATCTTGATACTAATATGTTTCATTGGCTTCAAGTATGGACTATATCAGTCTTAAGAGTTTTAAAACAGACTTAGTATATGTATAAGTCATATTTCATGTATGATAATGTTAGTTGAATATTTATAAGATCATTTATGTCAAAATTAGGCGTCCATATTAACTTTTAGTTTGCTCATTGTGATAGGAAAAAAACTTCATTACATTGCCAAAGGAGCGAAGCTCTAAAAACCAGCTTGATATGGAAAGGATACTTAGAGTTGTATCAACAGCTGTGCCATCCTCCCTTCAGAACCACCAGGATCATTTGCCACCAACTGTTGAACAGAAGTTGAGCAATCAGAGTGTTGCTGCTGTTGATTCCATTCCATTTAAAGCATCATCGACAACTAGTGGACATCAGATGGAGAAGACTGTGCCTGTAGTTACCTCATCCCATGTTGTAAGTGCAGTAAAAGCAGAGGCTCAGAAGTCTACAATTCCAAAACCAACTGAAAAGGCTTCCGCACAGCAAGCTCCTATGATGTCAAGGCCTTCTAGTGCACCTCTAATTCCTGGTCCAAGAGCTACAGCACCTGTTGTTAATGTAGTCCATACATCCCCATTGCTTGCCCGTTCAGTGAGTGCAGCTGGCCGGTTGGGTCCAGACCCTGCTCCAGCCACACATAGTTATGCTCCCCAGTCCTATAGAAACGCCATAATGGGCAACCATGTAGCTCCGAGCACTGCTGGATATGTTCATCTGAGCACCTCAACTTCAGGCGTCAGTCCATCACCTGCCTTCTCTTTGGCATCTGCTATGGTTTCTTCACCCATGTATGTACCACACAACTCTGAGAGGTTAGATCAAAATGCTGTTAGATCTAGTTATCCCTTCAGCATGGTAACTCGAGATGTCTTACCAAACAGTCCCCAGTGGGTTGAGGGTTCACAGAGGGAAGCTGTTAGGAGCATGCACTACAATTCTTCTCTTCTCAATGATGTTCAAGATCTATACAAGAAGCCGATTCGTGGTTCAACCCCTGATGTCCTATCCGCAGAGTTCTCAGCCTGTACGTCTGGTCGCCAGCTCCAAGGTTTTGCAGAGGAGTTCCCCCACCTCGATATAATTAACGACCTCCTTGATGATGAAAATATTGTTGGCATTTCTGCCAGAGACAACTCAATGTTCCAGTCTCTTGGAAATGGACCTACACTGTTGAACCGGCAGTTCTCATTACCTGGTGATATGGGTGGGATGGCTGGCGATGTAGGGTCCTCAACAAGCTCTTGCAGGTTTGAGCGCACACGGAGTTATCATGATGGCGGCTTTCAACGGGGATATACATCTTCCATCAGTCATTATGAACCAACCATGGATTTTATTCCACCATCCAGTCAACAGCAACACTTGAACGGCCAGATCGATGGGTTGGTTCCTAATTGGCGAGCAACGTCTGATCTCTCTTTACTTGGGACAAGAACTTTAGACTTCGATGGTTACCAATATCTGAATGCAGAATATTCAAATATGGCACACGGGATGAATGGCTACAACGTCTTTCGACCTTCAGATGGGCATTGATTAAGACAAGAAACAAAGATGGATGGAATTTGCGTTCCCTGCCTTAGAGTTAGTGGGTATTGTCCACTGTAATAACGTACCAGGAAGTTGTTGGGGTCTTGGATTTGGAGTGGGGTTGTAATCCTTCTCATAAGAAAACAATTTGTAAAGAGTGTCTTCTTCGCCTTCTCTTTGCTTAGCCTTTAATGCAAAATTTAGTCTTATCTTTGAGGTTTTTGATTATTTTCACGTTTCAGAGTGTCCTCTGCTTATTTAGTTATTGGTTAAAAGCATTTTGCGTATACAACAATATCCCCATTCCTCACCACTGCTAAATAGAGCTCAACTATTTTTCTTTATTATTTCTTTTCCATCCATTCAATAATATTACCATTCTGTGCAATTACTTCAAAAACAAACTAATATTTAATCTAAATCCCATTTGCTAAAGCAAGCAAAACAAAGTTCTTTCCTTTTGACTCACTCTTTGTCTGCTTTGCTGGAAACTTCCTCGCATTAACCCCATTAAGAAAATCGATAGCTTTCTTATAATGCTACACATCATGGCTGATACATACATATCTTTTGAACTCCTCTAGTTTTCAAAATAGATAAACTGATTGGAAAAACAAATTATCAAAAGAAATTTCCAGTTCAAACAAAAGTTTCCACTATGAGTTGTTAGGAGAGGACGCATTCAATTATGTCGAGGCTTTGGTCAAAACCTTGCAGCTTATAATATAATCCAAAAGTTGACACTGGTCCTTTTTACTATAAATATCATTGTAATCTCATCAACAAACTCAAACATTTTCTTTCATTAAACTTGTCGAAAAAAAACAGAAACAAAAGGTGGCAAGAAATATGAAGTTTCTCCATATAGCTCTAGCAATGGCTATCCTTCTTCTTTTGCAGCTTCACCCGAACTTAGCTGGTAGGACTCTGCATGAGAAGCCACCAATGGTGAGAAGAATTGACCTGAACCTGAAGCTGCAGTCTCTTCAGAGAGTCAGCGTACCGCCCTCTGGCCCCTCCGGTTGCACCTTCATTCCCGGCACCAACGGGCCCGGATGCCCCCTAAAAGAGAGGCACTATGTCGCCGACCGTTCCATGAGACGTGCAAATGCTCACCGACACCATGCCCCTGTTCGTGTCGTGGAGGCTCTCGTCTAAAGGTCTATTATATCTGTTTTTGATATTCATCTTTTCCCTACTTCCATTCATAATCCAAAAGGTTGGTTTATTTTGGCCCTTGGATTCTTGGAAGCTAGAAGGCAGTTAGCTGTTTTGTAACATATCGAATTCATTGCAAGATTGTTTTGTTATTTGTGTCCTTATTTGTAAATAATGTAGTAAGCCCAAAATGGCAAAATCCCCAATGTCTATGGAAATTGAATTACATTGTTTCAACTCAAAATAAAAGTCATTTATGACAGGCATTTAAACATACCATCTACATCAAAATTCTTCTGTTATTTGTGTCCTTATCAAAATGGCAAAATCTCTATTCTCATACGTACTTGAATCGTGTTGTTTCAATAACTCAAAATAAAATGCCATTTATGAGGTATTCTGCAACTCCAAAAGATATTGAATTAATACACACACACACACATATTACCATATAATTCCATTATATATAATAATCAATTTGAAGGCATGTTTGGGAGTTACGAAACTGGAGAGAAATTACAAGGAATGTTTTCATTTAATTAATATGTAAATTAGATGTTTGAATTGAATTTGATTGGGGGGTTGGAGATTAAGAGTCAGCAAATGGAAAACACATATGGGGTTTGAAATAGAATTACGTATTGGAATTGTAAAGTTTGGTTATTTTAGGCAGAAGAATAGGTGGTGCAGCCTTCCATGCAATATTGAAGTGCAGCATTATTATTATTACTTTGGCAACACACAATATTATTTATTAATTTTGGATATATCTTTTTGGAAATTTTGTGTGCAAGTTCATGCGTGTACGCATTCATCGTCTTTGTTTCCTCACAAATTCTATTTAAATGTATATACATTTGGACTTTGGAGTTCTCTTTATTTGTTATTTTTTTATTTTTCAAATAGTGAAAATCTGATTCAACTTAATTAGTCAACAAATGTGTCACGTTTAGAAAATGTTGAGAATTGGAAATAATTTATTTTGATCCATGAAATATTCAAATTGTGATATATTAATCTTTAAGTTTTGAAAAATAATCAACTTTTTAAATTTATTATTCCGACTTTGACATGATTAACTAGGCATGTTTATTATATGATTTATGTGTATTTTTTTCAAAGAAATATATATTTTACTCGTTTGACTCATAATTTTTTAAGAAATGAATAGACAATTATTTGCTGGGTAAGCAAGTAAAAAATCCAATAGGAACAAAACATCATTGTTGTGTACACATCTATCAGATAAATTATCAATTAGTGTTACTAATTAAAATGAAATAGTGGAGCACACTAGTGTGATATATTGATTATTTTGTAGGTGACATATTCACCAACCTACAAATTCACTATTTCTACTACATCCCACGATTACAAACTTTAAAAAAAAATTAAATTAGTCTCTAAATCTAAAATATGTAAATAGCATCCATACGTAAACTATGAAGTATCAAACTTTATAAACACACAAATACAATTCAATAATGATTTATCAAAACTAAGAGTTCCAATATAAATAGAAAAACGCTAAACCTAAGGATAAATTTGAATTTTTTTTTTTTTTTTTTGGTTGAGAAAATTAAGGTTTTCTTCTAATTTGAAAGTTGTCCTAAGATATCAACAACTAATGCATAAGTCATCCATTAATTATAATTGAACTTTGGAAAACAATCAAACCAATCCTCAACTTGATATAGAAAACTCAATATATTTCAATCACTTCCACTCATACACACTAAGATATCAAATGCAGTGGAGTTTATTATTAAAGAAAAATAAAAAAATAAAAGGTTCATATTATTTAGTAATTGGTAAAATTAGAGTGATGTAGATCCACACAAGTGTTATGTAAATCATTAAAATTGGGCTTGGGCCTTAGCCAATTGTAGGTGGGCTTGCAACAAGTCCGTTCTTATTGACCCAAACCCGAACCCGATTGCATTGAAAGTCCTTAGTGACCGGAGTTCCCACCTCCAACACCACGGCTCTTACATTCGGATTCTCCCTCTCGACGATGGCCTTCGCAACTAAGCCTCCAACTCCCACCAGCTGCGGTCATGACCTTTTTCCTGCTCACCCAACACTACGCCTCAACTCACTTCGCAATCTTAAATTATTTAGGGCATTTCAAATTGTACTTAAATAAGACGTTGTCATGTGACAAAAATTTAAGTTAACATTAAATATCTCATTTAATAATCCTAAATATTTTCTTAAGTTTAAAGCTAAAAGAATCAAAGTTAAAAACATAAGAGTATTTAAACGCAAATTAAATAGAAACACAAACAAGAGAGAGAGAGAGAGTTATGAAGTTATATTTACCTTGGCATTGAGACATGAAAAACAGAAAACGGTAGATGGTTTTGACAGAGCTACATGTTTCATTCAACTTCAAGGTAGGAGTATCAAGTTCCGCTTGTTCTTCTCATGAAACACAACCAAGGCACAAATCTCATTATCAGATTCATTACTTATGTTTTAATCAATATCTGACACTATAACTATCTCTACAAGTTTGGACAACCAGCTTGATAGTGACCAAATCCTTCGCATTCTCTGCATCTAAAGTTTATGTCTCGCTTATTTTGAGTATTGTTCGTTCCATGACCGTCTTCTCTTTTTCTATCAAAAGGTCTAGAGTTCTTCAGCATATTGAAGTCGTTGTTGGTACGGATGTCTCTAACATGTAGGGAGTTATAATTATCAGAACACTCGTTCAAACATTTCATAACCTTACTGAATTTCTTTGTTAACGAAGAAAGGAAATTAACAAGATTTTCTTCACCATCTTCCCTTTGTTTTGGTATGCTTCTTCATTGGAAATCATTTGCAAGGCTAAACCTTTACCTTTTTTTAATCATATTTTTCATCAAATGTTATTTCAAACATACGCAAAGAACCGAACAACTCATCCACTTTCACAATGGAGATATCATTTGCTTCCTCAATAGCTATTACCTTCGTATTAAAACGTGTAGGTAACGAACGAAGGATCTTTCAAACTAACTTTTCTTCAATATTTTTTCACCAATAGCAAAAGAGACTCATTTACAATATCTAGTATATGAACATTAAAATCAGCTATAGTTTCTTCCTCCATCATCTTGAGAGACTCAAATTTCAAAGCTAAAATTTGCAAACGCGACATTTTTACTTTAGAGGTTCCTTTATGCACAACCTTTAAAATCTCTCAAGCCTCTTTTGCAGACACACATGTATTAATGAGTCTGAAAATATTATTGTCTACACCATTAAAAATAGCATTTAGAGCACGAGAGTTGCCTACAACAGCCTCATCTTCAGCTTTAGTCCAATCCTTTTTAGGTTTGAAATACACATTGTCATCGTTATCAATAAGTTGAGGGTGAGACCGTCCAATCACAACAACTTTTTAAGTCTTCTGATCGATGGACTTAAGAAAAAGAGGAGGAGTAGTTGATCCACCTTCGCTGATCAACTCCATTGAAGACTCGATGTACAGCAGACAACCCACTCTAATACCAATTGAAAAATAGAAAATAGTAGTTGGTTCTGGCAGAGCACACAATGTCAACCACGAAGTCACTGACAATGTATCCGACAATATGGCAGTTACGAAAGCAAGTAGAAACAAAAAATAACACATAAATTGATAACACAGTTTAGTGCAAAATCACCTACGTATGGGGGTGCAGTGTGCCTGGTGGAATGAAACTTCACTATATAAAGAATTTAGCAATTACAACAAAGTACTTATTTGACAAACTCCCGCTTTAGTGACTCTCGTATAGCTTGCTCTTCAACGTTTCAACTTAGGCTCCCCTAAGTTTGAGCTCCCCTCACTTCCACAAGAAAAGCTTCTTCAAGTTTTGTATAACATCCTCTCAATACAATATGGTTAGACTCTCTCTAAGAGTGAAATCCCCCCACATTTTCACCATATCAGGCACCCTCTAAATACTCTACCAAAATAAACTCCTCCTGAGTTCTACAATGGCTACTACATCAAAAAGTCTCAACAACAAGTACAAGATATGTACCTCTTTCGACATCTACAATGACTATCAAAATCTCAATCTCAACAAGAAACACAATAACACTTAACAAGAATATGAAGGTTTAGGCTTAGACAAACCCTTAAGCTTAAAACGTTCAATGCACACACACTTTTCTCATGAGGCGGCTAAACCTAAAAAAAAATAATGATGCAATATAAATATGGTTAGCTTTTTAAATATATTTTTGGAGAGAATAAAAAATTATTTGCAAGAGAATAAAGACTGAAGATATGTAAGAGAATAATGCTCCACGAATCTGCAAATAATCTTTACATATATAGAAATAGTATTTTGTTGAAGCTTTGCTCGACGATCCCGAAGTTATTTTCAACGTCTTTGACATATAGTAAAACATGTTGTTCAAATTTTGCCTTTGATAAAATTAGCCAACCAATGTAGTAACAAGACATCTTTCTCTTCTTTTTCTACCCTTCGAGTATATGTGTTTTGGTTTTTCCCTACGTAAGAATTAGGAGATGAGGCTATATATTTATAATTTGTTTGGTGCTAGTGGGTATACTTCAATTTTTCATAGCCTTAATTAAAACATATATTAACGTATTAGTAAAAACCAAGTACCCACTCTTACTTCTCGTTGTTGTTCAAGGCTTCCAGAGTACCTTTGGTACTCTATCAAAGTCTTAACTAAATATTTAAATAAGTTAAGCCAACTTAAGCTCTTAGATTGAATTGATAATTTAAGAAAATTGTCTTGTTGGTTGAAATTAAATTCAATTTGGACTGTTTTTAAATCTACAAATGGTTGAAATTAAATTCATTTTGGACTGTTTTTAAATCTACAAAATGAAACGATAGACATCGATAGATATGGTTGAAGTTTATGAGTGTTTATCAATATTTATCATTGACAGATTTTGAAATTTCACTATATTTATACATATCAATCAAAATAAAATAATTTGAATATTTGTGCATACAAATATTGTTGAATCCATAAGTTATTACTAAACTCAATGGATTAAATTTGATGGCATAAATAGATCTTTTAAACTTAACGATTAATACATACAATATCATGAAATAATCTTTAGTTAAAATTAAATGTCGTGGAAATAAGAATTAAATTAGACTTCTTCTGGTCTGTGATTCATTTTTATTTTTATGTTTAAAAAAAATACAAAAAAAAAAAAAATTAAATCGTGTTTAGTATATATATTTTTAAAAGCGATTTCTAAAAACAACACTTGAAATAGTCTATTTTTTAAAACAATAATAAATTGTCTTTTTTTTTTAGATTTTGTTGTTTAGAAATTATAAACATTGGACACATTATTGTTTTTTTAAATTTACAACCAAACCTAAATTTTGAATTTTGAATCTAAATTTTAAAATTTTAATTCGGAATCAAATATATTTTCAAATATAGTAAAAAATAAATATTTATTATTACTTTTCACAAAATTATTTACTTTCCAAAATAATTTTCAAATCATGAACCAAACAAAACCGAAATCATCCTATGTACTAAAATTATGTAATTTGTACGATGCATTCTTTATTTGACCTAAATTTTTAGTTTTATTCTTTTTTTATTTATATATATTTATGAGTTCTTTATCCTTATCTTTAAAGCGGTGAAAAAAGTGTGGTCGTACATATCCTTTATTTTGGGATGACCTACAATTTTTGGGGCATTCACTATTTTGTTGTTTGAATTCAAATATTTTGACAAAATAGCCGTTGTATGATATATGACAAAGAAATAATGTTGTAAATATTTTTTTCTTTTTTATATTATTTTTTTTATAAAAAAAACTCATTTTTTAAAAAAACTATTGAGATAACTACGTACTTCAAAATTTTTCTACAAATATTTTTTATAAGAGATAATAATATACCTATAAAATTATTTAAATATTTTTAAATATAGTAAAGCAAATCAAAATATTTACAAAATATCACAAAATTTTAAATTATATTAAGGATAGACATACTATAAAATATAAAATATTGTTATATTTTGTAAATATTTTTAACATATTTATCACTTATTAATTTGAAATTTTGGAGGTAAAAGAATAAACAAAATTAGTTAAGAATAAATAGAGAGAGGGAAGAAAAAGTTAGACATAGATTGAAGTATAGCAGTAAAATTTGAATATTAGTATTAAGTGTAGACACATAACATTGGTTAGCCATAAGTTCTGTCTATATTGTTTTACGTGGAATAGAAGAAATAATTTATTAGACAAAATTCAAATAAAATGAGCCAAATAAATCAAACCCAACCTCTATATAAACCCACTTCCCCCATACTAAAATTATCACAAGAGTTCCCTAAACAGAGAAAGAGAGAAAAAAATTCCAAACAAAAAACTCTATCAACACAGCCAAAGATGTATTCAACATGCAGAGGTACGTGACGAGTAAATAACATCATTGTGACCCTATTTGATCACTGGCAGTTCGATTTTTTTAAAAATCAAGTTTAGATTTGAAAGAGAGAAATTTTCAAAATAATTGTGGATTATAATTTTTTTAGAATCTAAAATATTAACATTTGGGTTCTGTGTGTGTTCGAAATGTTTAGGGAAGAGCTCATGGCCGGAGTTGGTTGGTAGGGCAGGAAGAGAAGCAGAGAAGATAATTAAGAAAGAGAATCCATCAGTTGATGCTATTATTGTTGATGAAGGTTCAGTGGTGGGTCAAGACTTTAGGTGCGACAGGGTTTGGGTTTGGGTGGATTCTAGAGGCATTGTCACTAAGACTCCTTTTGTTGGTTAAATTCAATATATATATACATAATATATGTTTTAAATTATGTGCTATTTCAATATTATTATGCAAATGCCAATTTAGTTTGCTCCTACCACATGAATAATATTATTTCAATAAGGTGTTTATGATCTTTTTTTTTTTCTTGTTTTTTTTTTTTGTCTTTTCAAAGATGTTTGTATTGATATGATGTACTACTTATGTTTGTTGTAATAAAAGTATTTGTTATGTGTTATGGTACCATTGTTGTAATAAATTTTTGAAACATAGGAACAAACAGCATCGCTTACACATCTATTCGATTAATTATTAATTAGGATCACTAATGTATTAAATAAAATAGTGGGAGCATATTTTTTTGTTTGTTTGCTTTTAATTGATATTTTTTTGATAGATGACATTTTCTTATTTTCATGGTCCCTTTGGTTGGAAATTCTAGGAAAGATATTAGTCACAAGTGGAGGAAGCAATTAGCCTTCATCGACCTCTCATCTCTCTCATTTTAGCAAAAGAACAAAGACAGAAGCAAGCCCAGGTGACTTGCCTCGACTTTAGTCATTTAGACCGATGCCAACTCGCATATTTCCTTTGGATGGACGCCAACCAAATAAAAGAAGGTTAAAGCAATTGACTGATTGACCTCAAAGGCCGAGAATGAGCCCAACTTTCTCCATTTTTTTGAAACCTATGTTTGGTAGACACTATTTAGCACCCACGTGTGATCGGATCCAACTTTCAAAATTCTCGTAACTAAAAAGGTAAAGTAAGGTCATATTCTTTTATAAATTACTAACTCTTATCCTTTTTATTGAAAACCAACATAAGCATTGGAGTGCATGTGACAAGTGCACACTAATGTGATATATCGATTGTTTTGTAGGTGACATCTTTCTCAAAATACAAATTCACTATTGCTACTACGTCGCATGATTATTATACTTAAAAAAAAGTAAATTAATCACAAAATCTAAAATATGTAATGGCACCCCTCTACGTAAACTATGAAATATCAAACTTTATAAACGTACAAATACTATTCAATAATGATTTATCAAAAAGAGTTCCGATGTAAATAGAAAAACCCTAAATCTAAGGATAAACTTATTTTATTTTATTTTATTTTTTGAGAAAATCAAGGTTTTCTTCTAATTTCAAAGTTGTCCTAAGAGGTCAACAACTAATGCATAAGTTGTCTATTAATTATAATTGAACTTAAGAAAACAATCAAACCAATCCTCAACTTGATACAGTAAACTCAATATATTTCAACCACTTCCACTCATACACTAAGATATCAAATATTATACATCAATTTTAGTTTAACCATGTATGAGATTGTGCATTAGAAGCAATCAAAATATAAAAAACGTGAAATTAGAATAAAAGAAAAGGAAGTGGAGTTTATTATTAAAGAAAAATAAAATAAAATAAAGGTTCATATTATTTAGTAATTAGTAAATCATTAAAGTTGGGCTTGGGCCTTAGCCAATTGTAGGTGGGCTTGCAACAAGTCCGTTCTTATTGACCCAAACCCGAACCCGATTGCATCGGAAGTCCTTAGTGACCGGAGTTCCCACCTCCAACACCACGGCTCTTACATTCGGATTCTCCTTCTCAACGATGGCCTTCGCAACTAAGCCTCCAACTCCCACCAGCTGCGGCCATGACTTTTTTCCTGTTCACCCAACGCTACGCCTCAGCTCACTTTATAATCTTAAATTATTTAACGCATTTCAAATTGTACTTAAATAAGACGTTGTCATGTAACAAAAATTTAAAGTTAACATTAAACATCTCATTTAATAATTCTAAATGTTTTCTTAAGTTTAAAGCTAAAAGAATCAAAGTTAAAATCATACAATAAAAATAGTATTTAAACCAAAACTAAATAGAAACACAGAGAAGAGAGGGAGAGAATTATGAAGTTATACTTACCTTGGCATTGAGACATCTTTCTCTTCTTTTTGTCGTCAGATTATATGTGTTTTGGTTTTCCCCTGCATGAGAATTGGGACAGGAGGCTATATATTTATACTTTGTTTCATAGTCTTAAAACATATACTAATGTATTAATAAAAACAGGTACCCACTCTTACTTATTATAGTCAACAGCTTCTTGTTATTGTTCAAGTAAGGCTTCCAGAGTACTTTTGGCACTCTATCAACTCTAATTAAAAATTTAAACAAGTTAGATATTATATTAAGTTTGTCTTCGTCACTTAACTTAAGCTTTTGAATTAAATTGATGACTTAAAATGATTTATTAAAGTAGGTGATTCAAGTAAATTATGTGTTCAAGTTCCTTATAAAAAGTGTTAGATATTATAAGCCATTATTAAACTCAATCGATTAAATTTGATGGTATAAATAGATCTTTCAAACTTAATGATAAATACATATAATATTATGAATATAATGTTTAGTTAAAATTACGATAAGAATTAAATTATATATCTATTTCTAGGAGATTATGTTATCTACTAAAATTATGTAATTTGCATTATTTGACCTAATTTTTTAGCTTTATTATTTTTCCTAATATATATTTATGAGTTCTTTATCCTTATCTTTAAAAGCGGTGAAAGAACTTCGGTCGTACCTATCCTTTATTTTGTGATGACCTACAATTTTTGGGGCATTCATTATTTTGTTGTTTGAATTCAAATATTTTGACAAAATAGCCATTGTATGATATATGACAAAGAAATAATGTTGTCGATTTCAAAATTGGGGTTTCATTTTCTGCTTTCTATGCCCCTAAATAATGTTAGTATTCAACAACTCAAGCTTGCCGACATTGATAATTAAAAATAAAAAATCACTTTTTCTTTTCCCATTGCTCAAATATGTGTGCGTCGTATATCGTCGTTTATATATATTCATTTGAATGTAAGTACCATATGGTGGTCTAGATATTAATGTTTCAGAATTTGTGGAAGTGTGTAATTATTTAGTACGTGAATTAAAAAAATCTTATGTGATTAAAAAAAAAATCACTTTTTCTTTAGTACAGGAAAGAAGAAAGAAGCAGCTAGCCAGATGCTGTGTAAGTGTGAGAACAAGACAAAGCAAACGTTAGAAACTCCGGTGGTGTCCGGCCAGCCGGACCGGCCGGCAGTTCGATTTAAATTTATAACCCAAAACTACAAATATACCAATAAATTTAATCACATGTCTTTCAATAATTACTATAAAAACCCACTCCCCTCTTAATTTTTTCAATCCACATTACACCCACTAATCACTAAATAATATAACCTAATTCCCAAGTCCCAACATGGCAAACTCATGCAAAGGTATATTATATCTTTAACATATACGACGTCGTTTAAAGAAATTAGCCTCTTTCTCTTTATCTTAATGGTTAGTTTTTATTTTTTGGATGTGTGACACACAGGAAAGAGCTCGTGGCCAGAGCTTGTTAATGCTCCAGGAGAAATTGCAGTGAAAATTATAGAGAAAGAAAATAGTTTGGTTAAAGCCATTATTGTTGAAGAAGGATCTTCTGTCACCACCAACTTCGAGTGTGATCGAGTTTTTGTTTTCGTCCACAAGAAGACCAATATCGTTACTAAGACCCCTCACACCGGCTAATTATATCGCTATTATATCATTATAATTATACGTCTCACGTTTCTATTTTATTTAGTTATTCAGTTAAATCAATAATTCAAATGAATCATCGAATATCGTCATACATATTGTATTGTATCGTCGTTTGTTACCTTTTCATCCTAACGGGAATAAAAGAAATTCGTGGTTTTACAATATTATGTATTGATTTATAAAAATTGGGTTTTAGGATTTTGGTTGTCCAATTGTTTATTTTATTGGTTTTTTTATTTATTGTTTCAAGGTCTTCCATTTAAAAATAAATAAATAAATCTTTTAGTCATATACAAGATATAAATATTAATCATTGTTATTCATAGTTTGAATGCGAAACATACCGTTTACAATTGCAACCTTAATTATATATGTAATTATTTGACTTTTTAAAAAAAAAAATTTGTGTCCTTTCTTTCCATGTTATTAAATTTAATTCATTGTTTAAATCAAATTTAATTTATAAATTTTATTAGTTTAAATACACATGCAATGGCTATATAAACATAAACCAAAGAGTTTATTATTATGTACACAAATACATATTGATCTAATGATTAAAATATTATTTTAATTTCTTAGTACTTGAGATTTGTTCGACTTTGATTCATGTATTTTTAAACGTACGTCCAATTTTAGTGTGCATCTACCTTTAAAATATCATAAATTTTGTCTAGTATATATATTGTTCAATAATGTTCAAGTATATTGTTAAAAATATATCTTAAAATTTATGTGTGAAAGTTAAATTTTCTTGAAAAATGTTGTTAATTAGGTAATAATTATTTTAAATTAAAAGAAAAAGAGCCAACAATAAACTAGCTAGCATCAGAACTAATTAAACTTAAAATGAATCAAAAGCATTTAGATTAAAACTTAATAAATGTTATTTTAACCTAAACATATACTTATGTGAACAATAATTAGATGCATCTTAGGATGCACCTATTTACGTGCTTCCATCTTTTCACCACACAAAAATAAAATTTAAAGTCTTTTTTAAAAGAATAATTTTTAATTTCAATTTTGCACGCTCCAGAGATGCATCCCTTTTTTCCTAATTAAATTTGAATTCAATTATTTTGACCAAAAAGCCATTTTATATCCTGACTTCTAACCTAATATATATATCAGTTTTTCTCTCTTCCAATTTTCCCATACAACAGACGTACAAAATGTGTACTCTTTCTATTTTTCTATTTCTTAAATTTATGAATGAATCAATAATTTAAGAATATTGATTTAAATCATGAAACTATAAGTCTGGCCAATATAATTTGATGGCCTAGCATGAACTTAACGAACCCGATCGAAATTTGAAAACTAAAAAAAAAAAAAAAATTTAAAATTTGACTAAATTTCAAAATCTTTTACTTAAGAAATATGCAAAAACATTGTAAGAAATTGAGATAAAATAAACTCAAGCTTTTAAGAATCAAAAAGAAAAAAAGCGATTGGTACTACTAAACACAATTTTATTTTAGGTCCAATTTTCATCCTTCCCTTGTTTATTATAAAGAAAAGTTCATCATTATCTTTATTAATTTAAGACTTTTGAGGTCGAGTAAACAAGATTATTTGTGAAATATGTATATTAAAAATGCATATTGAAATTAATATGCATACTATTGATTATCTTAAATATAGATTAAGGAAAATATGGTAAAGTCTGTCGGATTATCTTAAATATGGATTATGAATAAAATCGATCATTGAGGATCAATCTGAACATAATTTTTAGTAAGTTACAGAGTTTTATGACGTGATGACTAAGAAATTAGAGCTTTAACAAGTTCTTGAACTAAAAAGAAAAAAAAATAGTTGTAAATTATAGGAATTAGCTTCAACGTATTAATATTATATATAACAACATTTTAAAAAATTGTAAATATAACAAAGTATGTTATAGTCTATCAACGATAAAAATCTATTACTGATAGACCATATTACAAGTATTGGTCTATCGTTGATAAAATTATAAAAGTCTATTGACAATAGAAGTCTGTTTGTCTGTTACATTTGTAATTTTTTAAAAATGTTAGGACTTAGATTATTATTCTTAAAATTATTGTTCATTGAATCTAAATTCAATTCAACTATTTTGACAAAAACAACCCTCTCGTGTTTTGACTTTTTAATTTATCCATACAACTTTCAGTTACTTTGCATACAAATAAAATTTATAAATAAATTTTAAAAAGTGCCAAATAAAAAGAATTTTCACAATTTTATTTTTCAAAAAAAAAAAAGAAGAAAAGAAAAAGAAACACTGTTCAACTACGTAAGATCAGTAGGGCAAAATTTTCTCATCTAAGCTTAATAAACAAAACAATAAGTTAATGGTAATGTTATTTGTGTTTAAATTTGTAAATTTAAATATTCTTAAAACGATATTTTTTAAGAAATTGTTGGGATAACAAGGATTAGGAGACCGACTTGAGCATCTCAAATAGGTTTTTAAATGATTAAAAATGAATATATATATATATACATATATATATAAAATTGGAAAAAATGATGTGGACAAAATATTTCCACTTTATGGAATAACTACGTAATTTAAAATTTTTCTACAAATAGTTTTTACAAGAAATAATAATATACTTAAAAGATATAAAGTTATCTATATATTTTCAAATATACCAAAACAAACTAAAATATTAACAAAATATCGTAAAATTTTAGATTTTAATAATGATAAATACTATAAAATCTGAAATTTTGCTATATTTTAAAAAGTTTTGTCATTAATTCGAGATAAAAGAATAAACAAAATTAGTTAAAGGATAAATGGAGAGAGGGAATAAAAAGTTAGAGATAAATTGACGTACAGAAGTAAAATTTGAATATTAGTATTAAGTGTAGACACATCACATTGGTTAGCCATAAGTTCTGTCTATATTGTTTTACGTGCGATAGAAGAAATAATTTATTAGAGAAAAGTCAAATAAAATGAGCCAAATAAATCGAACCCAACCTCTATATAAACCCACTTCCCCCATACAGAAATTATCACAGGAGTTTCCTAAACAGAGAAAGAGAGAAAAAAAAAAAAAAAAAACTCTATCAACACAGCCAAAGATGTCTACAACATGCAAAGGTACGTGCGATGAGTAAATAACATCATTATGACTCGTTTGATGACTGCGTTCGATTTCTTAAAATGTCGAGTTTAGATTTAAAAGAGATAAATTTTCAAAATAATTGTGGATTATAATTTTTTTAGAATCTAAAATATTAACATTTGGGTTTCGTGTGGGTTTGCAATGTTTAGGGAAGAGCTCGTGGCCGGAGTTGGTTGGTAAGGCAGGAAAAGAAGCAGAGAAGATAATTGAGAAAGAGAATCCATTGGTGAATGCTATTATTGTTGATGAAAATTCAGTGGTGACTTTGGACTTTAGGTGCGACAGGGTTTGGGTTTGGGTGGATTCTAAAACAGGCATTGTCACTACCACTCCTTTCATTGGTTAAATTAAACATATATATGTTTTAAATTATGTGTTATTTCAATATTATTATTCAAATGCCAATTCATGTTTGTTCCTACCACATGAATAATATTATTTCAATAAGGTGTTTGTGATCCTTTTTTTTCTTTTCAAAGATGTTTGTACTGATATGATGTACTACCTGTGTTTGTTGTAATAAAAATATTTCTTATGTGTTATGGTACTTCCATTTACTTTTTATTATATTCATCTATATTTCGTAATTATTACATATTAAGCTTTTGAGCTATTAGTTTGGTGTGTATATATATATATATATATATATATATATATATATATATATATAATATGATTAAATGACATATACAAGAAATTTATTAGAGGTTACTATAACGTGATTGATTGTTTTCTATAGAGTTAAATGAATGTGAGAGATTCTATGAGAAGTAGTTTGAATATTTATTCAACGGTTTATTAGAGATCTCTTACAAAATATAATTATCAGACAAATACATACATTGACATGCAAAAACCCTAAACCCTAAAATGTGAAGAGAAAAATAGGAATCGGTAGGATCAGTAGGTTTTAGTTTAACATTCGAGATTAATATATTCTTAACACCCTCAACATTCCCTAACCAAATACTTCACAATATTACTATCTCAAAAAAAGTACAAAAGACATCGACAATATCAGGCCATACAATATTATATTAAACTAATTTAAAATATAATATATGGATGGATGTGAAATTCTTTTCCAAGTTATTGAACAAAGAAAATTCTATTAAAACTATTTTGACAAGTAAAAAACCCTTTTATATTTTGAACATTTCACTTACAATGAACAATTTGAATACTCTACACAAAACAAACTTTTCTCTCTGTTCCATTTTCTTAATATCAGTTCCCCAATGTACAAATTAAAATACAAATTTTGTACTTTCTTTGTTTCATGTTTTTTCTCATATTCATTAAGTGTGAACATGTTGTAATTTGTAGCACTAGCTTGGGGAATATTCATTGTTCAACCACGTTGTTTTGAAACCTAATGCGGCTAAAATCTCACGTCCACTAAATAGCTTAAGTCAAGTTGAATATAGCTTAACCTATTAATTTCATATTTATCTTTAATTGTTTTTATTATCCATTTTCAATAAGTATATATA
>JBBPDJ010000020.1:4113861-4138601 GCA_037974625.1 Cucumis cinereus
GGGTGTTAAACCTGCAAAAAGTTTCAAAGGAGCGGTTTGGGGAGGGCCCCGTTTCCCCCCCCCCCCCCCCCCAAAAAAAAAAATAATAATAATAATAATAATGAACTAAAATAAAATTTAAATGGCCAATGGGTTCGAAAAAATTTCTTACTCTTTTGAAATGCCAACCCATTCCTCTTCAGAATCTCGGCGATGGTCACTACAGTAGGTATAGCTGTACAATGAACAAATGAATGGAACTCATCCCAGTTATGAACATTGAACTATAAACCAATTATGAAAAAAAAATATGAATTCAAGAACTCATACCCATTCCTAATGCAGAAAGCTCAACTTCATTGTACTGCTTAATGTGCCTCTGCAACAAATGAAAACATCAAAGCAATCGTGATTTTGAAACCTCAACGAAGAAGTTGATTCAACAGAAGATCTTCAGGAATAAGAATACCTTAGAAAGATTGTAGTAGTAAAAGAAGGGCTTCTTGACATTGGAAACCTGAATTTGATTCCTCTTCTTCTTGAACTCGGTCAAAACAGTAATCTCCTTAACCTCATTATCGGGTGCCACGACGAGGAGCTTTTCTTCCTCATTGCGGATTTCATTCTTGACCTCAGCCGTGGCTTCTGAGACTACCATACCGGAATCCATTGCCTAATCTCTCTCTCTGCAGAGTAGTGGGAAGAAGGAAGGAAAAGATTCTACTTCTAATTGTGAACTTTGGTAAAATGAATCCATCTGCAGGAGTAATTTATAAAGAATGTGAAGGAAATCAGAAGCTGGCGGAGGCAGTGTTTGTTACGACGGAGACGTTTGAGCGGTTAAGGTATCAACGGTTTCGTTTAGCAGCCGTTCACCGGCAGTTACTACGTTTTCCGGTGACGGGTCCGCCCTTTAAGAAATGAAAGCATTGGAAAATTAATTTCAGGATTAAATTAAATCTAAAAATTAGATTAATTTAGATTTTTTTAAAAAAAAAAAAAAAAAAAAACTGAATTCAATAATGTGTGGACAGATAAGACCATGGTTTTCTTTAATTGTTTAGAGGGTTTTTCACTTTTTGTTTCGATATTTAACTATACTAATCAACAGCTTTGATATTAATTTAAGGTTTACTTGTTATTCCAACCTCCACCATTAACTTTTTGATTACTACAGTTATTTGGGTTAAAGTAGTCACACACGAAAGTGGTGTTTTTTAGTGTATAAGTGTGATCTAAACCATGAATATGAAACATCACGATCAAATAACCACGACAATCACATGACATGTCATTTGCCTCATTACAACTAAGTTGAACCGTTAGATGACAAAGTGATATATTTCAAACACATATATAAAATTCAACCAATTATAATTTTGAGGTAAATGTAAAATATATGAGGAATATTATAAGATAGTTTGAAGGTGAGAAATGATATGGGGTTTCAATATCAAAGAATAGGGTTAGGGGTCCCATTGATGTGTTTTGTTATGCTTTTGTTTGGGATAGGATTTTTCTTTTCCCATGATTACGTTACGCCTCATTATGAAAAATGTATTGAAGCAAAATAAGAAAAAGGGATTTCCATAAGAGCGTAAAGTGCCCTGCTTCTTCAACTCTGCTTTTCCAATTAATCACCTCAAACATGTCTTTTCAAACAATTTGATTTGATTTGATGATACATTTATTGGTTCAGACAACGTGATTCCGATATTAATATTTGGTTTAGCATCTTTTAGTCACTTTCGTTTTAGTAGTTTAATTTTAAGAATAATGTTATGATCTTGTCAATATGTGTGTAACTCAATTGATTTAGGTATATACTTTCAGATCATAGATTTGAATTCTCTCAACTTCATATAATGTTGAACTCGTGAAAAGATGATGCATTTCGATTCATTTTAAACATGTTTAACTCTAATCTAATTATATTATATGAGGACCCAGATTAATTTTTAGAAACCTAAACCCTAATCAAAGTCATAAATTCAGGCTTTTTATGCCCACAAACTTTAGAAAAACCATTAAAAATAATCATAAGCAATGAAATGGTGAAGGGTGATACCAAACTTATTGAGTATGTCATTAAATGGTACACTTCACTTCTTGTACCAAAAATAACCAAATATTATTGTTTCAAACAGTGCCATGTGGGATTATTTATTTAGCCTTAACTTAATTAATTAGGTGGCTATAATAAGGTCCAATATTACACCCATTCCTTCCTCTGTTTCTACCACTTTTCATTATCCTTTAATTCTAATAGACATGGTATTTAATTTCCTCATCAAAATCTAAGTTCATTATTCCCTAAAGAAGGGAGGATCAATTCCTCATCCTCATAATTGTTGTACTAATAAATCTGAGTATGAATTCTAATATTTCATTATAAGAAAATAGAAACAAACACGATTTTAAAAACCAAAGGTTTTATCAAACAGAATAATCACAACTGTCAAATTTTATTTGTATTTTTAGAGTTTGGGTTTGAACAATTCATACATGCGTTACCTTAGGAATAAAGATATGAAAATCGTCAATGTAAATAAGACCGAATAGTTACCAAACGAAGTAAACAATAATCACTAAACCTCATCTCTCAAGCAACGTTGATTCTTTAATGAGTTGATTCACAATGAAAATTTTAGTTTAGATCTAGTGAATTAATTTAAGAAAGAACTCATACTCAAGTCTCTAGATCTCATGCACTTTCTAGTGATTCGTGTTCACATAATATTAATTAAAAAAAAATTAAGTAGATCTCATAATTAATTAACAATAATAACCATATATCAAAAAGTAAAAATAGAAGTTCCTTAATTCTTTTTCAAGTACAAAGAGAGACAAGAGCTATTTTTTTTTTTCTTTTTTGTTTTTGGGTTATGATAAAAGTGCTTGTCTTATTCAAGCAAAGACAATTGAAGTAGTTAATTCATTGCTTTAGAGTGAGTGTTTGTTTTGTGTGTGAAAAGCTGAGATTTGTTTAACTCTTTTCTCTCCCCTTGCACCTATATATATATATAAGAAGGCCCCATCACAAAGACTCTCTCTCTCTCTCTCTCTCTCTATGCATGGCCATCCTCAATATCAAATAGTTCCAGTATCTTTTCTCTCTTTTTCTCTTCCTCTTCCGGTCGAAATTGTTGAGGGGAATGCTGTCTGGTTCGAGACCGTTTGTCCAATATCGTCGTTGTTTAATTTCCATGGTGGGAACGATCTCGGACCAGGCTTCATTCCCCCCAACTTGAGGTTTCTTCATCAATACAAGGGACAATTTTCTTCTTTGATAACTATGGGTTTGTAATGTGTGTAAAGGTTTGTAATTTGTGATGTTTTTTTACCATATATTTTCTAAAATTATCAGCTTTTTGCTTTATCTTTGCCTTCAAGTTGGAGAAACCCACAATGCGTGTTAGGTGTGGATCCATTGATTTTATGGAACAAGAAATGAATGAAAACCCCAATTTTTGTTTTTAAAGAAGAGAGAAGGATATTCTAATCAAGAGTTTTGTGTTTTTCAAAAACTAAGCTAACAAACAAATTATATTAGAAAGTTTGGAAAAACACAACTGAAAAAGATTTTATAAAACTTGAAAAGGAATAACTTATGGGGGAATTGATCATCTTCTGTGTGTTGAAATGTTGGTTCCCAATAAATTAGCTTTGCTTGCAGAGAGTTACAAAGAATAATATGAGCTGAATATGAGGAAGAAGAAGAAGCTTTGAGGACCCCTTTCACTTTATGTTGCATGACAGAGATAGACAGAAAGAAAGTCTTTTTTTTTTTTTTCCTTTTTTTTTTTAGAAATAAGCAATCAAAGTAGAGGTTTGAATTCAATTTTCCTTTATTGGTTTATAAGCTCAAGACTATCATGATACCCCATTTTGCACTTGGTTTCTTGCTCACTCCCCACTTTCTTAAACACCCCTTTGTGCCTCAGATTTGGGCTTTCAAAATCCTCCGATTTCTTATGTGGTTCTCTTTTAATTTTCTTGCCTCATAATTACTACCCTTTGGATCTTGAAATGGACATCATCCTCTTATATATTTCTGAGTTCAATTCTTTTAGACAGATCTCAACTTATCATTTCATGTATATATAGGTCTGCTTCTTTTAATTTCAATCCTCATCCAAGAGAAATTGCAGAATTTTTAAAGATAAGTATGCTTACAATGTACGGCTTCTTGATGGTGCACAATTCACACCAAACTCTTTTATAATTATAATCTTTCAAAGATTTTTAACAATTGGAAGACTATTATTCAATTAGCTTTTAGGAGGGGTCTTCTCGTCCCCTTTCCCTTACATTGTCCACTTTTGATTATAAACATAACTATGTTCATTTTGACTTTTTTTTTTTCTTTAATTTGTTAGTGATTTTATGAGTTTTGAATATAGATTCATGATAGAGATTCAAAAGAAGTTGGGCACTAAGACCATTTAATTATGTAGTGGTCCTAAAACACTCTTCTCTATACCATTTTAAGAGATCCCATAAAACTTCTATTTTAAGATTACTCATGATTTTCTTACCACAAAAAGAAAAGTCTTTTTTTGTTGATTATCTCGAACGAGGGATTCAAATCTCCGACACCGTGCTTCATTAGTTATACGTAGACTACCCTAATTTCAATTTATTGGAAAATTGAATGGTATTTTTTCCCCAGAAAATTATATTGACCTTTGTTCACAAAGATTCAAACCAAGTGAGATAAGTTATGCATGTGGGTCAATAATGCAATATTTTCGAACTTTCATCAAAGAGTTAAATGCTATTTTCAAAAAAGAAGTGTAAAAGAAAGGGTTTGAAGAAAATGTTGATGAAATAAGCAAATGTAACTTGTAAAAAAAAGGGAGAGAAAAGGTTTAAATTAAAAGGAAAAGGAAGCTAGCCAATTACTACTAATTCTTGGCTACAATAGTTGGTTTTGGCTTTTGCATATTTACTTATATTTTGCTTCAACAAAATATAAAATAAATAAATAAAAATAAGATGGCCACATGGGATTCTCAATAGAAACATGTATATATGTAGTTTCTTAGATGTCAAAAAGAAAGAAGGGAGAGATGAGAAACATATACTTAATTCCCATATGGTCTCTCTGATAAAAAGCCATTATTTGGGAATTCCTTCTGAAAAAAACTAAGAAATGGGTTTCTTTTCCCCCCAAACACTCCTTTTTGTGATTTGACCAACTTGAAAATTCTCACAAAAAAGCATTCTCATTCAACATGGAAAATTTCCAGACAAAAGCTTAGAAAAGATTGTTTTAAAGAATGGGTAGGAAAGAAAGAAGAAAGAAAAGATTGGGATTTTATGTTAGGGTTCATGGGGGAGAGAACTTGTCCTTTAGGTCCCTATGTATGCTTTGTACAAAGATTATTCTTTTTAATTATGAAAAGTATATATGCCAATAAAGAGTAGATTTGTAAGGATTTTTTTTTTATTAACTTTTCTTTTCAAATTTCTAATAAATATATATTTTGTGTAAGAGAATATATATAATATCGAAAACTAACCAAGCCGAGAGTTGCAACCAACCTGACATCGCCAATGTTACGTAACCACATATGAGTGTTAGAGGAAGGGTACTACAAAAATAACCTTATTTGACAACTTGTAAGATTTTTTTAGAACTCAAAGTTTATCCTTTAGTGTATTTGTTTCTATCACTGATAGCAGCTATCAATGATAGCAGCTATCAATGATAGCAACTATCAATGATAGCAACGACACATTTCAATTAAAAGTTATCATTAATAGCAACTATTGATGATATCCATTGATAACAATTATCAATGATAGCAGCCGATAGCACATTTATCAAATTAAAAGCTATCACTAACGGCAGCATCACATATAGCAATTATCAACGATAACAATTGATAACACATTTCTTAAATTGAAAATTATCATTGGTATGATAGAAGCTATCAGTAATAGCAACTAATAGTGTATTTTTTAAATTAAAAGTTATCATTCAATTGATAGCACATTTCTCAAATTAAAAACTATCGCTAATCGCAACCTATCAATAATATGGATTAATAACAGTTAATGGGTGTGAGTTTTTAGTCATATAAATTGATCGGTAATAAATTTGTAATATTATTCATTTTGCGTTGAAGGGCCTGCACTACACAAAAGTGCAAAAAACCACTGGACTTTGGGCCCGAGGCGGCCCAATGAGTTAAAAATCTACCCCACGTGTGAAAGCTATCTCAACCCAACCATGTTCCCTTACAAAATCCACCACGCGCTACTCGTGAGCATATATATCACACGTCCAATCAACGGTTTTGATTAATATCTCCAACTCCCTACAACGGTTCCGATTAAATTCAATCGTTTTGTCCACGCGCCACACTTCCCCTTCAAACAACTAATCAAAAATTTCAAACTCATTGACGATTCTGATATTGCCACGTCATCGAACAAATTGCCGACCTGACACTGCCTTTCTCTCTCCAACTTTCCCTCTTCTCTCTCTCTCTCTGAATGCGAATTCCTTCCGGAATCTGTCTCGCAGAGGGCAGAACCTGGTGGAATTCGATTACTTAGGGGAATCAAAGAAGAAGACGAATCGCAGAATTTCATTCTTAGTTTTGGATGTAGTACTTCTCATTCCGTTCCAATCGTTTTGGAATTTGTCTCATCCTCTTGGCTGAAAATGGAAGAAACTTTCTTCGATCTTGTGGAGTTTCTCAAGAAGCCCTCAATCGCTGAAACATTTGTCGACATTTTGCTTTGTGCAGTTCCGATCTGGCTCGCTGTTATGATCGGCCTCGTTATCGGTTGGTCCTGGCGTCCTCGTTGGACTGGGTTGGTTTTCCTCGGCTTTCGGAGTAAGTTTAGATTGTTGTGGACTGCTCCTCCTGGATTTGGAGCTCGGCGGCTTTGGTTGGCCTTCACGGCTCTATCTGCTTTCTCAGTTTGCCGTACTCTTTGGTCCAATTTTTATGGGAAGAGGAAGGCACCGCCCGAACCGCCGGCCCCGGATTCTCCGGTGTCATCCACGTTGGTGCACTCGGCAGAAGGAAGCGGGGATGTAATTGCGTGAGTATGAATTTACTTGGTTGCGTATAATGTGTATATATTTGTGGTTAGTGAACTTAGGTGGCACGCTTTGAATTCTATGCGTAACCGATGGTATTTCAGCATGTTGAATTTGGATATTTTGACATTCGTCCTGACTCCGTTATTGATATTAATGGCATGCCCGTTGTTTTTTCTGAAGAACTTCTTTTCTTGTTCACTGATGAAGGCTGATTTATGAATTTTCATTAATAGAAACCAAATTTTACATTATAACTTCTTATATATGGAAACATTTCAGTTCAAGTTCTTAAAAAAAAAAAGTTTTAAAGGGGGCAATAAGAGTAGAGTACTTTATTGCATTTTTGCAATAATCTTTTAATCTAAGACGTGAAGCAAGAAGCCTTCTGTATTTCCTCCACCCTGGTTGAATGGTTTAATATGAATGCTTTGGGTTTCGTTGGACAATATTTAATTAATCTCTTAGCTAAAAACAAAAGATAAATAAGTTGTAAACATGCCATAGATGCCATTGGATAAAACCGTTTCTCATGAGAAATTTTTTTGTTTACTGCTCCAGCAATAAAGAGGAGGGAAAAGAGCAGGATCTTGTTACGGAGAATGATTTAGATCACCTATTGCAACTTCTTGAAGGAAGGCGTGGGGAGGCAGAATGGCAAAGTATGATGCAAAGGTCGACCCCAAACTTTGCATATGAAGCCTGGCGCCTTGAGCCTGAGGTATTTAGACTATGAGGATGGTACCTGGTCTTTCATATCTTTCACATTATTGAACATGTGAAGTGCTCTTTGTTTTTCATTTTTGCTACACTTCGTTTAGCCTTTTGTCATTTTTCAAAGATGTTGACTTTCTACTTTTTTATTTGCATTTGCTTTTGCCTTTTGGAACGTTTCCCATTAATCTTTTTTCCATCTCAGGAACTCTTTTAATTTTTCGTTAACAATATAAAATGAGGAAATGGAGAACCCCTCGAACCTAGGGAGTTTACAAAAAGGACTCTAGCTGGTGCAAGTTGAAATAGAGGGGCAATCTCATAATTTCAAAATTGTATGCCAATTGGAGGGTAGTTTTAATGGGATAGCATCTCGTGATAGAGTCTTGGCTTGGTTTTTAAATCTGATGAGTATTTTGACCTAAAGGTTTGCTTGCACCCCCAATGTCAAGAACGAGGTGGTTTTTGTATACCAGTTCGGGGCAGCTGCATTATGGGAAAATTTTCTACACTAAATCATCTCTGTTAGTTTCTCTGAAGCTATGGTCCAAAATCCTAAACTATCTTTGATTCCTGTTTTTAAATCATAAATTTGGTTTTGAAATCTGAATATTACAGCACTTTCGTGTTTGAACTTTACCGTGGGTCCTTTTCTACCTTTTGTGTGCACACATCACATATAGCACTGAACCATTGTCTATGGGGAAAAGGTATCTGTATCAAATCATTGTTGTTAGCTTTATATGGTCCTAGCAATTGAAATCATAACCTATCGCTCCTTCGTGCTTGTTGGATTTTTTTTCCATACAATGCATCCTCCTCTTTCTCCTCACTTGAGCATCAATTTTTAATTTCTATTGTTTTAGATGTATATTGAGCTTCAACGTCTTTCTTTTTCCTCTCACCAGAACAGACCAACTGTTTATCGTAGTAGAACTGTCTTTGAAGATGCAACCCCAGAGATGGTTAGAGACTTTTTCTGGGACGATGAGTTTCGGACGAAATGGGATCCCATGCTTACGTATTTCAAGATATTGGATGAATGCCCTCATACGGGGACCATGATTGTTCACTGGATTAAGAAGGTTTGTAGGACAACGGAGATGCCTGAATATATTTGTTGTATAATACCGTTAAATATTTTAGAATTTATGAGGATTGATGCCTCATTATATATTCCTTTTCTGCAGTTCCCCTTTTTCTGCAGTGATAGAGAATATGTCTACGGTCGAAGAATATGGGAAGCTGCAAAGACTTACTATTGTGTTACAAAGGTAGATATTACAACTTGTTCGAGGAATTTTCTCTCTACTCCATATTAGCTACACTTTCTTTACTTGCTCTACCCAACCTGTGTTGCATATTTCAAATATGTTTTTGATAGGCTCTATTATTTATTCACTGTCTTTTAGTCTGCCATTGTTGTATATCTGGACTGCCATGTTCTGTACTTTGGAGGGTAAGCAGATACTTTAGGAAATATGTTATCAGAGGGAAGGAGCATATCGAGGAAATTAATAGTAATTAGAGCCAGTTTTTAATGGTCAAGTTCAGCCATTATCTACCAGATGTTATCTGACTTGGTTGTATGTCTGGTCAAACCCATTTTATACTAAGGGTTTTAGTTGAGAATATCAAATGTGATCTTCCTCAAGTGCTCTCTGATATTTTTCTATTATTGATGGTAGGCTTATCTCTGATCTCTAAGCCTTTCTTGCTGACTTGCATTATTGAAATATGATTATATGCTCCCCGTCCATTTTGACATTTCCTCATATTATTATGTGGCTGAGTTGTAATATGAGATTTTACTTCTGTAGGGCGTACAATATCCAAGTTTACCCAGACGTGACAAACCTAGGCGTGTGGATCTTTGTTTTTCAAGTTGGATCATCAGTGCAGGTGAGTAAGGATTAAGAATTAAGATAGTGTTTTACTTCCTCTTGCTTAGAATAACAGGATATGAAAATTTGTTATGCTTGATATCCTAACCCATTGAATTTGAAAATAAATTCAGTGGAGTCTCGTAAAGGAGATGGTTTAAGGTCTGCTTGTGAGGTTATCCTTGTGCATTATGAAGATATGGGAATCCCCAATGATGTGGCTAAGTTGGGAGTCCGTCATGGAATGTGGGGAACTGTCAAGAAGATCCACTCTGGTTTCAGAGCATACCAGAACGCTAGGAAATCAGATATTTCTGTTTCCAGAAGCGCACTGATGGCCAGAATCACCACAAAGATTTCTTTTGACAGAAACACGGATTCGTCAGAGCCAGAATCGGGTGAAGTACGAACTCAAGTGATGAGGAGAAAGCTCCAGAATGATGCTGGCATAGATTGGAAATGGATAGTCATTGGTGGGACAGTGGCTGTAGTGTGTGGACTTCGAACAGGTGCAATTGGGAAGGCCTTGTTACTTGGAGCAGGACAGAGAATGGCTCGAAGGTGAGAGATATCTAATTAGGCGCTGGCACTGTATTACTATGCATTTTGAAGCTCGAGAAGTTTCTTATTATAGGCCGACACATCAACCATTATTGAGATTAACAAGATACGACCAATTTTTCTGAATGGCTATGATAGAGTGATCTTCTCCCATGTATAACTTCCATATTTCTGACCTTCCAGCTGTTACATCTCTCTTTTGATTAAATGATTTAGTATGTTCATTTACATTGGAACTCAGTTGAGACTTGAATCAACTTCTACAGCTAATCAAGTCTTGCATGTGTTAAACTTTAATCTAAGTCATGCTTCTCTTTCTTGAAGCATGATTTAGGATTGTGGATATGTAAATTAAGGGGAGGATTTGGTTTATCTACCTAATAAAGTTTGTTGGACACTGTTCACTTGTTCATTCGATTGTGTAGAGATAGACTTTTTAGCAGGCATGTGGCAATGTATTCCTGGGCTAATTTGGGCCTATTATATTATTGTCAGTTCTGATTCAAGATATCAAAATCCAGCTCGTAACTTCTTGAACGTACTGACAAGAAAGTGAGTAGGAAAGAACAAATATTCTGACAGACAATAGACAAGGCAATGAACAAACGTAGTACTCATTTGTCTGATTGGATCAGGACACGGCTCAATCAGTTGGGGATGATTTTTGCTTCAATTATTGTAATCATTAAATTGATGAAACATAAATTAAAACAACTGAAATTTGTGGATTCTATTTCTAGCAAATCTATATGTTCAGTTTTATCTTGTAATTGGATCATGCAGAAGAGTGAGCTGTATAAATTAGAGCTTATGAATCCTAAATTGTAAATCATTGTTTGTCGGCATCAATAATTCATTTTCTTTTATTGGTTGACAATCATTATACGAATCGTTTAAAAAGAAGAAGATGCGAGTTATAACAAGGCAATATATCAGTCGGTTTTTGTTTTTGATTGGCTTATTAGTGATAATGTCTTGATTAGATTTGAATATGTTTCATGTCATTGATAACAAAAGGAAATGAAAGCAAGGTTGAACTAGTCTAAAGATTGATATTAGCAAGGTGCGTGAATGATTAGGTTGAACGGATCTATCTACGTTCCACAATGACTTAAATGGTCTTTGTCCGAAAGTGGACCGACCTTATAATGAGATGTGTGCAATCATCGAGTTATGGTGTACAACAATAATTCATTTTTGTGCATCTCCAAATATGGATACCACATATTTAGTAATTTGATTCTTCACAATTTGGGTTAGATCCAAGCTTTGCCACTAGGCAGTTGAAAGAGTGTCATAAAATGAAAGTGGTCATAGTCCTTGACAACTAGGGAATGACCCAAGAATTTAATATGATAGGGGGAAAAGAAAATGGTGTCTTTGTGGAGCCATTAAACAAAGACAAAACTTATTAGTCCCAAGGTGTCTGCAGTGTCCCATTTGATAGACAAGGTTGAAAGAGACAGTTGCAGCCATTACTTCTTCTTTCAATCTGCAAAAGTGTACAAGAAAAATGGACCTTAGAGGTGGTTGCCATTGTTATTGTCCATGGCGGCTATGCCTCTCAACCAACCAAAAACCTAATAAATGGAGCTTTGGATTTTGTGCTAAAATGAAAGAGAAGGGTCCCAACTCCCAATTTCATCATTTCAACATCTCATTTCCATTTGTCAAATTGCCTTTTTCCTTATCTTTTCTTTTCCACTTCTCTTATTATCACATTAAGAGAGCCTAATCCAATCATTTTGCTTTCCCATATCTTACCAGTGGTTTTTGTTGCTAGATACTGTCTCTTGCAATAACTCAACGCCCATATTACTTGGCCAATAATATTTGACTTACTTTGATTTTTTGTGAGTTAATCAATTGGAAAGGAGGGAAGAAAACTATCTAAAGTGAGGATCTTCAAGCCAAGTTACTGAGAAGCTATGTCTACTGAAATAAAATGTCTTAACACATGAGTATCTAAGTTACAAGTGCGATTGCCTTGAACCGCGGTACAATAGGTCATAGGAAAAAATATTTAGTTGTTGAACCTCATTACCATATTTAGTTTTTCCTCTTCAAGTGATCATAGAATTATTTGTTTTTATCTACAGAGGAAAGATGTCGTTTTCAAGAGCTTTAGATCAAATGCTTTCATGAAAAGTTATTGTCTCAACAAATTGACTTAAACATTAAAGAGGTGTTTGGGACAACGAGTTGATTATTATAATCCTAGATTATAATAGTTTGTGTTTGAATTGCTGGTTATTTTAGTTTGAATTTTTATAGTATACGTTTTAAAAGTTACATCCTAAAACTACACTTAATCATTACTCTTGTATAAATAATGGTGCAAATAATAAAATTCATTTATTGGATTTCAACCTTATCCACTTCATGAGATAACTAAAGAGAACCACTAAACCAATGGTTGTAAATTGGAATGTTGAAACCTTTTGAAATTCAGCCGACCTATTTGCATACTCTCACATATATTCACTAACTCAATAAATTCTCAAATATTTCCATTCTTAAGTGTTAAAAAAAAAAAAAAAATCTCTTCTTAAAGGTAACTAACACTCTCTCTCCAACCTCACTATTTATTGAGAAACATAAACAAAGTCGAATATATATATATATACCAGAAGATTTAAACCACATATCTGATGGTCCTTGACACATATAGATGTTAGTTAAACTAAGCTTTTGTTAGTAAATATGTTAAAACAGTGGTGTTTCCTTTAATGTTATTAAAATACATTAATTTTTGTTAGGTTGAGTAATTATATATTTAGTATGATTAGATAAATTTGTTAATTTTTACCGTCCAATGCATGGTTATAATTAGATTCTTTGTTTATCTAAAATAAATATAAACATCCAATTGTATAAGTCAATTTAACTTTTTAGATCGTAAGATTCTAAATTTAGTTGGAGGTTGGAAACTAGAAAAAAAAAAGGGGGTATATTATTTGGATTCAACTTCTTGTTTCTCTAAAGTTGTATTCATGGATTGTGTTATGAATAAATTGAAAGTTTCTTAAAATAATTTTTGGTCTGAATTGAATACATTTGTAAAAGTAAAAATAGTGAAAACATAGATGTGGTCTATATTAAATCCTTAAAAGTCTCTCTCCAATTGCTCATCATTGGTCCATCCCTCTTCAATTTGTCACATTCCACTTCACCCTCTCATTACCCTAAACCCTCAGGGTTATATTTCTTTGTTTAATTCTCCATCCACGTTTTTAAATACAGTAAAATAAAGTAAAATATTTATAAAATAAAGTAAAATTTTATATTTTATTAATAATAAATATCAATAGATTTCTATCAGAGTGACATTGATAGATACTAATAGAAGTCTATTAGTGTTGAAAGTTATTGCTAAAGAAAGTGGTAAGAGAGATAGATGATTAAAAACTAAATTTTAATTACTTAACTAAAAATCTCCGCGACAAGAATATACAAGTAATTAATATAATCACTTTTTTCGTTGCACAACAAAAAATGGTATTTATAAAATATTTTAATATAAGGAAAATTATTGTAAAATAACACTAAATATAATAAAATTTCAGATTCTATCACCGATAGATGAACCTATGTTATCAATTATAACTATCTTAGGAAGATTAACAACGACCCTTACACTTAGTGCTACAATTACAAAATTTCTCTCGCCATTCACTATAGGTTGCCAAGCTAGAGACTTGATGATTGACATCATTGATCTTCCACTTTGATATCCCCACTCACCTAGGCCATGATAGCCATTAAAGTCAACTTTCTGTTTTTAGACTTCTCAACTAATATCGATCGTACCTCTACGCCAATCATATATAAGCTTAAATTGGACTATTTTTTACTAACAATCCACCACCTTGGATCATAAATTGAGTTATGGACAACTATTACACTCACACACTTAACTTCCTCCTTGCCAATAACTATTGAGATTGATCTTAATAATCCTAATTCTCCCTCGTTTTCCGTCTTTAGAGTAATATTCTCAATTTCTGTAGTTTTACTTCGATCATCAATAGACCACAAATGACATGCAATGAAGAATGCGAACAAATGCTTATCTGATGCTACATGTATACTATTTGGACCGTTTATAACTCAATCAAATGAGTGACTACTACTTTTGTTTCACTCTCAACACAACCTAAGAGTTTAGATACTACATTTACCTCATCATTCATCAACCTTTTTCAATTCTTCTAGAATATTTCCGTACTCACTTCGAAAATGACCTCTCTTATGACCATAAAATCTCTATTCTCTTATTCGATTTTTTCTACTTTTCTTACTTGCTTACTTGATTTATTCTTTTCATACTGTCTTTCTCTTTACCTTACTCACAACGTACTAAAGCAAATCATGTAGTACATTCATTGAAACTAGGTTGCGTACGAATTTTCTAACAATAACTAAAATTACAAATCCTATCGTAGATTTACATGGTTGTTTTGTAATAGATTTCAAAGTTTAAAACGAATAAAGTTATCAAATACTAGTTTGAACAAATTCAATCGTGACATATCTTGAACCTTCTGACGTGTTTTTTAATATTTAAACCAATTTATTTTATTTTATTTCATCAACTCGATCCTATACCTAAACCAACTTATAGTATGAATGGAATCTATATATTTCATGGACAATAATAACAACAAGAAACTAAGAGTTCGAAAGATTTGTTTTCACCATTTTTAGCATTTCAAGATGAAGTTCTGTTCATTTTCGAATCCTTTTGTGAAATTCGATGAAGAAGTCGGTTTGTTCATACCATATTGAACTTATTTATTAGCCAAAATAGCATGGCATTCCAATTTTGATTAAAAATATGATTATTCTTTAAAACAAAAATGACACATCATTAGAATGCCACTGTTTTTCATATATGACTTTAAAATAATATAATCCAACCAATTTTTTTTTTTTCTTTACCTAAACCATTAATGGTAAATTGTTTAAAATAATAAATTTTCTAAAAATATTTATAAATTTAGCAAAATATTACAATCCATACAAATATAAAGTATATATTTCATTTTCAAATTTTATTTTAATTTTAAAAAAAATTTAAATAAATATTTTGTCAATATCATCAACTTTTTTATTTATTATTGAACAAACAATCGAATTCTACTTGATAATTGATGTTTCACTTACCACGTGACTCTAAACATTATTCAAATTTCAAATAGAGATGTTGATTTGATTAATATATGTGTGTCCCGGTCAAATTCATACCAAACAAATTATTAAAATTTAATGATAGGAAAAAAAGTAAAACTAAACCTCAATATGACTTTAATTTGTTTAATAATACATTTCAATGTCAAAATTCTTTTAAGTAATTAAACTCCTTGAGAAAAGATAAGATATTATAGTTAATATGGGAGTAATCTTTCTATTATTGGTTAGAGAACAAGGTTACCTTTTTGGAACTACAATTTTTCTTTTGACTTTAAAGTTTATTAAAATAATCTTAAACACCAAATCACTTTTACTTTTTCTTTGATCTTGATTATCATTTTTTGATCTTCCCTCTTCTGGGTTTTTGTTTTTTCTTGGTAAAAACGAAAAAAGATTTGATTTTTTTTTTCTCTTGGTGGTGAAGCGAACACCCAACAACTGAGCATTAACAGTAGCGCTAAGCGCAATTGGCAGGCAATACAGTTGCGCACATAATTTTGAATAGTGTGGACTGGCATGCATACAACTACGTGTCTCATTTCTGACCTCTTATTCAAGAATCTTTCAAAAAAGCCTCGAGAGATTCATGTAAACTGTGACCGCAAACGCCCCCTGGTAGTCGGTTTCTCTCACTCTGCTAATCCTTTCCCTCTCAATCCATTTCTTCCTCTGTAATCAGTCTCTGTTTGATCATTTTTCATCTGGGTGTTCTTCTCGATTTTGCCAAGGGGGTTTGATTTGATTTTCTCTGGGTTTGAACTTTGTACTCAATCTTTTTGTGCTGAGCGGTTGAAGAAAGCAGTTTTTAATGGATTTAAGGGATATGAGGTATGTGGGTTTTTTCTTTGATTCTTGTTTACTTTGATGGGTATCTTCCAATTTTTGCTGTTTTTTTGTGGTTCATCATCCTTCTTTTTTTCTCTAAGATTCTGGAAACTGGTTCTGTGAAATTTGAGCTTCTGAAGTGTTTGTATGGGGTTGAGTGTGTAGTTAATTTGTGATTGCTTCTCTTTAGGCGACATTTGGATTGTCATAGTTTGTTGGAGTTAGAAACTTCTTTTGATTCATGTGGAGCTTGAAACAGTAAAACAGTAGAAATTTGATTTAACATTACCTTAGGACGTCTTTCTGTTCCAGTACGTTTGTATAACTATTTCCAAAAGCTGCAAATGACATTGAAAATCCAGGAAGCGAAACTTGTTGGTTACTCTCTGAGAATTGGATCCACATGAAGGGTGACCAACTTTCGAAAGATGGGGCTTTTAAGATTGTCCATTTTACATCTTATTTTAGCTAATTGTTTTTTTTTTAATTTTATTATTGCTTTAGAGGAATTATAATCTTTTTGGTGTTTTCTTGTTTGTCTTTATGTAATGTGCTGTAAATAATGTATGTGCATATTACTTGTTAATACGTTTGGATTTTGTGAGCCTAGAATAATTGTCATGTAATAAATAGACATATTTTTTTTAGCTAGGGATGTAGTTCTCTAAAACGAGGTTACTAAATATCCTTGAATGCAACTGGAAATCATTGATCATGACCAAATAGGAAATATCATTTATTTCCTTCTGTCTGTAAATCGAAGCTGTCATTCCTAGTCTTCTTGCTATTAGTAAATTTACCAGTGCAAGTATATTTAGTTGCTGTAAAGAGACCTAAAAAAGCCGTACACACTCCACAGGTTCTTTCAGTGGTAATTTTAAAGGTCTTTCCACTCATCTTGAATAAGAAGATCATGCAAGAAATCACTGTTTGAGCCTAGAAACATAACATGATATTGTTTGCAAATTTTTCCTTCCTTGAACTGTTATGCAGTGTTTGAAGTCAGTTCTTTTTAGCTGTTTATGATTTTATCATCCACATGAGAGCATACTATTCCTGAGAATAATGTGACTATTCAATTAACAAAGATCCAGTGAAATTGTGTGGTTTCTTCACACTGTTGGTATCTCATAAGGCATAACAACAATATTTTATCCCTGAAACACGTCATAACCTCTAACTTGAGCTCAAAATTGCTTTTATAAGCTGGGTAAAGGGGAAACAACTTTTACGTGTATCCTTTGCTTAATTGTCACCTTTGCAAAAGCCGTCGTAACCTTGATATCAAACTTAATATTCCTTTTATATACTGGCTAAAGGTGAAAGGACTTGTACGAGTATCCTTTGCTTAATTGTCACCTTGCTGCTAAAGGGAACTTTGGAATGATTCAAAACATTGATTTTTGTAAGCTGGAAGTAAAATAAATGCCACTTGGATTGGTGTATTTCTTCATAACATGCATACAAATGCCGGACTTTCTGTACAAGACATACTATTTGAATGACATGTTATGTGAAGTTGAGTTTTCATGACCTTGTGGGGTCGATTTAGTTTGGAACAAATTGGAATGATATTTTCTTGAGTTAAAATAATGTTTGCTTAACTTTCTCCTTTCTATCCAATCCTATTTCTTACCTGTTGCTAGTCTTCCATTTACGTGCCAGCAATTTTATCAACACCTAATGTTGCATGATATGCCTCCGTGTGCTATCACTGAAAGTAGGAGTTTTTTCTTTCTTCTCAAAAAGAAACAAGGTGCAACAAAACACAACTAACATGGGCCCAAATTACAGAATTGTTCATTGAGGTATTGTTGAAGATGAATGAAAACTATAAAAGCATTGAACCGGGGACGGATTTAGGACTTGGCTTGGGTTATACAGACCAGTACATTCAGGGAAGATTGACCAACAGATCAGGTGTAGGTGCAAATGCAGGTTCAATGGTGGATGTGAAATATGTTACCACCGACTCCCTGTCTGAACTAGTTTGGTCTCCACACAAAGGTTTGAGCCTTAGATGCGCTGATTCCAGCTTCAATAATAGAAAAACCTCGATCTTGTGGGATGCAGCAGCCAACAATGCAAGTTTTGCACTGCCACAAAGTGTAATAGCTGAGAAGTCTACTTCCAATAATTTACTTGATAATAGAACTATTATTTTGTCACAAGCAGAGGGTCATTTGAAGAATATATCTGAGGGTAAACAAACTTCAAATAGGACCAGTTCTGGTGATGCTGCCTGCATGACAAGCGACGTACAAATGACACTGGATAAAGGTATATTTGTGCAGTTGATTGTTTAGATGTTCCATATGTGAAAGCTTGTGAGCCTAAGTTGATTGTAATTTTAGTTGCATCTCAGACCATATTTTGTTCAATATGCTTGATATTTCTTTCTTCCCAATTTTATTTTTGTTCCTCGAGACTTTTCCCATTCTGATGCACTTACCTTCCAGGGGTTGGAAACTTTGCAAATGAAACACTTAGCAGGGCAGACGTTGCTGTTGTCTGTTTTAAAGAGGAAGATCTACTAGTAACTGAAGGAGTGGATATAACTGATGCAGGAAACATTCTGGTGAACGATGTATTGACAATCGGGAGAAATGACTGCTCACCAGGTCTGCTGACACCAATGCAGTTTATTTTATGGATTGAAAACATGAATCTTTTAGAAATAAAATATTTTTTTATGATACTCAACAAAATACAGTGTAATTTTTTAATGATTTGAACCCCAGTTGGTAACATCAAGATTTGTTTGAACATTTCATTTTCCTGCTTTCCCTGGAGCAGCTTGTTTCTCCATATGAAAATATTTGCATTAAAAAACTTTTCGATTGCGCTTATCAAATATTTGTTTTTTCTGTTTTATTTTCATGTTTAAAATTTTATTGACTTCATCTCCCTTGCAGTTTCCATAAACAGAATAAATGAAGTAACAATGAAACAAGGTGAACCAGAGCTTGATAAAGGGCAACATGAATTGTTAGATATGGATCCAGTTGGTGGAGACATAAATGAAGATAAATATATTTCAGCTGGAAAGGTTGTTCTTCAACCCTTGAATATGTTTGAGCCTACCGTCTCTCGTCCAACTGTTTTAGGGAAACTGGAATCATCTGCAGAAAATGACTCACAAAATATGAATGATAAAAGTGCTGGTTGTGAGGGAAGTAAAATTATAGTGACAGTGACGGATTCTTCCCATGAAGTGAGAGGCAGTAACCAGCAAGAAGAAAAAGAAAATTTCAATGACGGGTTTGATTCAGCTTCTCCAAGTAGTTGTGGTATGCATTGGATACGAAGGAAAGGCAAGGAAAAGGCTCTGTCTGATGGTGATGTTCATGGAAGAATGTTGAACAATGATGACAACAGCTATGGAAGTGTTGAAAGTTGTAACAGTGCTTTTCGTTCAACGTCTAAGAGACGATGGAGCTTTGAACAACACTTAATTGTTGGGAGCAAAAGAGCCAAAAAGCAAGATGCCAATGCTTCTGGTCCAACATCAAACCTTGGTCAAGATAGCTCTTTTATGATCTGGATATCTAACATGATGAAAGGATTCTCAGAGTCGATACAAGATAAGGCACCTTCTCTTGACCTTACCCTTGCAAAATGTGATGTTGAACAAGGCGGCCCGAATGAAGAACCAATGGATAAGAAGATCAATGCTCCTGGGTTCAGTGGCATCGGTTTTCAATCTATCTTTCGGTCCTTGTACAATCCAATAATGAGGGGTGAGGAAGGAGCAGCTAGTGCAACTTGTCAAGCCAAACAAGAAGCTAAGGGAATTGAAATTATTAAGAACAGTTGTGATCTTAATGCAACTCCAATAGCCTGTTTCGGAGAGTCTGATCACTTCGGCAAACAACTACTCCTGAACAATGAGAATGCAGCAGAGCTTATATCTGGAAATGGACCAACTCTGCTTATACAACTGAAGAATTCACCTGAAATATCCAGTGGCAGTCATCAAAGTCATAAAACCCGGTCTCAGGAGAACCAGAATTCATGCAATCTTGTTGTTGGTGCTGGAACAGGTGAAGTTATGCACTCTGCTTTGGGTAAGTGCAAGTCAAACGGTACAGAGAATGTTGACTGTGATCAACTATGTGGAAAGATTAACCATACTACTGGTAATGTGAGTGGTCCTCTCAAAAGCCTGTGGATTTCCCGATTTGCTGCAAAAGCATCTGGGTTTACATCAAACCTAGAAACTTGCAACCTAAATACCAAGGATGATTCCCAATGTTCCATGCACAGCCCCAGACATATTCCTTGCCCTCAAAATCACATTGGTCATCATTCCATGGATGACTTAGATACTGCTGTTAGTAAGGAACAACATAATACAGCTAATACCGAGACATCACCTGGCCATAAGGAATTCAAAAGCCATAATGAGCAGAAATCCATTAGTAAGTTCAAATCTGCTTTACGTTCTCCTAAAATAAGAAGTTCAGAGGCAATGGCTTCTGTCTTTGCTAGGAGATTAGGTGCACTCAAACACATCATACCATCAGATTTGACCATTAATGTGGGTAATGAAACTGTGACCTGTTTCTTTTGCGGCACAAGAGGTCATAACCTACATAATTGTTCTGAAATTACTGAAAGAGAAATTGAGGATCTTTCAAGAAATATCAGGTTCTGTAATGATACAGTTGATCCCCCTTGTTCATGCATTCGGTGCTTTCAGCTCAATCACTGGGCTATTGCATGCCCACTCACCCCTGCGAGATGTCAACGGCAAGCTGAGTCCCATGCTCCTTTAGCTGATCGTTATGATTCTGGTGAGCTCCAAATTACTTCTGGGATTGGTTTAAGTGTAAAACCCCAGCACGTTGAAGATAGAAAAATGGATGGGGTTGCACCGATTCTAGATGATACTGGTGATCCCAATATTAAAACGGATCTTAGTCTTGATTTTAATGTCACTGAACAAGTGAAGTCTGCAGCAATGTCGTTTCCAAAATGTGTTCTTCCAAGTTTTCCAGAGAATAGTTTGAAAGGAAGTGAGATGGTACAAGTTGATAGCTTTGTTGACAATCAGAATTCCAATATTCCACAAGCGGTCTTCAATGCAGTAAAAAAACTTCGACTGTCTCGAAGCAATATTCTTAAGTAAGTGGAACAAATTTTTGTCCTTTATCTATAATCATATTTGGTCCACTTTTTACATGCAATTATGGGTGTTCTAGTTGTAGAAACCTAGACGTTCGTATTTCTGCATTTTATTCTTCTTTTAATATCTTTACAAAGTTAACTTGTCAGATTGGATCCCACGGTTTGAGACACGTAAGTATTGAATCAAGTTATTATGGGATATAAAATTATATGTGATTGAACTTATCATGGGTTTCATTATCTTTGCAATTTTGTGTTTTCAAGATGCTGTAGCAAGGTTTTTGTTCACACGTACTTCCTTTTCTATTTATGTTCTTATTGGTCTTGAGTCTTTTGACACACCACTGAGTTTAAAAAAGCATTTCAAGAATGGCAAGTTGAAGCCTGCTGGCTATTGTGTTGTTAGGTTTTTTATTCACTTGCAATCCTACATAGATATCACTTATAGTTTAATTCCCAAAATAATCAGACATGAAAACTCCTTTTCCTTATTGAGTGTATGTTTCCGAAAACTGATATTCTCTCTATTGCATCGGCACCAGGTGTATGAGTTCCCACATGTCACTGTCACTTCTTGATGGTTTTTTCTTGCGTATTCGGCTTGGGAAGTGGGAAGAAGGACTTGGGGGAACTGGGTACCATGTGGCTTGCATAAGGGGTAAATGCCTATTAGTACTTGCTTGACTATCATGCAAACTTTCACTGTTGTATTGGTTAACTATAAATTGACCTTTTATGTACCCTCTTATCTTCTGATACCCTAAGTTCTCTTCTAATTTCTTGTGAAATTTTCGTGTCCATATATTTCCAGGCACACAACTCACTAAGAATTCTATTTCTGCTATAGTTCGAGGGGTTGAATGCCAAGTTCAGACCCAGTACATTTCCAACCATGATTTTCTTGAGGTATAAATGTTTGCCTTTTTCTTTCAACCCTTCCCCCCTCCCAAACATAAGTTGAGCAGTTGTGATCACATCGTTAATTATTGTTTATTAGAGCCCGAAGTGTTTCAATACATGTCTGTTTGATCTGAGTTTTGTTTTCTTGGCTGAGTCCTCTATTAACCTTAATGTTTCTATGTCCAAGTCTTATTTCAAAAAGGAACCGTAAGGAAACATTTGCTGTTCATGCCATAATGTTTCTTTTTTCTGTCACCCTTGTTGTTTTGAATGTTTGTGGTTCAACAAACCAGTTTTATTTGGTTATTAAAGGCACGGTGGTAAAAGGGGAAAATGCCTACAATTTTTTTCCTGAGTAGGGCATCACTGCAACGATAAATGACAATTGCTGAAAGTTATAGAAGGCTTCAATGGTTTTCCTGAAGTTTATTTCTTTATATCATTCGAACTTGTATATGAATTCGCCCAATCCTCTAGTCCTTGTTCAATGGTAATCAAAATTGGTCTCTGGATTTCAATTCATGTCTACCTTCCCCCATTATAGTGTTTAAATTGTTAATAAGTACCCTGAAAGAAGGTGAATGAAATATTAAGGTGAGAAGCAAAGAATGGATTTTTGAGCTAGGGAGAGAGGATTTGATAAATGAGATAATTTCTTCAGGATATTAAAACTCAAGTTGACTGGTTGCAGGATGAGCTGAGGGCATGGTGGTGTACAGCCTCGAAAGATGGCTGCAAAGTTCTTCCTCTGGCAGCAGATTTAAGAGCCAAAGTGAAAAAGAAAAAGGAGTTGGGTTTCTAAACTAAGCACAAAGGAAAGTTTTGTTTGCACAAATTCAGTTTCTGTTAAAAATGTACATAGAATTACCATACATCCCCCATACCTACACTTCAAATTTCAATTGAACAGTGTCAAATGTGTTGTTTAATGAATTTGTAATGTTATTCCTACTTGTTTGTGTGCACACAAATCATATAGCCTGAGATGGGCTTTCCAATGAAACAAAGAAATACCAAAGTGTAACAATACCTTCACATTTTTATCTATATGGCTTGTTATTGATGTTAATGTTATCTGGTTGGATTTTATGAATAGAGGCTTAGCAGACTTTTTTTCTCTTTTCCATTTTCAGTATTTGAATTCTTTACGTTTTGGTTGAGAATAAATGTTAAACCTTAGATGACAAGTTGTCCTCTTGTTCTTACTATATACAGGTGTTAATTGAACTGAGGACGTGTTAAGAGTTAATTAATTTTGAGTTTTGATGTGTAAATATATGTGAGATATTGGATAATAGATAAAGATCAAAGTGACTTTTTGCCACTTTTACTTTTAAAATCACAATGTGTTGCCACACTTTAATACTCAAATTATTGATGCATGATCACCTTGATGGTTTGTTGTTAGAGATGCTTTATTTTTAGGGGGACTATTTGATCCAAAAGGCTTAAGTACAACAATTTATTATTTAATGAGATCGAATTGAAAATTCAAGAGTATCATGACAAAACTTATAAACATCAAAGCAATAATTTTTCTTTGTGATCATGTTGGAGCTAATCATTTTTTTAATCATTATTACCAAATTACTATATTTGTTTCTTACAACTATTTCTTCTTTTTTTCTTTTTTTTTTTCTTTTTTTTGAAAAAAAAAAAAGAAGGTCAGTGTTCTTAAACATGGCAATCACTTCTTAATTGCACAATCTTAATCAAGAAAATAGACAGAACATTCTCATCAACTTTTACTTTTTTATAATTTTAATTTTTTTTTATTTCCTTTTTGTAAAGCAAAATTCTCATCAATTTCCTCTATCATTGTGATGACATCAGCTAAATTAAACACAAAAAATGGAAAAGGAAATAGCAAAAAGAAGAAGCACTACTTCTGCAGAAGAGTCTATCACATTGGCTTCTCTTCCACTTTCTCCTCTTTGAAATCTTTAATCCATTGATTCATTCAACTCTCCCCACTCATTTCTCCTAATCTCTTTTCACAATCTTATACTAAATTACAAATTTCATAATTGCGTAGGTTAGCTTCGTAAAATTTTAACAAGTTATCGAACCAAACTTTTAAGTAGTGCCTCTGATCGACCAAAAAGGTTTGTAGTTTTCAAATCTCCATATCTCTCTCTATTTGACATCAAATAATTGAAATAATAACTCATTGAGATATTAGACACTTTTAAAAGTTTAATGACCTTATACATCATTTTAAAAGATTGGGACAAAATTGTAGCTTAACCTTTTTTTAATACAATCAAATTAATGATATTAGCATCCAAGTGAGTTTGGTTTATAGTAATTGACGTGCTCTAGACTCTTTGATTGTGAAGTTAAACCAAACTATAGAAATAAAATCGAAAATTGTGAAACTGTTGGGTCTAAATTTAAAACTTTGAAATCATAGTGAATACGTTAAAACTAAACAATATTTTATCCATTTTTGTGAGTTAGAAGTGATTCATCTCATGAGTCTTTTAACCTTTATT
>JBBPDJ010000020.1:4161310-4192902 GCA_037974625.1 Cucumis cinereus
GTGACGATCCAATTTGGACAACATATAAAAGATGTGGTACAACTTTGTTATTATATTTTAGTTGTCATCAAGACTTTTTTATATTAGATAACGTAATCTTTCGATAAAATATTTTTTTTATGTTTAATGGACGACATACGCACATAGATGTGTATATATATATTGTTGCAAAAAAAATAAGAAATAATTATCAAGCACATTTGTGTTTCTGTTTTTTTTTTCAAGAAACATGAAACAAGAATAGTTATCAAACATAGTCTCGTTTCTTGTTCTCAAAATGGAAGAAACAATAAACAAGAAACATGAAGCGAGAAACAAAGAACAAGAAACTAGAACGTTACCAAACGGGCCCTAAACTACTCATTTTGGTACTTTATTTGTTGTAACAAATAAAAAAATCCTTGAAAATCGAAAAGTTTTATGTGAGGATTTATTTTATAACATTCTTTGTTTCATATCTCTTATTTGATAACTGGCAATTTTCATTGACATGATATGTTGTAATAAATATATTATTTTAAAAAATAAAACTTTTTGAGGAATTCTATTCTATTTTTAAGTAATCAAATTCTGGTCTCCTTTCTCCTTTTAATAAGGTTTTTTTTTCCTATCGATTCTCTTCCGTTCTACTATGATTAAAGCCCAACAACTCAAAATTGTGAAACGATATAAAGCAATGTCATGTAATCCAAATGACGGAATAAAATGGGGCTCTTGGATTGTATGGTCAAACAAGTTTGTTTTCAATAGGTAAATCTTAAAAAATTATTCGAAATTTTTAAAAAAGCATCCAAATTAGATAATTGCACTCAAAGTTGACATTAAAAGTCCTAATTCTTCAACATTTTGTTTATTATATAAGTATCTTTGTAACGTAGATGAATATACATATATATATATATATATGAGTAATTATTTAACTAAAACCAGGAAGATGTGATGTTCGAAAGATAATCACAGACACACGATAGCACATTACGATCATGATCATGCAGTAGATAGTTGTACGACTACCTTCTTTAACATTCACAACATAATAAAGTATATGATTCTAAGATTTAAATACTTAGGTAAGATAGAAGGTTCAATCATCTGTAACAAAAAGAAACACTATTTTAATTTTAAGCACAATAATAATTTTGAGTTTAGAGGATTGGCTCATCTATCTACACATGGTTTTTAAATAAAAAATTGATTTTATATTTAAAAAAAAATGATAGGCATGGGCACATGTATGTGTAGGATTTATATTTATAGTACACGTCATTGATCATATCGGAGAAAGGCATCGGAGCAGCCTTCCTTTTTTCCAAAATCTATATTTCTTTTTTGTTTTTGTATAAAAATGGCAAACCCATCTCCCTTTACTTTTATCCGCTCCTCCAATGCACAAACAACATCCCAACATTTCTTCTTCCTAATGCCCGCCCAATTTCATTTCTCTACTTCTTCCCAATTCTCTCCGCCGCCGTCGCCGTTCTTCGTTTTTCCTACTCAGGTAACTCATCATTTTCTCCGCCCTTCCTTCTAATCCCTGTTCCAGACTATGCTTCTTCGCTTCCTCTTTTCATTTTCGACAGTTTAGAGGATGCTTTTGAATTTCAAATTCCGGATCTGTACCCGTTTCTGGTTCTCTGTAATTGTAAAATGATCGAATTTCTATGCGTCTTTTTTTTTTCTTTTTCATTTTTCATTTGTGACAGTCTCTGATTTTTCTTCTGCGATTTGATTCTTGATTCGATCCTCTGTTTGGATTGGGGCATGTGATCGAGTGGTGATTGGTGGTACGAAATTCTTATTTTTGTGCTGATTAGTCGAATTAAAGTTTTTTTTTTTCTTTTGTGTGGTCAGTTTGTGAACAGAGATTCGGATTTGGCTTAATCTTGAGAAGGGTAAATCGCCTACCATAATCGGCTGGATCCTTTGTAATCTTTGTCAGAATTTTCGTTTTCTTAAGAGTTAACAGAATTTAATCGACGTGGGATTTTCCAATTTACGACATGGAATCCTTCTAGGTGCTGCTACCAATATAGTACACCCAAATACTTGAGGATCTTTTTAGTTTTCTAGTTCAAGGACATTGCTGACCTTTTATTTTATGTTCTTTTCATTCCGCAAATGTTATAGGCGAATATGTAGCAAATGTTTTCTTTCTATCATTTGCTTTAATTTTACCCTTCGAGTGATGGCTGGAGTTATGGCTCTAAATCTCCCAGTCTCAAGCATTTTTCACCATGTGGATATTTTTTTTTTTTTTTATAAACAACCGCGGGTGGGGATTTGAACCTTTGACGTTAGTGACGGAGCACAATTTGGCTTGGCACCATGTGGGTGAGTTCACACAGTTTAATGGGATTGCATATTTTATCAGATAGTCTAAGAAAGCAAATTTGGTGGCTTAAATGTTCTTTGCATTGTTGTTCTTAACATTGTTTCGGATTTCAACAAATTTCCAGTTTCTTATAAGGTGTAGATTGATAAATGTTGGTTTTCTTGAATGTTATCAGATCTAGGAAATGTTTTATGAAGTGGAACTAGTGAGAGATGTGGAAATCACAGTGGAAAAGGAAAAGAGAGATGCTCACAACTTCCAGAGGTACATTATAACATGTTTATTAGAAAACTTATTGAAGGAGAAGGCCAACAAAGACCATGGCTATTTTCTTTCTGTTACTAGCTTGAAGAGCATAGGCAAGGGAGTTGTTAAGAATGAGTCTCAATGTGTTTCGTTCCCCATTACCTTTATTTGCCGAACCTTTTTTCCTTTTGAGGGGGAGATCTTACATGGAGTTGTTCGTCACATATTTCAGCGTGGGTTACTCTTAAAATGTGGACCGATCAAGTACGTGTTTCTTTCAGCTCGTAAAATGCCAACCTACCATTATGTTGGTGGTGAAAATCCTGTATTCACAAGCAAAGAATTTGCAACGATTGGAAACGATGTCGTTGTACGGTTTAGTGTGCTTGGTGTGAGATGGATAGAGAAAAGAGGATGTATCAAAAAAGAGTTTGTGATGCTTGCTAGCTTAGAAGGTAACAACTCACTTGGACCTATTTCGTCTGAGTCGGATGAGTTTGACTTGTAAATTTAGAACACAAACCACAAACTTGGGAATGTTTCACTGTAATATATTCTCTTACACAGCTTGCTTTATTTCTTCCTTCCCTTCGATATCTGTTTGATGTTCTTCTTTTGTCCATGATAATTCAAGATTCTTGTGGAATGCTAATTTGAATGTCTTGCATTAAGGACATTTAAGGTCTGGATGGTTTAAATCTTAGTTGGAGAATAGATATTTGCAAAACAGTATTGGACTTTTGAGTTTGTATTCAAGATCTTAATAGGGTCGATATTGGCAATATTCTACTTATAAAGTCAATTGTCTTGATGAACAAAACTGAGAGAGGGGGAGAGAAGTTCTTTAGGTTGAAGATGATGGCATATTAAATATATGTTCAACTTGGCTAAGTGTATCACGTTTGTAGTAAAACTGTGTCATTATTGGTTAAAAAAAAGATGAATGAGTTTTTAGAATCTTTGACTTCAAATAAAAAAGAATTTACTTAGAACTGTCTACATTTTGTATGAGTTTATTTCGAACCCAAATATTGTAGGGTCAGGGCTAGTTGCAGGGCTAGTTGTCCTATGAAATTAGTCGTATAAACTGGTCTGTACACTTATAGATAAAAAATATAAAGAAGAATTTTTTTGGATGTTATCTTTTTTTAGTAACTTATATAACAAAAGTCTAATGTTGGTATTTTTTTTTGCTTGTGTATTCATAATTATGCTTGATTTTGCTTTATTTTGCACTTTTGTAATATTCATTTTGATTCTTATATTTTATATTTATTTTGATTCTTATATTTTATATTTATTTTGATCCTTATATTTTATATAAAGTGTGATTGCTTTGGTCCCAATTTTTTCTTTTTTTGGTTTCTCATTACAATTTCATCACAAAAACGACTCTCATTAAGCATCCATAACCTTATAGTAATAGGAACATTGACTTATATGGCAACTTTGTTAAAACTACAAAAATCAAAATAGACATTTTCAAATCAAATTGAATAAAAATTCCAAATACAAATGAAAGTGAATCAAAGTGAAAGTAGAAAATAAATAAATAAAAAAAGAATTGTGATAAATACATAAGTATCTCAATACCACTTCAAAACTCTTTTATATACTTTTTTATTTAATTCTTACACTATTTATCTTGATGAGCTTATTTTTTTTATTTACCATTTTTTTTAAATATCTTGATGAGCTTTTATATTGTATATAATCAATTAAATCATAGCTTATAAAGTTAACATATCAAATCTAAGAAATAAAAAACAATGATCATCATCTATCTCATAATCTCAACATATATATAAGGCAACAGAAATGTTGTTTTATTTCTTTGAATTTCGTAATTGGTTATTTATTTTTAAGAATACAACATTACAAGAGTGAAGATTGTCCGTTGACTGCCCTTTCATTCATATTCATTTTTCCTTATTTAAGGTTGAATTGGATCATTCACATAAATCAATATAAAGTAAGGTCAGACTAAAGATTTAAGCTTGGGAATTGGGATCTTCCTCTTTCTTGTATTTCTTCCCATTTCGGAGCTCCGGCGAGAATTTTCAGGGTTTTATTCCAATGTCTACTGCTGAATTCGCCGTCACTTTCAAGGAAGCCGGTCGATCCGTCATCGCAACTCGCCGTCCATGGCGGGAATTCCTAGACCCATCAGCTCTCAGCCTTCCTTCTTCCCTCTCCGACGCTACCACTCGGATTTCTCATAACTTGACCCGTTTCCTTTCCAATTACTGTCTTGTCGTCTTGCTCCTCATTTTTCTTGGCCTCATTTACCATCCATTTTCCATGATTGTCTTCTTATTCGTCTTTGTTGCTTGGTTCTTCCTTTACTTTTCTCGCGATGACCCAATTAGGGTTTTTGGTTTTGAGTTGGACGATTTGGTTTTAGTTATCATTCTTGGATTGGCTACTGGTTTGGCGCTGGCTTTGACTGGGGTTTTTGTGAACGTGCTGATTTCACTTGCAATTGGGGCTGTGGTGGTTTGCTTGCATGCGGCTTTGAGGAGTACTGAGGATCTTGTTGGGGATATGCAAGACCCTTTTGGGGATGCCCTTTTGGAGAGTCCAAGAGGTGATTACAGCGGTATCTGATTGAATATGTGGGTTTATCCCGAGATTTAACCATTTGAACTTCTGTTTTTCTTTTTCAATTGGTTTAGTAATAGAAGTTTCATAGTTTGTGGTCTATATACTGGTATTTTTAGATGAAATGTACATTGCAGAACACAATGAATTGCAGAAAAGTATTCATGTCCATTATGCTCATGATCTAGTTTTTTGTGCATTGTTGTTTTGAATTGAAATTAGTAGTCGCTTGGGTTGTTATCATTGTTGTGTGTTTCCCAATTTTGGGACTGAAATGGATTGTTGAGCGAACAAATCATTGCTTTTCATTTCTTTTGGGTTTTGATCACATGAAAATTTTGCCTTAAGTTTCCTACTTATGAGCATGTTTAACATTTAAGAAAGATAGAGTTGAAAGGATGTCACGAGACCCAAATGTGAGTTTTCCTCGTATTGTATGCTCGATTCTGTTTGGATTAGTTGACCATGTTATCTCATTTTATTGAAGAAGAAAGAAGTTGACCCTCTATATTGAGGCCTGTTGTATAACTTGCAAGTGGGAAACGTGTGAGATGATGCATGAAATGTGTTTATTTGATCTCTTATTGAACACCATTGTTTAAGTGAGCACAAATATTTGTGAATTTTCCAGGGTGATAACACTTCCGACCATAAGATAGAACCATCACAAAATCCTTGGCCGAGCTGCCCACAGATATTTGTATTAGTTCAACGTTTGTGGTTGTATGTCGCCACAGTTCTACAATGTCATGTAGATGCAATGTGGAGCTCACTGGCTGACCCTTGAATGAGATTTCCACCTGTAAATATTGAGGAAATGTTATTACTTTATAGCTATATAATCTGACTCTGTTTCTTGAATGTTTGAACTGTGCATAGATTTTAGTTCATTTTGACATGGATGCCTTCATGCTTGCATAGAGTGACATGTAGAATCTTTTTAGATCTTTCAAACAGAAGAAAGCTAATGTAACTAAGGGGAAGAAGATGGGTTATTACCTCAATCTCACTAGCAAGGCCTAGTTTCTTCGCAAGATATTTCTGGATAAATGACACGGGTATACTGCCATTGCTGTGTATTGAAGATCAAAAGCAAAATCGAACGTGAAACTTATTAATTTACTCAACATATGCAAGAAATAGGGGCAGGACAGGGGAGGGGAGGGCAGTTGCTTTGGTTTGCTTATTGTCAAATGGGCTACTATTACTGTAGGAAATAGAACTAACCTGACCCTCAAGTAGTTTGAGGAGATCTGAGGCAAAGGCTCATTTCCTTCCCTGTTAAAGTCAATTAAAAGTTCTTATCAACGTTTGGTCATTCAGAGGAGTGGAATAATTAACAGAAGCGTTCTTTTTCTTGTTCTAAAGTTACTAAATTCTCACTGGTGATCAGAAGCAACTAGTGCAAACCATATAGGACTTGATGACTTGTTGCATTGTCTATCTGCATCAGTGTCACCTAAAGGATCCTGCAATTTACCAGAGGATCTGTTGCCCCTAGCTAATCTTCTTTCCCTTGAAACATCCTGCAATTTTCCATGTTCAATAGAACCTGACGTTCCATAAGGTGCACTTTCAACTCTTTCCATAATTGGCCTGTGACCATGTTCTTGAACATTACAATAGTTATCATCAATCTGGATTGTCTCTGCCTTAGCGAGAGTATCTTGTATCTTACAATCATTTGAGCATGTTTCACTTGCTTCCTTTTTATTGAAATCATCAGTTATCATTTCCATTACTTGGCCATTGTTCTGCTTATTTTGATCAAAGATGAGTTTTGTGTGATCAATCATGGTGGAGAGGCATTGTTGCTCTGCGAAGCTCTCTTGTGCTGTAGATGTCGACAGCATTTTCGTTGTTGCAGAGTTAGAAGTTGTGTACGTATTGTCAATCTCTAAAGAAGAAACCGATCTCTCTTTTCTTTTGGTAGGCAACAAAACTGAGGACGAGGACGACGACTGCATTTTCTCAGGTTCCTTCTCCTTCCTCCCTTTACAAGGAAATATCTTTTCCCTTAAATCATCCATTGTGTGGTCTGCCCTGCATATTTTCAAACCGAGCACTGATTGTATTTTAGCTCTAAATTTAATTAAGGATGTTTTAGTATAAAGGGCAAGTACCTGAGTTTCTCCAAAGGCACACCCCCTAAATTTGTGTTGCAGACAGGACAACCCTCTAATTCCTCTTCAGCTATCTTCTCATATATACAATCCCTACAAACTAAAACACAATCCAACATCTGTTTATATAACATTTTAGCATAGTAATCATTACAAACAAGAAAAAGAGACAATGGTTGAATGTTTGTGAATTACATGTGTGGAGGCATTCAGATATGGTGGTAGCATTAGTGAACAAGTTATGGCAAAGAGGGCATGTCAAGCAACCCATGAGCTTCTCAGTGGGTAATTTCACTGTCGCGGTCGCCGTCGCCATTGGGCGGAAGAGTGGTGGTTGATGGGGAGGCAATAAGTGGAAGGGGGTTGTGTTGTATTGTTGTGTGTAAAATAAAATAAAATAATAATAATAATAATAATAAAAAGGGAAAAAAGAGGGAATTAAATTAGGAAAAGGATTAGGAGCATTTTTCTCGTGGGTAAGGAGTTGGGCTTTTGTTTAGGAAATGTTTGTTTTTTCCTTTTTCTTTGTGGACAACGTTGTAACGTCCGTTCCGCCTTCCGCTCTTCTTTCATCATTTGTCCCCTCTTATTTCCTTCTCCATTATTTAGTTTTTAACACTTTTTTTTCTTTTTTCTTAATCCTCTCTTTCTCTCTCTATATATTATATAATATGCCTACAAATAATATATATATGTATATTTCTTTCTGTGCATAAACAATATATATGTTTTTTTTTTTTTTGTGTTTAATTACAACACAATAATACTTAAATGAGCATAGTTCAATTCTTCTAGAGGTCTTTTTTTTTTTTTTTTTTAATTTAGAAGATGAAGTCTCTGGTGAGTGGACTAGGATATGTTTCATTCTCCCACATGAAGTATTCACACAATTTCTTCGCTCATTCCCTCATGAGTTTGAACACTGAAAGAGCATTTTTTTTCTTATTTTCTTTTTCTTTACTTTGAGTGGGATTTTTTTTTTTTTTTTTAATTAATAAAAGACTATTCTGGGTGATTTTGGATCAAAAGGAATGATGAATCCAATGAATAAGAGCAAAAGAAATAGGGTCTTGAGGGACTAATGGAAGGGAATTGGGCCCTTGGGCCTAAGCTTCACCTGGCCTCGACCGAGGAGGCCAACTAAGCTAGGGGATTTTTTAGGCCTGAAGATCAAGGAGACCTACTTGGCCACGGGGTTTGGGTTGGGCCTTCGACCCAACCTTTCCTTAGCCTCGGCCTTGGTCACTAAGGCCGAGGAGGCCTACTTGACCATGTGTGTTTGTGTTGGGCCGAACCTTTGGCTTGATTGACCCCAGCTCCTCTGCCTCAGAGGTATAGGCCGAGAAGCCCAACTCTTGCTTAAGCACGCCCCAAGCCCAAGAATCCCACATAGAAATCAATTAGGAAATCAAATATCAGATTACAAAGCGAAATAGGAGAAGTCCCAAGGTCATCCTTTCTATGAATAAATCATTATAGTCTCATGTGAGGTAACTTGAATTCTATTTGCAAACTTTAAGTTTTCACACTTTTTTCACACTCTGACTTAAGCATTGTGTGTGGCAAACATCCACATTGATATACATGTTTTCTCTTTTACAAGTTTCTTCAAGTTGTTGTCACGTGTAGGGTAGATGCAACTATTCGCTGTTCGAACTCTGACATCAACAAGGCCAATACATGAAGTTACTAATATTTTTCTATTGACATTTAATTTTTTTAGATAAATATTATTGACATAGGGACAACGTGAATTATCACATTACATCCTAGGAAGACTATCAATCCTTAAAAAGAAAGATTTAAACACTATATCTCACAAATAAAAATAAATGTCTTAACCGCTAAGTCGTGTTTCACGTTAGACACATTTTATTTCTAAATGGTTGATTTTTATAGCTAAAATCTTAATCTTCTAAAAATTAAAAGCCATTAAGAGTATCATAATTAGTCAAGTATTTGCATTTTATAACTAAATTTGACATTTTTCACTGTGATTTCAAGTTCCAACATTTATTTTTACAAAATAATGATAAATATAATAATACAAAAATAAAGATACTGAAATTATACACGACATGATTCGATTTCTTTGGCAGAAAACATGGGAGTGATACAAAAGGAGACTAAAGATACGCAAAATTATAACATAAAAATAACATTAATCTTTATAATATAAAACGTTACATATCATATATATATATATATATTTGCAATAATATGTTCGTATTAATAAATATTTTTTTTCCGAAAAAAAGTGTCCCCATTAATATTTTAAAACCTATTTGTGAGTTATGTAGTTGCATTATTAAAATATTTCCTCCACTTGTGTAAATTAAATAAATGGTAGAAATAACATTATACAATATATACTCTTATAATTTATTATATAAATGGAGGGCGTCAGATCCAAGAAATCAGTGAGATGGAAGGAAGCAATTGAAGTTGTTGTTTGGCCATTTAATTTTAATTTATATATTGGAAAACACTAGCAGAAGCATCCATACCTATTAATTTCATAAATATGGGTTAAGATTACATATTTACGAAGTTTTAAAATCATATCGTATTATAACATCAAAGTCGAACAAAATAATAATAATAATAACACATAAAATGTACTATCAATTTCGTAGTAATCACCTTTTTCATACCGTATAAGAAAATGCTTCGATTTAAGTTACTAACAAATGATGACTTAGTGTGTGATCATTTTAAAAAGTTTTCATAGATTTAAATTAGATTATTCGAAAGTGATTTTTGATGGTTTAAAAATGCTAAAATTGTTTTGAGTAATTTAGATGATTTTAGTGTAAACACTAATGATGCGCCCACGTTGAAGAGATTGTATGTGCTAAATTTACCGTCCAAACAAGAGAAGATTCATCTTAAAATTGAGAGAATGCTCTTGAAGATTAGATGTTAAATTTTAAAAAATATGATATCCAAAAACTTCGTAAACTACTTATTATGCAATATGTAAAAGAAAGTTCGTTGACACCCTAATTTTAATACAAAGTTTTGAGTTTATAAACATTTTATAAAAATAGTTTTAAATAAGATAATTTAATAGAAAGATCGTTTTAATAAAAAAAAAATTCAATCACCATATGCAAATATATAATAATGCCACTTCAAAGCTTACAAATTTGAACTAGCACGTTGAACTCGATATGTTTGACCTAATTTATAGTTAGTATTGTAATGTAAATGTTCTTACAAATGTAACCATTGTGAAGTTTATTCCTCAATCTTTAGGAATTTTTCTAAAATAAGGATGGTCAATTTATTCGGTTTGATATACATTTTTCTTTATTTAAAAAAAAATGTTTTTGTCTTCTTCTTTAGATCTTGTAGCCTCTTTTTTCCTAACAAAGCATCGGGTAAGATCAGAAGGTACGGTACATCCAAATATCTCAATTTATATACCTTTCTCTTATCATAATAGCCCTACTGCTATTTAATCCTGTTCTATATATAGTATTACCCATATGTTGGTTTTGGAGTTGAATTAAACATTAAAATTATTTTCATTTTAAATTATTCTCTTTCATTTTATGCGATGATCAACACTCCATCACAACATCCGAAATAATATATTCAAGAAAACTTTGTCCTACTATATTTATATAGTTCTAAAGAATAATAATGAATAAAAATAATTGCAATTTTTTTGACAAAAATAATTGCAATTTTTTTGACAAAAATAATTGGATTTTTTTTTTTGTGTGTAAAATCACTAAAGATTTGATTAGAACTAGATGTTTATCTAAAACATTATTTATAATAATTCACATCAATCTATCAATTCCAACAAAAACCTGGATGACAGTTATTCCACCCTTCTTATCTCCACCCATTATTAATCATAATCATACTATTAATTAAAGCTCACCATAATTTTAGTAATCTTAACAAAAAAAATTAAAAAAAATAAATATATAACTATCAAAATTTGGTATCATATTAAATAATTTTTTTTGTAGTTTTATTTTCTTTAAGAAAACTAGCATACGCTTTTTTTTACTTTTTATCTTTAATATGAAAGACTAAGAAAGGCTAAGTTCTCTTCCCCCACCCCCCCCCCCCCCCCATATATATAATATTAACAACATGTGAATATTATTGATATTAAAATAGAGATCAATAGTTAAATAATATTTTGTTGTAATGACCCTTTTACCCCTCAGCTGTTGGGTTAGTCTTGGGCAAGCTACAACAACTTAACTCATAATAAACATATAATAAATCAAACATCTTCATAAGCATCCACATGCTCATGTTCCCCCAAAGAATAATAATAATAACTTTTCTTTACCTAAAAAAACAAAACCCTAATGGCTTCCACACCTTTAAAATCATTACAATATATGCAATAATTAATATATATGGAAATCAGAAATTGAACACAGATGGGTACCTTATTTTAGCCATAATTAACTATACAATATACATTAAAAAAAAAAAAAAAAGGAATCAAAACAATCTTTAACAACCAACCAACACAAAAGAAAACAAAGCTAATAATAATAACAATAATAATAAGAATAATAATTAAAAGAAAGATCAAAGCATATAAAAAGCAAAGCCCATTATAGTTCTTTTTTTCTTTTTTTTTTTTTGGTAATAATTAAACAAACATTTTAAAGCAAAACAAACAAACAGCCAGACAGAGTACTAGGAGAGAGAGTTTATTTTTTTTTTCCTTGTTGGCTATTACAAATTAATTAATGTCCCAAATCTCTTTTAATATCTATATACGAATCATAAAACATTAAAAATTAAAATTTTTTTTAAAAAAAAGTACAGATATTGCAATCAAACAAGATCCATATGCTCGATCCATCTGTCTTGCCTCCTTCTTTGTTGCTTAATTATGGGTCGACCAAATCATGGAACCACCCTCTTTAGCTTCTGCTTTTGCATTTTTCCATTGCTCTTGGGGCTGAAATTCAAATTAACTAACTTTAGGGGTTTAAAAGCAAAACTTCTTTCTTTCTTTCTTTTTTTCTTTTATATATCTCTTTATCAAACCCTTTTTTTTTAATTATTATTATTATTATTATTATTATCATAAGGTTTTTAATTCCTTTGGGATTTCAATGTACTTTCTTTATTGAATGACACTTTAAAAAATTTGATCATGATGAAATGTACAATATCATGGACCCCATAATTCAAATTCTTTAATATATGCACTTATAGGGTATGGTTTAATTTGTAAATTGCCATTAATTATCTCATGACTGATCAACAAATAAATAGATGATAAAATTGTTGAATATATTTACAAATATAACAGTGAAAGATCCTGATAAATATTTATCAGTGTTTATTACTAAAACGATAGATGTCTATCTGAGTCTATCATAATTTATTTCAAGTAAAAAGTAAAATTTTGTTAAATTTATAAATAAGTTGACTCAAAATTTACTAAGATCACTTGAGATAATATACATACCAAGTCCAATAGCTTCTGATCCTTTCATTATCCTTAAGCGCTTGCATGAATCAACAAACATCCTAAAAAAAAGTGGATTAAAATGTAATTAATATTGGGATTAGGAGAGAATAATTAATGAATGTAAAAATATAATTGTGGGGGGTTGATTGGTTATGGAGATAGGGGAAGGATTTAGTTGGAATAACAACTTACTCCCAAGGTACATCTCCAACCAGCATCCAATCACCATCCTTATCTTCATAAGTTGGCACATACTCAGAGCTGTTCAGAAGATCCATCAACTTGCTTTCATTCATGAAGTCTATCATTCCTTGGGCCCCATAGTCACCTTTACATTTTATTATTAAACATTATCATTAACACTCCCCCCAAAAAAATGCTAATTAATTAATTCAAAACATATAATAATTATTTTGAGAAATAATAATAACTATAATAATAAAGCATTATCATAGCTAGGCTGTAATGTGCCTTTGATAATGATTCCAAATGATCCCACATATTCTGGCATCAAGGATTCTTGTGTTTCCAGATCTAACCTAATTCATTTCATAAATCTCTCTACCATGTTTAAAATAGTATAAATAAATTAATTAATTAATGAAAATACCCATATTGAAAATAATGTATTTTATGTGAGATAACTAAGAAGTGCAAATTAAATATTTCTAATAAACCATCTCACTTTAATATTATCTCATTAATATATAATTTAATAAAGTAATTAATCTCTTTTTGTAAAAAAAAAAAATTAGTGACTAAAGGTTTGATCTCATCTTCACAATTACTAAGAAAAAAAACTAACCGGCCATGGTGAAGGAGCTGAACATCTTGGCCAAGGCGTTCGAGAGCTCTTGGTAGCTTTTGTACATCTTCAGGTCGACCTTTCGCAGATAAGGCGCCCCATCCATACAAACTTTGACAAACATAGCTGAACCGCCGCTGCTTACGCCTTTTTCTCCAGCATCAGGGCTCTTTTGAGACATCGCATTCTTCCGGTAGGATCGCACGGGTGGCCATCCCACAACTTGTGCCCTAAAATATTCACCCATATACTATCAAACAACATACTTAAAAAAATTATCGTAATTTATCAGCTTAAAACTTCTGAGTTAAATAATAATCAGAAAGGATAACGATTATCCTCGACATCGGGAAGATAGAAAGAAACATACTTGGCAGGTGGCTTTGCAGGATCTTTAGAGGTTATGAGATTCTCCTCATCAGTTGAAGTATCATTATTCTGTGGAGTCAGATCGACGGTAACTCCAGCCTTAGATTGGATATTGAGTTTCAGATCAACGGTTTCAGAGAACCCTCTTTTTCCATTAGCTTTTGGAGTCTCCGGCTCGGTGCCACCGCCACCGCCGGGAAGGCCGAGACAGAGATCAGTTTCCAGCATGTTGACCATTTTGCGGCTAACCTCCATGGAAAATTATTGTTCCGGTAATAAGGTAGAGAAAATTTGAGAGCTTTTTAATTTGGCTTGCCACTTTCTTGATCCTCTCTTTTTTTATGTTATGATATAATTTGGAAATTTGGGTTTGGGGGGTGTTTGAGGAGAGAAATAATATTAAGGTGCGTGGAAGTTTGTGTAGCGTGTGGTTGCATGTGCATGTCTTATCAAACTCCCTCACTAATGGGATACTTCCACGTGGCGAAATATAGGACCATTGATCTTGGACTTCCCCTAAGACTCATAAAAATATATAATATGTGATTTTATTTGGGCAAGTTGTGGTTGGTTATGGAGGGAGCCAGGGTAACATGGTTTTGCCTCCAATTATGATTCATCTTATCTTTCTCTTCTAATTCCAATTAGTCAACCATTAATCACATGTACTCAACTCCACCCAAGCTTTGAATGTTACACACACACACCCTTTCTTTTCAAATTAAATCTCTCTCTAGCTAGTACACATAATATCATCTCCAAATCATGATATTAATTAACAACCATTCTTTGTATCAGTACCACCAAAAACATTGAACCAAAGAGAATTTTGTATTGATTTTTTAGCTGTTTAAAAATGTTTTTTTCACTTTAAAATACTTCTTCTAAGTAATTATTGAAAAACCAATTCAAACATACCACTCTATCTCTAAAGAGTCACGAATGGACAAAAGAATCTCCCGTTACCGAGAATTTATAATAATTTGGTGAAGCAGATATATAAAGATTCGATTGGCTTAAAAGATGAAACCAAAGATTATATAAGCAACAAACAAGCAATGAAAGAATAAATGGTTAACCATTTTCCAATGACATTTATGCAATTCATAACACACTAGGATGGACTAAAGTTGTTGTTGAGTGATTTCTTACTTTTATCTATTTTAATTTATATAGTACTTATAAACACCTATATTAAAAAAAAATATATTCAATAAGGTTACGAACACAATGACTATTCTCATGATAACTCTTAGATATGGATTGAAAATGAGTGCCTCTAATTATAACTAATAGATATCAATTCAATTTGTATTTTTCTTTTTCATACATCCAACGATGCAAAACTGTCAACCACATCGTGACGACCTCCTCAAATAAATGTATTATGGTTCATGATTATTTTACAAGTCCATGTTAGTCAACGCATCTCCAACAAGTGACAATAATCTTGATCTCTTACTTTAGCAAAATCCCAACACACAAACTGATCATATACTCTTAAAAAAGTAATTGTTTTAGATCTCAATTACAAACACAACAATCTCAAACGGATAAAATGTTCATTTTAGTCTATCTATTTTTCCACAAAAACGCATAGATGTTTTCATCAGCAAGAGACGGCGTAAAACATTAGGGCCGAAATATCAAGAAGGGTTGATTGAATAGAAGAGAGGAGGTATGTTTAAATTTAGGGTTATAAAGAATATGGTGGTAAGTTAGAGACAGGTCACATCTAAGAAGAGAGAGAGAAGGAAACATTTGTAAAGGTAGCAGGTAACCTTGCCCTGTCAACGTCGCTCTCTCAAATTAAAACTCAAAGCCCCTCAATTGCTCTCTCTCTCTCTCTCTGTTTTAAAGCTTTGATACATATACATATATACATATCCACATTCACAATGCTTCCTTCTCTAACTAATCCTTCATTAAATCTCTGATGTGAATGCTTTCCTAACCACACGTACGTCTTCTCTTTCATCAAACACACTACTCCCTAAACCCCCACTATATCTCCCACTCATTCACTTACATATATATCTTTTATATGTGAGTCAAAATCATGTAATGTTACTTATAAAAAACTAATGTTTCTCGTCCTTATGTATGGTTATGGTTATCCTCCTCTTCCCAAGCAGCTCTCCCCTTTCTTATCTCTCTTCCTCTCAGCCATGATCTCAAAGTACAAAGCTTTAATAACGGATGTTTGAAACGTTGAGTTGATTAGATATTATAGTCTATGCATTATAATAGTTTGTATTTGGGGTGGACTTTTTTAGTCTCAATATAAAATAGTAAAAATAGTTACAAAATTGGAAACACTAATAATTATAATTGAAGTCTCAAACATAAAATGAGCTATAATACCCAATTGAAATTCAAACACCCCCTAAGTTCACCTATACTCCTAACTAGTGTAATATCATGTAATTTACTCCTAAATGGTGTTCATCATTCATATTGTTTAGACTTTGATACATCAAATTCATATCTAGCTAACCCACATGATCAACAAAATAACACCGTTGGGAGTGAGGGAAGAATATATACTTACAACTACTCAAAGTAGAATATATACTTACAAATTGATTCTTATGTGGATTCCAGATTGCATTTATATATTTTATGCATTTAACTAAATTGTTCAATCATTATTCAGCATGAGTGTCAATTTTTTTTTGGAACATCTTAATTCTTTTTTAGTGTGAGTGATGAGGAGGGGATGCATAAAAATGGGTGTATCTCAAGATGCACCCGAGTATTATCCTTTAAGATTTTAGGTATATAGTAATGATTTAATAGTGGGTACGACTATTAATTAAATTTATCCATCAATTTAAGCTTTTGGGTTGGAGTGGTAATTTTAACATGATGTTAGAGTATAAGGTCTTGTGTTTGAATACCTAAAAGGTCATTTACATCTCTAATTAATGTTGATCTCTTCTTGATGTTGGACCTTTACTCTACCAATTTATAAGTTCACGAGTGAGGAGAGTACTGCTAGTATATGTATGTATGTATGTGTATGTATGTATGTATATCTTGATGGAGGGGTGTATGTGGAAAACATAAAACCAAAAGTGACGATAATTAGAAAAAAAGTTATGAAAAAACTATGCCAATTGAGGGCCACTATATGCAACATCATACGTGTGATAAAAAGATTAAATTTAGTAGACCAAATAGTAAAGGCATGACCAATGAATCTTCCCAAATGTTGTTAAAAGGTCATAGATTGAATCATTAAAAGTAGTCCTATATATTACGCTCCAACCAAAAGTTTCAAACAAACATTGTCATTGAATTGTTTCGTACATATATTTTTTTTTTGAATAAAACTATGTTGTAAGTCATCTAGACAACACCTTTATCTAAACCAAAGAATATTGTGTGTGTTATCGTATGAGTATAAATGAAAATCCGAATTTTACCATTATTATTTTTTTTATGTTTGAGAAAAAAGAGATATATATATATTGTTAGACATAGTATAAATGATGGTTGTAAGGTGTATGAATAGAAATGGAGACATAATTAAAGTGGAGTTATTAGGGTTAATTGAATGGAGGGGCAAATAATAAATGAAATGTGTAGGGATGGAAAAATAAATAAGAAAGAATCTGGACGCACCATAACAAAATATTCCAAATGTTGGTAGAAGTTGAGACAATGGTACCGTGGGTGGGGCTGACCAGGACACCTCCTTTGCCTTTGAGTGTTTTAGTCAATATACATTACACATAACATTTTTCTTATCAATATCATATAATAAATTCAAACGTTTTTTACTTTTATGCCCCTCCTATTCTTTCTATTTATTATTCAAGTCAAAGACTCAAAACTAACACCATTTTTCTTCTTTTAATAACTTCCCCGTAATTAAACACTGGAATTAGTACTTTTAAGCCTAATAATTATGTGTATAACAACATCAAGATGCAATTAGTATAATAAAATCTATGATAGACTCTATTATCAGAGACATAGTCTAGACTTTAAGAACTAAATCCAATTAAACTTTGGTATAATTGCACTCTTCATACAAAAAAGATTGTAGCTCGATAGGTACTTGAATTGTCGACCACGAATTCGGTAGATCAAGTCTCCCAACCTTTATTGTATTGCAGAGGGAAAAAAAAATCTGATTTTCATGTATATTAATTCCAAGGGTCCCTCAAGCTTTAATTTCGCTAATTGCTAGATGAATATAGATTGATTAAAGAGTCTTAACTAAATTAAGCTTGGTTTCGTTGCTCATTTATATCTTTGATTATAAAGTTACGTTATAATAGTATTATGGTTTTCATATACTTTAGTGTTAGTTGTTTATTTTTAATTTCTCAAAAAAGAAAATTTCTATCAACTTCCCTCCATAAATTTTTCGGATTTTATTTCTCATGCATGAAAATTATTATTGTTATTATTTAATGATAAAAATTAACTTCAATCCAAATAAGATCCAATAAAAATAACTATAATAAGATTTATTTTGAAATTACACCAACTAAATTTAGATATTTGTTTACAAAATTCATTATTTTAGTCTAATAGGTTCTGTTTGAACTTTAAACTAAGTCTAAACTATTGTATAATATTTGTTTTAGTGGTGAGTTTTGAGAACTGTAATTAAGAACCAAATGCATTATTTATAAATAAATATAATGTTTATCATTTAATTTTAAACTAAAACTATATATAACGTTTTAAATAGGATACATGTATATATCAAACATGGGTTTAATCAGGCCGATACATTCATCAAAACCCTTAACCCAAGTGTCCTTCATTGAATATTGATTAACATGAGATTTGGTCCTAATTAAGAGAATCAAACCTAGTTATAGTTCATATTCAACTAACAATCCTTTAAGTTTAAGCTCTGTCTTGGGAAATGGGTAGAAAAAAATAATAATAAAATGAAGAATGATATTGTATTGGTAATATTTTGAAAGGTTAAGAATTTGTCAAAAAGAAATATATATATATATATATATAGTTATGTGTAATTGATGGTCAAATCAAATTGGTGGTTATGGCGGCGGGAACATCAAATTCATCGAATCTTTGAACATAATTGACGTATGAGTTGTGCTGTGTTTCTCTTCCTCAAAAATTCCTATTTGATAATGACAACTGGCAGATCTGTTTTCCCCCTTCAGAACCGACATTGTTTTTGGGCTCTTATTATCGTTTCAGCCCAATCTTCTTCAGGCCCAGCCCAAAAATCCGTCATATGGCTATATAAAGGTTTTTTTTAAAAAAAAAAAAAACTTGATGGTAGTTATAATTATACTCTCAAATTTTTAATTGTAAAAATTAAGCTTCTAAACTTCTACAAAGTTGTTAAAATTGGATCCTTACCCTAATAATAGTCATAGAATTTGACTTATAAATAATAAAAATTGAACCCTTCAACTTAAACAAATGTTAAAATTTAATACAATTATGTAAGTTTTTGGAGAGATGTAATTTGATCCATTTTTAACACATATAATTTGACCGCTCAATTTTTAAAATTAAAAAATTTAAAAGTATAATTGCAACTCCCCTTTGTTTTAAGAGTGGTTTTTGTAATTTGCAAATTTATTTTAACAAAGGCTAGACAAGGACTAAGACTTTAGGAATTAGTAAAATTTTTGGATAAATGTTTTAACTTACTCTCCACATTTCTTCTAATACATCCATTTCATACAAAAAATTAAATGTCTACCAAGACAATATACCTATTTCAAATTGAACAAATATAGAATCCAAATAATTAAACACAATTAATTAATTCAATTAAAACACTTTCATCAATCATCAAACTAAAATCATTTTGTACTATTTTTTTTTTTTAAGAAAAAAAAACCAACTCAATTAAACGCGTGAAAAAAGGAATCTATATAAACAAAGAAAAATAGATGTTTAAAAAAGAAGGGTCCACACAATCAAAAGGGAGTGTGTGTTGGGATAGTGGGCTGGGCTGAGAGCCCAACAAGTGGCCTTAAAAACCGCAAAAAAGAAATAGGCATAATTATTGTGATAATTAATTATATTAATATTAAGGATTTGATTTGGTGACGTGTCATAGGGAGATGAGGACAAGCAGGTAAGGGGTTCCAACTTCCAAGTTAATGAATGGGATTTTATATGATGCGGATGGGGTCCAACCGTACCTCCCGTGTGGCTTCGTGATTCTGAATGGGACCCGCTTTTAAGTTGTACAGTTTCCACCTCAGACCGCCACACATGCAACCCTTACCACGACCCCACACGTCATCTCTCCCATTATCCACGCGCTTTTAGCCCATGTGCCACGCGCTACATATTCTCAATATATATATATATATATATATATTTTTTTTTTTTTTTTTTTGACAATATGATATTTTAAATAGTTGAATAATGTTTAAAATAGGGTTTCTATTATTTTGGTGAAGGAATATTTTTCAAAGATTTATATCACAACTTAGTCGTTTTAATTGAAATTTATAGTTTTAATTGATTGATGTAAGAGTTAGAAATTATTTGTACTTCCAAGTTTTTTGAGACTTAGACTTAGATTTATTTTATTTGGTTAGCAAAAGGGAAAATTCCCTTTCCCATCCCAACATTTGTTCACAACCTTCAATCTTGTCGAAACAATGATAAGACACGCAGCTTTCCTCCGTTTCTCAACTCTCTTTACAACTTTTTTGAGTTTTTAATAAAATTTCATATACATTTTAAATAGTGTGTTTATTATTTATTGATAAGAGAAGTTCTAGAATTATGATTCTGTAACATATAAATAATCATAATTTAGTGTAGCTCGAACGTGTTTCTCTATTAATAGATGAAAAATGGTGAGTATCAGTGAAGATATCGAAATTTTGTTGACGGAAACTTTATAAACCAGTAAAAATAATATAAAATTGTAAGGAATGAGTTTGATCCATCATTTGGACGATGGTTGTACTAAAAATTTTAATTAAACTTTTTCATTTTTTCTTAACAAATAAAACTGTCAAGTATATATATATATATAAATAAAAAGAACAAACATAAACAAGTAAGTATATTGCCCTATTATAAATTTTTTTTTTTCACTAATATGAACTCAAATGAAATTCTTATTTCACTACTCAGGGTTACTATTGAACGTTAATATCGTGATGTTTATCGTTAACATAAATCTTCGTGATTATTGTACTAAAAGAAAGAAGAAATACAAAACTCACAGTCAGTTGTCATATAACAGTGTTTTAAGAGAGAAGAATGTAAAAAGTGAGGGCTCTTGTTGTGGAAAAAAATAAATAGGTCTGTTTTTGGTGGGATGTTCTTGATGATACATTTTGAATAATAGTATTATTGGAAAAACTTTCAGAGAAGTTGGTGTAAAATAGCATTTGCAAAGCTGTAATGCCCATAAAAGAAGATTGAGAAAATGTTTATAAAGACAATGGCTAAAGATTCAATTCAAATAAAGGGAAACACACACACACACACACAGCTGGTACACTTCAATTCAATTTTATTTTATTTTTCTACCTACTTTTCATAATTTTGGTTTTTATAATATATATATATATATACACACACATTCCTGGGTGTGATTATTAAAAATAATATTATAATAATTTACATTTTAAGAGACAAATCCCGTATGTACATGGATGTGTTTAGATCATTATTTTAATATTAACGATTTACATTTTAAGTGTTTTTTTTTCCTTTTTTTCTTAGTATCTCTTAGTATCTTGATGTGTTAGGGTGATTTTAGACCAAGAGATAATTGATTTTTATAGATGACAAAGTTAAGAAAAATACATGATGCAAGTTGAAAATGATAACTAAAAATTGAAGAGGACCTACAAAAAAGGAGTTGTTTTGGGCCATGCCTAAACCAACGCCCTAGACTAAGGGAGGTCCGACCCTTGTCAAAGGGCATGTTTCACGCATGCCCTAGCCCAAAGCAATACTTTAAGCCAAATATATAACCTATGGAGGACTTGGGTCAATCCTAGCCAAAAATAAAACCAGGCATGTCCTTTGACCCGATTGGTCATCTAATTATCCTAACGCAACTTGAAAACCCTAGAGAACAACCTAGGTTAACTTTCTTTATAAATACATAATTATAACTTCATAAGATGTAACTGAAGTCCGACTTTCAATCTCTCTCGAGCTTCCACTCTTTCACTCTTTGACTTAGATACTAGAGTGTGTGTGACAAGTACTATACTGATGTGCAGATGTTTACTATTAGTGTCAAGTGAATGTCAGATGCATTTACCTTATTTAAAATTTGACATCAATATTACACACACACATACATATATATATACACGAGTTTAAAAGATGGAAAATTTCATCAAAATTATTTTATATTTTGTAGATTTTTTTTCCCTATGAATAATCTTTTACCCTGTGAAGCCCTTTTAGGTAGAGAATGAAAAAATGAAGGGGAGGGAAAAATAAAAGCTAAATAAGAAAGATCACATAAAAAATGCACCCATGCTGGCCCATTTTCTTATTTAAGTAAAATACTTGGCATGTATCGATCCAAGTTGTACAAAAAAATTTCTAGTATTACAGTAATATATACTATCTTTATTGATTATTTATATTTTATTAAATTATTTATTAATTTATTAAATATTTATTATGTGGACTCTAAATAATTTTTAAAAGCTCATTAGTGATGATAGTATTAAAAAAAAAATCAAAGTCGGTGAAGTTTTGACACGTAACAAAAAATTTTCTTTTAATAAAAAGGAAATGTAATATATATTTTTTCTCTTTGAGAAGGATTATTCATGGAGATATAAGGCAATACTACTCCTTTTTAAAATATTAAAGAAATTATAAATTTCAACTCTTATGAAATATTTTATATTTGTTTGGTCTGTTAGAAAGTTGAATAGTTGTCTCTTTAAATAATAGGAACCTTATTGAAAATTAATCATATTTTTATCTATGTATACAATTTAATATATGAAGAATTGAAAAAGAAGAGATTAACTATTAGGATAAGCCATTGTGTTTTGTCTCTAATTAATCCAAACTCTTAAAGTTAAAACGTTTGAATCTACTTCATTTATATTTGAAGTTAGAAAGAAAACAAAAAGAGAGATTTCCCATGTTTAAAATTATACTAAGACTATCATATGTTGTCTTTTCAAACGAACAAATTATAATCTATAGCCTTAAATAGGTAGAAAATACTCTTTAATATGTTATATTTGATGCTCTTAGTTAATAGCTTAACGTTGCCTAATTTATATGAGAATGTCATGATGAACATATCTCAATTGACATAATGTTTGTACAATCAACTTTTAGGTCAGAGATTCGATTCTCTCATCTCACATATTATTAAAAAGATTATATGAGAATTACTATTTCAAATTCTATCATAGACTTTTATATTGTACGTCCTATGTTTCTTTTCATGATTATGAAAACAACTTCCTACCGTACTCGTGGATGTAGCTAATATGTCGTTAGTAAAAGTAGATATATTTGATTGTTGATTTGTTCATGGTTTCTTTATATTATTTGTTGGATTGGTGTAATGTTATACTTTTATATGTAGGAGGGAATGGAGTTAATTAGGGTTGAAATACACAAAAAAAAAAAAAAAAACAAAACAAAGATATAAGGCATGAATAGAGGCGAGACATTGGTTGAAACTTTATTAAAGTGGGAATTTTATTAAGATTATTGTTGATTCACGTAGTTGTAGATGTCGGTACATATTTAATCATCTTATGCTTTACGTTTGTTTTTTTAGACAAGACATAACCAGAAGGGATAGTAGGAACACCGACTTTATAATATGAGCTGGAATTTTTTTTAAAAAAATTAAATTAAATTAAAGTCCAAATTAAAAAGAGAATTTCCTTCTTCATATATAATAATTAATGCCTTTAATTTAATTAATTTGCTTCCTCTTTCTATATTTTGTTAATGTACTTTTAATTTTAGCTTTTCCACTAACTCTCCATTCCCATTAACAACAAACCCTAGCTGTTCTTGTAACATTCAAGTCCCACATCAAACATACAATTTTTAAAAAATGAAAAAAAAAAACATTATAATGGGGGTGAAGGACATTGTTGATTGTTGTTCTTGTTTTACTATTGCATATATTATTCCAACAACACATGTTTTTCTCATCTTTCCATGTGTGTTCTGTCTCTTATTTTTACATATCCTTATCCCATTTCTTAATTACATTTCTAATTTCCTCCCTTTTTTTCTTGGGTTTCCTTCCTTAATTTTGTACCCTCTTTCTTTTCTTGTTAGTGGGGTTAATTCTTGATTTTGATGAACTATGGGTAATTTAAGCTACTTTAGTATAATTAATAGAGTAATTAAGGCACTAGTGTTTGACACATGGAGTTGATAAAAGTCTTAACCTTTTGTTGCTTGGTTCGGAGTTCGATAACATTTTGAGTTTGTGTGTAAATTAATATATTAAATAGTTAAAAGATGAACTAGGTTTAAGTAGTTTACCATGTACTATATTTTTGTTTGTTTGGTTTGAAGAAATAATATATTTAAGTTCAATTGTATATATGTGGTTTTGTAAGTTCAGTTTAGGGTTGACATTTGTGAGAAGTATTGTTTTAGTTGATAGTTTTGGGTTGTTGAGTTACTTCTTAATCCACAAGTGAATGCATTATTAATTTAAGTTTAATTTTATATTTATATTTTTTTAAAATTACCACTAGCGTATGACGTTTTACTCGGATATTGTATCATCTAATTGTATCAATTTAGACTCTGAACTTTTATAAGTGTATCAATTTAAACTTTGAACTTATATAAATGTATCAATTTAAACCTGTCATTTATGTTTTAGTCGAACACACCTTATGAAAGTCGAGGTTTAAATTGATATATGTTTGAAAGTTCAAAGTTTAAATCGATACAATAATTAGTTTATAATTTAAATTGATACAATTTTCAAAGCTCAAGGTTTAAATTGATACAATAGTTAGTTTAGGGTTTAAATTGATACGACCTCCAAATTTTAGGGGTATAAATTAATATTTGCCCTTGTATCAATTTAAACCCTAAACTTTGAGGGTGACATAAGTTTAAACCTCAATCTCAATTTAGAACATGAATTTTCTTAAGTGAATCGATTTAATCTCTGAACTTAACATAATTGTATCAATTTAAATCTTCCATTATGTTTTATTTAGATCCACTAATGAAAGTTGAACGTTTGATTTGACACACTAATGGAATTTAGAATTTAAATTAATACAATTATTAGTTTGAAGTTTAAATTAATACAATGTTCGAAGTTAAAGGTTTAAATTAATACGATTATCAATTTATGGTTTAAATTGATTCAACTCATAAAATTTAAGAGTATAAATTGACATTTACCCTATTAATAAAATATCATTCATTAAACATATATTTTTTGTCCTAAATATTAATTCGACAATATATATTATCGACCTAAATATTTAGAATTTTAAAAAAATAATCACTGCATTACTGCATTCCCACCTCAAAATTATTAAAAAAAAACCCTGATATTAACCAACATAATAATAATAGTAATAATAAATAAAATGTCTATTTAAAAAAATATAAAAAAAAAATATTATTTGCAGTTACACCATTGAAAGGTTCCCACAAAAACATTTGAAACCATTCATTTCAAAATTCAATAACAAAGGAAGAGATATTATATATATGAAAAATATCAAAATTAAAGGAATGAGAAGAATCAGTAGCTAGGTACATATAATTAAATTTGAATCCATCAAAGTGATGTATCAAGAAAAGTCTGCCCAAACCTAACTAGCAAACCCTAAAATAATGACAAGTCAAATCAGTTCCAACCTTCATAAATTGACCAAAATCTAATTCATTATTAATACTATTTCCATATCTTTCTCCATTGAATCATCTGTTTTGAGGAAGTGCCAAGCTTTTGGCTCACCTTCCACACAGGTGTAAAGGTATAAAATTAAAATCTGATGTTTGCTCTTCATTCTTGCTCTGCCACAATCTTTTCTTTTTAAATTTTTCTTTTTCTCAACCCCCTCTCAAGAAATTAATAGCAGATCTGCCCTTGGCCAACAATGGTGAAACAGCTTAGAAATTTGTAAATAACTTTGTTTGATATATTAATGGCAAGAACCTGCCTCAAGTCCCCTTGTAATAAAGCTATGTCTTTTCATTCCCTTTGTTTCCCCTTTTTTAAAGCAAAGAGAGAAAGAGAGCAGAATTAAAGAAATAATAATAATGGCCTAATAAAGTTACCTATTTTACTAAAGAGAGGGGGAAAAAAGTTCATCTAAAAGAAAATGGGAAAAAAAAAAAAAATAATATTATAAAAGAAATCAACACTTTTCTTTCTCTTTTTTGCATATATTTATAACAGTATTTGGAAATTAAAGTAATTAAACTGTGTATTTTTTTAAAAATTATATTTGTTATTATGAAAATTGTTGAGGAAACAGTAGGTGTGAACTCCAATCTAACTTTAATAATATTATCATAATAATCAAATTTCATTTTGTGCCCAATCTCTTTCATTTAGATTCTATATGTCTATTTGGATTGAACAGCATTTTTAAAAAATAATTGTAAAATAATAAAATGACCTACTAAATTAGTAGTTGGATTAGCATCTATATTATGATAATACTTCATTTTAATTTGTTGAGAACTTATTTAATCATTTTTTCCTTCAATAAATAAGTTTATTCAAACACTAATTTTTTAGTCATCAATATTTTAAGAACCCATCAGGCTTTTAGCTATCTATATATAGTCAAATTTCAAAACTCTATTATATTTGTAATTTCAGTAAATAAAATGAAAAAAAAACATATTAACAATCATAAAGTGAGTTTTAATATCTAATTTCAACAACTTATTAACTTCTAGTAATTGCATTTTTAATAAGTTATAAAATTAGTCTTTAGTTTAATGTTAGTTTAAAAGTAAATTCTTTTTGTCCAATTTACTAAAATAAAAAAACAAGAATAATTTTCATTGAATATATAATAAAGCACGATGTTAAATATCTTTCTAAAATTTATAGAAGGAATGCTAAAACAGATAGTTTTCTAATCTTTTTTCTTTTTGGAAAATTAACCATTATAAATAATAATGGAGACTACTATAAGCATTTTTATTAAGAATATATTTTCTAATTAATTTAGAAATTTGAAATTATAAAACGACTAAAATAAAATAAATTTCAAAATACAATAATCAAAATAATATTCGGATGGTAATTTTTAAATATTATTTTTGTTAATTAGGTTTTAGTATAAAGGAAACAGTAAGAAGTGGAAAAGGGGCATAGGAGGTCGACATGTCGGGCCATAAGAAAAATGAGATTAAGACAGCCTTTTTATTTTTCTTTTGCCCTACCACATGCTAAACATTTAATGTAATTACCATTCATTTATACTCTTTCAACAGACAACTCGTCAAACCTCAACCTCTATTCTTTATTTTTCCCTTTTAATTTCATTAATTAATATCCAAAATTATTGACAGATTTTTGTTCTTTCAGAAGTTTCGTAGTAATTATCCTTTCTTTCTCTATTCATATTGAATGCTTCATGGATCATTCCTCATGTCCTTTTGTCTAATCAAACAAATAGTTGATTTCGATCGATTGATTTACACTATTGAATTTTAGTTATTTTAGACCAAAACGTACGAAAAAATTTCAAGTACGTAGTAGTCGTCGTATATCGACATTCTTTTTGAAAATTACGTAGAGTCGACCGACATTTTAAAAAAATGTTTATAAGAGGTTTAAATTTATAGAGTGAATAACAAGAGTAATGATAGACTTGTAGTATACTAATACTACTACGCTCGAGTTCAAAAAAGGTACATGAGTGAATCGATTTCACATCCGAATGAGAAATTTTTTGAATATATGAAAGTATATTGTTGAAAAATACTTAAAAAAGAATTGATAACAACTACATATACTTACAAAGTGCATCTTTCTTTTATCTGGTTCAATCATAGGAACTCCCATATTAAACATGTTTTGCTTGGAGTAATTCTATGTTAAGTGACCTCCAACGAGCTTTCCTTAGAAGTTTGTGAGAGTGAAGATAAATATGCTAAAAGAACCACTGTTGTATTGTAAAAATAGTATTTACTCTAAAAAATAGTTCAAGACAATCAAAATTTGACATTATCAATCAAGTTGCAAGGGATAGATGAAGGAAAATGTCGGAACCATCAAGTGTCAGATTTCTCCAATCGTGATTTTTTTAAAGATTTTTCTTGTCAATCACATTGTCAATAATGCTATTATTCACTAACATTCTGCCTTCACAACTTGAAACTATCCTCCAAGATTTCCCAAGACATGCCAGCTTTTGTTTAGTACTTGCCCTCCATTAATACACTAATACAAGTTGATGGGATCAAGTCTCTACAATAATAATAATCCCTTTGATTATCTCTCTTTTGCAAAATGTCAAACTTGAAATAATAATATATCTAGAATTTTGCACTATTACATACTTGTTAAAGATAAAGTTATGATATATATAATTCAGAATTATATCTTAAACTAAGTTTTTTTTTTTATTATTAAAAAAGATATTAATAACTTAAAATTAGTAATGAAGTAAAGACGAAGGAACCAAATTCCAAAAGTAACTTTATATACAAATATAAATTGTTTGAATTAAGAAAAAAAGAATAATAAAGTTAAAGAATAGGGTAGTTTTCCAATAAAAAGCGACACCTTAAACGTGAATTAAATTAGATAGAGAATAATAAGGGACTAAAAAAAAAAAAGAATAATTAGTTTAATTGGTAGGTCAGTAACAAAGGGGTTGGTGTCCCACATGGCAGTGAATGTGGACCCCTTTCACGTGGGGATGCCCTACAATCTAACGCTCTAGATCTCTCCCCACTCCTCTAACTCAAAAAATCTGAACCGTTCATTCTCACTTCCCCCATTTCCTCGTGGGCAGACTCCCCTAATGTCCCACTCTTGTCCCCTTTGCCTCAAAGTTGCTGCCTTCGCTACCGACAGCTTCCTTTCCCTTTGTCCTCAATTCAAACCCAAATTTTCAAAATTATTAATTATTATTATTTTTCTTTAATAAATAAATAAATAATCCTTTTGCTTTTAAGCCTTGTCTATAAAAATACAACCACTTCCCATTTCCCCTTCCACCAAATCAATCCTCAAAAGAAAAAACTCAAACTTAAAAGCAAAATTTAGGAACAATGGCGTTTGAAAATGGGTTAAACCTCGATGCGACGGAGCTCCGCCTTGGACCACCGGGCGTCGACGACAGTAAATTACAAGAACAACCTCAATCTATCAGAATCAACAAAAGACCGTTATTATTACCAGAATCCAACCAAAGCTCATCTGGATCAAATATATCCGTTTCCTCTGATGCCACTCTTGAAACTCCACCTCCCTCCAAGTATGTTTTTTTTTTTAAAAAAAAGAGTTTTCAATTTTTATTTTGATTTAGTTGAAATAAATAATTTGTAGATTATGGGTTATTAATTATATTCTTTTGGGTATGTGATGTAGGGCTCAGATTGTGGGATGGCCACCGGTTCAATCATTTAGAAGGAATAGCCTTCAAGGGAAGAAGACGACGGTGGCTGAGACAACGGCGGCGCCGGAGAGTAGTGGAAATTTTGTGAAAGTAAGCATGGATGGAGCTCCTTATTTGAGAAAAATTGATATTAGTTTATACAAAGGATACCCTGAACTCCTCCAAACTTTAGAAGACATGTTCAAATTCACCGTAGGTATGTATTATTTGAATTAATTAATTTTATCCGACGTAAAGTTTCAATTTTTATTTTTGTCGCATCAAATTTTGATTAAAATAATTACTAAATAATTTCCTTTTGTCTTTAGGTGAATACTCTGAGAGAGAAGGCTATAAAGGATCTGAATATGTTCCAACTTATGAAGATAAAGATGGTGATTGGATGTTGGTTGGAGATGTCCCATGGGAGTAAGTTCTTATTTATTATTATTATTAGTATTCTTAAAAAAAATTTACGAAATTTGTTTAAAAATTGAAATTGATCTGACGTTTCAAATGGATTTTTGATTTACAGAATGTTTATGTCATCTTGCAAACGATTGAGAATCATGAAAGGATCCGAAGCAAAGGGTTTAGGATGTGTTGCATAAAAAAAAACAATATTTTAAGAAAAATCAGAGCAAAATCAATGAAAGGATTGAGAGAAGGAAAAGAATTGAAGGCTTGGGTTATCGAAGAAGAACAAGAAGAACAGAACGTAGGATTGTTATTATTAAGATTTTAATTGTTTTTTGCTCGTGGAGGATCTTTCTTCTTCAAAGATGAGATTTTTCCTTTTTCTATGCAGCCAAACAAACAGAAAAAAGAAAGGAAAAAAAAAAAAACCCAAATTGGGATTTGGATTGAAAAAAACAAAAAGATTGGCAAAGAAATTTGGATGTTTTGAGGGATCATTTGATGATATGATTCTTGCTGCAATTTGATCATCTTTATGAGGAAGATAATCACGAGTGTCTCATGGTGGGAATTTTAATCCCAATTATATCTCATTATCTGCAAGGGAGCAGATAGATGATTTGTTTTTATTATTATTGATATTTAATGTAATTTTGATGCAAAGACATTATATCAATTATATGTTCATTAAATTTTGTTGATTATATTATATGAATTTTTGTGTATCTAAATCAAGTAATGCAATCTTTTTCTTTTATTCTATCCTTCCGTTGTTTAAAATCTTGATCTCAATCTCAATTCTATTTTCATCGTAGTTGCTTTTGTTTGTGTTCTAAAATCATGTTCAAGTAGAGATATTCACAGGTGGACAAAAGGACACATGATCGACTTTCCATCTTGTCTTTTCATTTTATTTACAATCTTTGTGAATTTTTTCGTTTAATCTTGCTCGTATCAAGACAATATTTCTCGTTTAGTTTTTTAGAAAAAAAAATGATAAAATGATTTTTATGAGTAAGAAAATTAATATTTTTCTTATATCTTATGAATCAAGTCTTAAATTCTTAATAAAATGAAATTTCACAAAATTTCATATTAAGTTATTTTACTACCCATAAAATAAAAGTTAGAAAAATTCTTATATATCGAATTATTCATACATTTATTTATATGCAAGAGTTAAAAATGATTCAAATATATATACGCATCATTTTTCCATCTAAACACAGATTCTTCTCGGCCATGAATGCCTAAGCAAAGTGCAGAAGTTTCAAGGTTTTTGATTTAAAAAAAAATCACTTTTTCACTTTTTTCTTCTTTTTTATTATTATTTTTATTTTTTAGTTAAAACTTTAATTTTTCATCTTTTATGTGGTTTAGTTGTAGTTTCTTGTCGTCATTAATTAATTTTTATTTTCTTAATTAATTAAGACTATAGTTTGAGCTGAAAATTTTGAGTAGAAAAGTCAATTGTTTTTAATTAGTATGTAAATTTATAAGCTTGTGATTGGGAATCATTAAATAGAAAAAGAAAAGAATAAAAGAATCTTCACATGTGTTGACTGAAAATAATTTGCACTCACACTATAAACTACCAACTGCATTTCATTTATTAAATTCAATTAACGATGACTATAAATATTGTTTATTTTTCAAAATAGCTAAACTTGTAATACAACGATTCTTTATATATATA
>JBBPDJ010000020.1:4193524-4258488 GCA_037974625.1 Cucumis cinereus
TATATTCAACTGGTTCTAAATATTTTTAAAAATCAATGGATCTATTAGTTAGATATAAAGTTGAATTTTAAGTTAATAATTGAACTAAACTTTTAATTTTGTGTCGGGTAGGTTGGTTAACTATGGAGCACCAAATTAAAACTTTTTATAATATTATGATGTGTTCATCTTTAAAATTAAAGGACTTTTCTTTAGCATTTTCTTTTGTTATATTTTATATATTTTGAGCTCTTCTCTAGTTCACAGACCTTCTTGTGTACTTCTCCTTTGATAATGGATCATTCTTGGTCTTGAAATTTGATGATGATACATGCTACGAATAACGTGTCAACCTAATTGAAATATTAATACGATGCATCTACTAATTTCTTCTAGCTTTTGCTTTCTTAAAAACAAAACACAAGTAGGTTAGTAAATCTTAAAAGGTGTGAATTGATCAAAAACTTGTTAATTACAAAATTAAAAACTTAAAAATTTATTGGATACAAGATTCATTTAATGAATTAACGTTTAATTTTTATTGACCTACAGTCAACACTATTTAGAGATCAAATCCAAAATCTTAATCCCTAAACTTCATGAATCAGGAAAAATAAAACTTTAGGTGGTTAATCGGCCAACGAATTACATTCATTAGAGAACTTTATAGGTATTTAGTTGAACAAGTCACTAATTTTTTAACAAGAAGAGATCAGTAAATGTATCAGAATATCTCAACCAAATTAACACACATCTATATATAAAATCCTTAAAGGAACATCAAACCACCACCACCGCGCGGGTTATAATGACTTAAATATCTATAACTCAGATCTTATGTTTATACAGTGCCAAACATAGATTGTTCACCTTAGATATGTTACTAAGAATTAGGGTTTTGTAGAAGAAATATGAGGTTTGGTTTGAAGTGATTGCTGTCAATAAAACAGGTTAAACAGCCACAGCTCACACACACATTATATAATGATTGTAATGAAAAAGCATCCAACACATAGTGTTTAGGTTAAAACAGTCTTCTTTTTCTTTTCATCTTTTGTCTGTGTTTCTTTTCTCCCTCTCACTTCTTTATATATAAGCACAAAAGGAAATTAAAAAAAGTGATAAATATAATATTATTAAAATTAAAAGTACTGTAAATATTACCAAAAAGAGACATAAAGCAACCAATTTTAAATTTTTAATATGTTTGAGTGACTAAACCTTGGAGAACAAATGCTTTTTCATAATTACATCACAATACTTTTCACCGATCAATAAATTACTCAAAATTTGATTAACCAACAAACATTTGCTTCTTCACTAACTTCACGGGACAACCCTATCTGACTTTATAATATTTAGATGTTAAGAAAATTCGTAGTATATTAACTTTTAGATTGGTGACTATCAGATTGAATCCATAATCTCTTTGCCTCTTTATCAAGTCATACCTTTGTTTACCATTAGACCATCTTATAATAGTTAAAACTCAAATGATTATTAAATGGGACATATATAAATAATAAAACTATACACAGATGCTAATCATATAAAAGTACACTGGACTCAAAACTCATAGAAGAAGCCAAATTAATAGGTAAACTAAATGTTGAAATTCACCTGCTAACTCAAAGATATAACAGATAAAAAAAAACAATTGCAAATATAGCAGACCTAAAGTATTAGTAAATATTGTATAATACAAAAAAATCTAAATATATTAAAATTTAGAGCCTATTAATAATAGTTCATATTGATAGCAGGAGTCCATCTAAATGATAAACTATAGCACTAAGATAACATATTGCTAGTAGGTCAAACTCCAACTCTTAAAGTTGATATTACAAATTTTGTTCCAGTCAATGAGATTTACAACATTATTATTATATAAAAAATAAAATGAGAATTCTAGCTATTACATTGATCAAATGATTCCTTTAGATATGTATATATAACATTAAAAAGTTTAAAACCATGCATGTATATAATCTTTATGGAGAAATTATGAGAAAATATGTATATAATCTTTATAGAAATTAATGAGAAAATATGTATATTTATCTAAAATAACAGACAAAATTCACCCATAAAACTAAAAGTATGACTTTTTAGAACCTTTTTGGCCTCTACCTTCTCACAATTTCTCCAAAATGACACATTTTTAATATATACAATATCAATTTGAAATTACCAGCTTATATATCTATATAAACTTGAGTATTTGGCATTTAAAGATTAATAGAAATCTTTCATAGCTTTTATAAATATAATTAAAATATTTTTTTAAAGAAAAAATCCATTAATCTCGATATGATATAGCTAAAGATGTGTATTTCTCCTCTTTTTAGAATAGATTCACTTCTTTCGGTTTCGAGATACCATGAAAGCATTAAAGACGTGCTAACTTAGTTAAGGATATTCAAGTTTTGACCTCGATTTATTGTATAACTTAATTTAAAAGCAAAACAAGAAAATTATTAATTTTTGTAGATTATTTATTTAAAGAAATATCCATATATAACATCCTATATTCAATTGATATATCCTAAAATTGAAATTAAGAATAGATATATGATAGTTTAATCCTTATTTGGAAGTAAACAAATCCCACCATTCAATGTCAAAACTTGAGCCACTCCTAAAGTTGAAAGTGTATGTTAATTAATTAATTAATATATATATATATATATATATATATATATATATATTCAGAAAATCTTATCGAGCAACGAGCATATATTTTGAAGTTTGTAAAGAATTTATCTCTTTCAAATATAATATTGTGGTGATGAATTTGGAGACCAAAGGACAAACCTAAATTGCACTCTCTACTTTTTACTTTTTGTTTCATGGAATTATTCATATTTTAATTTATCCTTTTTTCCCTTTTCTATTGAAATTGCAGAATGCACTGAATGTGATTCTGATTCCTAAGCTCTAATATTAATATAAATATTGAGATTTACGAGGTTATTTTTATTTAAGAATCATAGAAAATAATATGTTCGGTTTTTAATTAATGTAATAGTATGTTGTGTATCTATAGATTAAGTTAATTAATCCAAGAGCATAATCCGACATCATTAATTAAGACTCCTAATTCAAAGTAATGTTGGGTTTAGTTAAGATATTCAGAACTTCAGATTCATTTGGGTTACAGAATAAAACAATTTCTGTCCTTTTGAAATCATAAAAAATAATGACTCCCACCATTATTCATTGTATTAACTTTTCACATTTTTTCATACTTAAATTGGATATTTCTTCTTTTGTTCTAAAACTTCCATAGATTCGTCATAATGTTAAAAGTTCAATTACACAAACAAAAAACGATAGTATTGAATTTGATCATTTGTTAAATCACGCCCCCTATTCTTTTAAAATTTTGCAATTAAACTATCTTCGAAGTTGAACTCTGTTAGAATGGTGGGTGAAGATAATTGGAATTTGAAGCGGTATGTCAATAAGTAAAACGAAAATTTGAACTCGTACATTACCGTTTCGATTCAAATCACAACCATCATACTTGTTTCAGATCTCAATTTTCGTTGAATGTTGTACACGATTTCTATTTAAATGGTAAGAGATTTGAAACATTTATGAAAAGTTAAGGATAATATAATAATTTGTTAAAAAAAAAAATTTTTTAAACAAATAGTAAAGTTGAATATATTAGTTGCAATTTAGTCCAATGTCAATTAAAAAATGACATGACTTGATTAAATAAATGTTTGACTAATTTGACATTATGTAATAGACAAATGACTATGGAGATGGTATGTGATACATGCTAATTTATTTATCCAACCATCCGCCATTTATTTGTCACTTCATGTTAAATCGAATTCATTGTTTGTGACAAAACATGTCACAATAGTACTATATATACTTTAACAATTCGAAGTCCAATCATCTAACAAACCAAATTTAATATATATATATATATATATATATATATATTCTTTTTTTTTTCAATTTTCACAATAAATTTTGTTAAAAGATACACAGTAAAAAGAAATATAAAAATTAAAAATCATAACAAGTGAGAATCTAATACCTTAAATTGGGTCAATAAAACTTACGACTAAAATAGTGACATTTTAAAATCTATGAACCAAATTGAAACTAAATTCAAAATGTTTTTTTTTTCTCTTTTAAGCTATTGGTTTTAATTCTTTATAAATTGAAAAATTGTCTAAATCAGAGATCATTGGATAGCAACAATCTCCTCCAAAAGCTATTTACTTTTAGCGACAAACTTTTAAGCAACAAATTGGACATGAATTTCAACAGCTACAATGTTCACTTTGAAAATACGTACACACACGTGCGTACATACACACACATACGTATGTAGATAGACGTACACACATACATATACCTGGATGAATGCTGTCCAGTCAAATTCTATGGATAACTGAGAGAACTAAGAAATAATTAACTTTTAGGTACTACCAGTTCAAGTAAACAACAAACAAATAAAATAGATCTGATTTCTAGAATGTGAACAAATATCCATCCTTGTATCTATAATCAAACAAAATAAAATCCGAATTTTGTCCAAAAAAAAAAAAATTTACTACAAAGTAGTAATTCTATGTTACAATGGCCATAATGTTTAAAAAATGTTAACGCAACAATCAGCAGAATCTGCATGAACTCAATATTAATTAGCAAAACAATGAAAACTTGTTTTGTACATGTCAGTTTTTTGCTACCCAGCTCTTGTTTCACGCCGTTAATGACCTCCATGGTTGTGATAATAAGCTCCACCCGCAGTTAGAATCTTTCATGCTTCCAATAATTATATCCCAGAGAAGTTTAGCAAGGAGGATCCATGAAGAAGCAGATGGCAGGCGCTATCAGATCTTCCTAAGTCATTCCAAAAATATTTTTTAAAAAAATGGCTTCCTTAAATGGCATGAGGGTCATTCAGTATGTCCTCCTCCTCCGGCTCTTGAAAATTATCTTGGTTTATGTCATCAGATGTCGAATGCCCGGAGTTTTGATCGGTTTCAACCACCCACAAATGTTTTTCGACAGTTTCTCTTTCGTTAACGGACTCGTCTGTCATTTTTGACCCAACATATGTAATACCAAACTTCTGTCCATGAGTCAGTCCTGGGCAGACCCCCTGTGTGACATAAAATAAGAATCTATTTGGTAAAAGATCGACCTAATTCAATTTGGCCATGGACTGCCAATTATGAATTTCTGAGCCACCTTCCTCTCGGTATTTCTTTAATCTGTTTAACTAATTTTCTTTCATTATCAAGTACACATAACCAACAACACTTCTTAACAACTGTGTAACAGTGCAAGTATCCGTTCGGCAAAGAAATGCAAATGTTTCTTCACAATATTGTAAATATTATAAATCAATTTACCTAAGTGAGAAAAAAGGCAGTGATATGAATAAATTAAGAGAGCAATATGAATCAAGCTTAAAGCAATTTAAATTATTACCCTGATCAACCCAGTTGTTGATGTCAACTCAGAAAAATCAGAGCTTGACGGAATTTCTGTGGAAGTTGTTCCCTCGGAGAATGAACGTTTAGCTTCTTCAACATCAGTTGCATTAGTTATGTTACCAGATTGGGGCTCCACTTTAATTTTACAAAAAGCCCCAAGATATGAACAATGTTCCCTAACTAGGGATATTTGAGGGGTTGCAGGCAACAAGTGGCCCTCTGTGCTAAAAACATACCTATAGGAGGAACTCAAGCATAGTTTGCTTTTAAATATATTGCACATCAAGGTAGAGAAAGGGTGCTCCATTAACACACAAAACTTGAAAAGAACCTATAGCTTACTTGTATGGACCATTTTCCACAAGGTTGTCGGGGCCCGCAGCCAAGTCAAAAAGAAGCCACAAGTATTTTACCTAATCCAACAAACATCGAGTCATTGACCAAAAAGTAACAAAGTAAGATAATAGTTTCTGTTTCATTTTTTTAGTGTGGGGGTATGGGGGAAGAGTTTCCTCACCGTTTCAGCAAGGAAGAAGCTTTCCATGTGATCTTCTTGCTTGTGAAACTCAACATCTGATATATGACAATATCCACATGGGCATCGGGCACCATATTGCAAACTAGTGACCATGTCCCGTCCGGCATCAAGATATCTATAAAGAAAGATTTCAGACATGGAACAATTTCTAGGAATATAATATCCTAAATGTTTTAGATTTCATGCATTCACAAATCGAAATTTTCATGTAACAATAACTAAAGCTGATCACTTTCTGTCTGAATAGTTGATTCAAAAGGAAAGAAACTATATAAATAATTTTTGATAGGCCCACCAGAAATGAAAGATGATATTGAAGAAGGCTAGTAGGGACACAACCACAACTTTATGAACATTATGTAAATCCTACGCTCCTTATACTAAAGTACAGCACGACCACTTTACATTAGCTCACCTGGGATTTCGGGTGGCTTTGTAGAGCCAATAAGTGCTCTCTATTAACTCTGGGCGTAGTGGATAACTTTTCTGCCCATGCTGCAATGATACATGAATTGGAAAAATGATCATACAAAGGAAATAAAAAATCAAATCAATTAGTTTAAGTTTCTATCTATTTGGTACTTGAACTTATAAAAGTCTCTAATAGGCTCCTTAACTTTCAATTTTATGTCCAATAGGTTCCTAAACTTTATAATTGTCTAATAGGTTTTTGAACTTTCAATTATATAGCTCCCTAAATTTTCAACTTTCTTTCTAATAAGTCCTTAATCTATTCAATATTTTTTAAATTTCGGACCTACAAAACACAAGTGAAATTTTAGCATTCCCTTGGACACAAAATTCAAATTTATATCTAATAGATCAATTAGTTTTTTAAAATTTTGAATGTGTCAAGAACATGTTCACAATTGAAAATTTAAGGACCATGCCACAAACTTAAGAGTTTAAGAATTAAATTTGCAATTTAACCAAAATAAATATAAGGACATGTACTTAGAGGAGTCTACAGAAACAGGATAAGATAAAATGTGAGTTTCTGAAATACTATATTTGTCAGTAGAAGCTGAAGGAAAACAGAACCCTGATAGAGGACTAGGGCTTACCAATGACCATATATATAGACAAATGCATGCACATAAACAGATGGATAGATGCATGCTTCAGAAGCTGATATAAGAAGCAAAGGTGGTTAGGAGATAGACCCATCTACGTTCGTTGTATCTTTTTTACTCAATGAGAATTCACTTGTTGGCAGATTGACTTGTCCTTTTCTCAAATCTTTTTTTTTTCTGCCACATTGGGGTCAAGATGTTCCTTGTCTGATAGGAAAACTCGGATGTTATCACCCTTCTCTCGTTGATAGGGGAGTTCCGCTGTGGTCTGGGGGAGCAAGGATGCTTGTTTTTGGAGCCCTTGTCCTTCTGATAGCTTCTCTTGCAAGTTTTTCTTTCACTGTATGATCAATCCCTTTCCCTCCAGTGGTGTCTTTGCTTTGTTAAGAAAGGTAAAAAATCCAAAGGTTAAGATATTTGTGTGGCAGGTTTTCCATGGACGGGTTAACATTTTGGATTGAGTTTCGAGAAGGTTGGGGAATTTGATTGACCTATTGGTTTGTATTCTTTATAGACTAGTGCGTGAGGATCTTAATCATATCCTCTAGAGCTGTGGCTTTGCACAAGCAATTTCGTGTTGTTTTTTTCAAAGAGTTCAGAGTTTGGCTAAACATAAGGCTACAGAGATGGAGTCTTTCTTTTCCCTCCAGGAGGAGTGTTTTTATGGCAAGCTAGGACGTGCCAAGTTTTGTGGAGTGCGGGAGGAGAGGAAAAACCAAGTTTTTAGAGAATTTGAGACCTTGGAGTGATGTTTTGACCCTAAATAGGTTCAACATCTATACGTGGGCTTCGGTATCTAAGTCATTTAGTAACTATTGTAACCCTTTCTTAAATTTGACTCCTTTTGTGGGGTTCTTTTTGGGTCTTTTTTGTATGCTTAGGTTTTCTTTCATTTTTTCTTAGTGGAAGTTCGATTATTCAAAAAAAAATATAATTGAAAAGAAATAAGATTTCACAACATAAATTAAACATGTTAGTTGACTTATTTCCAGTATTGATAATTAAGATACCTGAACACTGAGTGTAGCGAGATTGAAACCCTCAGGTGTGAATCCATATCTCTTCCAGACACTAAGAAATGCAGTATGTGTCCGGATTGCAGGGTCAATATCCCCTGCCAAAACCTTTCAAGACAATAGAAGAATTTATTCAACTTTTTTTTTTTTTTTTTTTGAACTAGTGTTTATAACTACAGGAAGCATGATAAACAATTAACAGTATAAATATGTAAGAGAAAAACTAAAACCTGAAGCCCTGGCCAAAATGCTTGCAAACTGTTGAATAGTGGCCAGACAAGAGCTCCAGAATCCATATTTACCTCAACATACCTACATGTATGGGAAACCAGTCACAGTATTAAATGTAAGACACACCCATTGATCATTTTAAATTAAAGGCAGGAGAGGAGGGAGAATAAAATATCTTCCTAATTCTCACAATTACACACAGAATGCATAACCTTACCAAGGATCATTGAATAGATAATGCATCACAGCCCCATATGCTTCTTGAAATATGAATAGGTACTCTTCATCGCCAAACAAAAGATAAGCCTAAAAGCATATAAAAGTAAATAAATAAATGAGCAGTGGAAATCTACGGGGTATTAGGCTGGGATTAGCTAGCATGAATTAACAATTAGATGGATAATTATTGAATACTTGCAGAATCAAGCATTTGGCAGTATACCATACGATGATTATCAAATAAATTGAATATAGTTGCATTGAAGAAAAGACATCAACAACAATTGCCTAAAGTTTAAAGCCTAATGAAGCGAAGCTTGTGTGTTCTCCATAAAAGGAACCAATTGCTGTGCAAAGAAAAGATAATAGATTGATCAAACAAAAGCAACAGAAACTTCTCGTGAAAGTAGAAGATAGCTGATTCAGGTATGGTGCAACTACATAAACAAAGGGTTGAAGCAAAAATTTTCATCATCCTCGATGAGCGGAAGAGAATACATGTATTGGTAATTAGATGGAATATGAATATTCGTTGGAAGTATATTCTTTGGAATGCCAGAAAGCTGCTTAAATAAGGGTTACTAACCTTCAACAGATACTCGTAGAAGGAATCAATGCTCGTACCTATACCCGCATCCTGCGAGACAAGAAATGAAGATATTTTTTTAGGGTGATAAATTTTTATAAGATGCAGAAACAGTTAACAAGAAAGAGGGAAGATAAGATATCTCCCTCTAGAAACCAAAGGACTTAAATCAAGAAACATGAATAAAAGCACTCCAGTCACTATATTTCCACAAAAAGGCCTTTACACTTCACAACATTAACTCTATTATATCTCTCACCCCACAAGTCCTAAACATCGCACACACCCAGCAAACCATAAGAAAAACAGTCTTTCACTCAGAAAGCAGATGGAAGGAAGAACTCGATCACATCTATAATATACCTCCAGAGAGCAGGCAAGATGCCAAACTCCTGAAACAAATATAACCAAACAGAACTTGCAAACTTGCAACCCCAAACAACGTGATTCAGGTCTTCTTCTACCTTCTGACAGAGAATACAACAAAAAGGATCAACTAAAAAGGGCATTTTCCTATAAAACCGATCTATAGTGTTCAAGTGACCGAGTAAAAGTTTCCAGTTAAAGAACTTAATCTTCTTTGAAATCTTAATCCTCCAAAGAACATCAAACACATACTCCCCACTGGGAGAATGGCCCAATAAATATGAAAGAATGATTCAAAAGAGAAACCCTCTAATGGGCTAGGGATCCAAACACACACATCCCTTTTCCCAAGCCTAAAGTTAAACTCCCCCATCAAAGACAAGAGAGAGACAACCTCCTCTTGTATGATTGGGAAGTTAATAAAATCTGACATCGAATGAATATAGTAGGGATATGATTGGGAAGTTTCTCCTCCATCCTTGTATATTAGCTAAAAGAGAAGTAGAATTAATAAAATAACTAATGGCATATGCCCTTGTATTCTTTTTTCTTTCCCTCAATGAAAGTTGTTTTCATAAAAAGAAATAAAAATGAAATAACTAATGTCATGACTCTCATCCAAGTAGAGGCAAGCATTACGTTCCAACCTTGTGCATAACTAAAATACTAAATCCCAGCTTACATCTACATGACCTGTGTTTAATATTATTCCCTAGGATAAATTAGTAACATCGGGACATAAATCTTTCCATTATCATAAACTTCCCTCCAATCATAAATCTTTTGCGGAGATCAGTTTCGAGAAGTCTTGTTGTCTGCAACTATAGGGCATTAATAAATTGAGCATGTAATGCATCTGTTGTTGATTTTCAACAGCCTGTATGTTACCTTCTGTGTCCATTCACCTGTAAAAACATTAATGTGTGCACCAACTAAATTAAGCTTTGAACGGCGTGCCCATAGTCCACGTACTGCATTCTTTGTTACTCGTTCAAAAACTGTGTTCCAATGGTAAATGAAAATGTGTGAAATCTTATGATCCAAGTGGACTAAATATTTGGAGATCAAAAGGCAGTCAACCAACTTTCTAAAGAAGCCATACATGATAGATGTCAACAGATACTTACCAAGTACCGTCCCTAGCAACAAGTAGGAGAGAGTAAGAAAGAAAAGAATGAAGTGTCGTCACTAAAAACTTTTGTATAGTTCCAAGGATACTTAACCACTTTACTACATAGTGACAAGTTTGACAAAGAATTCAAAACATTTCACATTTGTTCCGTGGAAACAATTTCATAAAGGTTCTCTTGGCAGGTTTCTTCTGAAAATAAAAATCTTATACTGAGTTCAAAAATAAATATCAAGAGTTGTAGCTATCCTTCACTGGAGAAATTAATGAACAGTTGAACACAATGAAGTGTTCAATCATAAAGGTGTACTCTGGGAGGGGAAAAGGGGAAACACTAGGTCTGGCAATTAGCTAGATTTTGCTGAGTATATGTAGGATAGGAACGAGGACTTGAGCAGAAAGTTAATTGCAATTTTAAGGAACAAAAGACAGAGAGCGACTGACCCTGTTGAATTGGTTGGGTGGTGGACTGCATGGTGTTCTTACACCCATTTTGGTATTACTATCATAAATAATATTCTAGACGCCTATTCACACAAACATGATGGATTTTGGGGGGNNNNGTGGTGTTTCCTACAATTGAGGCCTTTCCTTAGGAACCAAAAGCTCCAAGAAACCCTAAAAACTAAGGAATTAAGACAAGAATGCACTTCAAGTTTAGGTCGCAACACTCACTTGGATCATTTGTCAAACGGCTTAGAACACCAAATTCCAAAGTTAAGGTTCCGCCACCTGCGGTTGATGTTATCTGAGAGACAGAACAAAATATGTGGATTAGAACCACAACTGAACTTGCTAAATAATCACTAGTAATGTTACATTAATTCGTGATTATCATATGATATACATCAATAGTCCTTGGTATTTATACAAGGTAACTCAATGTCACATTTGGTAATCTAGTGCTCATGGTCCTCGTGTGTTCTAATGTAATGGAAGAAAAAACTATCTCCTGGCTATGTGGTTTCTTTATTAAAACCTAAATGGGTAGCATGCTCTTCTAGTTGATCATTAGACATCACATGTATAAGAAAAGGCGGAGAGAAGCTTTACCTTGCTTTCATGTTCATCAACTCCATACAGTAGGTTAACTGATCCAAATGGAATTCCTGCATAGTATGGTGAAGTAGACTGTCACTGAATAGCCACTAATAGCACATGAACTTTGTCTATGGCACCCAAAAAAGAGCTTTCCAGCTTAGTTTCACGAAAGTAAAGGCTTGGAAAATCTGCTTTGCTTTTTGAATGATAAAATCCAACAAACATCTAATCTAAAATAAAAGACCTTGCAATCCCATGACATAATCTACCACAATAAACCACATAACAAACTTAAGCCTATGTATGGGCAATTCAGCCATTGGAATATAAAACTAAAAGGCATGCACTAAGGTAGAAATAGAAGTGCCAAAAATGAAAATTCAATATACATAGGCACAGGCAATTGAGTTAGGTTGGATATCCTCTAATCTTTTGTTTAACTCCGCTCTTTAATGAAATCATCTTGTTTAAAGGAAAACGGGAGAAAAAGTTATGAAATTTCAGTATGCAAAATTTGCAAAAGCTGCTCTTTTCATGTGAGATTAACTATATGAAGATGGACATAGTTCAGTAACAAACCTGTAGGAGTGTCAAACGCAGGCAGTAATCTTCGAGCCAAATCCTCTGCCAAGTCAAGCAGTTGATTCTCGTAGGATGCAATTTTCATGCCCTATAGGGAGGGGAGGGAATCAATCAGATACTCATATTTAGGAACTGAACGACTATCCAAGAAACATTGGTACTAGTACTACACATGGTATCAATGGATAAACTAGCTATCGCTACAACCAATATGAGAAATGGACATCTAATGGGTTAATCTTCAAACGAAAATTGCACTCTAGGAGCATACAATATTTGAGAATATACTATCACAGCATGATGGGAAAAAGTTGACTTGAACAGAACTTAAAAGTGGTCTGAAATATTATCATTCCTCGTTATCCAATTAATTACCTAACAAACGGACTGCACAGGTTCAATGCAATCAAAGAAGCAGAATTGACCTCAGCAAGAGTGGCATGTAAATATTTAGCCACCGATTGTCTCTCATCTAAAACAAATCCCAAATGTTATGGTTGTTACTGTTTATTAAAACTTGTTTACTCAAAGTATCCAAATCTGTTCTCATGGATGACTAGTTTTATTAAGACAAACAGATATGTTCTTCATTTGAAAATCACATGCTGGTGAGTAATCTTTTTCAAGTACACAATAACCTTAACCTTTACAAACCACTCCATCATTGTAAACATTTCATATGGATGCCCTCATTCTGTGCTTTACCTCAATCAAAATGTTCACCACTTCTCAATCCAAGTGCTCAACATTGTTGAGACATCAGAAATAATTTTTTAATGATATTTACGCAACTATAGTTACACTATTCATGAAAACAAGACTCTACTTGGCTGACTATAGAACCTTGATTTTGTGATGTCATCAGAATTTGAACTATTGTAATTGCAAGATAACACAGATGAAATGTAAAAAAATTAAATTATAAATAATAAAGTTTTAAATAAATATATAAAATTAAAAATTAATAAATAAAAATCATTACCGTAGTGTGGTCACTTGCAATAAGATGAGCTGAAAGTAAACCTCCAAGAACTCGAATGGTTGTCTCAAAGAGTGATACTGTTTTATTCTGTAATTATAACATAAGATTATAGTTGAAGAAATATATAATTTTAGAATAACAATGGTGCAAAACTGAAACAATCTTCAATTTGAGTAATACATGAAATGTTACACACACATGACTTAATACCCCATATCTGAGCAATTATTAAGTAACCCTGTTCATAAATCATAATATGATTGAAATTGCCCCTAGATACAAAAATGGAAATATGCAGTGCCTGGTTATCCTCCAACTCTCTTACTAGAAGCAAAGTCTTTAACCATTATTCGACCTTGAACAAAAAGGGATCCCCGGTCTACAAAGACATGGTTTCTTTAACTCGCCAACCCCTAGCATCTCTCCCAAATGGTCTGGTTATTATAGAATTTCAGAGAGAATCACTTTGCAAAGCAAACCATCACACCCTTTTGGAACGGAAGTAATAATTTCCTGTTTTAAGTTGAAAAAGACCAGGATTTTGACATGGATCGGTATCTGTATCTGTTACTAATGCGGTCTAGTCTTTATCAGAAATTGTAATAAAAAAATCAAACATCCAAGGAGAAACTACTTGAAACACGTAAAATTCATGACTAGGACTCGAAGACAGACCAAGATAACTTGGTCATATAATACTACATGCTGAAGAAATAGCTCAACATGTAAATTCATCACATAGCTGAAGGTGAAAGAAAAAGAAATTTGTAATCGTAAGCACCTAATAGGAAAAAAAAATCATTAACCAGATAATGATCCTATCAAAAATACTTCACTACAGATTTTAACACTAGATAACTCTAATCAAGACAGCAACCCCCACAAAAATGTATATTACTCACTATATCGAACCGAAGATTTTTACCAATCCATTCAACAGATGCAGCAAATTGTTCCCGATCACCAAGCAAAGCCAGTGTATCCAATGAATCAATCTGTGACAACAGCATAGCATCAATCATCATGATCCCAATATGATAGCTCGCGATCAGTTACTTACTATTTGGATGTATAACATTAAACAGAAGAAATTAGCTTACCAAAGTCAAGGCATAACCACCAAGTGAATCTTCCCCTTCACACGATAGAGGTCTTAACTCATCGAGGGGAAAAGCATGCTTCATGTATCCATTGAAACCATGATAAAACATCTCACGGACCTATATAGCAATTCTATCTAGCTTAAAACAATCAGAAAATAAATGAACAGTAGGGAAATGGGGATGGATCATAAACAGATGAAACTAAAACAGACAATATTTCTGAGTTATCAATAATAACATGGAAACACTAATTCCAAATCTCGTACACCTGTCCTCCTTCAATGAAGACAGAAAAGCTCTAGGTAATGCTACTGTATCATTGTAAAGTAAGTTTTAAGAAGAATTTCCGTCCTTCAATCCAGTTTAACAACAATGTGTAAACATATAAACTCAATCAAAATCACCAGGTACTAGCACGAAAAACAAAGTTTTGGGGATTTATTATAAGAAATTCTTTGAGATATCAGGAAAAAATGATTCAAAGTCCACCATTTCAATAACCAGAAATGTAGGCCACCCGGCGAGCTTACCCAATAAAAAAGTAGAGAAAAGGTATGGCTTTGGAGGGTATTGAAATTGAGGAAGGATTAATCGATTATCAGTCCTTAATGGGTTTGTGCAACATAATTGAATGGGAAGAGAGAAGGAATCAATACCTCATCTCTGAGTTGTTTGGCTTCGTGGGGAGTGACACCATCAGCTAGAGAGTTTTGTATGAAAATGGGGAATGAAATTGAGAGTAAAAGAAAGAGAAAGAAGAAAGGAAGCTGAGCTGAAGGAGCTTCCATTAGAATCTCTCAATCAATGGTTTTTCCTCTCGATGCTGAGCGACTCTGAAGAATGAAAATCACTGTGGTTCTTCTTCTTCTTTTTCGGTTGTTTTTTTTTTTTTTTTTTTTTTTCCAAATTAAGATTTGAATGGAAAATTTCCCTTTGAGTCATTATAAATTTTGAAAATATTTTTCAGTGTTTTTTTAAAAGGAAAAAGAAAAAGAAAAACACCATTTGTACTATGACAGATAACAATTAAGGTATTTGACGAAAACAATGAGAGGGAACGTTAGTATTAAATTTAAAGTTTACCACATGAGATAAAAACTAACCTACTAAAGTTATGTCTTTCGTTTAAAAAGTACACATTTTTTCAAAAAAAAATAAAAATTAAATTAAGTATGGCGATGTTCGATCAGTTCCAATGGTTATTGTGGATTTTGATCATCATCAAACTGATCTCCATCTCCATCCAAAATTATAACGAAATTTGTATTTGACAGTGTTTATGAGGTTTGTGAAGGATTCGGGGTAATGTTATTAATCAAACAAACATCTTCTTTCCTTTTCTTTTTTGTAGTTTATCCTAAAATAAAGTTGAAAGAAATTCAAGATGAAGATTCAACTCTATGATCTCTTAATCTCAATAAGTTGTTATACATTTTTTTTTTTTTTAACTGAGAAGAAATTATATGATAGTAATATTGACATTTTCTTTAAGGGAGGATTCTAAGTTTACGTGACTTCTCATTATAAAATTCTTTTGTTACCTATGTGAGAGTTCGAATTAGTTCATATTAAACATTAATAATTTACATTTAAAAAAAAAAAAAAAAAAAAAAAGATCCAATCCAACATCAATTTAAAAGACTGTTATTTTGTGTGAGATATGAAAATAGTAGGTAAATTAGGGTGAATAGAAAAGAAGCTGTGGGAGTAATTTTGACAAAGGCCACAGAGGAAGCATGGTATATAAGATTCAGGTTTCAATACAAGTGTTCAACCGTATAGAAAAGAAAACAACCCAAAACCACAACCTGTGAAGATTTTTCTGATGATCCAAAAGGAAAGTACACAAGAGGAAAGAAAAAAAAAAAGAGCCACAAGAAAAGATCATAGATCATTACACAACTAAAGGAAATAATTTTCTCAAACCCTTGATATATGCAGCAAACCGCCAAAAGGGTCGACAGCCGATAAGATACTTTCATGGAAGGGTTGAGATTCAGAATCCGCTTCAGAAGTCAGGTTTAGGCTTGTAATGTTACAGCTCACCGAGGCCAATCTATCATACCTGTGAAAAGGAGACTGGTCAATGAGTATAAAGTACTTTCACAAGCACATGGAAATCAATAATTCATAAGTGTGTGTCTATGATGGTGACTGATGAGTGAGAGGACTTGAAGCAGCCAACTTCTTATAAGGATATATGAGAAGGGGATTGAGACTAGGAATATGCATTATACATTTATACTTGCTATACTGCTATAATTATCAAGTTATTTCAATAAGAATTTTCCGAATATTGAATTGCAATTATCATAGCACAGGAGATTATGAAGTAGAAGACAAATATTAGCGTGGAGTGAAGTTTTGGTACAAGGGGTATACCTGTTGTTTTTTCTTTTTTGGCCTCCTCTTTCTTCTGGGTTTGTGAGCATCAGAATTGGAACTTATATTACTGCTCTGACCTGTATGCGAGGAGTTTGAGGATCCCCTAGCTTTAAAAGAAGATCCACTTCTACCACCTGATGTATTGCTGGATGTAGAAAACTCAGCCCTATGATTTGTGGAATATTTTCTCAACGAAGATCCAGCTTTTGTCCGAGCTTGGCTTGAACTTGAAAATGATTTGGTAGGACGAGGAGGAGGCATCAAGGCTCTGGCAGAAATCTGCCTCTACATAAAATGCTAGTCAAATAAGAGGAGGTGGGAAAAAGAGATGTGCGTGGTGGGGTGGGGTACAAGACAACAGCAATCATATCTAAACCTGATGATTTTTTTCATCACTAGACATGCCCGATGCTGCTTTGCCGGAAGTACTAGAAGCTTGTTCCCTGCCAAAGCATAGCATAAACATTCAATATACCCAAACGGCCAAACCCTCGCAAAAAATGAACAAGAATAGAAAGAAACTTCAAAGCCTGCATACCTTGTACTTTTATCTGTCCACTCATCATCTGCATCTGCTTCATCACTTGAGCTGCCACTTAAGAAGAAATCATCCTCGCTCATGTCAAGCAACCCATCATCTTCACTACCGGTCTCTGTTTTGAGTCAATTCCACATCATTAAAAAGAGCATATTAAGATCTTAATAAAAACAACTATTAAAAACTACAAACTACAAAATACTAAATATTAGGGAAAATGTATCCTTTCTACATATGAAACCAATTTCCATTGAGCAAATGGAAATTGTTAAAATGAAAACATTGTTCAACACGTTGCTAAAATAGAGATGACAAAAAGTTCAACGGGTTGCTAAAATAGCATTGAAACTATAATTGCTCAACGGAGAGTTTAAAAAAGGCAGCCAATAGAACTAAAATATAAGAACTGTCACAAGGCATCCTTTCAAACCAAAGGTTCTCATGTTTCAAGGTCCCTGTCTTTCTTTCAGCCCAAAGGTTTCAGAAAACAAAAAGGCTACATTTAAACATTTTTCTAATAAGTTGATTTAAAAATTTAACATAGGTTGCTCAATGTTGTAGGTAGCACTTCGCCCATAAACCTATATTCTAAGAAAAAACCCCAACTACTTGGTAGAAAAAAGAAATTAGAACAACAAAAATATGAAAGGAAAAAAAAAACTAGAAAATATGGTAAAGAAACCACCTTCTAAATCCTTTCCACTGGCCGCTGCAGCTATCAAATTGGCTTTAATCTGCTCGCGTAACTTCTTTCTCCTATCAACCATGTCTGAATCATCACTTCCAGTAAATAAAGCTACATATTTTTCTGTTTTGGGAAAGAACTGCATTCAAACGAAAAACTTTCATGTCTGCAATTATAGAGGTTAATGAAAATCCAAGTGCTATACTTATCACTACAACTGTTGTAAATATTGTTGATTCTTTATTCAGGGATAAATGGGGAAAGAACAAAGCACATTGCCAACAAAAGCTGATTCTACAGTTTATACCTTCTCTAATTTATGAGAGACAAGTTAATCAACAATGCAAGAATTCAGGGTTATCAAAGAATTGGTAGTGGCATTAGAAAAAATGAAAAATAGTAAATATAAGTCATGATGATATTTCAGAAAACAAGGATAGTGAAGACTATGACGTAACTACGACCAAAAAAAGAAAAAGAAGATAAAAGGTTAGATGATCTCCTGTATATCGAAGCATTTATTATATACATTTTATACATACATAAATACAGGCATGCATAATGTATACAAACACGCACACACTCACGTATGTACGTAAATGCATACTTCTACAAAAAAAAAAAAAAAAAAAAAGTTTTATTACATACCCTGACGTATTCAAGATCCTCTTTCAACTTAGACAGTTGATCCGCAATATCTGAATCTTGAAACTGGCCAGATGGAGCACGCTGAAGTTTCTCAAGTCGCCTAATTCTTCTTTCAATTTTTCTCCTCTCTGAATTAAGGGCAAAAATTTAAAAGAAAATGAACAATAAACAATAAATAAAAAAATGGACACATGCTTGAAAAACAAACCCCATCAAATGACAGAAAAACTATTACCAAGTATTACCAAAAAATTTTATCTTCCTATCGCGCAAGAATATTTTGCGCTCAACTGCCAACCGAGAATGAATTTCTTGCTGTTTTCTAAGTCCTTCCAACTTCTTTTCTTGAGCCTCCCTCACTTCAGCAGGTAAATTCTGGAGGAATGAAAAAGTAGTAATCATTAAGAAGGCAACAAACACGCACAGTAAACTTCGGAGCAAAAAAAGCCAACAAAGGTACGCATCTTCCTCACCAAAAGGTAGTTGCTCGGTGTAAACTAAACAATTCAATACAGACTAAACTAAACAATCCTACATAACAGCCCTCACCTCAATATTTGAGTAAATTCATATAGTAAGTACACACTTGTCCTAATTAAAACATTTCGATATTAAACTCCAGTAATCCCAATGAATCAAATTCAACATGCAAAAAATCAATCCTAAGAATCAAGTGTTAATTTATATGATCGTAAGCGAAACCCCAGCAACAAAACATACCGAACTTAAATGAGTTAACAAATCCAAAACCCTAAAACGAACTGGAACAGGTTAAAAAGCCACAATGTGAACCGATGATTTATAAAAGCGAAAGAAGGAAAGAATTGGAAGGAACCTTGCGAAGCATGCGCTCGGCAGATCGAATTTGGTTCTTGAGGGAGACGGACTTGGGCTTCTTTTCAACGGCCAAACCCTTGGATCGGCGGGCTGCCGGGTTGACCCTGCGCTTGCCGTAGCCACCGTGGGGCATGGTTGGGGAAGAAGGAGAAGAGGAGGGGCGGAGGGGGATTGTGATTGTGATTGTGCCCTAGAACGTGGTTTGAAGGGCAAGGGTTTTGTGAAGAGGCTCTCAGCACCACACCGGTGTGTTCATAAGCACCGGAGGCGGAGAGGGATATCTTTCTTTGTTTCACTCTTCCAACATTTTCTTTCGGTCCTTTTTTTCCTTTTTTAACTTTTTGGATTTTCCAGACGATCTTCTTAATTTATGCAAATCCCTATTTATTTAGCGCCTTTTTTTTTTGTTTCTGTTTCTGATATTACGTTGTGCTTAATGCTTTACTACAAAAACCTAATTTTCTTTTCCGGCCTATACATTAGTTATTAGTTTGATTTTGGTAAAACAATCTAATTCATTTTCCATTATGGCAACTTTTTATTTTCTTTTTCTTTTAACAATAAGATTTAAGGGAAAAATAAAAATGTACAAGGTTTATGTCAAGATTTGTTAAGAGGAACACGAAGATACAACCAGTCATTTTCACACTTTCTCTTCACAAATGAGAGAGAAGATGGAACTGAAAAGATATTTTTGAGTCCTAGAACGCGAAGTTACGATAACATAAGTTGTTTTGTTCTTATTTTTAATCACAATCTTTTAAACATACCTATTTTAATTATTTTAAAAAATAAAGTTAGATTGTAAACTTTATCAAATCATAGGAATTATTTATAAAGTCTGACTATGAAATTATTTATAAGATGTTAGCGAATCAATAGGACTACATTTTAACTTTTTTTAAAAAAAATAATGGCTATCATATTTTCCTACGTAATCTTTTGATTTCTTAGGCAATTTCTAAAAACCAAAACAAATTTTTGAAAATCATTTTGATTTGATTTTTAAAAGAACAGTTCCAAAATACACACAACAAACCATAAAATCCAGTAGATAATAATGGTATTTATAGGCTTAATCTTTTAGAATTAAAACTAAAGCCCCGTTTGGGTTTTGGTTATTTAAAATTAACCCTAGTTCCTCTTTAATTATTGTTTTCATCTTTCTTAAATAAATAAAAAAAAAACTAATTTTTAACCAAATTTCTTAAAGAAAAACAATTTCTTTTAATTTTCAAAACTTGACTTGATTTTTAAAAATGTTAGTAGAAATTAGATAACAAAATAAGAAAGTTAGAAGTGGACCAAGTATTTATAGACTTAATTTTCAAAAACCATAAACCAAACTTCAAATGATTGTCAAACTAGATTCAAATAGTTACCGAACAAAAACTAAATAAATGCCAAATGTACGATCGTGAATGTGAGATCCAGTATGCCAAAAGCAAGAGAAATTTAAATATGCATATTGGTGTGTTTAAAAAAATATTTGACCAGAATGAATAATTGAGAGTACAAAAGTGCTAAAGTACGTCTAACTCATATGAAGTCATGATTGAAAGATATATATCATAGTGGTAGTATTAAAAATTTGTGAAACATATGTCACTCATTTGAATTAATCAATCAAATTCTAATAATCACTTAAGTAGACTATACTATGCCTATCCCTCTTTAACCACTATGCACATATCCATATACAACATTTTAGAAAAGAAAAAAAAACTCATAACAAGAAGATTATGAGTAATAATACTAAAGTATTGAATAATTTGATACCTTTTAGGATTGAATAAATGATGAGAATAAAAGCTTTAAGAGGTGGAGACAGAGGTCTTAAAATTATAAAAGAGAAGAAAAGGCAAATTTTAGAAACAGATACATTTTTTTAGAACAATACAAGGATAGAAAATTGATTGTGGGGCTCAAGTTCAACAATAGAATGGCTATCCTATAATTGTCTGAAGAGAGGTAGTTTTTGTAGGAATCGCTAATAACAAGAGAGATTCACTGGCATTAAACACAACTCTAATACTGTCTGATTTTAATAGTAACAATAACACAAGAAAAGGGGAAAAGGAAAAAAAGGGACACATACAAACAGAACTCGAAAGTCTAATTTATGCTATCTAATATCTATGATCCAACCTTTCTGAGCATCTGAAGCTGATTTCCTTATCCAAAAATGGATATATGTTCTTCAAAAGGAATTCTACACTGTGATTTAATCTTTGAAGCACTATGATTTGTCTATATAGAGACTATTTACAATATTTTGACAATTTTGTGTGGTACTTTTTGTTCTATACCTTTATAGGGAGAAAAAATAATGATGATGATTGTATATATATGAACATAATACCACAAATAGAGATGGAAGAGAACCTCTTCTTTTTATTTTTCTTTTTGTTTTGTTATTCACGCTCTGATATAACGATTAACGAATCTGACAATTCAAGAGAAAGCAGTTCAGACTTGGGAATGGGATTGATTACCTGCATTAACCATAAGAATGCATCAGATTTATATAACTACATTTATCTCCAAGATTCCACTAGCATTATTACCTTCCTATTGTTTTTGATATAGCCAATGGCAACTTCTTGCTTTAGATGTGCTCTTTCAGAAAGTTCTGAAAATGAGAGATCCTCCCCTTGTTTCATGTAGCCACTGATATCCTATGACAAGAAGATGTGTAAATCATGATGCAATTATGTCACATCCTTTAACTTGAGCCAACTACTCTGTTACTATAATACGCATTTACTTATATTTAGTCATCTAATGACGTGACCAAAAATGTTCAACTAAGGCAAGTGCAAGAACTCTACAACCTGATCGTTTTACTTCATTGTTCAAAGCTATCAAAAGGTAATGTCGATGAAGAAATAGAGATGTACCTTCACATAAATTTCATCACCATCAGCATTTAAAATATCTTTCCATACTTCATTCAATTCACTATCCTCTGCCACTGTCACAAAAATATAAAGTTGAATCATGACGCCACTAGCACAGAAAATATTAAAAAAGTTCAATGCATTTTCAGACCTTGAGCTGTGACAAGACTCATTATTTCCTCTGCTGCAATGTATGTCAGGGAAGGTTTTATTCTGGTTATCTACATACATTGTAACAGCTACATCAATATTTAAATACACACAAAAAGCTGCACGGGAAAATTGCAAAAAGAAGCACGCACTTGTTTTCCCAATTTGGAGTCAACAATCTCCGCAACAAGATTTTGTACCTGAGATTAATTGACATATTATTTAGCCCTACTTTCTCCACAAAAACACAAAGGAAACTATGATATAATATGATCGAACTTCATAAATGTATACACGTCAAGGGATAGATCTATAGCATTTATAAGAGGGTTGTGTTATTGATAATATTGGTTTGTTATAAACAATAAGTACCTTAACTCCATGCTTTGTACAGATACTTTCAGCAAGGAGAAGAGTATATACTGAGTGTTTGTCCGCCCTAGATGGATCTGAAAAGTTGCAAGTAAAAGCAATCCATCTTCAGGTAATTTACACATATAAACATCATACAAGCACAAAAACACATAAGTTAGTTTTAATATTCATACCCCCAAGAAGCCATTCTCTGTCGGATATCACCGCAATGGACAAAGGAATATCTTCATTTTTATTGAAAGACCTCTTAATATTAATTAAAGTTTCCTCTAAGGTATCATAGTCCATCGGATTTCCAATCTGCGTCATACAACACAGAGGTACAAAATTGTGGAAGGTGGCTTAAAGAACGAATTAAAATGCTTTATAAGGCTAACTCTTATCTTCATCCAATTAAGACAATACCCAGTACCCTGTGAGAAACTCTGACATTTTTTAAATTCTTGTGGTCTGCAGCTTTATTAGCCCTCTTTCTTTCTTCAAACGATGCATCTGATAAAATTTCCTGCATATACACAGGAGCTGACAATTATAGTCCAACAACTACATTCACTTTTGATTAACGTCTATGGGCTTGAAGAATCAGTTTTATACATCTATACTTTGGTTATATCAAATATTGAATGCATCACCTCATGACTCACAAACTTCATATTCCTATCAACCCAGGCGTTGCCACTGTCAATAGAGATCAGACTTCCATGAAGTGGCATCCATTCAAGGGGAAATGAGAAGCTGAATGGGGATATAGTGTAATGAATCTACACTCTAATCAAGTTTTAATCAACCATATGACCATGCAACTTTAGTTCATCGGATCAAGACTACTGTTTATAATGCATGCAGTGTTCTAATGCAGAGCACATCAGATTTTCATCCAAAAGTGATGTCAGCAGAGTCAAGATCTAGTACAAAAAATAGTAGTCTGGAAAACATGAAAAATACTCAAATAGAAAAGAGCTTTACCAATACACTACCAGGTCCAAGATAGTTATCATATTCTTTAATCATATCAACAACATCTGGGCGCCAACCAAGCAAAAGTATGCATTCTTTCGGCCCCTCAGTCCACTTTGAAGCCTGCAAGCAATGTAAAAATTAGCCACCATGCTTAGTGGCTTGTTGAAAATACAAACAGACCACTTAAATATTACCTTGAAAGAAGGTTTTGTTGGATGTTTCATGATATTCTCAAATCCCTTTCTATCTGTTTCCAGAGATTCAAGTAAACCTACATTATTGTTTTTAATACTTTCCAGCTTTTTAATGGCATTACTTCCTTCTTTGGTCACATTTGCATGACCACCCGTTCCCTTATGTCCTCCAAGGAGAGGTGCAATTAACAGAATCTACATTAGAAAATAATTAAGTAACTAGAGATGCACAAATTCAACTGAGAAAAGGAATTAAGCAAAGCTGTTTCCTTCAAAACAAACTACTTGAGAACTTATCAGATCACCATATATAACTCAATTAGTCCATAGCAATACATTTTTCACGTTGAAGAATTAACATATAATCAATGTTGTGAGTCTAAAGAAGGGCAGTATCAAGATTTTTGCCTTCAGGGCCACCCACCCTATCTATCTATCAGAGAAAATGGAGACTATCGTGTCTTGAAAATTTATAAGAACATTACAAAACAAGAATTTTAAACCATTAGTTTTTGTTCTTCGGATGGCAGGCACGAGTCCAATAGAACTCAATATAAAAACTTCAACAAAATAAAAAGTAAGAAGTGAGAAGTCTATCATAATATACTTTTTAAAGCATTTCTGCGCACATACTGATTTATTTATTAGAAAAGGAAATGATTTATTTATAACAAATTAAATCAAAATCTTTCTTAGCACTGAAACTTGAATAAGTGCTTGAGTACTATGCCCAAAGGTGCAACACAGTAATTTGATACATTTTCCAGATTAGGACCATCAAAATTCAATGCTGCTTCTTTTCTTTAGAAAAAAGGAAAGAGTGAGAGTGAGAGTGAGAGTGAGAGAGAGAGAGAGAGAGAAAGTAAATGGAGGATTATTATTCATACCTTGTCATTTTGCCGCAGAATTTCGTCATCATTAGGATGGAAGTGTATCTTCCCATTTCTATAGATTCCACACACAATTGCCTGTAGATATACCCATTCAGCAAAAAGGAACGAGATTGGGGAGAAAAAACTTAGCTGATGAATAAGTACCTCATGAAATCCTTGGCGTAATTCTTTATAATTTAGACCAACAAAATTGGGGGAACTGAATAGATTAAATACATTTTCTGCAATTCACAGCATTACAAATTTGAGTAGACGGGAAACTGAAAGGCCAAGAAATTAAAGAATAAGTTTTAAAATGTTACGAGCATCTAGTCTTTTACTTCCTTAATTCTTGTGATTCATTTCGTCATCCTTCGTGACAACACTTGAATGAGAAGATTAAAAGTTTCTTTTTTCAATATTTCTTCCAGTTGTTCCAGGAAATAAGTTTCTCCCTGTACTTTCCTATGCAATTAGGATAACTATAAATTTATTACGTACTCCGATAGTTCAACAAGTGTCTGTAAATTTTTATGAGTCCCTTTTGCCGTGAACACTGGACAAATAATTTAGAGGCAACATTCTCCACTGGCTCTACTTTCAGTCCTGTGACGGACTTCAAGAGCTCACATGTGTTGGAACTAGAAACCTGAATTCAAAAGGAAAAAGTTCAAATTTAGCTATTCATAGGTGAAATTTGGCAAACTGATCAGGTTTTTAGTTATTGGTAGCATACCTCAACAATAGTTGGGATGGAGTCCATATTTGCAATGGGTTGAAGTGCAAGAACAGAGAGAAATGCATCTGTATCAACTTCATACCTAATAAACTTGTGTGCAATACGCTTTAGTTAATCAATAATTCCAAGATTGATTTCTCCTATTCAAGATTAAAATAAGCAATCCTACATCCTATACTGGACAATATCTCAATTTCAACTGCATTTTAGTTAACTGAATGAGTACCAAAAGCACTATTTAGCAGGAATCACTGTCATTACATATCCAAGAAACCTTGATCTCAATTGGACCCAAAAGTAACTTTCCTTTTAAAAGTCTCCAGGATAACTTCTCAAAAAAGATTCTTATAACAACGATTACTTCCTATATCACCACAATTGTAGAAGAAAAAAAAATTAAGGATGCCTGAGAAACCTACACAAGAGGATAATTCATCTCTATCCACTGGGGAACAGTGGAAGGAACAAAGCGAGGTAATCATATTTGTCTATCACATAAATAGAATAAAGGACCCATGAAATACTGGAAGAAAACAAAATATTAAAAGCATTATGAAAATAACCCACCTACCTTTTGAAAGGACAGGTTAACTCTTATAGGGTTTGGAAATGCTAAAATATGTGCTTTTATCGCCTTCAAAAACTAATAAATTAATAATAATAAGCCATTGGACGAACTTCAACTTCTCTGAAAGGAGTGACATTCTTGAAATTTGATGAAACTTTATATAAAGGTCAAAAGCAACTACCTACATTTGATTACAATTTATGAAAACCAGAATAGTCATCCCCACTCCATAAAACTATTAATCTAGATCAACAGTTCATACAGATTGCATCAACTTTGGAGCCAACTACTAAAATTCAGTAGCATTTGCACAGAATCGTTATCTTTACTAAACAAAGACAAAACTGTCAGAGAAAAAAAAAATGACAATAAGTAAGGAAAGATAACCACTCAATGAAACAACAGGACACCAAAACAAAGAAATATACTTGTAACAGACAATTTCTTACCGGTCTCCTTTTGTAGGCAGTATAATTACCGCTCGTGCCATACTGGCAGCAGCTCTTTCAAATGATTTTGTTAAGCTAAGACTGCAACTATAGAACCAAAAGCTCAACGGAGTTAGATGAGATCAAAGATAAATCAGACCAATAGAGAAAATAATCTAGTAACTTCGCTTCTTTTGGGAAAATTGAAAAGGGCAACTCCAAATGCAGATCTAAAAGACAGAAAATATTTTCTCTCCTATTTACACGAAAAAATATATATATAAAAAAATAACTCCATCATGGTTACCTCTTCGTAAGAACATCAATGTGGTAAAGATCTTTCGCAATATTATCAGCTAACTTGTCCATTTGTTTCCTCGGAAGATCAGACATGAGAAGAATTCTCTGTCTCCTGAAATATAGACCAAAAAGAAACTGTACTTGTCAATATTTATAACACATGGTGTGGACATAGACTATGAAAATAGGAGCAACAGTTACCTAGCAGTTGCAGTGCCTAAGCGAACAGCAAATTCATGGTATTTGTTTAGCTGCTTCAGTATAAAAGTCAAATGACTATTGACACCACAAATGATGATGTGATCAGATTCCAAAACTTGAACTTGTGCACCTTCCCTCAGCCTTTGCATGTTATGCTGCCCAAACAACAAGAATAGGTAATAAGTGTATAGAAATTAGCTTCTGTAAGCACCTACTTCTCTTCTGTTTTCTTTTTGTCTTTAAGCTTACCCTAAACTGCTCTGTCATTGTGCTGAGTAGACGAGAGTAAAATAATATGCCCCATATGGCAAGAATGAAGCCTATAACTCGTTCAACTCGTGTTGTTTGCTGTCGGTTCAAAAAAATAAAATTTTCTAAGTCAGATAAAAGTTCTTAGATACTTAAATGATTTTAAGAAAACAGTGGACGTTCATCATTAATAACCTAGATCTCAAGGACCTCAAAATGAAAATGCAGCATACTTTCAAGTGAGTAGATGATGAACATAGACATGCCCATGCTTCCCATAAGCAGTCCTCCAGAGATTGAGTGCTACCCCTGTACAAGACACTCCCCGATTGGCAAATAAGAATGTGCATCAAATGTGCATCACATGAAGGAAGGTTCAATGAGCTAACAGACGAGGATCAAACTAACAATTGATTGCAAGAATTTTAATGTATGTCAGTATGTGACATATTAGAAGTTTAAGTCATAAAAATCAACTGACACAAAAATTAAAACATAAAACTAGATTGTCAATTATCTTAATATTAAAAATTAAAAATGAACACAAATAAACTGTTAGAAAAACGTATTTAATATTTTAAAAAGAAAATTAAAGACAAAATTATAACAAAACAGGCCTTTGCTCATCCCATCATATCTTATTTTTTAGTATAACTGTTGCATAATCAATGCACTTCTTTTTTCCCCTAAAATTGACAAGGGAAAGTGATTGGAGGGGATAGGGGACAATAGTTATACCCCAACAAATCCAAAATCCTCCCACTTGAACTCTCCACTTTTGAACACAGGTAACAAAACGGAATAACTCACTTTTTCCAGGGTTGCAATGGGAAGGATTAAATATGCTATAGATCAGATCTTACCATCTACAGCATGAAGTCTATTTGAAGCTGCAGTGCAGTACTTAGCAGAAAGGAAGAAAAGTAGAGTACCTGAGCTTGAAGAACAGGAAACCACCGATCAAAATAAATGAGATGCATGCCACAAGGAGAACCACTAAGAACCTTAAATTTGGAAAAGAAAAAAAAAAAAGAAAACCCAAATGATTTCTCCAACTTATAAGAAAAGGGATCTCTTCTGGAAAAATGAAAAGAAAAATTATAGAGGAGAGTAATGCAAGACATTCATGGAATACAGGGTTCTTGCAGTTTATCTATTTTTTCCATTGCATTTAAAGTCTATTACAGCATCAATTCAGATGAGTGACAATTACTCCCCCAAAATATGAACAAGAGTAACAAATAAGCACCTCACTTACGTGCCAACATTTCTCTCAAGTTGAATGTTGAATAGGTATATCAGTCGTGCAAAACTCCATCTGATATCTCGAAAAGCAGGTAGGTATACATCCAATTGAAGGGGTGTCGGTTTATTCAAGGTATTAGATACACTTGCAAATGGCGTGCTAAATGCTCCAAAATTTTGAAAGATAAAGGGGAATATCTCTAGGAAAGTTTTGGCTATAGATTTAACAGAGGTGACTTGTGTCAAGCTTAAAAGGCAACATGAAAATACAACTTTGACCGCAACCTTAGCTTGGATAGCCTGATACAATTCCAGTGCATCGTTATCAGAATCAGCAAATTTTTTGTGAACTAAAAGCATAGTTATATAATAAGAAGTTCTCTATATGGCAAGAGATTGAAAAAAAAAAAATCATGAACTTGCTCAACCAGCAATGTTTCTTAAAATTAAATAGTACCGGACATACAGATGCTTGTATATGATGAACAGTAATGTATGGTTGAAAGGGAAGATTTGACAGTACAGATCACACAAGTACTGCCCATTATTTACACAAAGTTAATTCATCAAGTTACGAAACAGCACAATATAGATGTACAATGCAAGATATCCAAGCAAGTTGGCAATAGGACCTTAATGCAGAACCCAAAAGATAAAACAGCTTTTCAGCCCAATCCAACACTCACCTGAGGAAAAATATTCGGATTAACTCTATATCCACTGGCATTCTGATCATTTGAACTGCTTGTACACATTGAAGTCCGTAGCCGATCATGTTTCTTTTGAGAACGCCCCTCCCATATCCCTGCCATAGAATCACCATCATCAGAAGAATAAAATCGACAGATCTACAGGATCGGTTCTATACCTAAGAAGCAGTACAAGAGATGAACGCTGGTTTGTACACAATTCACAACATACATTAAAACTGTTGTGGTACTGTGGCTAAACAAATTAATTCAAAGGCAACCATGTAGTACAAGGAAAGAAACGATGAAAAGCCAAAACCATAACCGTTTTGATTAAACTGGGACCAGGAAATAAACCAAACGGTCTTGAAAGTTCAAAGTATTCAAGTCTACAACAGATAATGTACTCTCGTAAACGCAATTCCACTGTGCATTGATATTCATTTCGTAAGATACATCTACGACAGACTCACCTCCACTGATGATGAGAGAACAAGCATTAAAATCCGAGTGGTCGGTCCAAGAAAAGTGACATGGCAAGGTTCTGCTGGAAAAATTGTGAAACAGTTAAACATACGTCTAATCATGCAATTAATTAGACCAAAACAAAAGAAGAAGAAGAAGAAGTTTCCGTTTGAGAAACACTGTAGTGAGAATCATCTGATTATTTATACTAGAAACAGCGGTGTTCCAATACACAACAAATTTCAATCCGTAATGAAATCGTAGCAGTTGAAGCGGTAAGGGAATTACGCGCGAAAATGAAAGGACGACTAAGTAGAATGGCATTTAGTGAAGTCGGAGATAGGGTGGTGGTAAAGGAAGTTGGAATAATGGAGAGAAAGAGAGAAGCGAAGATTGGATAAGAAGTACCTGGAAGTCGAAAACGGAATGTTGCGATGGAATCGAGGAAGTGACAACGGTGGAGAAGGGCGTAAGAGCGAGCATTGATATTGACTCATAAATAAGTGGCTCTGCATCTGGCTGTTGACCGATGCTTTGGAATTGGAGAGATGGTGGTTGAAGGAGAAGATGGTGGGTGTCGGAGAATGGTGGAATTGGAGGAAGACGACTGAACAATGGAAAATGCCCGGTGGATTCCCATATTAAATTTAAAGAATATCAACACTGCTTTACTGTACCTTTTTTTTAAAATTATTTTAACTTTAAATAACAAAACTCTTAATAATATAATAATCTATATATAATTTAATAACCCATGTATAATTAATAATAACCTATATATATAATTGATAAGTAGACTGCTATCTATGGATATGCACAAATAGTCTGCTCTCTATGGATATGCACAAAATAGTCTTTCTTTCTTTGTACGTAGATAAATTGTGTTATTTTATTATAATCTAGAATTTCGGTAGTATAATTTTAATCTTAAATTTAATCTTCATTATTATTTGATCGTTGTTTTTTTAGATATTATCTATTAATATTTTTACAATAAATTTTAAAAACATATCTATATTTATATATCTATCATTATTTATTTTCGTAACTTACGTGGAATTTTATTTGAACGACGTTAAAATTATGAAAGTTTATAAATTCATTAAAATATAGGTATTGAAAAAAAGAATTGGAAAAATTGATGTTGAACTTAGTGAATAGTAAATTTGTAATCCATAAATATGGGCATCAAAAAGGCGCGAGGGCGATGGTTCGCTCGGTAGATAAAACAGCGGTGGTACACATTTTGTGGGGTTGGGATTTAAGCATTTCCATCTGGAGTTGGACCACCCCACTATTGTTTTCTTTTACATAAATATATATATCCTCTAAATTGGCAATCCCTATAAATATAATAATGTTCTAAAATAAGTGCAAAATAAAAATAAGAACACAAACCAGAGAAAAAAAATGATTATAATTTAAATATACCAAAAATAAACCAAATTATTTTTAATAATCACACTAGGCATGATTATTGTAAGAAATAATGAGAACTCTAATCACTTGATTAAATAAATAGGTAAAAATTTCACTTGATTAAATAAACGGGTAAAAATTTCAATTCGGTTGCATTTTGATCGATAACACATATTAATATGTCAATTAAACTATGTTCACTTTAACAATCAAATTACTATTCAAACAATAACAACAACATTAATAATAAATAACATAACTATAATGTAATATAAAGGGTTTGTGTATAATAGTGACATTAATTGTTTTTTGTTACAAATATTCGAATTTAGAAAGTATAAGGATTTTGGAAAAGTAATAGTAAATCAAGTATAATTCAACTTGTCATTAAAATGTTATTAGTAACTAGAAGACATGTCGTTTAATATATCCATCACTCTCATACAAGTTTAATTAGGCGAGCTTACTCAACCATCCTAATGACGGGATATTTATATTGTTTTTAACTATATCATGTTTAGGGAATAATTAAAACATAGAAAATGTGTTAGCATGTGAATATGCTACTTATTTTTAACTTTTTTTCTTTTAGGTACAACGGTTGAACGTATTGAATTCGCTTACTTTTTTTAGAAAAACAAATGACAATAAAGGCTTGTCCAAACTTTGGATCTTATGTCAAATAAATCTATTTAATACATGCATACATATAGTTTATCTCAATTATGTAGTTGGGCACATCTTAGCTATATGCATGTGAATTGGGTATAATATTTATTTCATGATTTGAATATTGTCCTTTTGTTCCTATAATTTTGACTCCTATTAATTTTAGTTTAAAATTTAAATACATTAGTTATATATTTTTTAAATTTTTTAAATATTTCTACTCTATTAATGCCTATTTTTTTAACCAACAATATATTCATTAAAGTTCTAAAAATGTACCAATGACTTTGTATACTAAAGAGTTTTGTAGGAGGGTTTAGAAAAGTGATGTAATAGTCTGTATTTATTATAAGAACAATAATATTATTTCTATCTTAGAGTTATAAAAATAATATGTATAATTATTAGTCTGAGATTTTAGTGATACAACTAATCTTAAAATTAGAGATGACTATCATTGAAAATTCTTTTGATGTTTTAATTAATACAACTATTTTTTTTTTTTTGTAAAAATAGGAGAGGTTGTATAATTTTATTGTAGAGATATAAACTGATATAAGCCAATGATTTAATTTTTTTTATTCAACAATAATCGAAGCAGAATTACAGAACTCCTCCAAGATGAGACATAGACACAAAATCACTCAACTATAAAAGAAACAAAACAAATCAAGAAACGGATTGACCTCTAACACCAAATATAACCCTCCATGTTGAAGCACTTCAGCGTTGACATATGAAACCAAACCAATGCAAATATCGTCAATCTAAAGATCAACTTCAGCAACAGAACAAATGATAGAATAATATTGTTGAATATGATTGGTGGATCATATGGTTCCCTCGTGGTTAGAGGCATCTTTGTTCCTTCTATTGGGATCAATGGACCTCAGAACATAGGCCATAGTTTCTTAAACTCTTTGTCCAAATTCACTTCGCACGTGCGCCACACAGCAGCGGCTCCACACTGTCATGCGCTGTTAATTATTTTAAAATTTAATTTGACAAACAAATTGTTTTCTTTTCATTTGAGACAAAAATAAAATAAATATATATTTATGATATTATAGTTATGATGGTTGGTGAGATTTTGTGGCAGTGCGGCTACGGATGAAGTAATGGTCCACTGGGCCGTCCATCAATACGGTTAGTGGTCCAATACGACCGGGCTTCCATTTTCGGTCTACACTTCGCTACTTGAGCTAATTTTTTATATTATTATTATTATTATTATTATTATTATTATTATTATTATTATTATTATTATTATTATAAGTAGTTTTAGTTATTCAATTTTAGTTTTTTTTAGAATAAATTTTATTGTTTTGTTTGAAATTCATTAAATAATAAATAGTATTTTATAGGAGAATTCATTTTGCAGATGTATTTTCCCATTTTGAAGAATATATAATATGGAGATGTTTTTTTCACCTGAGAAAAAGAAAATAAAAGTGTAGGTATATATGTGGCCTGTGGGTATAGGCTAAATTGTTGAAAAAAGAAAAAAAGAAAGAAAGTTTCAACTGAAAAAACAAACATAACTTTCAAAAGTAAATAAATTAAATGAAATTGCTGTGAAATGAAACTTCAAATTTTAATTTCCAGTAGGGGTGTCTATAACTGGGTAACATGATTAATTCGGATTACCCAATCCAAACCATGAGGGTTGGGTTTGATTCAGTTACATTTTCTTTTATGGATTGGGTTGGGTTGCAAATTTTTTTAAAAAATATATTTCGGATTATATTGAGTTATATGATTTAGTAACCGGGTCAACCCAAACCAATCTGATTTTTTTATTTGTATTGAATGAATTTGAATGTAGACTTGAATTTTACATGAACTTAGGTTTCATGTATTTGAAGGTAAGACTTTACATAAAATATTTATTGATTGTTTGATTATAAATTTTTTAAAAACTGATATAACATATTTAGATCATCTACGTAAATATGATATTTTGTTTAGTGCAAAAAATCAACTTTTAGTGAAAAAGAAAAGAATAAAAAAATAATCTAAATTATGAAAGAAAAAAACAATATGCTAACTCAACCCAACCGAACCCAAAAATTATGAGTTGGGTTGAGTTGACTATTGCACATTAGATCGATATGGCTCAATTTTTGTCAACTCGAGGACCTCGAGTTGGTTCATAATTTAAAACAGACTAAAAAACAGACTAAAAAAATATTTGAATTGACTTTCTAAATGTTTAAATAAGTATTTTTGAGTAAAAAAATTGCTATAAATGGATTCTAAATAACTTTTCAAACTAAATAACTTTTAACACTCCAACTCATTATAAACGTTGGTTGTGACCATATGAGTTCACTAGTCAATGTAATGGCGTCATCATGAGTATCGTGTGGGTGCTTGTAATGAAATGACTTTGACAAGGCCAATATTGCACTTTCTTTAATGGGCTAGACAAGTGGTGGTTAAAAAGTGTACTCAAATCTCAACTAATGCCCAAAAATGTAACCTAAAATCTTAATATATGGCCTATGCCCTACCAAAGGAAAGTGACATAGAGGCCATTTTGGTTTTCTATTTCTTTTCCAAGTAGTCATTTTCACTTTGAACAAAACCTAGTTGCAATTTGTGGTTGAGACTATTTTCCACTTGGCTACCATGTGTTTTTGCAATGTTCCTCTTATCATTTTCATTTACATTTCAATTAAAACCATACGATTTCGAGAAACGATTTTAAATCATATGATTTGAAACTCAAGGAATAACTTTGAGAATGAAGATTTGAGATGAATGTATTTAACTTTTTTGCGTTTAGATGGTAAAGTTTAAAATATTCATATAGACTTTTAATTATGATTAGTTAATTGAAAATTAGAATATGATAAAGTTGAACAAGTAATATAAAATCCTATGACGTTTGATCTTTTGATTCAAATTTTTTAAAAAATAAACCTTAAAATCGGATTTGAATTCAACAATTTTTTTAGAATAACAAACAACAAAATTTTAATTTTCGAAACAATGGATCCAAAAGTCACACTCATTATCAAGTGAGTCGATCCAAGTCAAATGGAATTAAAGCATTTGTTTGAACTTTGATTAGGTCAATCGAACTTTAAATACATAAGCATGTGACCCAATCCTTGGGTTGATAAAATTTGTTATTTCTTTTACTAGTTTTAACTCTTTTTTTTTTTTTAAACAAAATGTGTAAACTAAAACTAGAAAATATCTAAATGCATTTTAGGCCACGTTAACCAAACCGTAAAGAAAATTGGTGTAATCGTAATAGAATTTCATTGATGGATCAATTGTAATGAGTTTCAATTACAAATGTAAATTGCTTTTGATCGCGTTTACTTAAATTATAAATTTTGTCAAATTCACTGTTACCGTTACCGTTACCTTTAGTTCTACCTCTGAAGGTCAAACGGTAACGGTAACAATAAAAATGTCAAAAATTATAATTTTTTAGTTGTAATAGTAATGGTAGCTGACCCAATTAGATTCAGTACTCTTAATTCATCAATCAGATTACATTATTTCACTATGGGTATGAATATGATCCCAATGTATCATTACAAATGCAGAACACAAGTAAACAACACCAAAAGTAAATATAGGATATATATTTTTTTTTATAATTTCCTAAATATGACTAAATGGGTCTACCCAGGGGTCAACACAATTATCTCAACACTCTTGTCATCAACTACATAATAATCATTTTCCCAGTTGTTTCTGTCTACTAAATTAAATCAAGAATTAAAAAGCACACTGGTTATTAAATAACATAAACTTCATTGACACATTTTGCCTCTTTGCCTTGAATGTTAATGGCTATGTAACTGGAATATATATTAAAAAAAACTTTCAAATTACAAAATGATGAGAAAATTAAAAAAAAAAAAAAAAACACACACACACACAATAACTAAACCAAGAGCTTATTCAAAAGTATATACACAAACTTTATCATAGTAATATATACCATATGCTTTTCCCTTTGTATAGCAGGAAACCAAAATCACTAGTTTAGTTACCTAGCTGTCAAGGGAGGAGCTGATAAGTTATCATCAGAGAAATCGAACACAGCGTCATCGGTCTTGCTTAGCGCATAAACCACCTCGACCATGCTCGGTCTCTTTGTTGGATCCTTCTGCAAGCAACTGACAGCCACAGTCATCACATCCATCAAACTCTCCATCCGCCAAGATTGCTCGAAAAGAGCTTCATCAATCCAACTCTTCAAACTTTCCAACTTATCCTTCTCCTTTCCTTCCAAAAATTCGCTACTGGCTCCCATCCATAGAACACCTCCTTCGTCGTCAATGGCCTCCTTCCCAGAGATCAGCTCGAGCAGAACAACTCCGAACGAGAAAATGTCCATCTTCGTCGACACGACTCCATCGGCTATGTATTCAGGTGCTATATATCCTTGAGTCCCAACAATGTGCATAGTTATGGCATTGCATCCTGACTTTGCCAACCCAAAGTTGGCTATCTTAGCCCTCATGCTTGCATCCAGCAGAATGTTGCTGCTTTTTATGTCTTTGTGAACGACTTGCGGTCTCGTGTGCTCGTGGATGTATAGTAGTCCGTTAGCAACATCTATCGCAATCCTCAATCTCGTTCTCCAGTTTAGTTTCTGCTTTTGGGTTTCGTGTAGCCATGAATAAAGAGAACCATTCTCTACATATTCGTAAATTAGGTAGCAGGTTGCATCTTCAGGGTCAATGCAAAAGCCTTCAAGCTTCACTAGATTACCATGGTTTACCTTCAATGACACGCAAAATATGATCCATACATACACATTAAATTACTCCAAAATGATCAAATATAATATCCACAAATTGAAATCACTAACAACTGACATTGCAACAATCAATGGACAATCAAATTCAAACAATTAGATAAAGTTAAGATTCCACTTTTTAAAGTCCCTTTCCCATGTCTATTTTAAAATGGTGGAAGTCGGAGATAAGAGAATATATCCTTTAAATTAAGAACAAGGGCCAGATATGTCACTCTCATTAGTTTATAAACTAATCATTAAATAAAATATTAAAATTGTTGTCACTTTAATTACCATTATTAACAGCCTATTAAATGTCAGATGATGTTATATATGTTTCAAAATAAAAATGTGTAAGATGATGCTTAAAAGGACTTTGAAAACTTGTTTATTCAATTTCAATTTTTTTTATTATTATTATTTTGAAAATTTGTGGAGGAATGATATAAGGTTACTATGAATAATGAAATCAATATTTTAAACCATGAAATTCAAACATAAAACAAATCCTTTTTTTCTATAACACACTTAAAAAAAAAAAAGTACATTTTCGTCTCGTTCCCTAATGTTTGGGTATCTTTTTTTTTATCTTTTATATATAACTTTTGTAATTTTAAAAGTTTCGACCTAATCAAAATTATATAATTTTGTAAATATTAGGTGGTCAATCAACTTACATAGTTAGCAAAATTTTACTTACTAGTTAAAATAGACTGCAATAAACCTCGATAGTAGTCTATCGTGATCTATCTCAACTAAAAAATAAAATTTTGATAGAGTGTAATATTTTGTTATATTTTGTTATATTTTTAATAATTTTATTATTTAAAACAATCTACTTAATATTTATGTTAATTAATACTTAGAAAATTGGACGACAAAATAGAAAATTTCCTGTCATAGGTTAGACAGCCTAATTAGAAAATTTCCATCCAAAAACTTAAAAATATTAAGTTGAATAAAAAATCAAAATAAAGGATGAAAACATATTTTCAAACGAATTTTTATTATATATTTATATATATATATAATAAAAAGGTTATTGAAAATTGAACAAAAAGTATTCAAAAGGTCAAACCTTGAGCTTCCCAACCGCAAAAGGAAGTGGGAAAATGAAAGCAGTGTTGTGTTGTCCTTTTTCGTCTTTTCCTCAGTCTTATTCAATATTTCGTACCCAATTTTAAATATTATAATTTAATAACATATTATTTTTTTAAAACTTTCTTAATCATTCAATTATCACCATATAAAATTCAACTTTTATTTTTCCAAACCATAAGTCATTTATGTTATATTTAATACCACACTTGTGGGCTTTAAATTTTGATAAAAATAACATTTTATCCCTTCAATTTTATCATCATGTAATCGTGTTTAGTTCTCCAACTTTAATAAAAAACAATTTAGTCTCCAATCATATATACAATTTTCGACATATAAACAACATTTTAATCATAGTTTCATTTGTTTTTGGATTCTTAACCAAATTTGACAAATAAAACCATAATAGAAAACAAATATAAACAAACTATAAGTTATGTGATAAGATAATTGAAATTAAATGCAATCATAAAATAAAGTAAATGAAGAGAGAAGAAAAAAGGAAATTTGTTACCTTCTGCAAGATCTTGAGCTGTTCATACGCATTCCACTTCATCTTCTTGATAGCAAATTCAACTCCGCCGATTCTTCCCTTATAAACCGATCCTTGAATCAAGCTACTCTCGCTAAATCCATCCGTCGCTTCATTAAGCTCCTCAATTTTAAACACTCTGTATTTATCCAAACAATCAGACACATCCGCCATTAAATCCACCTCCATTTCCTTCCCTCTCCCTTTCCAATTCCCAACATCCTGCACTCTCTGTTTCTCAAATCCTTCCTCCATTTCCCTTTCATTCTTCCCCCTTCTCTTCCCCACTCCACAAACCCACAAACCCACCGCCAAAATCAGCAAAAACCCAACAATCCCCATCCCAATCGCCAGCCCTGTCACTGCTCTGTTCTTCTCTTCTCTCACCGGTGCCGGTGCCTGCTCCGGAGACGGCGGCAACACAATGGGCTGTGTCAAATTGGGAAGACGACTCACCGGGATGAAAATCGTCTCGAATGGTTGCGGGTTTGGCCAATTCGCGGCTGTGATTTCCGATGTTTGTACTCCAAACCTTGAAGCTATGGAGGACAGAGTATCGGCGGGCTGAATCACGTAAGAGACCATGAAATTAATCCGGTTTCGGAGTTGAGAGGAATTAGGGCATTTGCAGAAGATGGGGAAAACGACGTCGACGCCGATGGAGAGGTTGGTTGGGATTAAAGTGGGATTGGCGATTTCCACGGATTGGAAAGTGGTAAGATTCTGAAATTTGGAGGTGGAGACGAGCCAGAAATTGTCACCGGCGTTGATTTTATAGGAGAGATTAGCGTAAGAGATACTGACGGAGGCGTTGACGGAGTGGCAGGAGCAGGTGACGGGAATGAAGAGAGGTTGGCCGGAGAGGAGAGGGAAAGTGGCGTTGGAGTCGGAGATGTTGCTGGGGCGAGAAATTTCGAGGCGGCTGACCCAGAAGAGGTCAGCAATGGCAGGCAAGTCGAGGAAATTGGGAGGGGTGGCTCTGTAGAAGACGTAGGCCTGGCATGGGGTGGCAGTTTGGTTGGCGGAGCAGGTGTAGCCGTCGGCGTCGGGGGTTTGGGCGGCGGAGTAATGAAGGAAGAAGAAGAAAAAGAAGAGAACGGAGGAGCAACGACGGATAGGGGAGTACATTTTTGGGTTTAGGGAATGCCGGAATGGTGTAGTTGGGGTTTGATTTGTAAATGTGGTTTTTATGGGAAAGCCGCCAATAGAAAAAAGGAAAGAAGAGTAGTCAAAGTCAACATGGAAGTCAAGCCAATCAAAAGGACTTATTTTGATGGAATTTACAGTGCTGCCACTGGAGAGAAAAAGATTTGTAATTTTTTTTTTAGAAAATTTAGTCTCTAATAAATAATAGTTTCTTAAAATGATATAACATTATAAATGGTATAATAGTTTATAAAAGTGATACTTAGATTAATAAAATAAACAAAATTCCATCAGAGACTTAATTGGGCCAATGAAGAAGAGAATGCTTAAGTCATGCAATCCAATTTTTTTTCCATTCGCTCACATAAAATGAGGTAAAAATTTGAACCACATATATTTTAATTATATTTTGTAAGTTATTTTAAAATAAAGATTTTCCTTTATGGTTTTCGACATTTTCTTTCACATCACATCGACGCAAACAAGCTTGAAATAGTAGACACATCCAAAATCATTATATTTTGAAATTGATATCCTTAATCTTAGTGAAATTGGATTGAGGGGATAAAAGTATCTATTACTTGTTATACATACTGTGTTAGCCATTAAAAGATTTGTGATTTAAATACATGTTTAAACTTTATGTAAGATATTTTTTCAAGTTTAGTATTCAATTATGTTTTTAGTAATCTTTGTGAAATATCACTTTTCTGTCTGGAAAAAAGATTCTACTAGGACAGAAATTTTGCAAGCAAATAAAAAGTTTAAGATGAGAGTCTTCGTCTCTAAATTGAAATAATTAACAAAAATATGTTTTTCTCCAACCGTGTAGAATGGGAAACCGCTGATTAAGGGCTTCCCCTGTGGAAAATGATTGATACAAATTACCCAATAATAAAAGGATATCATGATTTATATTTGAATGAATAAGTGGTGCAATATACCTTAATCTAATCTGCTAATAAGGTTTGTGAACAACTCTATCGCTTTAATTTCAGTGCATATTAAGTCAAGTCTAAGTCCTCCCCAAAAAAGGGTCAAGTCAAGCCAAAATCAGTTGAGACTTCTTTACAATACTATTATTTCACCAATTCCAAATCTTCATTATTTGATATTGAATTTGAGGGTACATTTAGAAAATGTAATAAATCAATAGCAATATCAAAAACTTAGTTGAGTTTCATTGTTTATTTATTTATATTTTGTAATCGTAATGAACTGTAAGAATTAATTTCAAATCAATCATCAAAACACAATCTAACGGAATTAATTTAATTTTAAATACAACTGTGAAACATGGTTCTCAAGAAAAAGATTAAATGTACTCAATTAATGGCCTACCCATTACCACTGAGTCATCTTGTCAAAGTTAAGTTTAGTTTAGAAATTGTTTTTATTTTTGGGTAGCAGTTGTTTATTTTTATATTTCTTTTTATTTTGGGATTAGGTTCTTTCTTTTACTGAAGTACCTTTCACATTCAATTTTTTTTCCAATTTCTTTTGGACCGTTGTTTCCCTTTACACACACATATATATGTTGTTGACTCAGTCGCTAATGGCAGAAAAGTTTGGTTCAATTCTTCCACTCCAACCAATTAGTGGAACCTTCCATCATTTTCGGTAACAGTAGTTCAAATTATAAGAACAGGACCTTCAAATATCTCCACAATAGTATGATTGTTTACTTTGGATATACACTTTCACCTCAAAAGACCTCGTAACGTAGAAGATAGTTGTCATCATTTATAAATCTACGATTATCTCCTTATTCAATCGATGTGAGACTTTGATTGTATTCCTAACACCTACTTTAAACTATTTTCCAATGCCATGAACATGAACTATGAAGTTCTATAAACATGAAAGAAATGAGTAAGATTCAGATCAATGACCTAGAAACGATTAATGGAGACATCAGGTGAGTGAACTAGGCTTGAGAGAGATCTCGTGAGGGAGAGTGAAAGTACCTCAAATTACTTGACGAGTGGGTTTGGCGCAAGAAGATTAAAGAAATACAAGAGAAAATTTCTTGCTATACGGTTGATAAGTTCATTTCATAATTACAATTTACATCCACTAATACTATAATTAGAAGACCAAGAATAGTGTTGTATTGTATGATATACATTTTCATAAAGATTTTGATAATGAATTCTCACTTACCTTACAATGTACATCCACTGAGGAGGCAATCATGTCTTTGTTATATCATCGTTCTTGACAGTGAAATCCCACAACTCTCCATACTTCTCGTTGAATTCCCAGATGTCCATGGTGTTGTAGTCTGATATCAACTTGTCACGAGCCCCTCTCTCCATGTTATATATCTCAGGTTCGAAGTTGTGTGGCTGGTCTGGCTTGTCCATTTCAATTATGCAAAATACTATTGTAAATATAGCTGCTCCAATATATAGATACTCCCCCTGAAATACAGTCCAATAAGAACCAACCAAGTGTCCTTGACAATAGTGAAGAAGAAGGAGATAAATGACATTTTAAGATATATCTCACTTAAACGCTGCTTTCATAAAGTAGACAGTTGATCAAAAGCAATTTTGCACAATACAAAAGTGATTTTAATCGTTTCAAAAATCACTCCGAAATATGTTTGTAAGTACCGGAACATTGAAGTACACTCCAGCAGCAACTGCTGGTAGGAAGAGCCAAGAGATGAGGCCTGCCAAGAATGTCAAATGTGATAATAATAAAATGAGTGTTGAAGTTAGAGGATTGAGTTATGAAAGAGCGACAATAGTTTACCCTGAAAGCCTGTTGGGGGTCCAACTGCAGCAATATCTTCTGCAATGGCTCCCCAGAATGTTCCTATGAAGAAGTTGTCAGTGAAAAGTAATCAGTACTAGAATCTACTAGCCAAATGAGTTAGCAAGGAGATAAATATCCATACTACCACCAGCACAAGTTGGTCAGTACTCCTTGTCATTGATACTGCTTAAAGAGATGCAAAAATCTATACCTAAGTTACCATCAACTTCTCAATTTAACTAAGAGTTAGTTCGGGATAACTTTTAAAGGAAGTTCTAAATCAGAGAACTAAGGGCTCCAAGAATCAAGAACCAATTCCATGGATTAAATCCACATTCCACTCAGCCTAAAAAGAAGACTTAATCCAAAACAGAAACAAGTTCTGCTAGATTATAGCATCCAAATTTCAAAGATTCTCCCAAACAAGGAAGGAAAATAAACCCAGTTGCATATGTTAATGAACTAACCTTTCTTCTCCCCTTCAAAGTAAGTGTGATGTCCATCGTATACTCCATACTCAAAATCTTCCTATGAAACGAAACACAAAACTATCAACATCTCTGTCCCGAAATTAACTGACATTGAATTTAATTTTAGTTTGAATCAGTGAATCCAATTGAATTCATCACAACTCATAACTTGAAAACCTAACACAACAAAATCAGAGAGTTAATGAGGCAGAGAGAGAGAGCAGAAGGAGAGCCATTCATACAGGGCTGACACTGTTGGTTTCCCAACGATCTACAGGGTCTTCGTTTAAGTCGGGTTCAATCTCGGACAATCCTGCCGCATTCAGGCGCCGCGAGAGGCTTCTCCTCGTCAATTTTCCGAGCAACTTGGAGGCGGAGATTCCGTTGCTTCCCGGAATTGTTTGAATCGAAAACGGTGTAGCACTAATTTGAGAAGATTTGAAGATGATTTTGGGGATTGGATTGAAAGAAAGAACGGGAAGGGAAGAACAGAGGGCCATCTTTGGGTTTATCGTCTTTAATGTCTGAACGTTAAATCCCCGCCTTTTGTTGTAACGATAAAAGTCTAAAGTAACTTCCCAGTCACCTTTCAATAGCACTATCACCAATTAAATTTTGCCACGTAGTAAACAAAATTTGCGCAGTGTATACGTGGCAATTACAACTTATAAATAAATAGAATATAATAAGTTTTCTTAAAAGTCGAAACTTTCCTTCATGCTCACTTTGACCATCTTAATATATTTTCATAGTTTATCGAAGAAAAATGTAAATCTTAAATAAACCATAAATCTCAAGATTTAAATGCTTGATGATTTCGATTGAATTTGATTTCACCTTATTTGAGGATTTTGTCCATTTCAATATCTATCGATCGGTCGATCAAAGTCTTAGAAGTTAAGGTAATTATCGATGGATTAAAAATAATTTCTACTTTTTCAATCTCATTAGAGTTGTCCTTCCCATTTCTACTTTTTCAAATTTCCATGAGAAAACAATGGGAACGTTGGGAGTTTGCATATTATATAACTAATGTTTCTTAACTGTCCCAAAATCTATTAATATTTCATATTTAGATTTTGAAAATATTTGGTGATATTCGTAACATTTTCATATTATCTCTTACATTTTATTTAATATTTGAAAATGAAAGATATATCATTTTTAGATTTAATATCAATTATTTAAGAATTTTAATTTTTGAAATATCATTGATTATGTTGTAAATAAATTTTTAGATTTTTAAATATTTTCTTATTTACAACATGTTTGAATTTTGATTTTATTTTTGTTATTTATTAATTTCACTCGATATTCATTTAACACATGATATATTTTTTCAATTTTGATTTGGTTTTTTTGTTATTTATTAACTATTGTACATGGTAACAATCAAGAATTTGTAGTTCATTTTTTTACCGGCATAAAATAGGATCAACCAATTTGTTATAATTAAAAGTACTTTTAACAAAAATTGAGAGTTGAAAACATTATTATAACTTAAAGTTATAGCATAACCCCATATTTTTCAATGGATTTAAATTAAGCCTTAAAATAATAAAACTTGAGTGACTCTAAAGAAACTATACTAATTGAATTAGGCTTAGATGAAGTATATGCCGCGTATTACTAAATCATATTCTATCGGGATTGTTCCATGATATTACCTGGTTTAGACATTCGTAGATATAAAAAGTTTTTTATGGCATATGATACATTTCTTTGGGAAAACCTAAGTAATATTGTTTGTCTTTATTGTAGTATGGTGAAAAAAAGAGGGCAAGAAAATGGTCATTTGAATAATTGGAATAGAAGTTTATCATTGTAGTTTAGCACTTCATGAAAATGAAAAGTTCCAAATCCCTATTCCCTTTCCCCCACAACACAAACAAAAACAGCTTTACAAAACTAAAATGGCTGATTCATTAATTCACAGGTTACATTTCCTCTGCCATGGAACTGCAAATCCTTCAAGTTTCCCTTCAAAACACCTCCAATGGAGTTCTTCAAACTCCTCCCCTCCTTTCACCACCCTCACCTCCACCATCGTCAATGCCGCCGCCACCTCCACCACTTCCACCACCACCACCACTCCGCCCTTCCCCATTCCAATCGCCCCTCCCTTCCCCCCCACCTCCACTTCATACCCCAACTCTCCGCCCATCTCCCTCACCCTCTCCTCCACCTCCATCACCCTCGCCCTCCACGTATACCTCCTCTCCCCACTCTTCTCCGCCGTTTCAAACAGCCCCGATAAATCCAACCCCGAAGACATCGAAATTATATCGAACGCATTCATTTCCCCAACTCCCCTCTCTTTCCCCATTCGATAATCCCTCATCGATTGCACTAGGTGCTCGTTGCCCTGTTTCAATTGCAGCGATTTCTTGAACCAGGGGTTTTGCATTAACGCCTCAATGCTCATCCTCGTTTTGGGATTCGGATCGAGGAGGTGATGTATTAGGAATCGGGCAGGTTTCGATACCCAATTAGGGATTTGAAACTCTCGCCTGTGCATTTTTCTGTACATCGCTGCTAGGTTACTGTCGTCGAATGGGAGAAACCCGGAGAGCATTACGAATAAAATTACTCCACATGACCAGGCGTCGGCCTTTGCGCCGTTGTATCCGCCACCACTGCGACAGGTCATGACTTCCGGTGCTGAGTACGCTGGAGTTCCACAAGAAGTGTGGAGTAATCCGTCTCTGAGCTGTTCGGGTAAAGCAGAGAGACCGAAATCAGATATTTTCAGATTGCCCTGTTCGTCCAGCAAAAGATTCTGCGGCTTCACATCGCGGTGAACGACGCCGTTTTCGTGGCAGAACTTAAGGGCCGAGACAAGTTGTTGGAAGTACCGGCGGGCAACGGTTTCGGTGAATCGCCCACGGCGGGAGATTTTGGCTAAGAGTTCGCCACCACCAGCGAATTCGACCACCAGGTAGATTTTGGACTTTGTTGCCATAACTTCGTGGATTTTGAGGATGTTAGGGTGGTGATCGAGGCGGCGCATGGCGGCAACCTCCCGAACTATGCAACGTTCCATGGCGGGGCCAACGGTTTTGGATTTGTCGATGATTTTAATGGCAACGGTGGAGTTATCGGCTAGGGAAACTGCTTGATAGACTTTGGCGAAACTTCCACGACCGAGAAGGCGGCCCAATTGGTACTTCCCGAGAAGGGTAGCGCCGGTGGAAGGTGGAGCGGCGGCGGGAGTGGGGGGGAGCCCCGTCTCCATAGCGGCGGCGGCGCTGGAATTGCCTTGAAAATGGAACGTAGTTGCAATGAAGGCAATGGAAAATTAGGTTTTTATAATGTATTGGCCACTGGATGCATGGGATTAGCTGTCACTTACTGGCCCAATTTTCAATTTTGGGAATCATATTTACTAAAATACCCTTCTACTTGAAAATAACAATCGAGGCTTTTACCAAACTCTAGTTTTGTTTTCCAGTGGAAAATCAATGAATCTAGTTTTAGGTTTCAGTTCAGTTTATTTTATTCCCACTTTTAAAATACTAATTTTAATTTCTACATTTTTAATTTTTATTCATTTTAATATTCATCTATATACTTTTTACCTTTCATACAATACTTGATGGCCAACAGATCCAACCTACCATCTTAATTATAGTTTAATTAAGTTTAATTTAACAACCAAAATTACATTTTAAAAGTAGGAAAATATAGACAAACCACCTCTAATCAATAGTCCTAGTTTGTTAATTGTTGTAATCAATTTATTGTAGTTTGTTAAAATTTTACCATATTCACAAGTTATATAAACATTTTTTATTTTTTTTCATCAAAATAGCAATGATGAAATTCAAAATCTATAATGGACATTGACGAAAAAAACTAAAATATAAGTCTCGTTTTGTTTGTGATTCATTTTGTTTTCATGTTTTCAAAAATCTAAAAAAAAAAAACAAATAAAATGATTAAAACATTTTTTTTCCAGAAATTGTGAACATAAAATACACTACATTTTAAAATTTACCATCAAACACAAATGTTGAATTTTGAATCTAAATTTTAAAACTTTAAATTGGAATCAAATGTGTTCTTGAATACGATGAAAAATAATAATTTGTTTTTGTTTTTCATTAAATTCTTTGTCTTTCAAAATAATTTTTGGATCACGAATCAAACTGAGCCTGTACGATGTCGTTTTGGACAAAATTAGAGTATTTGGGATCCGTTCAAAATATATCTTGCAGTGTATTTTAAACAATTTTCACAAAAACATTTAAATAAAAATGAGTTTCTTGAAAGAAAAAGAAAACATTTTTTAAAATTAATCCAAATGACTCCTAAAATTAAAACAAAATATTTCTAATTAAATAATAATTTTAAAAACAACTAGTCATTAAGATTAAGATTAAAATTTTACAGTTACCCCTTCTCGTAAGTTACAATACATTTTTTTTTATTGAAGTGACATCCCATAGATATTTAAGCTAATTAACAAAATACAATGATGTTGAGATTGATATCAAAATTTTAATTTTACAAATATATTGATATGAATTCTAACGTAGAGTTGATTGGAGCTAATTAAATTAAAAATTTAATTGTTCTATTACCTAATTCAAGAGTAAATGATGAAATTAAAATTTTAATAATGTAATTGTACCAAATTCATAGCTTAAAACTAGCTGTGTTTTAAAATAAAAAGATTAAAATTAACAAAACCCATAAGTGTAGGAATTCAAAATGAGAAAAAAAAAATATGTGGATTAATAGTATTTTAACTTAAATTTATTTGAAAAAATATCTCCGACGGTGGGAATGTCCAAAAGATCTGAATAAATTTAAATAAATAATAATAATAATAAAAAATAAAAAATAAAACCCTTCTGGAAAATCATATTGCATTGTGTGTATTGCTAACTCACCGCCTGAAGAAGAAGGAGGGTATATTAGTAATTTAGAAAAACGGAGCGGGAGTTGGCGATGACGTCGGCAACATAGAGCTTGCCACGCTGGCAATAAGGTAACAATTTGGCAAATTGAAAGGCCCTACCTGGCAAAATTAGAACTCATAGTCAGAGGGTCGTTTTCCCCAAGCACCATCCGCACACTTTCTTGCCGTTAGTTACACAACAATCCCCTATTTTTCTACAAAAAAATAATATATATTATATTAATATAAAATTATGATTATTATTAAATTTTCTATAATTATTTGTTCTTTTGTTCTCTTTATGTTGCTGTTGGATACCATTCATCATTTTGTGTGTAATATATGTTTCATCATTCGTTCTCTTAATATTGTTTTGTAATTCAAACTCCACGTAAAATAAAAGCTTTAAAATTACGGAGAAAAAGAATCATGTTCGATGGTTGTTTTTAATTATCGTGACAACCAAACGAAACTTGACTATTTCATAAGTTTCGAAAGACAACATTAGTTTGTGCTAACTTTTATTGTTTGAACGCCACCAATGTCTCGACACAACATAATGTTCCTTCGATGAAAATTTCTTTAGAAAAACCTTCAATGTAACGATGGCATTTTGAATCATCGTCATAACCCTAGCTCAAAATGACATGTTTGTGCTAAGTAATCTCAACTTCATGAACCTTCTTTTGGAATGATCTAACTCTTCTCTCCTATTTCGTCGATCGTTCTCTTCAATGTTCTTAGATCAGTTTCATCTCAAATTTCGACACGTGGTTACAATAACACCAAAATTGATAAAAAGCTAACCATGATCGTATAAGTATGATGACATTTTTTTATTATGGCTTTAAATTATCAATATTGTGCAACCATCACTATATACTATAATGACATGCAGAAAAATGGTGGTTTAAAAACTATCATCACACATAGACGATCCAAATTTTTAGTAGTGCTTCAACCTTAAAAGTTTATGTTCATTAATATTATTTATGTTTGTATCATTAAAATAAATTCATCATCTTTCTTCTACCAAAATCTTAATTAAAGAAACATATATTACACCTCCAATCAAAACTAAGAATACTTGGTAAAAATCAAATGAATTCTTACGAGATTTAAAAATTATGTAAATTTGTCTGGATCAATATCGACAAATAAAGATAACAGAAAAACATAAACAATAGAGAATCACTATTGAGATTTAGATGGTTCATTAACAACATGTTGGCTGCGTTTATGGATAGATGGGAGAAGAATAATTCACAATACAAATCAAAGAAGCCTCTAGGATTAAAAAGTTTAAATTGTGCACTTTTTTAAATCTTGGGGTCAAGAAATGTAAATAGGGAAAAAAAAACGACACTTGCGTACTTTATGCAATGTCAAAATCACTACAAACACACCTTAAATAGCGTACTTTTCTAAATATTGAGGTAAAAATGTGAATAGAGGACTTGTTGTATTTGGTCATTCCAAGTGTAAGATATGAAATTAAAAGCATTCCAAAAAAGTCAATAAAACTGATATTGAACACGAATGATTTAAAAATGATAATGTAACCTTCTCGATATGTCATGAAAGATATTTTCTACATAGAGGCTTTTTGGACACATTAGTGAGAAGACCCCTTCGTTACATTTTAATAAGTGATTTTAGAAACATAGATCTATGTAACAATAATTAAAGAATCTATGAATTTTGTGCCCAAAAAAAAGAAAAAAAGAAAAAAGAAAAAAGAGATGGCATATTCAATGATAATGGAGCTATTGCAATTGGAAAAACAAATTAAATAGTATTAAAAGTTAAGACATCAAAATCATGGATTAAAAAATAGATTCATAAAACCAAGTGGGGTATCTGTTAATAATAATACAAGATTTTATTGTAAAGAAAAATCGATATTATATAAATTCCACTTGTCACTATTTTAAGGTGAATCATTGTCTACGTGGACCAATAAGAAGGCGTCGAGTGATGCTAATGTGTTTAAAACCACCCATAGTTCTTCGATGGATTTTAATTTGGACGGATAGTCTACTTCAATCTCACACACGCACCTTGCCTAGGTGGACCAATAAGAAGGCCTCAAGTGATGCATATGTGTTTAAAGCCACCCACACAAATAAATAAAATAAAATTGGTTAAAATAACATTTTCGTCTATTTATTTTAAAATTTATTCAATTTTAGTTCTTAGTACTTTCAAACGTTTAATTTTAGTCATTTTACTTTTAGTAAATCTTAAATTTAGTCCATTCTAATAGATAATCATCTCTTTCATTGGTAGGGTAAGTTGTGTCTAAAAGCCCTTAGCTTTCTAAAAACCTACAATAAACTGGTAGTAAGACTAAATTTAAGTTTTATTGAGGGTCCACAAACTAAAATTGAACATTTATAACAAATTTAAGTTTTATTTTTCTTTTATAACAAATCGTATGAAGATCCATATTCCATACAACTTCAATACTTAGCAAAACAGACATCTTCTTTCTGCCATTCCCTTAGACCTTCGTACTTAGACATTATTCTCTCTCAGAGTCAGCCTTCATGAAGATTATTGATCCTTTAATCTATTATGTAATTTAACATTTGCACACTTTATTTCTATCATACTTAATCAAATAACTCATTTATCTTGAAATCACTCATCGAGCTTTAAAAATTAGATACTTAACTATATCATTTACCCGTAACAATATTTAAGAAACAAAAAAGATGGTTACCCGACAAATAGATTGAATCATTAATAGGACAACATGATATAGACCCAAAGTTTTTTAGTATATGCAATAACCTCATTTTTCGGACGGTTTCGTATAATAATTTTCACCCAAGACAAATGAAAAATTCAAACCAAACCATATATATACATATATATATATTTTTGGCACAATTAATGTTGAAAATTTCAATCCGAAATATAATCTTGATATGGGTTTAAATTACTACTAATTTTAATGGTGGTATATTAAGGAGTTAATGATTTAGAGAGGGCGATCTGGACTTTTGACTAAAATATATGATTTCAATTTATTTTCTTTTAAATAAGGATCTTAGTTTATTATTTGTGTCCGTTGATGTTTAATTAATTTACATTTTTTTTTACATTTTTTTTTTTTACTTTTAACTGAACTTCCAAAATCTCAAAAAAAAAAAAAAAAAAAAAAAAGAACTCAAATAAATCTAAACTAATTAAAATATCATAATCTAAATTATATATAATCCAAACAATCAAATTTAAATTTAATCTCGTTTTTTCATTTTTAAGTCGTGTTTGTTTGCTTAAAATTTGTCATCAATGATTTTAATAAAAATTAGATATCAGAAAAACGTAAAAAATATAAAAATTGTTTTAGGTTAGGTTCCTTAAAAATGGATAGCAATAAAGAAATTTATAGATTTTTTAGGTGTAGCGTAAGATAATGATATTATTTTTATTTAGATATCTATTTTGAACGATTGTGTAATCTGTGTTTGTAATTATTATGGTTTCCACAATTGCCAATTAAACATTTGAATCTTAGCAACATTTCGAAATTAAATTTTTTTTCAAGCTTTAATTGGATTTTGAAAATTATTAATAGAAAGTGGGATTATTAACCAAGCAATTAAGTCTATTTTTTAAATTAAAGAAAAAAAAAACAAAAAATTAAGAATCATTGGAGACAAGGTGTAAAGAGTTAATAAAACTTCTAACTCTTACTTAGACTAAAGAACCAATCTACTTGGTTGATTTATATATAATTATGGTATAATATTGTTCCAATATAATTTATTTATGTCTAATATCATTTTTCACAATTTATGTATTATTATCCAACAAACTCACCATTTGATTGGGCAAAATAATTTTCAAAAATTGATAGTATATGAACATTTTAAAATAAATTGATTCAACAATTTAATTACTCTTATTAAAAATGAATTAAGTACCAATGATTTAAAAAGTTGTAACATAAAATAACAGAAAAATGGAGGAGGTGACATTAATTTTCTAACATGAATATTGATCAGGTATTTTTTACGCATATAACTTTTTCTAATACGATGAACTATTATTTTATACAAAAATAAGATCCAAATTGCCCTTTTTATCCATTCTTATCATTCAATTTTTATTTTTAGAAAACGATATACAGTATTATAAAAGAATTAATAAATTGCGTTCATAAAGAGAAAATTAAATAATTTGAAGATTTGTTGATGGAAGATAATGTAATTAATAATGTCTTAAATTTTATTTTTTTATATAGTTAATACTAAAAGTGTGTTTGGTAATACATCTTAGGGTTTTTAATTTAAAAAATGAGTCATTTTAAAATGTATACTAATTTATCAAGAGAGTTTAAATAGAAATAATTTTTTTGAATAATTTTTTGTTCCAAATCAATCCCACGCACAAATGATAAATATCTTTTATTACAAAATTTAGAATGAGAAAGTATTAAAAATTAAAAATGTTCCGGCTGAAATCTAGTTATGAAAATAAAATTCGTATATAATGAATACTAAATTTGGAAATGAAATATTTTTTATTTTAGAAAATTATCTCTAAATGACAAAACAACTCAAAATATTTATAAATATAGCAAAATTTCAGATATCATATAGACACTACTAATATACACAGATAGAACAACGAAATTGATAGAAAATAGAAATCTATCAGTGTCGATTACGGATAAAATTTGAAATTTGAAATTTTGCTATATTTTGTAAATATTTTGGTTCAATTTGATAGATTTACATTTTTTTAAAGATATTACTATACACTTATTATTATTCTTAAAATTGCTACCAATTTTATAATTAGAGAAATTCTTATAGATGGAAAATTACACACACACAAAATATAACCAAAAAAATAAAACTTAAATGGACTATGGAGAATTTGATATATTTTGCAATATTTTGTCGATAGTTTCAATGTTGTGCTATATTTGAATATGTCCATTTTAATCTATATTACGTAAAAGGGACGAGGGAGAAGAACATTCACTTCTTCCACTATTTGTCGTAGGGTTATGTAACGTAATTTTCTATTAAAGATAAAAATATCAATAGATTATATATATTCGTAGTGGAACAAAAAAGAATTTTGTTAAAAAAATTATAGTTTCACGTTGAACAAATATTTACATGTAAATATATTTTTAAAATTGATTTAAATAGTGATTTTTTTAAAATATTCAACTAGGGAACAAGTTTAAAAGTATTTATAACAGATTTTGTAAGCAACTTGATTTTATCGGTTTTAAATGTTTTAAAATTTATATTGGTTATATGATTACATACCCTAAATTTACATTCAAATTATTAAAAAATAGTTTATATTAGACACATAAATTGAAGATTTAGATAGATTTTATTAGTTTAAAATTTAGTTAAAATTTATCATTAGAAAACTAAAAATAAATTAGTTATAGTACACTTGTAAATTGAAATTTTGTATAGATTTTATTGGTTTAAAATTTGCTTATCTCTAAATTTGATTTCCAAAATTTATCATTAAAAAATTTCAAATAAATTATTTACATTACCCATGCAAATCATTTAATTATAATTATAAGAAAAAATTAGACCTTTAATTAAAAAAAAACAAATTTTTTTACTAGTTAGACCTTTAATAAAATAATTTCTAGACCTTTAATTAAAAATAATAATAATAGAAAAAGGGTTTCGTTAGACCTATTGAAGTGGGTCAAAATTGAAATGGGTGTGATCGTGGATTACTAGAACAGGCCCATTCCATAGATGGCCCAAAAACTTTAAATTGGTTAAATTGCCCCTTTAAAATAAATAGAAAATAGCTATATTTCCATCACTTTTTTTAATATAATTGGTTTTACTTTAGGTTAGATTTAGATATTTAGACATGAACATGATAGTCTTTTTTCTTTTCTTTTTTTGTTATAACACGATATTTATTTGAATATAATCTCATATAGTTTGACTCTTACATCACCACATTCATAACTATCCTTAAAGTTTATTTACGGTCAATTTTGAAATCGTAAAAATGACTTCAAAACTATGTTTTATAATCCAAAATCAATTTGACATTACACTTTCAAACGTGATTTTCATAAAGTTAAATTTAATTTAGAATCATTAAAAACACATTCAAATGATTTTCAACATGGTAATCAAATTTGATTCTAATCATTTCAAAATCAAAATTGAGTCGATGTATCCATTTGGAGATATAGAATAAGAACATTTTTCAAAGGATAATGAAACTTTATATTGTTGATAGAGATAGTTGGGTGACAAACATGTAAAAATGACAATTGTTTCTATGTTCTTTTAATGGATGTTGACATTTGACAAAACAAGATATATATATATATATATATATATATATATATATAGATATAGGGCTCAACTACTAAAGAGTGACTAAATGCCCATTGTCATCCCTATTAGTTATATGGTTTTTATGTTAACTTTCAACTACTAATTGACAATTCAAAGTCCCAAAATTTGAACACCATATTAATCACATGCAAATATTTCCAAACTTATAGTATATAAATTTTATGATTATGATTAATCATCATCATTAGATATTAACTAATTAATTCATAAGCTAAGTTTAAGAAAAACAAGTGCTAACCCATTAAATAATTTGCAAAGTTTATGGGTAAATGAATAACAATCTATCATAATTAGGGTTTTAAGAGAGGGTTAATTTTTTTACTAACATAATATATATTTATTTAATAATATTTGTTGAAATGTCTCATTTCAATGTATTACTTGAGAATCTAAGTACTTGTTAAAAAATATATTTTATTAAAAGAAAAAAATTTAAAACATTTGCAATAATTAAGGATTAAAATATAATTAAGAAAAAAATGATGTGAATAATAATGTTTAGTTTCATTATTGGTATATCAATTATGGGAAGTTGGACATAGTTGCGTATTTGTAGTGTTAACTGTTAAGAATTAAGGGATCAGTCATTTTCTTTTCCTATATTAAAATGTTTGATAGGAGGTGACTGATATGAGTCAATTTTTATTTATATTGCATTCATTTTTTTTAATTAATTAATTAGAAAGTAGGTAAATGTTGTGTTTGCCCTTACCTTCAATTAATTCTCTAATTTTTCAATTTTGTTTTTTTTAAATAATAGTTAATATGTTTCTAAAATTTGTAGTATTAATAAAAAAATATATGATAATTACTATTGAAATATGCTCAATTTTAAAATATTTTTATGAATAAATATATGAGCCTAGAATATTATGGATGGAAAATTGATATTATTCCATAAAGACTCATTAATCCTTAATAATGTCGTTTCGTATGGGTCTATTTTTGGATTATGTTTGATTATTCTTTGATGTGTACATGAAGAAACTAAGGCTGCTATTTTGACAATCAATTATTTCATTTCAAACTTAAATGACTTTTTGTTATTCTAATTTATGGTTGCAGTTGGGTTTTTGATAACTCATATGACTACTTTACAATGTGACACTAATTCTTAGAATCAAATCTTCAATAGGTTCAAAGTACTATAAAGTTGTAATTATTGCTAAATATATTATATTTCATTCTATAGTTATGTTTATAGATGGGTTTTTGTCCAAATGAAACTTTTAATTTAGTTAATGTATAAAGTTATTGTTCTTAGTTTAAAAAGAATGTAATATAATTCTTTTTCACACAAAATAATGAAAGATATGTTAGGATAGAGTTCTACTCTAAGTAGATCTAAGGTTAGGTCCAAAGTGAGCTTAATTTAACTTCATCTTGTAATTGAGAAGAATTTGTACCGGATACATATTCTAAACCTTGGAGAAGGAGGTAATTGGACCAATGGTCCGATGCATCTAACTAGGCTCAGAACCACATCAATGTATAACTCTTTTTTTTTCTTCAAACTTTACTATTTCTCTATGTGTATTTGAGTCAAATTAAGATTATTATTGTATTCTCTCATAAAAACTATTTATAGTTGTAGCCAAATATTAAAAATTGAACTTAAATTTGGAATTGGTACACATGACGATATGAATCATTTGAAAAATAAATCTATTGTGGATCTCCTACAAGATCAATTCATATTGACTTTAGTTCGTTTAGAAATATGGTTTATTAAGAAAATGTAGTATCATTGATAACCATTTTATTTTTCATTTTAAAATTTTAAATTACTATACATAGAAATTGTTGTTAAAACTTAAACCTAACTTAATTATTTAAAACCTATAAAACAAATCAATAAATCCCTTATCAAATGACCCCGCAAAAGTCGGTTCTTTATATATATATATATATATATATCATTTTTTATAAAATAAAAAAATAAAAAAATAAAAGATTGGAAAAAAATTAGCATATCTTTGAATTTGATACGTGACAATATTTAAGTTAAAACTTGACACTCACACAATGCATAATCCTATTTCTAGAAACTAATAAAACACTCATTTCGTGTAGTCCTCAATTCTTCTCTAACTTTTCCAAACTTTTTGCTCAAAATTAAATCTCCCTCTAAATTACCTAAACCCATGTTACCAAAGTCAAATGATGATATATTTAGTTAAACAATTAAATAAAAACGATATTTTAAACTACAATTAGTTCGATAAACGCTCTGTCTTTTAAAAAGGTTAACTATATATCGACATGATATATTCTATTAATATATCTAACTATTTAACACCTCACGTCTATTTAGTAAATATAAGTTCATTGGACACACTGCAAAATTACATCGATTGTATCACTATGTATTACTGATGTCAACTTGAGTATATCTTAGCTAGTTGAGATGTATTATACATGTGTTTAAAAGGTCAAACATTCGAATTTTGAACGCCCTTTAAATTACTAAACTCAAAATATGAACAAATATATATATATATATATATATTAAAGAAACCTATTCGACATTAACTTTCAATTATATATAGATTAAAGAAACCTGTTCAACATAACTTTGTTTTTTATTTATGATTAAAAGTGTCTTTCCCCTAAAATATGCTTAGGTTGGTCACCAAATTAAAAGTCAATTATGAAAAATCAAATTCATCCAAAAGGGTTCTTCACGAAATATTTTAAAGTTGTTTTTTCAAATGGGATTGAACAGAAGTTACCTTGTATAATAATTTAAGATTTGCATATAAACATGCTTGATGTTGACATAGTGCAATGTTTGCGAAAATTAACGATTAATGTTGCATTGGATAATCATTTAATCTTTTTTTTTCGTTTTAAATCACGTTTGTTTCACAAAATTTTTTAGTCACAATTTCGTTTGAAAAATCCCAAAATTTGCATTTTGTTTTTTTTAAAAAAATGTTCTTGTGGTAGTACTTTTTTCTTTAATCAAAACTCTAACTCCGTGAAATTAACTTATTAACCCTTTTTTAAAAAAATAAAGAAGAATTTGTATGATATTCAACAAATCTTTGAGATGGATTATTAAGTGAAGTGTACCATCTTTGTTTAATAGAACAAATTGTTTTTTTAATTCAAGTAGGGTTTTCCATAAATTTCGGAGATGGGTTTCTGTGGGGGTCCGATTTTATGATATCCGTCTTCACCTTTAATTTAATTTGGTGAGTTAAGGGCATGGATAAGCATTAATTTGTTCTAAGGGGACAATGGGATGGATAATTCCCCCATCTCATCCCGCTCCCCCCATTATCATCCCTACTTCCAACCTCTAATTTTCATTTGTTATATTTTGTAAGGAATATTTTGCAAAAACAACTGAGTATGGATAAATGTTTTAATTAAAAATACTTCTATCTTAAGTATGTATATATGTATTTTTCATTTGCCACGTAAAAATCTTCAAACTAAAAGACTTACCCTAAATAGAAGTATATACTATATAGATTCCAAAACTTGGTGAAATATATTTAGTAAGTAGATACATTACTATAAAAGAAGTGATGTTATTGAGTTTAGATGAAATTAGAGAAAAAACACAATATTAGTAAGAAAAATAATGGAAAAAAATAAAAAGAAAAAAAAAAAAGGGTTTAAAGGTTATAAGAATGGGGAAAGAAAAACAATAAATAGGTGGGTTATTGGTTGGAAGTTTAGAGAAATGAATAAATATGTATGATAATAAAGGGGAGGGAGGGAAGTTGCTTGGTATTTACTCTAAAGTATAAGTTATCGGTTGTGTGAAATTAATGCTTTAATTTGTGACACGCAAATATGTTATGGGACAAAGTCTACGTGTTTGTTTTGGGAAAGTCAAACCCACTGAAACCCTTTTGTGTCGTATGGGATTCCATACTTGCTCCACCACCTCTTTCACACCCCCCAACTTTGACTACTTTCTTTTTTCTTCCTATCTAAATATAATAATATAATATTCAACCCTCACGTCCTTTTACGTTCACACTACGTGCTCGTATTGTGACAGTTCATCATTTATCTTTCACTTATCTCATTTGAATTAGGTTGTGTTTAAATAAATGACAATTGTATGGATTGAATTGGTTTCATGGATTTAGTGAAAGATGGTTTGGATCGAATCGAATAGACTATAACGTATTAATTAGTAGAAAGTATTTTCTTTACATATATACGGAAAATATGACCCATAAAACACTCGATATCTCACATGTCTTTTGATATCATTTAGGAGTGATTCAAGTAATTACTCAATCTCTCTTTAAATTTTACAATCCCACTTAAATATTATTGATAATAAAACCATAATTGAAGCATAGTGAGTAAATTATTTATTACCATTATAGAAATAAATGATTAAATTCTGATGCTATGCAATGTAAAAGTTGTTACTTAAAGAAATTATCAATAATATATAATTAGAAAGAAATGGTAAGAGAAGCATTAATGTGAGGGGTTAATTAAGGTGGGACCAATGGAGACAATGGGTACTGAGTAGGACACTCCAATTAAAATTTGCAACAAATAAGGACACCTTCAATTAAAATAAAAAGTTGAGGAGCCCATTTGAATTCAAATTCCCAACCAATGGAGAGATTTAAATCACAGGTTTAGATAGGTTTCAACACACTTTATATGTCAATTGAACAATACTCTATTTTACATATAAACAAAGAATACTAATCGAACGAGTAAATTCATAAGGTACTAAAAAATGAACAAATTCAAGAGAAATATCATGCAAAAAGTAAACATCATCTTGTCATTTGAGAGATGTTTTTAGAGAGTCCTTGTCACTAAAAGAAGGTTCGATCTCTCATCTCTACAATTGGTCGTACTAAATTAATAACCTTCATTAAAGAACTCTCATATGATTAGAGGAATATTTAAGACATGTCTTTTTAATTATACTAAAGAAACATACATATATATTTCCCCACCCTAGTTGGATTGAAGGGGCCTGCTAAAACATGTTAATAGGTCATATCAATTTCAAATACTATTTCAAATTTATTATTGTTCTACATCTATATGTATCAATTTTTAGATGGTGCCCCAATGTAGTGTAGGTGCCTTAATTGAAACAAGTTGTTAAGAGTTATTGTTTTTTAACGAACAACTTATGCTTTTAGCTGTCTCCACCCATTTCAATCATTTTGATCGTAGATATATATTCTTTAACTAATTAAAATTTTCCAAATTCACAATCAATCTACTAGTTAGTAAACTTTCAAATTTTGTGTCAACGTTCAAACACGTCGTCGAAGCTCGAAAAAAATATCTAGAACGAACCTATTTAAAAACACATACATGCATTATATTAAACATGAGCTTAAACTTAAGATCGTCTCCCCAAATTATAAGAACTACAAAAAAAAAAAAAGTCGTTTTAAATTTTTTAGAGGTAAAATGTGAAGGAAAAAATGCTTAGTAATTTAAAAAATAAAATAAAGAATTTTATTTATTAAATAATGACTGAACTATTTGTTTGGTTACCAAAAATGTGTAAATGTAGAACAAAGCAAAATAAAGGTGATGATTTTATTTATATATCTTTGATAGGTATGACCAAATGAAATATTATAAACCATATCCTAACTTTTGTTTTCTTTGTAAAATGTAGTAATTATTTTTCATAATAAAAATAGATGAGAGAATATTTGGTATTGAAAAATAGAAATATATGAAAGTTTCTGCTCAAACGTGCATGTCTAATTCGTCATAAATATTTATGTATTGAAATTAAATCGTTTCATCACTTATTACATCATAATATCATTTTTTTTAATATTATCTAAAATCTTATAATATCAATTATTTAACCTTTTGTTATTTCTTTCCGATTCCAACTTATTACATTCAACGCTCGAGTAGAAGAGTAGTACATCAATGAGAGTCAAGACTACATTTCAATTCGAATAAAACATATCTCGAACATATAAAAGTATGGTTGAAGAAAGACTTCAAGTTTTGATAACTACTATTATCGTGATCACCATGTCCGACACTTTTTTTTTTCTTTTTTCTGTTGGTTAATTGTAGAAACTTTAAAGTTAAGTGTATTTATCTAGCGAAAATCTTATGTTGAGATAGATATTTTTCAAAAGTTTACTAAAAAGCATGTGAATGAAGATAAAATATGTTGAAAAACGATATTAAACTCCGGTCAGAAACCAAAATTCAATTCTAATTCAAATATAAGGCCAATTTGTTGCACTTTTTAATGCATCTAAAAAGTTGTAAATGATATAGGAACATCATGAAACTTTGGATGAATGGTCATATTTTAAGATAATTCCTTATATATTGTAATAAATACTAATGACATCTTTGTAATAGTACGTAGTTTAGAGGAAAAATAATTAATGATTGTAAAAATAAATGGGCTTTTTGAAAATGGATTTTATTTATAAAGTATAATAAAAATGCTAAATTATAAAAAATATCCATCAACATTCTTAAACTTTCAAAAGTTTCAAAAAAATCATCAAACTTTTAAAAATGGTTAAATATTACTCTTATCTTTAGATTTGGATGAAAATCATTAAAGTTTTGTTTAAAAAAAATACCCTGAACTATTGAAAAGTTTCAAAAATACCCTAAAACTTTAGAAAAAAAAGTAAAGAACTACTCCCACAATCAATATATGAACTGAAATTATTAATATCTTTTAATAGCATCATTTGTATTGTCTTGTTGTAGTTGTTTTGACTTTTGTTAAAAGAAAGGAACATTACATGTACTGGGGACATACTCCATTCTCCTTAGTAATTGCAACTAGATATTAACGGTTTTAGTTCATATCCAAATTGTTAAAGTAATTTTTTTTTTACTCTTTTTTTAAGTTCAGAATTTTTTTTGAAACTTAAGTATTTTTTAAACAAAATTTTAACGGTTTCATCTCAAACTAACGATATATTTTTGAATCATTCTTAAATGGAATATTAGAAAATAGTAATTACTTGGGAATTAAATCTTTGCGTCTAGGGTTTGGCAACCCACTTGTACACTTTCCGTCTAATGGCCGACGCGTAGTTTACCAACGTACGGTATTTTTTAATTCCCCAATAGCTTTCCGCCACGTCATCTAATTCTATTACGACAAATTCCGCTGTTTGAAGTAGCTGAGCAAAATTATCGCCCTCGATGTATTTTACGAATTAAGTATTGGTTTCGTATTCCTAATTTTCATGGTTATTCAATTTTGTGTTTAATAGCTTTTAAATATTAATTTATGTAAATAAATTTTACAACGTAGATCTTCTTTTTTTTCTACTCACACAAAAAAGGTAATTAAAAAAAATTAAATTTTTAAAAGATAAAAATATCAGAGAACAACATTTTATTTGACTATACTTGAAATATACGTAGACGAGTACATTCAAATGTTTTTTTTTTAACTTTGTTTTATTGTAATGATATAATAATGATTATCAATTTTAAGGTTAGAGATTCGATTTTTTCATGTCGTATATTATAAAAAAGAAAAAGAAAAAATTGGTACCAAATATAAGGATAAAGTTTATTTGAAACTCTGCACCGATTTAAAACGATAATTGTAAGTCTGTTCCATCAACTTAAAAGATTGTGTCAATAAATTGTTAATTACTCATCTAAAAAATAAAATAAATAATCAAATACTACCTTTCAACTTGTCAAGTTATATCAAATTTGCAAACGGTCGCTTCAACCTTAGATAAGTATTCAAAAAGAGAGTTGTAAATTTATATATGATAAATTTTCATGGTACAAATTTAATCAAACCAATTCTTGAGCTAAATATTTGTTAAATGTTGTGCTTTTTTTCCACAAATTTATCCGATAATTAATTTGTGCATAACTCAATGTTATTGAAAAGTTAAACTACAAATTTGTTCATTATAATTAATATAAAAAAATTAAAATCTTTAGTCCCTATAATTTAAAAGTATGAAATGTATAGACTATTTATAAGGTTATATTAAACTAAATAATAATAGTAATAATAATAATAATAATAGTAATAATAATAATATCAACATTCCTTCGTCTCACTTCTCTTTGGTTTGGTATTGTTGTTCTCCAAACTAATCAGCATAAGAGATCTTTGCACTAAAATGATCTCAAACATATTACACTTAAATGTTTAAATTAATACAGATGATGACTAATTTAGTTGGGACAATAAAAACAAGATAAGATCTCTCATTTAGAGATCACTTACCTTCCTCTTTATGATCCACTTATAATTTAATCATGTGATACCTATTACGTACGAAGATGATTATGTTAGAGACATTTATCGGTCTTGCCATTGCAAGATGTCAATTTGAATTCAACTTAATTATTTTTTTAATAATTAATATATATTTACTAGCTCGGCCGATCAACTTAAACTCTCAAAGCATGTTTATAAACTTTAAATCTTGCTTAAGACAATCTTTAACAACGAAGATATTATTATTTTCTTTTTAAAGAAAAGAGGGTACGTATAGACATGGTAGATAATTTATGGATATTTGAATGAAAATTTCCGACATGAAACATCAGCGTAAAAGTAAATGTAGAAGTAAGACAGGGTTTTCCGGGTTGGCAAATTGAATGCCCTCCCCCCCGCCTCCCTTCCCTTCACAATTAAAAGTTCGTTGGGGTGGTTGTATCAGTATCCTCCCCCCCCACCCTCTCTTCCTCTCTTCTCTTCACACTTCTCATCATCCCCCACACCCCTCTCTTTTATAAAATCCCCCCTCCATCTCATTTCAACTTCATTTCAATCCCATTCTTCTTCTTCTTCCTCTTCTTCCATCCTCATCAAAACAAAACTAATCAAATCAAAATGGTCGATCACAGACTCCCTAATTTCCTCTTATCCGTCCGCCTTAAATACGTTAAACTCGGCTACCATTACTTAATCTCCAACGCCATGTACCTTCTCTTACTCCCTTTCCTCGCCGCTCTCTCCGCTCATCTCTCCACTTTCCAATTCCAAGACTTCCTCCATCTTTGGAACATCCTCAATTTCAATCTCCTCTCTGTTACACTCTGTTCTTCCCTCCTCGTTTTCCTCACTACCCTTTACGTTATGACCCGACCCAGAAAAGTTTATCTCCTTAACTTCTCTTGTTACAAGCCCCATCCTGATAGGACTTGCGAAAGAGGGACCTTTCTCCATAGATCGGAGCTCACTGGGAGTTTTACAGACGAGAATTTGGGGTTCCAGAAGAAGATTCTTGAGAGGTCTGGTTTGGGGGAAAAGACTTACTTGCCCGAGGCTGTTATGAGAGTCCCGCCTAATCCTTGTATGGCGGAGGCGAGGAAAGAGGCGGAGGCTGTTATGTTTGGTGCCATTGATGAATTGTTGGAGAAGACGGGTGTGAAGGCTAAAGATATTGGGATTTTGGTGGTGAATTGTAGTTTGTTTAATCCTACACCTTCTTTGTCTGCTATGATTGTTAATCATTATAAGCTTCGAGGGAATATTTTGAGTTATAATCTTGGTGGTATGGGTTGCAGTGCTGGTCTCATCTCCATTGATCTTGCTAAACAACTCTTGCAGGTTTGTTCTTCTTACTTCAAACTTAAAAAAACTCTCTTATTACTTTACTTTAGTTTCCACTTTTGGCATGTTTTGAGATAGATTTTATGTTTAGAGTAAGTAGTTTTGATTTTGTATATGGGTATCTTTGAATAAGTACTGTTTAATGGTTTCAAATGATTTAATTACTAGAGTATGTTTGAATTAAAAGTTAAATAGTTCTTATGAAATGTACTTTTTAATTAAATATGATTTTTTTTTTTTTTTTTTTTGTTGGATGGTTGATCAGTATAATGAAGAATAATGGGTTGTGAATGTAAATAAATGGGAAGAAACATATATGAATACATTTAATGTAAGTTAATTAATATGCCAAAAGTCAAAGTTGTATGCAAAATTTAATATGGTTAGGTGAGCGAGTTTTACAAAAAGTACTTAAGCTGTTCAGTGTTTCATACGCTTTTTTTTTTTTTTTTTCCTTTACAAGTTTTCATTTATTTATAAATTTCAAAATTTTCATTTTTAATTTTAAAATTAGTAATAACTAATTAATTATAATTTTTTCATATTATTTGAATATTGTAATTAAGTTAATTAAATTGAAAAATTGAACAAAAACAGGTACACCCAAATTCGTATGCCCTGGTAGTAAGCATGGAGAACATCACACTAAATTGGTACTTTGGCAACGACCGATCGATGCTAGTCTCAAATTGCCTATTCCGAATGGGCGGCGCCGCCATCCTTCTCTCAAACCGCCCTTCCGACCGCCGTCGTTCAAAGTACCAACTCATCCACACCGTCCGAACTCACAAAGGCTCCGACGACAAATGCTACAATTGTGTTTTCCAACAAGAAGACGACACCGGCCGGGTCGGCGTCCGTCTCTCAAAAGACCTAATGGCCGTCGCCGGAGAAGCCCTAAAAACAAACATCACAACACTCGGCCCACTCGTCCTCCCAATGTCAGAACAACTCCTGTTCTTCGCAACACTGGTGGCCAAAAAAATCTTTAAAATCAAGAAAATCAAGCCGTACATCCCGGATTTCAAGCTGGCGTTCGAGCATTTCTGCATCCACGCGGGAGGGCGGGCGGTGTTGGACGAACTGGAGAAGAATCTTGATCTGAGTGAATGGCATATGGAGCCGTCGAGAATGACGCTGAACAGATTTGGGAACACATCGAGCAGTTCATTGTGGTATGAATTGGCTTATAGTGAAGCGAAAGGGAGGATACGGAAAGGGGATCGGACATGGCAGATTGCGTTCGGGTCGGGTTTCAAGTGTAATAGTGCGGTGTGGCGGGCGTTGAGGACCGTTGATCCGGCGAAGGAGAAGAATCCATGGATGGATGAGATTCATGAGTTTCCTGTGGAGGTTCCGAGAGTGGCCCCCATTCATAAACCTTGAATGAAGGGCTTTTCAAACAATATCAAAATTCTTTTTACCTTTTTTTTTTTTTTTTTTTTTTTTGGGGGGGGGGGGGGGTTATTCTTCCTTTTCGGTGTTTTTCCTTCTTTTTTGTTTTTGCTCCTTTTTCTTTTTT
>JBBPDJ010000020.1:4267331-4328595 GCA_037974625.1 Cucumis cinereus
GGGGGGGGCCACCACCCCGGTGGGTTTGGTTCCCCCCCCCCCCCCCCCCCCCCCCTTTTTTTTTTCTTTTTCTTTTATCAAAATTTTCCCTAGGTATAGTGATCCATTAGACTTTATTGTTCTTTTCATTATTTGTTGGTGAGCTAGAGCTTTTTTTGTAGGCACAAAATATTTAAGATTTTATTAAAAATAAAACATCTTGGTTGAATAAGGTATTAATGAATTATTTTTTGTTTTGTTTCAAGATTCTCAAAGTATTGACAAATATAGCAAAATTAAAAAAGAAATATAAATATAGTAAAATCTGTAAGAATCTACCAATGATATAAGTCTATCGATAATAAACCGTATTGCAAATATTGTTATATCACTGATAGATCGTAAAAGTTTATTAGTAATAGAAGTCTTATATTTGTATTTTTTCAAAATGTTGCTATACACTTAATTATTATCTCTAAAATTTCTATCCCTTATAATTATTTTTTATATTTAGCTCAAATATTTTACGCCAGATATTTGAATCCTTCGACCTAATATCTTGTTAAACAAAAAAAAAATGATAACAACCTTTTTTTAGTTTGGATAAACGCAATTGAAAATAAATGATTTTAATCAATAGAATTTTAGTGTTTTGTTCATAAGAATATTTTTAGTGAGCATTGTTATTAACTTTTTATTATTATTTTAGAATTAAACAAAATATAGCACACAAATTTGCTAATTCCAACGTATAAATGTTTAATAACAATCTACCCATTGAACTTGAAGTATACATTAATTGATTTATGTAGTTTAATGTTTAGTATATTGCAAATAAACGTTACTTTTTATTATACAATGATTTAAACCCAACATTATATAAATCAATTATGGACATATGTATTCATGAAAATAACTAAAGGCCTACACTATTATATATCAAAGTTTACGTACTTAAAAGAACTATGTGTAGTTTACAAGACATAAACACTAAATGTTAAATTATACATATACTAAAATTATGTTTGGTAATCATTTGATTTTTTGTTTTTTATTTTTGAAAATTGAGCTTATTTTCACCCTAATTTCTTGCCGTAATTTTCATCTAACCTAAATGAAAGCGTTTAATTCTTAATAAATTTAAAAACAAAGTTTAAAAAACTATTTTTAAGCTTTTCAAAATTTTGCTACAATGGTAAAAAAATAAATAAATAAATAACAAGAATTTAAAAATGAAACGAGTGTTCACTGTTTTTCCTTTCTTGTTGATGTGGAACTTTGATTGCACTCCCAACAATATATTTCACTAAAAAAAAAGTACACGGCCTCATCGATTTTCAACATAATTTGATTTGGGAAATTATTCTATAACTAATTGTTATGGACACGAAAGACAATCTTTCATATATATCTCCACAAAGAACAACTATAACGTTTTATTGTACTAATAGAGATATACCGATATTTTTTTATTTATTTCGTAGTCGGTGGCCATTGTGAATCTTTACTTACACTACTATTGAAGCTAAAATAGTTGTTTAAAAAATCACAGAAAAAATAATCAACTTGAACATAGTTCATATATATATATATATATATATACATATACATATATATATCAAAATATTAGGGATTTGAATACTCTCACTTCACACACGTGCACTCACACATGTACAACAAACCTAACATAAGAGGTAAATTAAATAATGGGAAAATATAAAAGGGATGAGGTAGGCCAACAGATAGAGAGAAAATTGAGGGCATTGACATATACAAATAGGATTAACCAATTGGCACTTTAATTTGGTTTTGGTGGTTGTATGGAAAATGACTTTCTTTACTATATTTGATGGTAGCTTCCTTAGTGGCTAGTGGGATCCTCCGCAACGTCGACGTTTTGAACTTTTATGTCACTTTCAACTATATATATATATATATATATATATATATCTATATCTATATTATTTATTCACTTACTTTAATTAAGATTTGTGTTATATCCAATTTATTTCAACATTATGATTGGTGGATTGGGTTGGAATTTTTGGGTGCACTTTATTCATTCACCATTTTATTTTATTTTATTTCAAACTGTAATTTGTAATGTTAAAATCTTAGGTGAGATAAATAAATAAATAAGGACATTGGACATTGTGGTTGTGGGAAGGTATACTTTCGTCTTTTATTGTATTCCTACCCTACATTTATAATACTCAATTTGAAAAGTAGACACTTCTATTACAGCTAAAAGTCTAATTTTACGTTTTTCTATTTTTATCGGTTTGAGAATATCTTATTAGTTAAGGTATTATTTTTTATCAATATGAATATAATTTAATAAATAAGACATCAATTATCCATTTTATCAATGACTAGATGTTTTTTCGAGCATTGTTTTGATGTTGCTCTCTTGTGGCTTAGTAAAATTCCTTTGTTTGTTTAAAAGGAAGAAGAAAAAATATGACCATTATTGTATGTGTCGGACAATACTAAGTACGCATTTTGTTTTTTTTAGTCATTATATTATATTGCATTCTTTAGGGGTTTAATTAATTAATCAACTTATTGGTGACATGAGGTCTTTTACCCTACTTGATTTTTGTGGCTAGGTTTGACTATGTTCGCATATAGGTTTCAACATTTTCATGGCTTCATTGAATGTATTTGTTTTAATCCGTCAGTTGTTACACTATCTATAGTTTATTTTTAAGTATAACAATAGAGTAGAAGATCAAACTACCGATCTTAAGACATAGTACATGTCTATTACGACTGATCTAAGCTACTAAATTGCAAAACAAATTTTGAATTTTAAGAATTAATTTCAATACTTATTTGATGAAACTAAACATTTAAAAATTAAAATTTCATTCTCACGTAAGAGGGTAAAATAGATCCATTATTATTATTAATAATAATGATGTATTACAAACATTTTAATTCAACTTCAAATGTCATAAAAGCTTGGAATAAAAATAAGAACTTAATAACAATTTAATAATTAGAAATAGATATTAAAATAAACCTAATTATGCTGCTCAACTCAAGTAGATTATTAGTTAAGTAGAAAATAACCATAATTATTGAAGGTGTCTCCACAAGGATTTGACCTCTCATCTGCCATGAAATATAGACATTTGGTAGGCCCATTGGGCCCAGTACTCAATTCACAATAATAATAATAATAATAATAATAATAATGATTATTTTTAAAGATCAATAATAATAAAAAATAAAATAAATTATATCCTCCAACTGTGATGACTTTGATGGAAAATGACACTCATCTACTTTAATCTTATTCCCTCACTCTTAATTTTTCTTGCCATTTGGGAAATTTTGGGTCACATGGTTACATAACCTATTTGTCTATCACATGAGTTCTTCTTTTTTCCACTTTCTTGTAATTGACCTATTATCCTTTCAATTTCATTCATTTGTACATTTTTTTTTCATACTACTTAAAGATCAAAGATCAATTTCATACCGATATCTATAGTTATTCGGAGTAATTCTTTGTTTATAATAAAAAAAAAATACATTAAATGAACGACAATGTTTTGTGTGAAAATCATGTTTCCTTTGTTATGTAGTTGTCTAGTGAAAGTAATCATCAAATCAATTTTAATTATTATTTTTTCACTTATATTTTATATATTTTAAATAAATTCTTCGTTCATTTAAGAAAATATTTGAATAGAGAGCATTGTTTTATATGTCATATTATAGATATAAAAGCAAGTTGTTGTAAAATAATAAAAAGACTCAATCGCAATAATATGTTTAAATTGGTTAGTTAATTAATTAATTAAACGTATAGACGTAATCTACGAATATTTATATGTTATGGATAAGTAGAAACTACTCAAAGATATAGGTACTTGAAAGCAACATGAAGAAGTAGAATGCGATATGCTAGACTGTTGAAATTGGACCAATTTATTTATTTATTTATTTTTATTTTTTTTTTGATGTGGTCCTTATGTTGGGTTAATATAGGGAATAAGTTTTAAAGTACAAAAGATTAGAAAAATAAGGGGTATAATATCATGAAGGTAGGACCTTTAAAATCCTAAAATAATTCTATTTCTTACCCACTAAAGGAAAAGAGATGGAAGGAAATACCCAACTTTTTTTTTTTTTTTTAGTAAATATATATATTATATAGGATTTTAATTTTTGTGGATTTTGGGTTTTAAAAGTGATAAAAAAAAAAAAAAAAAGTAAAATAGATTGTGAAATTGAAGGCATCTCAAAGTGTCCAAAAGCTAATGACAAGCCCATGTTCCCAAAAGCTTTAAAAAGAGAGAATGATGAGATTCAGAAAAAGAGTGAGAAATCAATAATTTCATTAGACATCATCAAAAGAAGTTCACTAAAGTGGCATCAATGGGTTTGTCCCCATTTGAGCCACAATGCACCAATTTGCAAAACAATAACTCAATATCCAAGTTTAACCAAAACTAATTTTCTTTTTAATTATTATCCTAATCTCTCCTCTCCTCTCCTTTTTTTTTTTTTTTTCAATTTCTTAGCTTTTTGAGAAAAAGAAAAGCAAAGCAAAGATAAAGAAGCAAGCAAGCAATATACTTTGAGCAAAAATAATACTACAAAACTTGGGATATGGGTTACTTGCACTACAATATAGGTATTTGTTCTGTATTAAATATTCAAACAAACAAACAAAATCTATAGCTTTCAAAAGTAGAAAGGATACATGTATATATATTTTAAGTATGAGTAAATATGATTGACCGAAAAATCAAGTCGAACGATGAAATCAAAATCAGTCGGTGTCCGTTTGTGAAAGTTCCAGATCGAAAATTTTAAAAAAAGTTCGAGTTAAATCAACCAAACTGGCCGACCGATCGACTTTTACTTCTTGACGGTTGAGATTGACATAAACTTTTACTAAATCGACCATAGTCAGTTCGATAACGGTTTGGTCGAATAACTGACTCCGACCAACGGATGGCTACCCTAATTTTAAGAGATAAAATAGTTTTTAAATCTCAATTACAAAATAATGTTTATTTTCTATGTTTGTACTTCACCTTCCACACACACACATATATATATATGTATGCAAGATGGCCATTTATTCTTTTGTTTTATTAACTTTTTTATGAGTATTAACAAAAAGATCTATTCAAAAAGTACTTCATATCATAGTTTTTTATGATGATGTATTGATTCTTAACAAAAGTAAGAGAATTTTTGAAAGTTACAAAACTTCAATTCATTGGAGCTCAAACATCTCAATATAAAAAAAAATAATAAATTATGCATTAAAATTGAAAATGAGGAAAGAGTATATGTTTGGTTTTAAATTGAAAATTTGTGAGAAATAATTATAGAAATAAAAGAAAATTGGTAATTATTTTGCCTATTATTTCAAACAGGTTGTTAATGTTAGAGGAATCCCACATATTTATAACTTTATTTTCTTATAAATATAGAAAAATGATGATGAACAATTGGAACAACTTATTGTACTAAAAGTTATTAAAAATACCCATGAAAACATATTCACATACTATGTATAGCCTAATATATTATGAATTATATGATATTGTAAATTAATTAATTAATAATAGTTTAAACTTATATGTGTTTGGTTTTTTTTTTTTCTTTCCGAGAGATAAGTATTTAAAACTATTTTTATTGTTTATACAACAAATATATTATGCGTAGTTAAACAATTATTTAAATTAGAATTTAATTTTGAAATTTTCTATTAAAGTTGAAATGTGAATTATAACTTTTTTTTTTTTTTATTGAATCTCTTATTTTTAAATTTACGTGATTATTGATATTTTCATCTTAACCAACATGACCTAGTTGAATAGAACTAGTTAATACAACCTTATCTAAAAAGGTCACATGTTTTTTAAGTCAAAGAATTTGTCATTCAAATTAAAATAACGATCAAAGCGAGCATAATTTGAACTTGTAATAAAAGGGGAGAAAACATACCTAAATGTGGATTTTTCTACTGTCTTCATCGAACTTGATACGTTGAGGTTATTTAAGCCCTTAATCATGGTTGTGTAGATTTTTCTTAAATAATTTTTTTTATAGCTTTACTGTTATGTCACTTTTTTAAAAAACTAAACACTTTGAACTCTTGCGCAAATTCTTTTTTTTTTCTTAAAAAAAAAAAAGAAATTTCAAAACTTAGTTTAGTAAATAATCGAACTAACTAATTAACATAAGAAAACTTAATTTTTATAAACTAAAAAAAAAAGTGCACGGATAGTTTGGTAAGTACTTCATTTTTAAGCTGTATTTTTAAATTTATGTTTGTTTTTTATTAAGTTTTATATATATTATTTTGCAATTCTAGAGAAAAAACATTAAATTCTAAAAATAAAATAATTTTTTAAAAATAATGCTTTAATTTTCAAAGACTTCGTTTTTTTAAGATATACGTCGAGAGTACAAAAAAAAAATTAAAGGTGGGTATAGTATTTCATAAAATGATTTAAATAATTTATAAAAGAAAATAAATTATTGAACAAAAAAATTTGAATATAAAAGGAGGCCAACAAAACTTTATAATATATAACGAAAACATTGGTTTAAATAATAAAGAGAGCGGAGAGAAGGGAAGTTAATTTGTGGAACCAAATAGGGACCCAAATCAGACCATGTACATATCCATATGTTAGCGGTCCGGAGAAGTTGGTCCATAGTCATGAGGAATGTTGACTACCTATGTGCACTGATCGCGACCCGACCCTATGCCCTATGTTCTTCATTGTCTACCTTTCTTTATAACCTAACCTTCTCTATATCTTTAATAATTCAATCATATAACCCATACCAAAACAATAGTCTTTGATATTTTATTTTAACGATTATTCAATTTCATTATTTTTCCCACGTATCCAACTCCACTCCCAACAAATTACTCAATAATTCTTTTCCAAGATATCGAAGACATATGAATTTTTGTCACACTACTCTAGAAGATATTTCTTATTTAGTGGCTACGAGGTATTTGGTAATTTTCAGTATATTAATAGTAAGCAAAATGATGTTTCTCACGTACTTGCTCAAACTTTGTTGTGTGTATCGTGCGTTATGTATTAGAATGTTCTTTTTTTTTTCCAATTTATGTTACTCACTCTACTTTTTGAGTTTTAAGATTAATTATTTTTCTTGTAGAAGCAATATCTTGTCTCCAAGATCCAATGAAACCTATTTTTCAAAGCAAATTGAAGTTCACAACTTTTTAAATGGGATAAATATTTTATTAGAGAATGATGTTGATGAAAAAGTTGAGTTCTAATTATGAGAGGAGGCATGTTTTATATATTAATCCGTGGTCGTTCAGATTGTCATGTATGTTCTTCAAGTTGGTTGAGAAATAAAATGATGCATTCATTCACGAAAGAACGTAATTCATGGAATTGAAACCATGTAGCGTTAAATGGAAAATCACATATCAGTTATTAAACAATTAACTCTTTAGCTTGTTGAAAGAGGTTTTGTTTGAATTTGTTCAGTTGTCTCAAATAACGATTAATTTTATATTTTACACAAGGAATTACACATTCAAAATCGTTAGTGCTTAAATAATCTTTCGAATTTATCAATTGAGTATGATTATTTGGAGGTTGTACTTAAAATGTTCAATGACAAGGCGATGGACTTGTCTAAAGTTTCTTTCTTTGTTAATGAGGCAAAAACTAGTGACAATGAAATGTGAATCGTCTCATTCTCTCATGTTCGATACAACTTATAAATTGTGGTGACACACTTTATTACAAATAGCTTTGGAGAAACACAAGTCTTCAATTTTTCAAACTCCTTATCCTAAGTGATTGATTCGATGTGTGTAATGATGTAACAATTTAGAATATTTGGATTGTGGTTCGTGGGTCTCTGCTTATACAAATTATTTGCTTATTCTTAACCTAGTAATATATATAAAAGTCAATTTTAATTAATATCTTGATTTCTATAACTTTTGCACTTGCTCTCTAATACATCGTATCATTTTAATTGTTTTGGTTTTAGCTATTAACCCCTATTAAAATAATAATAATTTATAATATTGTTGTCAAATTTTTCTTATTAAATTAAGAGAAAATTGACATGTCATCACCTGCATTATTATGTACTTTTTTTAAGTTTCTAATATGAAAAATAGGTTATCTAAAGTTCTCATTTAATTCAATACAAACATTTAAAAACAAACAAAGTTTTCTAAATTATTACCTTAAAATTAATGTTTTATTATTGATCCCTTAGTTCGATAACATTCAATAGACTATAAGTACGTGTTTGGTATAATTTTTCAAAGTTTCTACTTTTAAAAATAAATTATTTAAAAAATATTGAAATGTTAAAACAATAACTCAAACTAATTTTTAAAACATTTTTAAATTTTATTTTAAAATTTAAGCAAAAATGGTTTTTATATTTATAAAAGAACACTTTTTTTAATCAATCCAAAACGATTCTAAATTTAAATCTCTCTTGATTAATTTTCAGTTCAACAAAATTTGGATTGAAAACTCAAAGTTTGACCTTTTGGTCCCTCCCCTATTATTATTTTTATTATTATGAGAAAAGAAATTAAATATTTATTTTTGAAGGTTGATGAGGTAGACCAACCGAAACAATTTCCTCAAGTATCAGAATTTAAAAATATTTGAATTAATGTACTTATTATATGAGGATGAAAATGACTTTTCAACTGAATATTAAGAAAAACTTTATATATGGTAAAACAAAACCAATGCATTTTATGTAAAAATTACAAAATGTTTGTGTCCAAAGAAAAGTATATGTTATTTGTTCCTAAATTTTGGGTTTGATTTTAATTACTTCAATTTAATTTGAGATTTATATTTTTTTAAAATTTAATTTCTCACTAAATAATTAGTTTAGAATTTAATTTTAATTTCTATTATTTAAAATTACTAAAACTAATATATAAAAACAAAATGTATTTTCTTTATTTAATTTGAAGATCTGTGAAAGCTCTGAAGCTTCAACTATATATGTACTTTTTTTATTTTTTATTTTTTTTTTATTTGTTACGAAACACGAGACTGTACCACAATTCATTTTCTAAAAAAAAATTATACCACGAACGAGTATCTCTATAAATATCGCTTTCTCAACGTCTTCCTAAGAAAATAATAATAATAATAATTAATATCAATTTTATTTTGGATAGAGTAAATTTTTTTGCTAACACCGTAAACTTTGCCCCGTTTTCGTCCCCCACTTCACTTTAAAATAAATATATATATATATATTTGAGAAAAAAGGGGTAAATTGCGCATTTGCCACGATCCCCTTTTCGATGATTTTCGATATCCACGGAAAACGAGGGGCATCTACCCGATATTCCATACTAGTGGAGGGGTGTTTTTGGATTTTCACCCCCTTTTTACCTCGGCTAAATTAATGTAAAAAAACTACCCACCACTTCACTCACGCGACACGTATCGCTATCTGGCCCATCTCCATGGACCCAAACTGCGTGTAATAATTGTCACGCGAGCAAACTGCCAATTTCAGGATAATTACTGCCATGTAGGACTCCACGTGGCATATAATGTCCACTCAGCAACCCATCTTCTTCTTTTTCCTTATAAATTCCCCCGGCCCGGTTTTCTCCCCCCACTCCCATTACTCTCACTCGCTCCTTTCTTTCTTCAGGACCACCACTCTCTCCCACACTCATCTTCTCCGGCCTCTTCTTGTCGGAAGATGAATTTTCCGATCAATTTCCCTTTCAGATCTGGACTTGCTGTTTCCTTCTCCAATCATCGTCGTCATGTTTTTCACGAAAAATCTCTGAGATAAACCCCCCCTTTCGGTTTTCTTTCCTTGTTCTGTACTGCTTCTTGCTCCAGCATTTTTCCGGAGGTATTTTCTCTTTCGGACTTTGTATATACATTTTTGCGGTGTTTTTTTGCTTTCGATCGCTGCACGGATATTCTGAGTTGGAGTAGCTGACCGCTGTGCGTGTGGAAGGATTAGTGGAAGAGTGACATTGATCCCAGAGCTGTTTGGTTCTTCGTTTTTGACTGGGAGATTTTGGTTGCACATGCAACTATCTGAAGTTCATTTCTCTGTGATTTCGTTTTTACTAGTCCGTGAATTTCAATGCTAGACCGTGATTGTCGTTAAGTCTCTGAAAATCGAGCTGCACAGAGGAGAGTTTCAGGAGGCGTAGTTAGGAAGTTTCACCGGAGCGAATCTGTATTTTTTTCTTTTCCCTTTTTGATTTTCGGCAATTTCTCGAGGGTGAAGAGATTTTTCTGTTCATTTCTTCTGGGTCATGCCTTTTCCGATGAAGATCCAACCGATCGATATCGATGTTCAAACGGCGAGAGAACAGGTTCGTACAGAGTCGGCCAAGCCTGTGTTCAAATCACGACTGAGGCGACTTTTCGATAGGCCGTTTCCGAGCGTTCTGAGAATTTCTGCAGTTGAGAAGCCGATTATTGTCGGAGAATCAGCTCAGTTTAGCAACAAAGATGGAGGAGCAGGAGGGACAGAGTTGGAGCCAAGCTCAGTTTGCTTGGATAAGATGGTGCAAAATTTCATCGAGGAGAACAACGAAAAGCAACCGGCAACCGTAAAGTATGGCCGTAATCGCTGCAATTGCTTCAACGGCAATAGCAATGACAGCTCCGATGATGAATTCGATGTATTTGGGGGTTTTGGTGAATCGATCACCTCCGGATCATCCGGTGGCGATGCATGTGATATTCTCAAGGTAATTCCTCCACATTTCTTCATCTTCCTCATCTTCCTCTAACTGAAAACTCCAAATTTTGGGATTCGAGCTTTTTTTCATTTTATATTTGACAAACGACAGTTTTGTTATAGGGTTTAATTCCTTGCACGAGCGTTACGGAGAGAAATCTCTTGGCGGACGCTTCGAAAATTGTCGAAAAGCATAACAAAATTCACAAACGGAAAGACGATCTACGCAAAGTCGTAACCGATGCTCTCTCGTCTCTCGGTTACAATTCTTCCATCTGCAAATCAAAATGGGAGAAATCCCCTTCTTTCCCAGCTGGTATGTATACACACAATTCTCCTCCTTTCAAAACCCTATTTTCTTCCACTAATTCTTAATCTTCAATTCCTAAATTCAATTTCAATTCTGTTTTAGGTGAATACGAATACGTGGATGTCATTCTGGACGGAGAACGTTTACTCGTTGACATCGATTTTAGGTCTGAATTCGAAATTGCTCGTTCAACAGGAACATATAAGACCATTCTTCAGACACTGCCATACGTCTTCGTCGGAAAATCGGATCGTCTCGGACAAATTGTATCCATCGTATCGGAAGCTGCAAGACAGAGTTTGAAGAAGAAAGGAATGCACTTTCCGCCATGGAGGAAAGCAGAGTACATGCTTGCTAAATGGCTCTCTACTCCAACCAGAACCGCCGATACTCTCCCTAACGCTACTCCAAAGACCGAACCCGATGAAACCAAATCTCCAATAATCCAGAACGACGCGCTGGTAACCTACACCGATTGCGGTGAATTCGAGTTGATCTTCGGCGAGGAATCGACTCCCAAGAGTCCCAACTTATCCATCTCCGGCGATTCTGAATCGCCGTCCGGTGAAAATAAACCTCCGGCAGGGTCTGCTCCTCCGTGGCAACCTCCTGCGATCAAGCCAAAGAGCATAGATAAAGGAGCTAAGATAGTCACCGGATTAGCTTCCCTTCTCAAAGAGAAATCTTGAGAGTAAAAAAAAAAAGTTTTGGATTTTTCCTTTTCCTTTTATTTTTTCCCCTTTGATTAAAAAAAAAAATATATGAACATAAAAAATATATATATATAATATAAAATACGTTCATAATATTTGGATATATATCTCTTATTATTTCCGACTGTATTTGCTTATTTATATTTAAAATATAATATAAGGAAATATAGTCATATCTGTTGGTTTCCTGGGAAGGAAACAAAACAATATCCATAAATGGCGAAGGAAACTTTTTGTTTTTGCAATGTAGAAAAGAAATTTCACTAACTTGTAAGGACCATTATGAAATTGCAAATAAGAGAATTTGAAGGGGAGGTTTTGGAATAAAGCGAAAAATTTGGGGGTGGGGGTGGGGGGGGGGGGTGAAAATGTGAAATAGATGACGGCAGTCAGGTAATACGTGAAGTCTCGAAGGGCGTGACGGTAAATGAAGTCATTAGAACGGCGTGATATTCTCTTCCCTCTATCCTCGTGTTTAAATTTTCTGGCCGGTTTTGACCGTTTCGCCCTTTTCCACCATTCATTTATTTTTATTAATTCGAAACAAATTGTTATTTGGTTTTAAAAAATAAAATTAAAAAAAAGGAAGGGTAATAATGTCATATAATTGTATGTTATACTTTTGAGGGGAGTGGGTAGGGTCGGTTACTAAAGGGGTGAGAAGACAAGAACTATTTAAAGAAGGTGTGGGTTCTTTTTCTTCCCTTTTTTTTTTTCTTTTTCTTTAGTAAATATTTTTTCTTCTTCTTTAATAATAATAGTAATAATAATTATAATGATTATTATTGTTGTACGCTGTTGAAAGCAACCTTTCACCTACTTCTTTTATATATATATTTTAAATTCTTTTTTGAAAAATAAAAAATAAAAAATTGGAGGTTGCTTGGTTAGGTGTAAACTTGATATTCATCTATTATCCTCAGCCACACGATATGAAGGGGAAAATTATAGATTTTTTTTTTTAAAAAAAAAAAAAGATAGAGGGAAGGATAAGGTGCAGGAATCCATACAGTAATTGCGGTGGACTATCACTTTTTTTTAATAATGGATTATATATTCCTTGGAATATGCTTTGGTGGGTTTGCTTTTTTTATTTATGTAATTTTGTAATTGTGAAATGGGCATACCATACTATACAACTCCCAATATTTTACTGACAATAGTAGACAAAAATATATTCCATTTTTTGTCGATCCCCAAAATTCATTAATCCAACAAAATTGTATTAGTTTTAGGACAACAGACAACTTGGGGATTTTTCTTTTTTTCCTTTTGAGTACACAACTTGGTTTGGTCATGGTAAACGTTCGTATATAATAATACTACTAATAATATGTAAATATCCTATATATATATATATATATATATATATCATGTGACTAACATTCAAAACGTAGGGGTTGAATTTATTGACATTTTTTTTGTGTGTGTGTAGAATCTATGATGAGCTTATCCAATTTGAAAAGGGAAAAGAGGACATATATTAATCACATTTTTTGATAGAGTCAAATATAGGGATGTACACTCCCAACTCCACTCTACATTGATATCATCCCCTATTTTAATTGTCATTGTATTTGTGTAATAGTCTACACATGTGGTAGAATTGGTAACAGCATTTTTATTTAGCATCTACTCAAAAATTATCATTTCTTTTGTCCATTGAACCAATATGTGTCATTCTTGTATTAAGTATTCTCGCTACTCACTATAAATTCATTCTCAATTACGGGTGAAAATATTTCACATCTCATTTAATAGAGTTGGAAATGAGACAAGTAAGTTCTCTTTTCCTTCTAAAAAATTGGAATAGGTTATTTCTATATGCTGCATTAAATGTCTTTGATATTTCTATATATTAGATATAGACATTTCTATTATATCGCAGTGAAAACTTAGTGATCATAGTAACTTATTTGAAGATAGAAAAATATTTATTTATCCAAATATTTTGTTTTTGTAATATGTATTTTTAAAAAAAAATTATCGGTATTTAAACTTTATCAATATTTTATTCACATTTTTGGAATGCTTGTTAAATAGTAATATTTGCCCAACATTTATTGAAAAAGGAAAATGAAAAGAAAGAAGTTAGATGATAGAAAGAAACAAAATAATAATAATAATAATAATAATAGAGATGGGCTCCTCCGATTCTCGGCCTTATCCGTTGATGATTGGACCTGTCGGCCCAAACAAAGTCTTTACTTTCCACTTTTCACTTTCGCTTCTTCGTCACATGTGGTCCCCTTCATTAGGGGTGTTCAAAATACATGTTACCATATTAATTCGGATTACTCAATTCAAACGTATTGGATTGGGTTACATTTTATTTTGAATTTGGTTGAATTGCAAAATATTTTAAAAAATATATTTTAGGTTGGATTAAGTTATATGATTTGGTCAATCTGACCTAACCAGGTTTTATTATTGTTACTATATTAAATAAATTTGAATGTTTATTTCTATTTTGAATGAATTTAAATGTAAACTTGTAGTTTACATAAACTTAGATTTCATGAATTTTAAGGTAAATATTTGAACATGTCTGTTGTTTGATTTATTATAATTTTTTTTAAAAACTTATGCAACATCATTTAAGTAAATAACTGCAAAATTCAACTTTTAATACAAATAAAAAGAAAAATAGTCTAAATTATTAAATAAAAAAAAAAACTTAGACTCGACTCAACAAAAAAATTATGGATTGAGTTGGATTGAGTTTACCATTAGACACCGAGGATTCAATTTTTGTCAATTCAAAAATCTCGAATTAATCAATAATTTATCTACAACAAATTTGTGTACGCTCCTACCTGTATACACTATTTTTTTTTAAAAAATAATATAATTGTTACATTTTATTTTACAAACAATTTTTTTTACCTTTATCCATCACATACGCAGACAAAAAACCTGCATAACGTGAAATTTAAGTTTTCGTGGAACGATTATTTGATTTTCTTTATATCGATTAAAAAGGTAAAATTTATAAACATTTACTTCAATTTATCATTATTGTTTTTTTTTTTTTTTGGTTTTATTGTCTATTTTATAAATAGGAAAAAGGGAAGCAAAATTTTGAGACCTAAAAATAAATATTCCATTTGGTAACAATTTTAGTACTTTAGAACTATGTTTGTTTTTCTAACAACTTTTTTACTATTAAGTTTTTTTTTTCTTCGTTTTATAATTAAACATTTAAATTCTTTGTTAAATTTTTTTTTTTAAAAAAAAAGAAGTACCTATAAATTGGTATATTCTTTTTTGTAAGTAGATAACCATTTCAATTTTTTGTTTTTTTAATTTTTGTTTAATAAAAACAAAAATCATATATGATTGGTAACTGATTTAAAAATAAAAACATTTCTTTTTTCATTTTCAGTTTTCCTTCATATCTTAACAAACAAATTTCTTGTTTTACAACTAAAAAATGAAATAGTTACTAAACAGATTGATTTTTTAAAAGCTACAAATAAAAAACAAATAACAGAAAATGAGTGAGTTACCAAACACACCCATAAAAATTAGATTAAAAAACAAAGAAGTCAACATGTTTCAGAAAAAACTAAATAACAACTGCTTATTAGACAGGGACAAAGTTTTAAAAATACATGATTTTGTTTTTAACATTTGACTTAGAATTCAAACATGTATTGAGGAACGATGAAAGCATATGGTAAGAAAAATTTTAAACACCAAGAGTACAACATTAAAAGAGTTAAATGATTATGAAATGGTGTTATATTACGACACAAAATATTTGGTCGAGGTGCAAGTGACCATTTCAATACGATAAAACAAAAACCTACTCGTACAAGTTGAAAATGTGGAAAACATGTTTAGAACACAATATAATCAATGTGAGATACAATATATATAAGTTAAGGGCAATTCATTAAACTAACTAACATGGATGTGACAATATGATCAAAGCATGATTTTTTGGAATAACCTAAATTATGCAAATTCACGTGTTGCAAAGTGTGTTTACATAGCAATACAAAACGTACTCACACTTTACCACTGTATTCATTTTGTTGTTATTATTATTATTATTATTTCACATTTATTACTCTTTAGCTAATACAAATATTTAAATAATATTAAGTCAAATATGGTGCCGATATATGGTATATTTTAACACTTAAAAATTCTGAAAATGATTTTTTTTCCCAATATATTTCAGTTGACTATTTAAAGATTTTACCTGCTACCCTTCAAAGGTCAAATTTTAATGGACAATTGGAATCCCAACTTACTCATGGCTTAAACCATTAATCAAGTATACTATAAAAAAGTCACGTGTTTTTTTTTCTATTGAAAAAAATAAGTAAATAATAAAAAGCAAAGAAAAAAAATATCATTTGATCCATATATTTTTGTCTAGTTTCTATTTAGTCTTCAGCTTTAGAATGTTACATTTCTTTTATCGTTAAGTTTTGAATTTAATTTCAATTTACTCTATAAATTGAATTTTGTTTCAATTTGATAAGTTTACACTTTTTACTTTTTTTTTTTTTTAATGTTAATAAGTATGAATTCATTTTTTATTTATCCCTACTCAATCCCTTTTTTCCTGGTTTTAAAATATCCATGGGCTTACCATTCTCCGTATCCTTTTCTTTTCAGGTATTATTATTATTATTTTGACAACAAATTCTACATTTAGCTCTACAACTAGGTCAAAATTAAGGAGTCGCGGGCTCTCTTTTGTTGGGCTGGGCTTTGGCCACATCTAGGTCCAATCACTAAGATTGAATCTAACAGCCCAACCATATGAGGCCCAAAAGGAAAGAAAAACCAAATTTATCAAATAAATATTGAAAAAGTGGCAATTAGTTGTTGTTTTGTTAACACTTAACACTTCCCCCACAAAGAGGGAAAAAAAAACACTTAACACTTAAACATACAATGAGCAGAACCTAATACCCTAATTATTTAGGCTATATTCGAATTTGATTTTTAATTTTTTGTTTAAGAAAATTAAACTATGATTAAGAGTTTAAAAGTACTAGATTCTTACGTTATTTAACTGAAATTTAACATTGTATTATACATTTTAAAAAGTTACATAAACTTGAAGAAAAGGGGTTGTAGAGTAAACTTATAGTTTATGCGGAGAAAGTAAAAATATAAAATATCGTAAGTTGATGTTTTGTTAGACCTAATATTGTTAGGTGTGATTGTTATTTATTAGTGCGCACATTTGGTTTAATAAACTAATATAGTGGATTGGATTTAATGTGACCCCACAAAAATGCACACGTCATCTGCCACGTTGGATCAAACAATCCTTGTTGTCCACCACCTTCCCCGAAGTTCCTTTAACTTGGCGAACAAATATTATCAATTCATTGCTGCCCCAATTTTATTATTCTTTCTCAAGTTAATGATATTTCATCTCTGAATCGCTATTAGGGTTTTCTCTTCTCCTTCTCCGTACTTCTTCTCTAAACCTCTTCAACTTTCCATTTCCTTATCGGATTCCCCTCACCGATTAATTCAGGTACGCTAACTTTCTTTTCAATTTCAACCCCCCCCCCCTTTTTTTTTGTTACTGAAGTTCCGATCTGGATCTGCAGTTTATCATTCCTCCGTTTCAATTAAGTAGCTCTGCTTGTATAGATTTCAATTCTATGCGATTCTTCTTCTGTTTCTTCCTCGAATTCTTTGTATTGAACTTTTACGTTGCCGTTAATGAGGGATTTATGTATTTTCACTGTTTTGATGTTTAGGCGATTTGTTGGTATCTGATACGATGGGGGCTTTCATATCGAGATTCTGGTTTATGTTATTTCCGGCTAAAGAATACAAGATCGTGGTTGTTGGGTTGGATAATGCTGGAAAGACGACTACTCTTTACAAATTGCACTTGGGTGAGGTTGTTACTACCCATCCAACCGTGGGAAGCAATGTTGAAGAGCTTGTGTACAAGAACATCCGATTTGAGGTGCAGTCAATCTATCCATTTACTTTGCCTTCATAGTATCCTTTTTTTTTTTTTTTTCTGTGTGCCCTTTGTTTGAATTTTATTATATTCCATCCTTTGGGGATTCTTAGAGTAATGGCTTGTATGGTTTTGCACTGTAATCCCTGAATGCTACAGCCTATGGGTGTTTAGTTGTCACTTGAAACCGTGAATCTATGGGATTTGGTTGATGCAAAAGATTAACCTAGAAAAGAAACTCTGGTGCACAATATAGCAATTCGTGTGTTGTCTGTAAATCTTGATACTTTGCGTGTGAAGTCCAAAACTAGCTCATGAATAAAGCAACATATTTATTCCCTTTTTATCTTCCCGAAAGCTAGTCTTGTGAACAGCCGAGCGCTTTTTGTAAGACATATTTCATAAGAGCATTTAACTGGAAACTTCCCCGAAATCCCACTCAATTTGCAGTCTTTCAGAAGGGGCATAGTTGATTGATTTGGTTGGTGATTTGTGTGTGATTTCCTCAGATATTGGGATGTTTTATTTGCCAAACAAGGAAAATAGAAACCAGAGTAGTTGTTGGAAACTTTGCACAAACCCTGTCTTTCCTCATTTTGGAAGGTGAAACTGAACTCTTCAGTTTTCCCTCAACTAAAAACTTGTTTTCTTTTGGCTATGTTTTCTCTAGGTATGGGATCTTGGTGGGCAAGAGCGGCTTAGAACATCATGGGCAACGTATTACCGCGGAACTCATGCAGTGATTGCGGTTATAGACAGTACAGATAGAGCAAGAATCACCATTATGAAAGACGAGCTCTTCAGACTACTCGGTCACGAAGATCTTCAGCAAGCTGTGGTGCTGGTTTTTGCAAACAAACAGGATCTTAAGGATGCCATGACTCCCGTTGAAATCACCGATGCTCTTTCACTCCACAGCATCAAGAATCATGACTGGCATATCCAAGCCTGCTCTGCCCTCACCGGGGACGGTCTATACGATGGTCTCGGGTGGATTGCACAGCGAGTAACGGGTAAAGCGCCTAGTTGATAAAGAACTCACTGCTTGTGAGATTCATTCTTACTTGTAATCTTGTGGTTAAACTCCTCACCTTTACACAAGTCTGAGAGCAGTTTGCATATCCTGTTTAATTCCATTTTGATTTCAGAGTTGTATTAAATATTTTTTAAAAGAAAGATGGAGCAATATTAAAAGAATTGGGTTGAAGGATGAGCTGTTTTTCTGTCCTCAAGATGTGATTGATAATCTGTTAACTAGATTATAATGCATTTAAATTTTTACTAATCTAACTTTTCTGATCTTTTTACTAGTCTAACTTTTCTGATCTTACAGACAGTTGTGAAAATTAAAGATGAGTGAATATTATCATTGACTGCAACACGTTGCCGTGGGATTCTTTACAACAAAAGAGGTTAACCACGAAAAGTTCTGAGCTTTTAATTATTTTTTCGAAAATTTTCAAAAACTATTCAAATTGCAATACTTGAATATCACGAAAATTTGAGAAAATAATATTTTTAAATACTTCTGGATGACGTACTTTACTACTGTTCCTTCTGAAACTACTTCTTGGAATAGCCCTTCCCTACATCCAATAAAATAATAATAATAATAATAATCAAACTCACTCTATATTTATATTCTGTAGCTATTCCAATTACCAATACCAACAAAACCCTTAAAAATTGTTTTTGAAAACCACAACATGAACATTCATTAATGTGAAAGCCCTGTTACTAAGAAATGAGTGAATCTTGAGATTGCCAAAGATCATCACATGATAGAGCTTTCAAATTCAATGGGGGCATTTGGCAATCAGGACCTCACATTCTATAGAAACCAGAAAATTGTATATTATAATCAAACCTAATGGTTACAGAATCCAGCATCTGCATCGACAGTGGCATCGATTCGAATCTTTCGGGCCTTCGAACCATCGATCCCAAGCTGGATTTACGGGGCCGAGAGTTCTGGTATAAAAAGAAATGAATGAGAAGGTGATTTTGAAGATGAGAAATGAATAATAAGCAAATGTTAAGTAAAGATAGCATACTCTGGAAGTAGAGGGTCTGATCTCATTTCTACACTGCCCAATAACCTGTTGAGTTCAGATTCAATGTAAAAAGAAAGAAAGAAATAGTTAAAAATGTTTGGTATTTTTCCATGGAACAAAGAATGGAATTTATTGCTAATTTCAACTTACTCCTTACATGATGCCGATGCTTTGTCTAATTTCTCAAGCTGCTCCAGCTCCTCCTGCAGATTCAACACACTCCCAATTCCTTAATTTCCATTTTCATTCTATTTATTTCCTCTTAATTTTACCACCAAAATCCCGAACGAACTTGTTTACTTACGTTTTCTGTTTTTGAACTAAATACTCGTTTTCTCATAATTTTTCAAAAATGCTTTTCAAGCTCCGTAGGTAAATCAAAAGCCAAACGATTATCAAACCGAGCCTTGTATACTACTTTCTGCTACAAGTTCAATCAAAGTTTTTAAAAAGAACAAGTTAAATTAAGAAAGAAAAAGAATTGGATTGAAAACAACAGTTAGATAAATTTCAAAAGAACAGAAAACTTAAAAACAAAATGGGAATGAAACCCATCAAAATATCCCAATTCAAATGAAACTAAAAGCTAATGGAAATGGAAAGAAGAAAAGAAGTAAAAACAAGAAAACCCCACCTCTAGAAATCTAGCCTCTTGCTGGAGGCGCTTCATTTCAGCGAGCAACCTATGTTTTCCGACGGCGTCAAGGGCGGATAAGGAGAGAATCCGGTGAGGAAAGGGAAGAGCAGCTTCCGCCATGAGTAATGGAAGAGAGCGAAGGAAAATGGTTGTTTTTTTGTAATTGTTGTGTCAGAGAGAAGTGAAAAGGGGAAAGAAGAAAGAGTGAATTTTGTTTGAAAAAGTTTGTATGCTTTTTTCTCATGATTCTCTTATATCTCTCTGTGTGTGGCTTTGTCTTACTTCCATTGGACATTCCCCTAATTACTGTCTACCTCACCCACGCCTTTACTCATTTCCACCCTCATCAACATCCCATTATTATACCATACTTCTTTTCTTTTCACCCTTCTTGAATCAATTTTCCATTCCATCTTAAAAGTTAATTAACAACGACCCAAGGATACGTCAACCATACCTTACCTCGTCTAGCACCTATATGTATCGAATCTCCCACCACAATTTGTTCTAGAAAAGTGTACGAGGATACTAATTTTTCTTTAACGTGTGATTTTTCGTATCCTTCTTGTAGATCGTGTCTTTCTTGGTCACCATTCTTAAATATGATCTCAATTTTTGTTTTAAGATAGAATGTGTATTTAAACTTTATAGGGTACGATACGGTGTTAAATCATTTACTCAACTTGGAGTTTAGACATTGTCTCATGTCCACCAACTTACACTTTCTCAAAATAACTATATAATTTTTCAATTCATCTTTTTAACACATTAACAAAAGAAGAAAAGGAAACAAATAATAATAAACAATTATGCCTTTCCCAAAATTGTTGGTTTAAAATTCACCTTTCTTTTTATCTATAATAATAATGATATCTTCTAATGCTTTTAGAAGGGAAAAAATGTGAGAGAATTAAGTGAGGATCCTAAGTAAAATAGGGACAAAATAATAATAATAAATTAAGTTTAGTGAATTAGAGTAATTGTTTCTCAAAATTTAGGCCTATTTATTTGGTTCTTGATTTTTATAAATATTCAATCTGCAAATTTAGTGCTTAAATATATACTTTTTAATAATGGTATTAAATGTTTCGGAATCTGGCATCATTTTAAAAGATTATGAAAAATAAGGACATATTTGGTACCACATTTGTTTTTTGTTTTCTAAATTATTTTTAAAAAAAAAATATATGTGTTTGGTAACAAATTTACTTTGTAATTTTTTAACAAAAAAAAAAAAAAAAAAAAAACTAAATTTCAAAATTAGAAAGAAAAATTGAAAAGAGAAAAAAGAAGCTTTTAAAAAACACACTCTATCCTTTAAAACAAGAAAACAAAATCAATTAACAAATTTAATAAAATAAATTTAAAAAAAAAATTGAAATGATTATGAAATGAGAGCTACGTATAAATCGATAAATTTCCAATTTGAAATATGGAATTTTGGAAAAAGGAAACACATTGGGTTGATCTCACAGCTATAAATATTAAAGGTATAAGAGTGGCATGTAGATTTTAAAGTTTGTTGAATACAATATTATTTGTTTTTATAGAAAAACTAAAATTTTATGAAATGATATATTAAATTGAAATTAATTAAAATAATTAGTTTATATATATATATATATATATATATATATATATAGAAACCAATGAGTTGAGGTGGATTTCCAAGTGTCGACCACTGCGGCTTCACCGGCCTCCTGCCCACGCGCTTACTCGCCCCGTTTCTTCCACTTCTCATCGTCCCTTGTCTCTATGTCTTGTTTCCACATTCTCTACCCTATTTTTCCCTTCCTCTTCCTCCATTTTCACTTCTGGATTTTCCTTCTTCTCTTCTTCATTTCTCTCCCCAGTCCATCTACTCCACGTTTTATTTGATAATTTTACTCAAATATAACAATAAACAAAAAGGATTAACCTGAATTTTAGAGTGTCGAAGGAAGATGGTTGCATAAATATGACCAAAATTCATACTGAAAGTATGACCACATCTCCAATTTCAGAATCCATTTTGCAAATGACACGATCACCAATACTTTTCCGGTCGTCGGAAACTACTCATCGCTCGTCAAAAGAAGTGGGTGGTGAGGAGAATCTGGGGGTTTTGCGCTTTTGAAATTTAGCTTACATTACTCATCTTTATCAAAAATAACATGTGGAAATTTGGGTTTTGCATGAAATTCCTAATTGGAAGGAATTGCCATAATTTTAGAATTTGGAATCTCTCAAGCAATGCAATTTACATGTGTACAATCAATATCCACGTTAGCCCTCCTAGACATCTCATTAACTTAATGCTAATTAGGGATTATTTAGAAGTATTTTGCAAACATGAAGTACTAAAATGCATGTTTTGAAATTTGAGAGACTAAATTAGACATAAATTCTAAATCTTATCGACCAAAAATATATTTTATTTTAATGAATCTGTGTTATTTTTAGTTCTTTTTCAAAGATATTTAACTATTTCTTTGAATACTAATGATTTAAAGGAGTTAAAAGTAAGAATAAATTATTCTCAAAGCATGAGATTGAACACTTCCTCACAAAATGTGTCCTAAAATTTAAAACATTCTCATAAATTTCTTCTCTCTTCCTTTTGCTTTTCTGTGTCTACGTGGAAAAGCGTTTTTAGATCATCAAAAGCAAAGGGAAAAAAAAAATCTCATTAGTGATTGAAAATTTCACATTGAAAAAATCAAATCAAATAACATTAATAAATACGTTTCGCCATTAGTCGATTTTGAGATAGTTAACCATATGTTATATAATACGTATACTTTGGATTGCGAATACTTTGGATTGCGAATATTTAGATAGAAAACGATTTTAAACAAATAAAAGATGTATTAAGAGATCCACCAAAGAGAGTTATGGTGCGGTTCAACTCTTTGAGCCTACAAAACTCAATGTTCTTCTACAACCGTCACACATAACTAAAAAAAGACTTAAGGTTTAATTTGATCTCCTTAAGTATTTGGGACTACTACTTTAAAACGAATTATAATAGTGATTAATGCAAAATCTTTTAGTTTACATTACAAATAAAGAGAGGTAATAGTTTCATAAAACATAAACCTAATGATAATTTTCAAATAGTTTTATAGTACTTAAATATGGATCATATAACAATTAGGAACTTCATTTATTATTATAATGGAAGACTCCATGATCTATATAACTAGAGAAACTTGACTGCTTCTTATATACATTGTTGACACATCTTAAATATCATTCAATAAAAATATTGTCACGTGATAATTTTATTTTCTTTTAAAATATTTTTTTTTGGTCGAGAAGTGAGAACAAAAGAGTTAGGTGGAGTGGACTGTAAACTACTTATAAGGAAAGTTGGAGGCGATGTTAGTACACGTGCGAGCGTAGGGGTAGGAAACGTGGGATCAAGGAGTTTTAGAATTGTACACGTGGAAGTATAAGCAATCCATGTGTGAAACAACGTGTCATGGAAATTCTCATTTCCCCTTCTTCTGCTGTTCCGTTTTGAGAGCTAAAACGTTTTAGCTTCCACAGAAGAACTGCCATGGCCGTAAGAATGTCCTGCAGTTCCCTCTTCTGTTTCACTCACATCAGAAAAACGCTTCCTATTTATTACCCTTCTTCTTCCAATTTCGTCACCCCTTTCTTCCTTTCCCGACCACAATTCCTCCCCTTCAATGACTCTGCGCTTCTCCCGCGTTCTTTGCTTTCCAATGACTCGCCGGAGTTTCCCAAAAGCCGCCCCATTCCACCGCCTTCTTTTCCCCTCGAAATTCCACAATTTTCGCCTCCTCCGGAGATTGACCCGAGCACTCCGTCGGAGCTTCCGTCGATAACTCCGGAGCCGGATTTTCCTCCCCGGCCGCCAGGACCAGAGTTTCCGCAGCCTCCGTTGCCGTCTCCTCCGGGAATCGATGTACCGGTACCACCCCATAAGCCTCCAGAAATAGAGCCACCGTGGCCTGGTTCGCCAGTACCAGGACCAGACATTTTGCCGCCGCCGCCACCGGAGGAGGTGCCACCTAGACCTCCTGGTCCAGAGATATTGACGTCGCCGTCTCCACCTGGTTTTGTTCCTCCGATGTCCATTTAATGTTGTACTACTTGAATAGAATTTCATGTTTTAGTCAAATTCAATTTTGTGTTGGTACTAGTACTAGTAGTTTATGTGTCCGTATAAACTTTTGTATGTACATGAGAATCTATTGCCAATTTTACCCTAAAAAAGTACTTATGGCTCACTAAAATTAAAATTACTAAACCCTAAACCCTAAAATTTATCCTGTAATTTATCCTGAAATTCATTTTAAATTTATCCTGAAATTAATTTTAAATTTAGTTAATTTTGTTGGGCCTATTTTGTGAGCCTTGTTTACATATTTGAAGCCCAATTGAAGGTTGAAGCTCAACCAAACTTGGCACAACACATCTTGGAAATCATTTGGAGGTTGAATTCCATGAATGATATTCTGGATTCAATTGTTGTTTTTTGTTTTACTACCAAATTGTCCCATTAAAAGGAATATAAATGGTTGCTATAATTTTGAACCCATAGGTTAATTATACATTTATATTTTGCTCAATTATCGCCCTCAACGTTTAATATCATCAAATTGAAGTTACATAGTTAGATTTTGCCATGAACCAAACCCTTCAATTTCTCTTGCTCTATCCACGTGTCTTAACAAGAAGTAAATCTAAAATAATCTCACTAATTAATTATTCTGAATGAAGCAAAATTTGAACATAAATTTAGCTCTAATTAAAGTCATTTTTTGGAAGGAAAAAAAATAAAAAATGGTACTGTCCATATATTTTATTAAGTCATCGTGCACATATGAAAAATACCTTTTCTTTACTATGAAATTTCAAAGGAGATTCTTGTCTAATTAATTTTAGTTTTTTAAGTACAATTTAGGGTAAATTTTAAAATTTTAATCCTAAAACCCTAAAGATGTACTATTCTATTTTTGACATTTTTCTCACCCCACGTTATTTTTGACATATTTTATTAAAAAATATTATTTAAAAAGAAATCGGTTTGAAGAGGTAAAACAAGTAAATAGGAAATTGAAATGATAATGGGAAGAGTCAAATAGTCAAATGTCCCAACCAAAGCTTAAAATGAAAGTCAAATAGGAAAATTAAATTCCAATTACCGCGTTCCTTTGTTGGAGTGTGTTGTTCCAATTCTTTGGGGTCTCCTTCTCGCCATTTACAACCTTCAAAGTCCAAACTTTGAACAAAAAAAAAAAAAAAAACTCTGTCACGTGCACACGTGTTAATTCCTCTTCAATTCACATTTATTATAAATATTAATCTCATTTCATACTCACACAAACCGCGTCTCCACCCATACTCTCATTTAATGTTTTTCCTTTTTTTAAAAAAAAAAAAATGAAATTTTAATTTTGCTTCCTATTATGATCTGTCTCCTCCAATCCCTATGCTTCCATCTCCATTCTTCGTTCCATGAATCCTACTCCTTAAACATCTTTTCCTTTCTCTTAATTTTCATTAATTCCTTTTTCTTTTCTTAATTTAATGTTTAGTATTGTGTAATTATAGGTTTGTGATTATCCTTAATAAATACTAAACATTATTTTGAAGGGATGTTCAACCTTTTTGAAATGCTAATACCTCCAACCCCAATAAAACTATAACCAAATATTCAATTCATTACCTTTGACTCCTTTTATACACTCTTATTTACATTTTTATATACTCCCTAAAAAACTACAATTATGATATTTTGAAAATTTTCTAATTTAACCTAAAACACTATTTCAATCCAAATTGTGATTTGGGTTAAAAGAAAAATATAGTTAAAAGTGCAAAAATTGAAAAAATAATAATAATGTGTGTATGAATTTAGAAGGAAAATAGGGGATGGAGAGTGGTGGGTGACTGGGTGGGGTTGAAGGATTCAGCTGCACACTACACTACACATCTTCCAATACACACAATTTTCTTTTTTCAATGCTTCTCTTTCCATTTGTCCCCTCTCCTTCAACCCTCACAGCTGTCATTTTTCTTCTCTAAATTTTATTATTATTATTATTATTATTATTATTATCTTCTTCCTACCATTTAATTAATTCTCTAAATTATATTCCGAAACTAATAATAATAATGTTTTAATTGCACTGTTTAGGGTTTTCATTTTCTTTAAAAGATTTGTATCCATTAATTTTTTTATATTATCCTTAATATTTCATAGATACTTCAAAATTATTTTTAAAATAAAAATGATGGGACAAAAATTGGGTATAGAGCCATGTGTAACGAACTCAAAACGAAAATTAGAACATAGAATAATGTGTAAGTAACTCAAAATGAAAATTAAGATACTAATACTACACCATTATCAATTTTTTTTTATTAATATTCTAAGTGAACTTAAAATATTTATAAAATATTTAGGGTAATATTGTAAATAAAAAGTTGTGAGTAATTTAGAAACAAATTGCACAGTTGAATAATATTTTATTTACAATATATTCTTTAATTAACTTAACTCCAATGTCTCCCTCTCCTTTTTCCATTATTCCATTTAAAAAGATAAAAAATAATTGAGGCTCCAATGAGTTATTCCTCCATTTTCAATTAACAAATGTTGTAGGCTTAGGTTAAATTAGGTTAAAATAATAAGTTTAGTTTATACATTCTCAAGATTTTATGTAATAATTCTAAATTTTTATAATATCTAACAAATCATAAAGTCCTATTTGATAAGTTGTTTGTTTTTTGTTTTTGAAAATTGTATGTATTTCTCAAAATTTATTATTCATAGGTTTTCATGTTTTTCTATATAAACAGTTAGATTTTAGGCCATTTTAAAAAACAAGAGAATATTTTGAATAAAAAAATTAGCTTTGATTTTGAAAACACTTGTAAAAATCGAGATAACAAAAGACATATAAACAATATATGAAAGTGATATTTATAAGATTAATTTTTTTTAAAAAAAAAACAAAAAAAAATCAGTTGGTTATGAAACAGGACATAAACTTTTAGTTTAAAGTTCAATAGATTGCTGATATATTATATTGAACCATTTTTAAAATAAAAATAAATATTCAATGACATGTTATAAATACATTTTTAAGAGTTCAAACTATATTAGAGTTTATTGTAGAAAATTAAGAAATAAACTACTTATTTAATTTAGAAGTTTAATGTTGAATTTGGTTCACTTGAATTGAATTGAATTTGATGTGACTTTTGAAAGAGTTGAATGCGTCTTTCCTCCATTAATGACAATTTTAACAATTCTCAAGTGATTATAGAGGATGTATCAGTCATGTTTGAATGGATTTGAGAAAAAATAATGTCATTATAAAGATCATTTTTATTTAAATACTTTTCATAGAAATTGTTTATCAAATTTGAACAATACTTTAAAAGTTATTTTAACTGGTGATTATACCACCTTCAAAATCACTTTACACTCTAAACATAATTTTTTTTTTTTAAAAAAACATTATCATAAATATAGTAGAATGACTCGAAATTCTTGAAATTAGGGTAATGGTTCTAAATGACAAAACTTAGGAATATATTTACAAATATAACAATTAATGAACATTTAATTAGTATTTATTAATGATAGATGACAGTAGTTTATCACGTTTGTCACGACATTGATGTTTTGCTATATTTGTACAACATTTAGTTTATTGGGAAGTAGTTTAAAAAAAAAACCCCAAATAAATATGTAGTAACATTTATATCATTTTAAAGGGCAAATAGGTATTTTCCTTTACAATAAAGAAAGAAGAAGCTATTAAAAAGTTTTCTTTTCGTAAAGGTGGTGAAGACTTATTGAATTTTTCTATACTAAAGAAGCTAAATTTGACTCTTAATATTAGCTTTTTAATTTTTATATTGGAATGTTTTATTATTATTATTATTATTATTAATTTTTTCTAAAAATTAAATTTATAATTTTCTCAATTAAATTCACATCCTTGGAATTCTACATAAACCCCCAGCTCAGATTCCGCCATTCTCAACCCTCCTCTGTTTCTCTTCCTTCCTCTCTCTCTCTCTGTGCGTGTTTGTTTCCCGAGAAAATTTTCTGAAGAAAAAAGAAAAAAAGACATGACGGAAGTACTGAGTGAAGAACAGATCGTGGAGTTTAAGGAAGCCTTTTGTCTGTTCGACAAGGACGGTGATGGTGAGTTCCCCTGTTTTTCATTTGATTTTCTTTTCGTTTACAGAGTTTTTTGAAAATCAGATTTTTTATTTTTTTTTTAAACTTTGAGGTGTGATTTTAGGGTGCATTACTATTGAGGAATTGGCGACGGTGATCCGGTCATTGGATCAGAATCCAACGGAGGAGGAGCTTCAGGATATGATCAAGGAAGTCGACGTCGACGGCAATGGAACTATCGAATTTGCTGAGTTTCTGAATTTAATGGCCAAGAAAATTAAGGTATACTACCAATTAATCCTCTCACGACATGTCGTTTCAAGAGTCAACGTTTTTTAATATTGGTTTTTTTTTCCTCGAACAGGAAACTGATGCGGAAGAAGAGCTGAAAGAGGCTTTCAAAGTGTTCGACAAAGATCAAAACGGATACATCTCAGCCACTGAGGTACCTTCATTTTATTTTCTTTTTTTCCATTTACAATTTCTCCCTTAATTTATTTTCCTTTTGCTTTTTTATTGTTAAATAGCAAATTTGATTTTTGTACTTCCTTTATTTTTTTTATACTTACGTTTAATACATATTTTAAAAATTCATTCAAGATCTATTGAGGGTTTGATTTTTTTTTTTCTTTTTCGTTTTAAACAAAAAGTTTACATTAAGATTTCCCGGTTGAATAACATATTAGATATAATTATTATTATTATTATTTAATGTTTCAAGACCAAAATATTAAAAAAAAATACATTAAATGCTCTCATTGTTTTTTTTTAAAAAAGTTCATTTTATAAATGTTTTTTTAAAAAGTACCATTAGAGAATTTTATGAAAAAACAATTGAGATACATTGATAAAAAAATGTAATATTACAATTTTTTAAAATTGTGAATAATGTTTTTATAAAATAAAAATAAATGGGGAGTATTTTAAAAAAAAAAGAATAAATTCAATAAGTATATATCACAAGTAATAAATGGTATTATGTGATTTAACTAATTTTCTTCGTGCTTAAAAAAAAATTTCGTAGTGAGAAATTAGAAATGATATTTGAGATGGGGAGTAGAGTACAATGAACCGTATATGTAGTACGTTGTACCATGTACCTCTCCGCACTGGATTAAGGAATATTGGTAATAAAAAAAATGGTACGATTATTCGTTGACTTTAGGGGCATCGGAGAATCTAACGGCTGAGAAAAATACTGATGATTTATTTTTTTAAAAAAAAAATAATGCAGCTGAGGCACGTGATGATCAACCTCGGGGAGAAGCTGACGGATGATGAAGTGGAGCAAATGATCAAAGAGGCCGATCTTGACGGTGATGGTCAAGTCAACTTTGAAGAATTCGTCAAGATGATGATGGCCGTTGGATGATAGTTTCAAAAGTAGCTTTTAAATCAACGGACCCAAAAAAATGGGATTTACTCAATTAGTCAATTTCATTTATTTTCATATAATTTCATTTATTTCCTGCTTTTTTACGTAATTATTAATTAATTTGTAGCCTTTTTTTCCCCTTTAGCTCCACTTGTTCATTAATGTAAGCAGCACTTTATTCTTAACAACAATTTTTATTGTTCATCTCTTTTAGGCTCTTTTTTCTGAAATATCTTACAAAATCCCTTTTAATTTTAATGAATTTCATTTTTTTTAGTTCACTGCCTTCTTTTATAATGCATTTTTTTCATCTCAAATGATTTATTAACATATACTCTTGCTTGAATTTCTACATATGACTTGAAGACCACCAACAAATTTAGTATAGGTTCAGAAGACTCGAGTTCATTTCAATTTTATGCTCTTTGTATTTATATATACAACTAATATAATGTCACGATCATTAGCTAGTCCAGTGATAAAATTGTTTTTTAGCTTATTTAGATTCAAGTTCAACTTTTATTTCTAACATTTTTAAGATTATTTTTACTGAATTATAAAGTTTTTCGTTAACAAAATTTCTGGATCCGTATGGTTGAAGACAACTCTATTTTCATTAAATATTGTCCTGAAAAAATTAATCGTAAAAGAAATGAAAATATGTGAATAAATCAAATCATTACATGTATTTAATAATAGTAGTGATGATTTAAAAAAATAAAGAACAAAAATTAATCCTAAACATACCTTTGCGTCAATAGACAAAATTCACTAAATGTGCTAACAACTTTGTTTGAAAATAACAAAATTCATCCGATATAAACTACCCAACTTTATTTCTATGGTATAATTCTAGAAAATAAAATCGACCAGTAAATATAAATATTGATTTGTCGCTTTCATTGCTTTTTTTTTCTTCGTACACTTTCATCGATTTATTTTAACTTATGATTTCATGACCATCAATAAAATAAACCAAAAAGTACGAGAAGTAAAATTAAATTTAGAGATGTTTGATTCACATAAGTCAAAAAATAATATATTAGAGTTCAAAAGTCTGTATTTGAAGTGTAAAGTTGTAAGATTGAATTTTGATCCTTAATAATTATAAAAATTCAATTAAAAGTACGCTGTTGTATTTAAACATTAACCGTCATGTACAACATTAAATACGATAGTTTAAAATAGGTGAATTTAAAGGTATGAGTTTATGGTTGAATCATCATGGTAAGATAAAGAGGGTGGGATAAGGCTTAGACCATTCAAATATCTAATCTAATGACCTTTAAAACGCGTGTTCTTAGATAGAGACCATTTTATTCAATTTTCTTTTTATATTCTTTTCTCCCATTTATTAATTTAATTTTTGTGGCAATTTCTTTTTTTAAAAAAAGAGAATCTTATTTTGATTGATAAATTAATTTTGTTTGAAACTTCCCTTCATAATTCTAAAACATTTATATTTAATTTCGTATATGCGTTTACTAGATAGTTAAAGTCACTAATTTTCTAATTCAAAAAACATTTCAACAAATTGACAGTACATACAATTTATGGTGGTTGAGATTCATTTCATTGTCTAAAATTTAAAACTATTGAGTTTTAATGTTGATTTGTTTTAATACACATGATGTGTTATTTTGTAACGCTAATTTCTAAACACCTTATTCACCATTGAGTTATTTCATCTAAGATGTCAAACGGATTTTATCGCCTAAATTTGTGTCAAATAATAAATTTGTGTCAAATAATCGAATCATACATTAAGCAACAGTCTTAGCGGTAAGTCCAGGTCGAACTTAAGGAGCATGTTAGTTTCTCAAGTAAAATTCTTTTCCACCCGAGGAAACCTGGAGAGGGGGGGGGGGGTGGAGATCGTTTTCAAGTGCAATGGAAATAAATTGCAAAATGAGAGTAAATTGTGAAAATTCAATATCAAAAGAATCTAGCTTGGGTCTAACGGAATTTCCTATTCAATGTACTCGATCATGCTTTTATCATCACTAAACTTCTAGATTGCTTTCCCCTAACCAGATTAATTGGAAAAGTTAATTGATTTTTCCTAAGTAGGTAAGTGACACTAATTGAACCGATGAAGCATGCAGACTTTAAATTACTATCAATTGCATTAAGATCGAGGGCTATTAGGGTGAACAATTAGCTAGACACATGGAAGTTAATTGTTCGATGGCTCAATTCTAAGCTGATTAGAACAATGCTCACATAAATTTGCTAGCAAGCTAATCTAACCTATTGTTTCGTTCAATTATCATGTAACCAAGAGAAATTACATAACAAATAAGTGAATATCATACAAGACAATTACCAAAAAAGGATAAACATAGGAAGTTAACTATCAAATTATGTAGTGATGGATTAATAGCAATATATTTCAACCAATTAACATAAAACAAGCATTACTCAACGAAAAGTAAGAGGTTCAAACCTTTTGTTCCATTATTGTACTCGAAAAAAAAAACAACCTAAGTTTTTTTCATCTTATCCAATTTAGTTATTCCTTATTTTGTCTTTTCCTTAAAAAAAAATAGAAAACAAGGTTTTGTGTTTGATGCAAAAGTGAAATTTAAACTTAGATTACGTGAACTTTGATGGAATTTAGTGATCTATTTGAATAGACTTTAGGGTGAAGTATACAATGCCTAATTGCTATATAAAATATTTTAAAATAGCAAATGGGTGTGGATATTAGTCGCATTGAGAATTATTACCATAATTGTTATGCTTTTCCTTTAAAAATAATTTATAAAAATAATATATATATGGAGGAAAAATACAAACGTTAACTACTTGAACTATTCCTTTGCAATTAAAACGTTGTTGATTGACGATGTTAGATGAAATGTCACAATAGACAAAACCAACAGACCAAAAAGCTAAAAAAAAAGTCAAATAAAAGAGCAGAGTCCACCCATTGGGATGTTCTTCGAGCCACACAATAGAAAAATGAAATCTTCGAACATGGGTAGCTAAATTATGCACAACAACGTTACACCTACGATTGACCCAAAAAAAATCATGGATAGATCCACTTAAATGGAGCTCACGAATGACATCAACGAAAATCTGGATCTCATTAGTAGAAGAACATTGTACAACCAAGAGATTTTAAAGAATTTTGGAATTATCAACCATTAAACAATTAGCATAATGACTTATTTTGGGTTGGTGAATATAGAAATATATGATGATGGTGTGAAGTTGTTGTGAGCTGCTTTATGTTTGAAAAATATATTGATTGGTGGGTAGTTTATTGTTGAGTCTTTAACTAATGTTCATGTTTTAGATAATTTTTAGAAATGTCATTAGCGGGTCACAAATTTGGAATCATTTATGAGTAGAAAGAGAACTCTCAACAAAGTGTTTTTAATAAAAAAAATAATAATAAAGTTCGTATGATAATCATAAAAGTGGTTATTTGAATCGTAAATCTAAAAGTAACCGCTTAGAAATGTCTTGTTTGGTAAGAATTTTCGTTTTTCAGTTTTCTATTTTTAAAATTTAAATCTGTTTCTTTTCGATTTTCGATTAGAGTTGGATTATTCTTAGTCAAAATTCAACCATAAAAAATAAGTTGTTCAAAATTACTTTTCTTTTAAAAAGAAAATTTGGTTTGATTTCTTTTAAATAAATTAGTAAGAAGTAGATAAGTAACAAAGGAATTCAGGGAGATAATGAATATTTATGGACTACATTTCTAAAAATAATAAACCAAAAAATAAATAAATGTCAAACGAGACCAAAAGTTTTTATGCAACAAAATTTTATTAGTCCAAAAAGTTTTGTCATATTGGGTAGTTTAAGTTGTATTTTTTTAAGTTTAATACCATTTTAGTTCATAAAATCTTAAAATATCTATTTTAATCAACATTTTTTTAAAAGAACAATCATATTTGTATTTGTTGGGTTTTTCTTTTAAAATGGATAATTAGATTTTTTTTTTTTGAAGTTTTTTCAAATATAGAAAATAAAAATGAATTATTTACGCTTCATAGAAAAAATCACTAAAAGATAAAAAAATTATTATACTTGGTTTTTGATAATTTTTCTATTTTTGATAATTTTCCTTTTTTTTTTTAATATAACTACAAAGTTGAAGAATTAAGGAGAAATGTCATGTCAGTTATCACCAAGTTTAACAAATAATGAGATACTTTTTAGTAAGTGGGCTAATTGAAAATTATTTTTCTACTATCGTGAAACAAATCTTATTTTCATCAATTAATTGTCACAAAAAGAAATGGTTGTCATAGTACGAGTTGACTATTTTGTAGACATTATAGATGAAATGCGAACAATAGCACAGACAAACCAACACTTTGATGAAAGTTGTGAGCTTTTAGCTAGTAGTCAATTCTCTTTTTGGGAGAAAATGTAAGGGTTTAGCCTCATGTTAGTCTATCTTCACCGTTGAACCCTTGTACATACTAACGGTGTTACAACATGAAATGAGTCTGTAATTACTATGCTTTGTGGCATTATGGATCTTAGAAACTTTGGAATAATGGTATTGTCAACTACCCTCCCTAAACAAACTCCAAGAGTGAAAGAAGGAAAGGATGACATCGAGTCAACAAGTGAAGTATGAATTTAGATGAGTAAGTGTCACTGTCTCCGTTGATTCGAATAGGGTTTTTTTTTTTCTTTTGAGAAACTATAATACAATATAGTAGAGGAGAATAGTAATTCTTTTAGAATAATTGAGAACAAGGGATTCGAACTAATCTTATAGTTACTAACTACACTTGATCATTTTGTTGAAAACGAAAAAAATAAATAAACTTCAGAGACAGATGTAAAATTTATATATCTTTTAAATTACAAATCCCTTCCCAAATGAAATTCCACTAACAAACAAATCAAACGTATAAATGGGGCTAAATTTAAATCACAATATCACATGTATTATGGCGGGAAGAAAAGAAGCTGATAAGAACAGCAAGTCCAACGATATTTTCGTTTCAAAGGCCAACAGCTAGTTCAACTTCAAGCTGATCATGGTGTTCTTCGCTCTTGAAACGTAGTTGAAATAGTGAAAAAAAGAAGAAAAATCAATGAAAGAAAACCACTCCGAAACTCCAATGCTGGATGTGAATGATCTCCACAAAATCCATTCAATTGATCGCTGTAGCACAGCAGATGCAGGTCCCAAAAATTAGGGATTTTGTTCTGCGTTTCCCTTTACGGATCGGCGATGGCGGTGGTAAGTTTTTCGCTACCTTCTTCTCGGTGACGAAGTTATTTTGATCGATTTCTTTGAATTCCATCCCTGATTCTTCTTTTTCTTTCACGAACCCTGGGAAAGAAGGCCTCGATTTCTCTGAGTCGCTTCTTCCTAACTTCACTACTCGTTTCTCCATTGGATTTGGGAAGCTAATCTCCTGCAGATTTGGTAAGTCTTCGATTGTCTTAATTTGGTATAGCAATGGAGTTTTCTCTGTTTCTCCTGTTTTTCCTTCGATTTGGATATCTATATTGAAGCTAGGTGATTTACGCATCTCGATATGACCAATTGAATTTTCGGAAATTGATTCATTGCTTGTTCTTCCTGGAGAATCTTGATCTTCTCCTCCAAATGTGGAGAATGGAAGTGTTGCTAAATTCTCTTCGTCGATTGGATTTGTCGATGGTTTAGTTTCTGTGGGTGTTGCTGAAGCTGTTTCGGTATAATTTGGGGAATCCGAGGGATTGCTCTTGGATTTTTCAGTTTCTGTATCGGTTTCTTGCCTCGGTGCTGAGATCGATTCATCTGCACTTTCTGCAGTTTGAAAAGCTATTGTAGTTTCCTTTTGCTGAGTTTGTGGTTGAAACCCTAAAATAGGCTCAAATAGGCTTTCATCTGGTTCTCGTCTTTCCACTTCATGTTCATTGTTTGTTGAAAGTTCAGTTGTCTCTCCCATCTCCTCATTCTTATGCTTGCAGTCTCCAGAAGATAAATTTAAAATATCCATACCTTGTTCGGAAATTTCCAGATATTCTCCATCTGAATCCTCGCAATGCTCTACAGGAGCCTCGTTCTTGTTCTTGGCAACAAATTCAGGAGAAACTTCAGTTTCTTCTGCATTGTTCTCAGAGTGTGACTCAGTTGAGTTAAATTCCTCTTGTACCTCATTTGAAATCTTAGATTGAGTTGGAATATTGTCTTCATCGACTGTTTCAGTTCCTAAATGTTCTTCTCTTAATTGGAATTCTTCCTTGTCTTCAACCTCAGGAACTTGCACAGATGAATTGGGTGATTCTATCACCAGACTCTCTTCCGCCAGCGAACATGAAGTATTATGACTTATCAAATCGGTCATAGTTTCTTTATCTTTAGTATCAACATTTCTGGCAGCTGGCATTGTATTCCCATGGCATTGCCTCGGCTCTACTAGATCACCCTTTTTCTTCTCCATATCCGTGTCTCCATCATCACTTGATCCTGTCGATGGTTCAGCGTTGGTTTCAGGTGACTCGTGCTGAATAGACTTAAGATCGGAACTATTTTCAGAATTTGGATCTTTTGATGCATCTATTAACATGTCGAAGTTGGAGCCGTTGCCCATCTCTTCATCGTTTTCCTTGTCTGCATCCCAAACAGTATGAACAACTTGATTGGTATCCAAATTTGAAGTTTTTTTGGATTTTGGATCTTCTGATGAATTTATCATCTCGAAGTTGGAACTCTTTCTCCTCTCTTCATCGTGTTCCTTATATGCATCTACATCAGTATCAATACCTTGATCAGAATCGAAGTCTGGATTCATTTCAGAGTTTGGATCCTTTGGTGCATGTGTTGTCGTGTTGAAGTTTGAACCTCTTCCTCTTTCTCCATCATTTTCCGAATCTGTATCTCGATCATTATCAATAATTTGATCGATATTAACATCTGATGTCTTTTCAGATTTTTCATCTTCTGAAGCATGTATTATCATGTTGATGATGGAATCCTTTCCTCTCTCTCCATCATTTTCCTTATTAGTATCTTGGTCAGTATCAATAACTCGATCCATATTGGTGTTTTCTTCTGAATCTGGCGTGGCACAATCTGTTGACTGGCAACTGGTGTTCGAGCTCGTTTCCAAAGCATCCTTGCATTTTTCTGTATTCTTCTCAAGTTTCGGCTCATCCAATGAAAGTACTGTTGTGTTAAAATTGGAACCTCTCTCCTCTTCTTCCTCTGTTTCAATTTGGAGCAGACAGAACTTTGCTTTTATGCTACAAAATTTTCTAGTTCTGTATGGAACTGAAATTTCATAGTAAATACTAAATTAAAGAGATGTACACTTCAGCTGACCTTTCTGATTTGAAGCCTGCTTTTCATGCTCATTTCTATCGGATCTTTTCTCTGCCGAGTCTTTATCTTCTTTAGACTTGACCTCGACCACATTGTTCTCTATACTTGGATCATGTAATTTTTCAGAAACCACTTGAAACTCTTCTATATTACATTCTTTATTTTTCTCTTCCTCTGCATAAATATGTAGGGAAAGTAGGCTGAATAAGAAACTAGAACACTAGAATTTGTCTGCATTAGAGATATTCAAATTCTATCCGTACCTTTCTCTGTGACATGATGATCACTATTTACTTTATCTGCATCACCAGAACTCGGCCTCGCCTCTTTTTGGCTGAAGCCTGTAACTTCATTGGCTTCCCCTTCATTTTTCCCGCCTTCTAGTAAAAAAATTTCTGGACCTTCAGCTTTTTTCTTTTCTTCCTCTGAACCAGTAGAAAGCAAAACACGATTATACATGTAATAAACTAGTATTTACCTAGCTAATCAGACTTCAAAATTACCTCTAAACTCAGATGTGTTATTGTTTCCCATCTCATTTCCCATATTCAACTCAACAAATCCTGCTATTAAGGGGTTTAATAAACACTCACAATTGTATAACTAGACAAGCTTGAATAAAATTTGAACTAAATGGGGGATTCTTCTATACTCAGAACCTCCTTACCATTGTGATGATGGTGATGATATTTGACAGCTTGAAATGTTGTAGACAGCTAGATTGTTGACACAAGATTAAACAAATTCAGAAATATTGCTTAGAACATAAGCCTCAAATGAGTAATCTTTCAGCCAAACTCTTCAGTCTCTCGTTCGTCTCTGACACCGGTACTCATATATCGTCAGCTTTATAGCTTTGACAATTTTGTTTAGCACATAAAGTTCAACAATCTGCCACTCAGATGATCACATGAACGATCTGTCATCATGATTGTGCTTTTGCAACAAAAATTTCGAGACTGTTTTTAAGTACTGTTTGTTGGAAAAGACGGGGGCAGTGGCAACCTTAAAGTAGGGGTACATCCAAACTGGACATAACTGGAGCTGCAATTTCTAGGTTAAAAGCGCCTTCTTGCTGCGTTTTTCATTAACAAATTCAATTCCCCACATGTACTTTTCATCATTTGCTCTATTTTTAAAGTGAACGGGTCGGCTAACTACAACTTCAATTGCTATATTATTGTATTGTCCATCATTTTGATAAGACATCTGTAAATGAACTGCACTCCTCAACTTTGTTTAGGGATAGAAAATCCTACAATGATTAGAAGGGAGAAGAATCCTTAATATCAAAATAAGAACAACATTTTCATTAGTAAGAAACTTTTTATGGACAGAATTAAAAATGGGAAACTATGTATCCTTAGACTTAAAGTAACAATGTCACATCGTTGTAGGTATATAAAGAGAATTATGTTTCAAATGAACTTTTGATTACTTATTAATATGTTATGAGTCACTTTGATCAAAGTTAGCGCTTCAATTACCACTGCGAACTGATATAATCATTCTCTGTTGGAGGTTTTTGAACAGGTGGGCCGATTAATCAAGATTTCTTGAGCTTTAATCTTTGTGGTTGATGCAAGGTGGCTGAACTCCATTATTTGGGAGGCCGAGTTCATTATATCTTAGTAATTTGGTATGGAATTCTCTACCTGTCTATTACAGCTTTAAAAGTTAAATAATTGGTCTGTTTTGCTTTTTTGTCGTTAACAAAATCAAAAGAAAAATGGTGGGTTCCTCAAAAATAATAATAATAATAATAATAAATAGTGGGGGATAACCACTAATCAGCTTTTCCGGCAAACAATTGATAATGGAAATGATTATACTCATTGGGACAGTATATTTTCCCATTTGTTTCTGTTACAATGTAGTTTTCAACTTTTCGTACTTCTAACTTGATTGTTCTAACTTGATTAATCATTGTTGATAATTTAGTTATTACAAAAATAAGGTAGTCATCATTTATTTGTATGTGATCCATCAAAACTTGACGTAGTTAACAATCTTTATATTACGTTTTTGGCTTTTATAAAATTCACTTCAGTTGTTTTTCTTTTTCTCGAACAATTTAACCAAGTTTTTGCGTTCTGATTTCCATTTTAAACTTAAATCTATCCTTTAAATTGAATTATAATTCAAACCAACCTTTCATATTTGTTTTTTAAATCTCAGCATTAATAAAATTTCACTTTTGACACCTAATATAAAATATTTGCTGATGAAACACAATTTTTCAGAAAAATTTTAAAACCAAGGTTAAAGAGTTAAAAGAGTCGTTTGCTTCAACTTTTTAAGTCGGTAAAAACTAAGAGTTACTTCATCTTTCTTTTTTTCAGATTAACTCTTCTTTTAAATCTACTTTTTAAAATTATTGACAAACTCTATGTTTTACAAGTCTACACCCCCAAATACAACTTATCTTTTACCTATTAACTCACCTCAATGGGCAAACAGCTTAAGTGAAATATCCCATTTTGCCACAAAATTTTAAAATCACTTTTTTGAAATCCATAGTAATATATTTATAAAGTTCAATTTTAAAGAACCAAAAACTTAGGACATGTTTGATAGTTATCTTATTTTTTGTTTTTGAAAATTAAGTTTATTTAAACATGGGTAAAAAATAAATATCAAAACAAAAAATTTCGGAATGAAAGATGCTTATAAAACTAATTTTCATATTAAAAAATTGTTATAAAACAGAGCCTCTGTGATGAGCTTTACTCATTTTGTATAATCTAATTGAAATCAAACCCTCAATTTTCCGTCCACTGATTTCCATGGGGACATCAATTATACATCCCATAACCATAACTATGTGATTGTCCTTCAACTTTTAATGTTCCCAATGAAAACATTGCTCAGTCCATTATCACTACTTGAAACAAAACCCGTTAAAAGGATTCTATGAGAATAATATAATGATGACATTCAGCAAACCCATCTCCTTCATAGAATTGAACATAAGCACACTAATAAACAATATGCTGTGTTGTACCAAATTCAAAGATGCGATGAGTGCATCTAATTTACAAAGAGAGGCTAATCATGCAATGCTTCTGTACCATCGCCTCATGATCTTATTCATCACAGGCACTGTATTTTCAAAAGTTTAAATACTTTTCTGTGACAACACCCTAAGCCTACGCCAGAACAGCTTCAGGTTCAGGAAGTCTGCCACTGTTTGCAGGTACCAAACTATCATAATATTCAACCAACACCTTCCATCCACCTGGGCACATAAAACCTTCTGGCGGATTCTCTTTGTTCTTTGCCAATGTTCTCATCTGCAGCATCCAAAAATAGGTTTTGTCATTACACAATAGATCACAATACATATGGTGTTGATCTATAAACTTAGTCCTCAATCTTAATTGTCTAGTCAAATGGCTACGTACATGGCATCACCTGTGGAGTCCACTGGACTAGGAAAAATTTCTAGTGAACAGAGGTATGATCTTTTTGTACTACAATAAATTTTTCCTATTCAATGGTTACCATGTACGAATAACAAGGTGACATATGGAGCCTTGCCAACTTATGCGTCTATCATGATATTGATAAAATCATAACATGTGTTTTGTTGATATTTAATTGGATAATTGATGTTTGAGATTAGATTAAAGCATCAAAAAGTGGCAATGACTGGAATTTATTGTATTAGCAGGCAATTACCTTGGTACCGGATATGAAAAGGAAATCCTGAGCTCTGGAGGGGTCGAAGAAGGCCATCTTGCCCTGAGTTTTATCGTAAGCAGCAACCTGAACGTGTAACAAAATAGATGAGTCACTCTCTCTACCTAAAATTCCATGTTTGAGAGCAGGACATTCTAAATAATCTTACTCTGAAAGGAAGGATGTTTAGCCGCTCTAGTCCAGGTGCCATGCTCAACACTTTCTTCCCGTGGTCCGCATCATACAAATCCCTTTTCTCAGTAGGATGACCCATTCCAGCTGGGTCGCGTCCAACGATATAAAAGTTGGCTCCTGCATTGATTCTTGCCTTTGCATGCCACTGCACCTCAGTGGGCCCTGCATAGTGCATTGGAGATGGAAATATGGAGACAACTGTTGTCTCTGGATCAAGAACACCATCCTCTAGCACCTGGTAGGATAGACGCAGTTCTTAAATTTTAGAGCTATCCATATCCAATCAACAAAGAGAGTAGGAAAAACGGTTTAAAATTAGGTACCTTCTCATGTTGCTTCATTCGCCAACTAAGTGGAACATCATCTGCCTTGGTGTAGCCACCCAAAGGATGAAGCAACAAAACGGGGTTCTTGTATCCCATCTCAAGCAGTCGACGGCGGGTGTCAGTCATTAGTAATGCATGGCCGTTATGTACTGGGTTTCGAAGTTGGAATGCAAACACTGCATCTGCATTTCGCCGGGTAAATTCCTCCCGTAGTTCTGCAGGTGACTGTCGGAAACGGTCAAGGCCATCATGGTACTTGATTGGCTCTATAACCTCCAAGTCACCTCCTATCAGCCAATTACCAGCATTGGTTATAGCTTGATCAACATAAGGGAGCCCCGGGGCGGTGGTGCCCCAGGTTCTAGCTATCCTTTCTTCTTTAGGGTGCTTGTAGATCTCAATACTGATACATCCAAACAAGAAATTGAAAGACTTCATTAGACGGTTTGAAATGATTTCAACAGGGACGTTATTGCTACTCTACTATTAGACATTTAGCATAGCATGAATCAGTTCAACGGGTTATATAACAATGGTCTCAAGAGAGTAAATGTTATACAAAACCTTGACCATGCCATCAATGAATGATATGATCTTAGGAGACCAGAGATGTGAAATCCAACCCCAAACATGTGAGATTCAACTATGCAGAGCAGCAATTTTAATTAAATTAGAACGTTTTTCTGATATCAACTAGTTACAGAACCGACCTTTCATTTCCAGACAGAAAATAAGAGAGAGAATTCCTCGAGTAATACATAGCAATAGGTAGCATAGAGATAGATTCATCAGGAACAAAACCACACAATGTCTTTACCAATATAGACGGATTCATGAGAACCACAAAGTATTCAGAAATGAAAAGAGCAAAACCAAGTGATAAAAAACTTACTCCTTGAGAATAGCGATGGGGTTGTTCTTAGAATCAAACAGAGCCACACTGGTGGAGTCCCCTATGCGATGCTTTTGAGCATCGTCGATGGCCAGAACAATGGGCACTGACATGTTGGCCACAGACCCATCTGGAAGCCTGAGGGAATTAAAATGAAGCGTTTGGAGGAACTCGGATTCTCTCATGAATCCGGTAAGAGGACTGGCCCATCCTTCGCTGAGAACATGAACCCATTGAATATCAATGCTAGAAAGCTCGATCCTTGGCAAGGATAAGGCTTCCTTCTTCTTCAAACCCCTCCGAGGCTCCTCAACCAGAAGCTCCACCAGCCTCCCGCCGTCCGGTTCGATCAAACCGGCCGAAACCCGGAGCCGGAGATGGGTCTTCTTCGACTTGGTGCTAGCAATGGAGACCTTAATCGGAGCGCCCAAATGGGTGTAAGAAGTTCTCTGAATAGAATGAAATGGGGATGTGGTTTTGGTGAAACGAGTCGCCATGGACGCCATCTGAGATGGAGACCAAGGCTGCAAAAAGCTGAGATTAATTAGGGAAGAGGACGAAATGGGGGATGATTAATCGGAGAGGTAAAAAGGTGGGAGAGAATAAGAGAACCAAAAAGGAGAATCAGAGAGGGGAATTTTGCAAGTTTTTTTGTTTTTTTTTTTTAGTTAGTGAGATGGGATATAAATTTATAATGATTTAAATTAGAAGAGATAAAAAAAGAATTGAAGGTGGAATGAAGATTCCTTGTGTTCGAGAGGCTAATGAATAATTTTTTCTCCTTTAGTTGGGAGGATGAACCTAGACACCCTTTTGCTCCGTCGGCATTGCTCTCTTTCTTCGCTTCTTAGTTTTTGAATTCCCATATTGGTCATTGCAGTTTTTAAATTCTTAATCTGCCATTTGGTGGACCCATAGGTCACACATTAATGAATAGTGATGTGTACTTTTCCGTTAGAAAATTGAAAATATATAATTTTCTACGTATGTTTTGTTTTTATGTTCTCTCTATTTATTTATTTTTCTTTTTTAGGAATTCTCATTTTATTCTCTGTATTTTAGGTTTTCCCTATTAATTTATTAATACATGGTAAGTTGACGTCAAAATTTCTCAAAAAACCAAAAATAGAAAGAGGGTTAAATTACCTTTGTGAAAATTAAAACACACCCTTACCATAAAATTGTTTGGATAAAAAAATGGCTACCTTCCCTCTTCCCTGTTCCATCTCTCTCTCTCTTCTCTTTTCATCTTTGGCTGTACCTTTTTCATTTTCCCCCTCTTCTTCCATAGCTTCAAAGAAGTGGACGGATGGAGTTGGCATAATTGTAAGGAAAATTATAGCAAATACCACTTTAGAAAATAAATTATAAATATAGTACAAGGATAAATTATTTGTAAAAATAGTAAATGTTGACAAGTTAATTAGCATTTTTTTTAAAATGTCAATTCTATTTTTCATCAGTTATCATTGATATAAGTTATTATCGATACTTGCTATCCATGATAGTAACTAAGAGCACATTTTTCAAATTAAAAGTTATCAGTTATGACAGCTATTAGTGATGGTTACTATCATCGATAGCTTTAATTTCGAGAAATTGGAAAGAAACCTTTGAAATGGTAGGTGGGTGTGACATTTTTAGTCTTTTACCCATTTTTGTGTTATATTTGTAATTATTTTATCCCTGTTCTATGTATTCTACTGTTTTTTTTTTTTTTTTGCTTAAATGTCATTTAAACAACTTGCCCTATGTGTTCATTTCTATTTTTAATGATTAATTCTTTTTATAAAGAGAACATGGGTGTAGGTTAATAACTTAAGATGCACCTCATAATTGCTCTTCCTTATCCATGTTTCTTCCTCTTTTTTTTTTTCTTTTTTTTTTTTTACATTTTAAGTTCCAACTTTTTTGGAAATATATTGTTGGGTTTTCTTTTAACTGTGAATAATGAAACCTCTCCTTTTCTTTTTTCTGGGTTTTTTTTTTTGACATTTTAAGTTCAAACTTCTCTGTTGCCAAGAGAGAGGTATGTTAAATTCCACTGGTCTGTTACTTTACTCCAAAAAGAAAAAAAGGGTGTAGAAAATTTAGAAGAAATGAGCAAACAAACAATTTGTAGAGGGAGAGAGCTCCAGAATTATCTACTCTTATCTTTTATTCTCATACAAAAGGCCTTTTGTTTCCCCTTCTTTTGGCTACCTTGTCTAACAAAATATGAACCTCAATTTGATTGTCTACCAATTATGCCTTTTCGTTCTTATGGTAAAAAAAAATCACTTGGGTTTCCATTCTAATTTGGAAATGAATTTTACTTCTTTATTCATTTAGCAACGTCTATACTCTGTAGTGTTGCCAAGTGTTAGATTAGATTGAAATATGATTAATAAGATGTCATGAGAAAAGAAAACACGTTAAGATATAAATTGGACACAGTATATTTAAAAAAACAATAACTTCATTATCTAAAATTAGTAGAAAAATTGTTGTTGGTGAAATTTAAAAAGATGATCAAGATGTAACAAAAATAAGTGTAATTCAATTTTCTGTTTTTTTTTATATCTATATATATTTTAAGAAATGTAGAGTTAATTATAATAAATTAATTTATAGGAAGATAAGGCCAAAGTGGTAGATAAAGATAAGGCCAAAGTTCACGTTCGTGGAATCTTCTTAATCTTTGAATTCAAAGAATCTCACTATCTCCCAAACACTAAAACATGATCTCTTTATTAGATTTTGTCTAATTGAACTTTGCCCCTTTTGTTGCCTAAATTCAAACTCCACAAACCTTAACCCAAAGAGTACCCAAATCTATCTTTTCCTCTTTCTTATGTTTTATTTACTTTTACACCAAAAATTTCCTCTACTTACTGTTTATAGATCATGAATTTTAGTTGCTATCTAACCTTTTGGTTTCAAAACGTTTATTTTAGCCTCTAAAATGTTGTATTTTATTTTTAAATTTTAAATTTAGATTTTTAAGATTTTACACTTTTATTTTTGAGTTTTTACTTTGATTGGATTTGGTATTAACTTAATTAACTAACTTAAAATAATTTTGATGTGACATTTTTTAATTAATTTTAATTGTTATGAAAAGTTAGTGAAAAACTAATTTAATTATAATCATTATAATTTTGTTGGGTTGGAGCTAAGCCTTTGGATTTGACCAAACTTTGAGAACCTCATGGCTTACGAATCAGATAGCCTGCAGCCGCCACCATTTTATTATTGTTTTTGTTTCAATTTTTTTAATACTTTTTAGTAGAAATTTGTCGAATTCAAAGATTTACTCTCATTTTTTTCTGCCTTTATGAAATACTTTTTTAATCACACTTTTTCTCTTTTGCGACTAAATGTCCTGTGCAATCATAGTATTCTATTAAATTTATAATTCATGCTTATGAGATGGATAAAATTTTCTCAAGGGTTTGATTGCAATTTGATAAAGTTTTTTTTTTTTTCTTTTTGGTGGAGGATCAATTTGCTTTTTGATGAATATGTCATATGGTAAAGGTAAAACAAATTAGGGTAAATTGAAATAATCACACTTTAAAGTATGGTGATATTTATAATTACGTTCTAAAATTTTTAATTATAAAAGTTTGACTCTCAAATTAATAATAATTATAATAATTGGACCTCAAAAAATAAAACTTGAACTTTCAAACATATACAATTTCTACGATTATTTAAATTTAAAGATTCAATTTGGATAATTGAATATTTATGAGTGTAATTTTATTCACGGCTGTATTCTAGAGATAGCTTTGACAATTTGCCCTTGAAATTAACCAGATAGTTAGAAAAGAGAGAATGTGATTGTCCTTTGTGATTTTTAGACAACTTTTTATTATTTAGATGATTACGAAATTAAACAACAAAAGAATAATGAGAAATATATGCTAATAAGCAATGATTAAAATATCACAAAAGTTAGATTTTTCATATATATCAATAAATCTTACACAAATAGTATATATGCTTCAAAGCTAATAAGCAAGGAATAAAGTATCGATGTCAATATCGATATCAAAGTTTTGATTTTTCATATATATCAATAATTATAAAATTTATGAGAGTTATAAAATTTATTTAGATCAATAATTAAGTTGTTTTTACTTCCAAACAAAATTATAACACTGTTCATATTAATTCAAATATTTATGAATATTAAATATCAATGTTGAACCGTTTGATTTAGGAAGATGACGACGAATATAACAATATGTCAACGAATATTGTATTTTCTCTGTTGACCTCTAAGAAATCAGCATATTTAAAAAATAATAATAATAAAATAATTGAGACGGTAGATTGGATTGGATATCCAATTCCTAAACCAAAGACATGGGAATGAGGAGTTCCTTTCCTCGTGGAGTTGAGTCAAAGCCCATCAATACTATGGGTCAACCTCCCACGTTTATTTTCCAATTATTACTCATCTTTAAAATAAAGTTAATTGGAATGTCGAAATTACCCCTCCTGCCCAATGGGGGAAACTGAGGCCCCTGTTATGCCAAGACCACAAACTTGGGGAATAAGTGATATGGGCCAGCCAAGCCCAATCAAAAGGCCCATTAATTTTTTGGAAATTTTCAGTACGATTTTTTAATTTTAAATCCTATTCCCTTTATCTCATATTTCAAGTGTATACTATGAATTTTGGAAAAGGTTTATTTTAGCTTATAATTATTATTTTTTTTTAAATTATGTTTTAGTTTCAACACTTCAACATGTCTATTTTAATTCGAACTTCCAAAACGTAATTACTTTATTTTTAGCTCAGGAACTAATAGACATTTAAAAGTCCGACGATAAAAATAGAGCAAACTTGAAAGTTTGAGGACTAACTAATAAAAAATGAAAAACAAAACTTATAAGCTTATGAACCAATGTTAATTAAATTTTTTTGTTTTAATTTAATTAACATTGGTTCATAAATTTACTAATTCTACGATAACAATCCATAAATTTTATATGTTTTTATTGAATTTCAAATAGAGTTAATTAAGATTGAGAGATTTAGATTGTGTCAAGAAGTCCAAACAAAGCATTTCATTTGCATGTAGCCTATGATCTTATTTGTCAACCAACTTTGTGTTTTGATGGAAATTTATCCACCGTTTTAGTTTCAAACATGGTGTCTTGAAAACTTATATCGATTTTGTTTAATGAAGTTCACTTTTAAAAAATTTAAAGTTTTGTTTTAAAAAAAATTATTTCAAAAGGTATTTTATGCACACGAGTGCAATAGAGAGTGGTAATCTTGTGTTACGCATAACTTTTAAAAGAGATTTTTGATGGGGATGTTCATACTTTTAAAAGATAAATATTTGTTCAATATTTTCTTTAAGTACTAGTACTTTAAATATCTTTTTATTATTTAATTTTTAGAGATTCTTAACTACTTTCAATTCTCAAAAATTTGAAAATACTTTTTAATAAATTGAAAGTACTTTTTACCCTTATCTAAACCCTTTACTAAATGTTACCAAATTTTTTTAAAGAAAAGGAAAACACTTTCGATCATCTATAAAGCACTTTAATAATCACATGCAATGCTCATACTTAATATATATAAACTAATTTTTTATAATTTTAAAATGAACATAGTTTAGTTGATATTAACATGATATTTGTTCTACTAACTTTAAATTTCTCACATATGTCATTATTTTTCGTAAATCCCATAAAAATAATTAGCATTTTCAATATACAATTAATAATTCTTAATGGTCATGTTTGGCATATGGCATATAATAAACCAGATTTTGAGGAGATTGTTAAATCCTCTTTTTACTTCTTCTATGTCCATTATAAACGATATGGTTACCACTCAACAACCTCTAAGCTTGAAATTTATAATACAAATTTTATGTATCTTAACATTTTAGTTCAATGTAATCAAAACCCTACTTATATCCTAGATTGAACGTGTGAAAGTATAAGAGGCTGAAAATTTCAGTTTTAAATTAGATATATGATGTGAATTGCACTTTTTCAAACTAGCTTCTAAAATACATATTAACGTGTGTGTTTGATTATACATCTGGATTTTCTTTGATAACTATTTGGTAGTTATTTATGAAAAACTGATTATGATCGTACACTATCAGTAGTTACACCGATAATTATAGAATAGATGTAGAATAGATGAAGTCAGTAGTTACACCGATAATTATAGAATAGATGTAGAATAGATGAAGTCAAATAAAGAGAAGCAAACTCAAAGACGTTGTTAACTTAGTTCGGCAATCTAGCCTCATCACAAGATTAACTTTATTATAAAAGTTATAACTTTAAATAATAACAATAGTCACTCTGATACAAGATTGATATCTCTATGACGTGTACGAGACTCCCCTGTCTATTGCTGATAGAGAATACAAGCTCCTCTTGTACGAGAATTTCAATGTGTATTCAGCACATTATGATTTTGTATCAACTGCCTTTATTGATTTCGTTTAATCACAGGCTCCCCGGTGTGAATTCTTCAAGATAAATGTTGAGTTATGCTCCCCCTAAAGAAATTAACTTCTTGTATCCATATGCAATCACACTATAAAATTACATCCATACAAGATACTACTCTGGTTTTTCTTAATTAATATCAAGAAGAACGAAACCATAAAAAAACACTAATTAATATCAAGAAGAACGAAACCAGAAAAAAACACACCTTTATCACAAATTATCTTCGTGTACGTCTTTCTTGTGTACCACCCCTTTTATCTCTTTACAACAACTTCAAAATGATTCAAAATCCCCAAATCATAACATACCTCAAACAATCTCTAAATCACCTAAAATATCTCAACCATACCTCAACTAACAAGAGAGAGGAAATAAAACCATATGCTTAAAATATTTTCTCAAAATAAAAGAATTAGGTTAAGCCAATTAAAATTACCCATATCCGACTCAAATGGTTACCAAACAATATCTAAAGTTATAGTTTTGAGTAAAAAAGGCTTAGATAGTACTTACACTATAAATCTCGACTTAACTAATCTTATGGAACAATTTGTATGACATTATAACAGTTGGATGTTAAAGAAACTCATATGAATTTATTCATAAGTAGATAGCCAACCACCAGGATTTGAGTCCATGATTTATGAATTAGTTATTGAAACTATATCTTAAAAATAAGAAATATTTCGTAATGAAATACTTTGAAACCTAAAAAAAAAAAGTGATAAAGAATGGAAAAGTGTCTTTAATAATGATAGAGAATCAAAATAAATCTACAAAGAGAGAGAGAAAAAAGAAAAGGAAGAGTGAGAGAAAAAAGAAGTATGTGTTGATGAGAGAGATTCCAAAAGAATGGTCTAAAGAGGAGACATAAATAAATAAATAAATAAATAAATAAATAAAATCCCCTTTTTTTTCTCTCTCTCTTTGCCAATTTTTTCCTTTTCCTTCCTTTAAAGTTAAAGTCATCAACTCACACCCCATTTTAAATACCCCAATAAATAAATCCCCCATTTTTTTTTTAATTATATATTTCCAATTTTGTAAATTCAATTTCCAAAAATCATTTTTTCAATTTTATTTTTTTATCTCTTTTACCATTTACTTGTATGTAATTATTTTAAGTGTAACCACCCAATTTTCATATTATTTCGCTTTCATTTTGTTTACAAGATTGTACGGACGACGCGGGTGGGTTGGGGGGGGGGGGGAGATTACATGGGGCCCACGATGAAGTCCTGATGAGCTCATGGACTTTGGATTTATATTCATGGAATGGGGCCCATTAACAAGACAATAAAAAGACAAATTCTATTTTTTAATTTAATTTAAAATTATTTTTATATGAACTTTCTAAGAGAAACGAAGTGACGGAAATACCCTCCGGTTATTGTTTCATTTTTAATTTTTTTCTTGGGATGGGGATTGGGGATAAGAGTTTTGTAGGGTTTGAATGAGTTATGATTAAAGTGGGATGGCAAACTACTTTGTTGAGCCTTTTTTAAATATATATATATATATATATATATATAAATAATAGTATTCTTTTTTGGGAGTTCTGACCGTTTTGCTTTTTGGGTAAAGGATTAAAGTGTTTTGGTGTCTTTTGATGGCAACATGGCCAACCCAAGGTGTAGAAAAAGGAGTGATATACACTGAAAAGACACAAATGCCATTCTAAAAATATACTAATTAACTTCAAATAAATTTTAATAATATGAATTATACATCAACTCATAACAAAACAACTCATAGCTATTATGGATTAACTAAATGTTAAAAAAGGCTTTGACTTTCAATACATTAACTGTAAATTCTTTTTATAGTTAAGTTTCATCTAAAAATCAATTGGTAATTAAATAAGTAATTCGTCTATATTATAAAAAGGGTGAGATCTCTTGTCAAGCATGATTATCTAGAGAAAATAACTTTTAATTCTAGTTGATTCAATTCTGTACGAGAAAGACCATGTAAGTTGTATCGCAATATTCGTAAAAGCGTTTTAAATGAATCCCAACACTTATGAATAAAGGAAAAAAACAGAAAGTGATAGAGAAAAAGGGCTATTAAATTGTGGAGTTTGGATGATGTGGGAATGGGGAAAGGGACAGAGATATATTGATGAAAGTTGGAAGGCTGCACCAAACTTTGGGCAGTGGTTGTTTCAAATGTTGGAAATTCATAGTATCAATAAATGTAAAAATTAAAATAAATCAGTTTTTTTTTCCATTTAATTTTCAATATTGAAAATCAACTCCTATGATTGTCAATGGAATAGTGTTTGTTTCTATTCTTCCCGTGATAAGATTGATGAGTCAATTCAATATCTCTCTCTTCAAAAAGAAAAATAAAAACGTTTTTTTTTCTATTAAATATTCAAACTTTAATAATAAATGAGAATTGAGAACACATTATAAATTAATCAAAATAATTGAAATGACATTGAGATTGAGACCCACAGTGCGTTTAGTAAGGTTTTTGGTACTTCTTTTTACCTAAACTTGTATTTATAATTTAAATTTTATAATAATTTATATTAAATATTCAACTTTTTTTTTTTTTTTTTGTATTTTGGGAGACCAAATTGGCTAATTATTGACAGATTTTTTTTTTCTTTTAATGTATTTATGTTATTACACTATAATTGTTGAATGAATGAATGGTATTTGTGGTGTGGGCCAGCAAATGTAGAGAATAAAGATTGGTAAATGGGCCTTTTGGATTGACCATTTGCTTCAAATTCCACACTCTAAACCAAGCAGTCCCCATTTGAACCCACCAAACAGTCCCAAACACTGTTCAGTAAAGTGACAAATCCTTGTATCTCTATCATTTTTCTTTATTACAACCCTACTTTTTTTTTTTCTTTTTTTTTTACTATATTCAAGATTTTAAGGTCCCATTTTGATATGTTAAATATTTTAATTCTTAATCGATTGTTTTTGAAAACAAGTTTCTACGTTTGATTTTGATTTTAAAAACACTCTTAAAATATAGGAAAACTTGGGTGCTGGTTGGGTGTCACCCAACCGTGCAGCCCTTCAACGTGGCCCACTTTTATGGTGCCACATGTCATCTCTTTTTTTTTCTTTCTTTTTTTTATATTACTCTTTATTCTCCCCTATTCATCCCCTCTTCCTTTGTTTTCTTTAAGTTTTCTTCCTATTCATCATCCCCTCTTCCTTTGTTTTCTTTAAGTTTTATTCTTCTTTTTTTTCTTTCTCCAAATCCCAATAGCAATCTCGAGCTTTCTTTTCTTGCCCCAATTTTGACTCACTCCCACAGTTGTTCCTCCATTTTTAGCAATTTTATTCATTAGTTCAACTCCAACAAAAATTTCTTGTATTAAAACCCTAACAATCAAACCTTCATATGAAAGTAGACTGTCCGACAAGATTCCACGGTCCTTCAAATTTACAAGTTTATGGTGAAGAAGAGAGATATGAAAAAGGAAATTAAAGTAGAAAATGGGTGATAGGTTCAAACCCTAAACCCAGCCAGCACCCAAGTTTTACTCTAAAATATATACCCGCAAAACATAAAAGCTAAGACGATTTAATAAATATTTGAGATTAGAATATTAATAATTGTTATGGATGAGAAAGAACGATGAAAAGACAATAAACTAATTGAAAGGGAAAGATTTGGCATAATCAAGTCGCGTACTCTCTCTTTTTTCACTAAACTTTCTTAAAGTTGAGATTTAACTTTCATATCCTTTATCATCCCATCACCAACACCTAAATGTACCATCTCAATCTTTTTATCTTCATTACATATTTTGTTAACTTCAACTATAGACTTTAACAAATATTGAGCAAAAAAAAAAAAAAAAAAAAAAACTGAATTTCATTACAAAATAATTCATTTTTCATCGTTTGACGAATAGAAGTTAAAATTAACATGTTGGTATTTCCCTTTTCATTTGAGTATTTGATGTATATTCAAACTTTGTTAAATGAAAAATAAATTAGAAACATGGTATTTGGCTATTTTAAAAACATTTCACAATTATTAAACAAAATTTGAGACCTAAAGTAGTTTGATAATGATCTAGAATAAAAACTTAAATCGTCACACCATCCTAGTTTCGTAACGATGTAAGATTAAGTTTCAATTCAACCATGGTGTTGTAAGAGATTTGTGCAGTTTTTCAAACATTTACTTTTTTTTTTTTTGGTTATTTAACTCATTTGTTTTAATGTGATTTGGGAGATTAAAAGGGAAAGAAAATCCAATGGATATATGAAAAATGGGGTTTAGGGTTTACACACAAGGAGGGAGAGACAAATAGTAAAATGGTATAATGGGTAATGAATTAGGATTAGAAATAGAGTGGGAGAATTGAGGAGTGAGTGAAAACGGCATCGTTTAGTGGCGTTGGGATTAGGGTTAATTTGTGTAACATAGACCCAGAGTAGGGCATAAAATTGAAGGAAAGATTCTAATTTGCTTTTATATTTATGGTACAATTCATTTTCAATACATCCACCTTCCCCCATTTTTTGTTTTTTCTGCCCTTCACTTCCTACCCCTCCGGCCTCCATCCATCTAACTCATATATTCTTTTAAATTTTTTTTTTTAAAAAAAAAGTTAAATTAAATACTATTATCACATCGTCAATATATTTTTCCAATCATACGGTAAATAGTAGAAAATGTAAATATATGTGACCATATGTTCGAAATTCAATGCTTCCTAAGTTTACATGTTATCTTATCTTTAGTAATAATATCATCTATCGATTTACATTTGTATTTCGTGTCATTGTGCACATCATCGACTACATACAATGTAACACGTCTAATGAACAAATGTATCTATTGAATACAGTGTAAACATGTGATGTAAAACAATAATAATATATATAAAGATGATGTGATATAATTTCTAAAAGAATTTAATAATTTATAAAAACAACTAACAATAACTTAGCTCAACCGACCGTTATAAGGTATTTTTTAGTTATACCGAACCATTCATGATTTCAAACTCTTATTGTTTCTTTTTTTTGGGTAATTTTTTGTAAAATGATTCAAAAAACATTTATAATCAAAATTAGAAAAATTAAAAAAAAAAAGTTGTAGTTTTTAACTTAAAAATTAGTAGGGCATTCATTTATATTCCACAATTTTAAACAAATAGTTGTATGACCTAAGTTCTTACAATTTAATGAATTTAGATCATCTATCAATGAAGAGTTGGTGACTTATTTATTTATTTTTATTTTTATTGAAAAATGAAAAGGAGGAGGGCTTTGCAGTTTGAGTGGGTACTTAATCTAATTAATTAATAATTACAAAAAGTTAGGGGTTTTTATTTATTTGGATTTGCAATGCATGCCCATTCTCAACTATGTCCCTCTTCCCTACTTTATCCATCATTTTCACCTTCTTTAATCACTTTTTTAAACACTCTTATTAACTTAATTAATTCTTTAATCACTCCTTTAAATACTCTTATTAACTTAATTAATTCTTTAATCACTCTTTTGAAAACACTCTCTTTAACTTAATCAATTCTTCATTATTCAATTCTATCTTTTCAGATTTCACGCTCAATATTCACCTTTTTTTCCATACACCTATTATCTTTCTAATACCTTTTCATAATTTATTTAAAATCCCACTTTGTTTCTTGTTCTTTAATATTAAATTGTTACACCCTTTATTGATATGAGTTATTTTAGATAAAAGTATAAAAGTAAATTCATGTAGTTTTAGGCACAGTAATGAAATGTATTTACCTGTGATTTTATCAACAAAAAAAAAAAAAAAGTCTCGTACGAATCAAAATATTCATCTTTTTTATTTGTGTATATACGATTTTTCTCTTTATCTAACCGATGTGGAATGATTACACTCTCAGCTAACATTTTACGGTTGAAACAATAGATTATTAAAGACACGATTTTAAAGAATTTTGATAGGTTTTTAAATTTCTTGAATAATTTCAGCGTTATCACACATAATTTTTTAATCGGGCATACAAAAGAGAAGAATACAAAAAAAAATGGGACAATAATAACAATAATAGCAATAATATAATAAAAAAATATTAAATTACAAAAAATATTCCTCAACTATGAGGTTGGTTTTCAATTAAAACCTGAAATTTGAAAAGTTTCATTTCATCCATTTGAATTTGTTTCAAAATATTATCATAGGTTTTGTCAAAAACTCATTGCCGAACATATGTGACATTATGTGAACCGTAGATGTTTTCTTGTATCATTCTTTTAATTCAGCCCCCCTATTTAAAAAATATATAGTTATTTCCTAAACACTCTAATCTACGTTTACTTTTTGTATTTGTTTAGATTTATTCAAATAAATAGATTAAAAGAATTATGTAAATTTAACAACGAAATTTCAATAATTTGTTTTGAAACAAACTTCAAACTAGATTAGATGATGTACAATTGAAACTAGTCCAATAGTTTTAAGAGTGTTTTTTTTAATAACTTAAAACCTATTTTTTTTAGTTGAGATATAATATTCCATTTTTGTCTGACACGTTGATATTTCAAAGCTTTCATGGATTTGACATTAACATGATAGGTGAATCGATATGTTCATTTTTCAAAAATAAAATTAACCAAGCATAAAAAATCAAGCAACAAATTGTTACTGACGTAAATATAATATATAAACAATAGATAATTACTACTCGTGATGCTTATTTATTAGTTTAATAAAAAAAATCAATATTACTATTGAAGATATTATCATATTTTTACAAAATTAAAATCTCAATATTTTCGTTGACTTTCAAGATGCGAGAAGATAAATATGGAACTGTCTAAAATGATCTACTGGAAAAAGAGAAATTGATGGAACAGCAAAATGACATGTCACACGCGTGCACCACCAAGCTTAACCATTAAAAAATTCAATTAAAAGAACTTGGAAGAAAATAAAAACATGTAAAATAACAAATAAAAATCTTAAGCAAATAGGAAACTAGGGAATTAATTGGGGTCATGTGTGGATATTATATGGAGTTTCACTATATTATTTTTTAATTCCTTGGACCATACCTTTACACTTTACAAGCCTTTGACCCCCCCCCCCCCAAAAAAAAATGAGAATTAAAATATATTTAAAATAAAAAAAAAAGACACCACTTGGCACCACTTACTTACAAGAAACCACTACAACTATTATTTTAGGAAAAAAAAACTAACGATTGAAAAATCCTTAAATTGGTCGTTAGAGTTCAAAACTAATTAATTAAACATGTTTATTTTATTTTAAACGAAAATTAAGTATTATTGCTTGTAGCATTTATAGATTTGTTATGAATGAAGTTATTGTCTGTACTTATATATTCATAACGCTTTAAACTAGACACGAGACGAAAACAATAAACTACATGGGACGGTGTAATGTTTTGTTTGTTAGATGTATTATTAAAAAAAGAAAAGTGAGTTAGGAACACAATGTGTAGGAGGAGCCACCCAAAAAAATGAAGTGTGTAAAAGGGGGTGGAATTTAGGACCCACCACACGCACACAACTTTAATGTTGGGGGTTTTTTTTTTTTTGCCCTTTGAGCAAATGGTTGAAGTGGACATTTTACTTGGGAAACTCTCCCCCTTATTCCTTCTTTTCTTTGTCTCTCTTAAAAAAGGTTTTTTTTTTTTTTTTTTTTAATTTAAAAAATATTAAGTTGAATGAAGGGAAAACAAATCCCAAACTCAAAATCAAACAAATATTGCCCATCTTCTTTTTCTTTTTCTCCCTAATCCAATACTAAAAAAAATAATTAAAAAAAAAAAAAAACAATATTTCCATTTGATAAAAAAGGGAAAATGGGACAACCCCAAGAAACAACACAAAATAGAACAAAGTAAGCCCATGCCTCCCACACAAAGGCTTCTCTTTTATTTATTTCTCTCTTTTGTGTTGTGGGGTTAATCATTTTGTGCATTTATTGCATATCCTTGAACTTTGTGTGTCTATCTGAAAAAACAAACAAACAAAAAAAAGAGCTCCACTGCTGCCATCAAATAAAAAAAATACAAGAATTAACCTCCAAAAATTTCAAACTATATATATAAAACAAATCAATAAAACGATTTATTACAATTATGTATAAATCTTTACACGATCTCAAATACAAGAGTACTCTTTATAAAACTTTGAGATGAAGTATTTGACTTTTTAGTATTTTCTCAAAATTTAACAACTTTTTGCACTATAACGAATAATATTCTATATTAGTTTAGAAGTGGGTAGAAATAGGAGATATGTATTTTTAGATTGTGATGTGTTTGGATCAAAACTTAGTTAAATGTTGGAGATTAAAAAATTAATAAATCCACGTGGGTTTCAAATTGAAAGGATTTCCTAAGTTTTGAAGACCAACCCTGTCCTAATCCTCATCCACGTCATCACTTTCTCTCTGCCTTTAGTGTTTGATTTGAAACTTTGAATCCACTTTTTAAGAAATAGAGATGGATGGCGTGGAGGGAAGGAGGGAGGTTTGTATTCAAAAGAGAATTTGTATGACTGTAGCATTTAAAGGCATTTCCTTTTGTGGTCCTAGTTCTAAACCCTTTTAAGTTAATTACCCAACTTGCATTACATTTGATTCTTTTACTAATTTTGTCAAATTACATTTGATTCTTAAATCTTGTTCCCAATTTTCACTAGTGTCACATCATATCACATTTTTATATGCAAAACACTCCAAATTGGAAAATAATATGTAACTAACCTACATCACATACACCTTTCATCATAACGTTGTTTAATGTAGATTCAAAATTTTATTTAAAAGCATCAATAGACTTAGAGAGTTCTAGAGGTAAAGTCTACAATGTAGTAGAAATCGAAGAAGATAAAGTCAATAGATAGATCTGCCATCTTCTCCTAAAGTGCATGTGTTTAAGGACTGAGTATTAAACCTGAATCTAGACGAAATTGAAAAATTTATTGGTATTGTTTTTATATACTATAAAGTCGAGAGACTCTTGTGTTTACAGTAAATATGTCAGTATATAGTATGTATTAAACTAACATAGGTTGCAGTTATTAATAATATGAAATGAAAAATTTGAGGTTTGAGTATTAGTTGTTGGGTTAGGCATTAGGTGGGGAAATTATGGGGGATAAAAGGATAGGAATGATTGCGTGTGAGGTTGCATACACCAAAGCAAAGAGGTGCAGTGCAAATGAATGACAATCAAATCGTCAACCATTGTAATCATATCTCATCTACCATCCACAAGCAATCACAACCGTCCAAAATATGTAATGAGTGCTCTTTAGCAAACTCATTACATAATATGGACACGTGGCCCGTGGGACCCATATTTCACCCCCTCTATAAGTCGTGGATGTCATCATACACAATCACTACTCCCCTTTGTCCACATCACCCACACATCTCATTTCATCTCCTACTTCCCATTCCATTTTATCTCATCTTGCTCTCTTCTTTCCTAACCGTTGGATCAATCATATTATTATATACAAATTTAAAAATTTAAGAAACCTGTTTTAAAGTCAGGGTTTGTTGTAATAATCATGGAGTCCAAAAATCTTATTTAAGAGGCTTAATATTTTACTTTTACTTTATAAAATATGTGGTTTGAAGTGTTAATTAGTTTGACATTGAGTTATGAAGTATGAGTTTGTGTTGACTTTTCTTTTTTCTTGGATTGCACAAATAGTGGGGTGTTAACTATCATAATCATATTGTGCAAATAATTTGTGTTTAATTACATTTTCTTAATATTGTTTTTCTTCACAAGTTTGTCTATTGCTTTGATATTTAATCGTTCGGATTGATCGTTAGATTTACTTGTTAGAGATGGTCGACGAAGTTAGTTGTTGGAGATGCATATTGTAGTTGATTGTCAATGGTGGTTTTCACTTGAGTTTGTTATCATAAGTGGTTGTCGGAGTTTTGCTGACTGTTAGAGTTGGTCACCAGAGCATGTCATGAGAGATGATTGTCGTTGGAACAAAGTGGTGGTAGTTGTTGACAGTGGTTGTTGCTAGAATTGTTCCTTGTTAGATGAGGTCATTGCAAACATTGGAATAAATGGAACTTGATTACACACAATTCTAACTCACATTTTCTTCACACACTCCACATGTTAAACGAGTTATTTTATTTCACTCAACCTGTCTTAAATCAGGGATCGATACACTTCCTAAAATTTTGTTAAACAATTTGTAAGACTTCAAATTCATTCAACACAAAAACTAGAAAACCAAAGCACATTGTTAAAGCTGAGACCAAATAAAAACACATTTGAAAAATCTTAAACTACCCTGTAATTTAACTAATTATGAAACTAAGTTTTGTGGAGGATGGAGAGGTGAATTGTTGTTAGGTTGTTTATTGGTAGGACAACATCTATGATTTGTTTCCATTTCAAAGTCTACAACTTAGGGAATAAAGTAAAAACTACCGTTTCTATTTCTATGTATAAGAATTTTCCACTCTTTTTTCGCATGTAAATATATAAAAAAATATATATAGTAACTAATATTGTTGGGGAATTTATACTGAGGTTAGGTCACCCTATACCATGTACAAATTGTAATAAAGTCAATTGAAAAACACTATTGATATTGAGACGAAGAAGTTAGTGTCGATATGATTCGTAAACAAATGAATGTTGACATAAAAACTAAAAATTGTGAACATTAGATAGTGAACCTACACCATCTCTATCTCTATCGTAGAAAGCGTTAAAATTAATTAGCGATACTTGATCATTCAAATATGTTTGGTCTAAAGTTATATCAACATTCTAATGATTTGTGCACATGTGGGAGAAATACATGTCTTTGGAAAAGCATTGAGGCTGTGGGCACTTTGTAAAAGTTTGTGGTGAAAGAGAAGTATCACATAAGTGGGTTATCCATAGCAAGACATGATTCTGTGAGAGATTGTACAAATGCCTTTGTTGGTTTGTAATTTTTTCAACTTCAATATTATGTACAAATCGCAGTGCCATTGAAAAAAATAAGAAAGATAAAGTGTAGTTTTGACTCGTCATTGTTCTACCTTTTTGTTTTAAATTTTTCAACGTTGAGACATGATTTAAAGTATAAGGGCCAATCTTCGTAGGTTTATCAAACGTCAAATGAACTCTACTGAGGCACATGAAACACACTAAACTTAGTACTGATAAAAATAAAATGTATATCATCCCTCTCTCTGATTATATTGTCTTGCCAAGTTTGACTATAGAAGGACAATACCATCCTGACCAAGCTCGACACCATTTTGATTGATAACATTGGCTTGTGTATTGAAATTAGTGGGGTACAATAGAACATTAGTACGAGCATGTTATGTTATACAACCAATCATCTCGACATAAAAAAAACTAGTATCGACTAGTGACCATATTATTATACATAACACTCTCTCTTAGAATTTTGTAAAAAAAGTATTACCTAGTTATACTTATAATTATATTGTTGGTACCAGTAATCCATTTGCATCGAACACACATGATCTTTTGAATTACTGGAAGTATATATGTAACATATGTTCAAGCACTAGCTCTTTTGAGAGAGGTCCATAACCTATTCCATATTTTTCTATTGCATTAAGATTGATGATCTTTACATCAAATCATAGAGCCAAACACTCTCTTAGAAATTTATGTATACGTCAAATTCAAGAGTTAATAAATCAAGATGAGTTAAACATTTTATTTCATCTATTTTGAATAGTTAGAATCAAACAAACTCATTGTTAATTCATTTAGAGGTCTTATCAGTAATACGAATTAAAATCAATTCAACCCCAAACCAAGAGCAATAGTATAATCTAAATCCTTAGTTGTCATTCACCCACACAACCACATCTCTTTCACTCCACCAATTCAAGTTCTAGCAACGAGACTCCACATTGAAAAAGAGACTTATTATCATCGAAAAGGTCAATACTTGACCCTAAATTCGACACTAACAAAACAATCAATCTCACGAGAACACAAAAACGAAGAAAATGAGAAAAAGTAGAGAGAAAAGAGAAGTGGACCCAAAAGAATGGACCGTTACAAGGAGGGTAACAAAGGGCTGAGGAAGAAGGGGATTAAGTTAAAGAATAGAGATAGACAGCATCATAGTCTAGTTAGCCTACCTTAAAAAGATTGAATTTTTTTTTTGGGGGGCTTTAACAAATTAACCATTGCATAGGGAACAGCCAAAAAACAAAAGAAAAAGGGTTTCAACAAAAATGAAAAGAGAGAGAGGAAACAGAGCAGGAGAGAGGACTGCAAGTTCGAATTATTCTTCTTCTGTGTATGATTGCTTTTATAAATACGCAGTCGTCTCTTTTGGACTCTCTTTCTCTCTCTCTAATGCTTCCTTTAATTTATGGTATGTGGTACGTCCCCGAGGCTGCGCGATCAGAAAACAGAACCGAATTAGAGGATAGAGAAAAACAGAGTAAAGAGAAAAAACAGAGTCTTTTAAAAAAAAGGAAAGAGAAAGGAGAAGGTGGACGGGGGGG
>JBBPDJ010000020.1:4328695-4339094 GCA_037974625.1 Cucumis cinereus
GGGGGGGGGGCAGGGTGCTCACAAGCCTTTTACAAGTGATAAAGAAAACACCAAAAGCCACCTTGCATGCGTGTATAAAGCTTCTTCTTCATCATCATCTCTCTTTCTCCACGCCCACTCTTCTTCTTCTTCTTCTTCTTCTTCTTCTTTCTCAAACCTCTCGCATTAAACCACCTCTCAACCCACTTTTTGCACCCTTCTTCACATTTTTCACCCATTTCCTATTTTACTCTGTTTCCTTCTGTTTTGTTCGTTCCAGTTTTGGTACCTCTCACTGCTTGATTGGATTGGTTTGGTTTTGGTTTTGGTTTTGGTTTTGGGTGAGTTTTGTGTTTTGTAATTCTGGGTTCTCTTCTTTACTGGTACTTCTTGTGGCCATTCAATGGGACCTGCCCTTTATTTTTTACATCATTAAGTCTTTGGGTGTTGGATGGATAGTGATTTTACTACCCTTTTCAATGTTTATTCTTTGTCTTTGGATTTGTTCTTGATTTTTGTTTTCTTCTGGATGTTTTTATTCTCTGTCTCTGCCACTTCCCTAAGTTCCATATCTTCCTCTTCCTTTTAATACCATTTTTCTTTTCCCTAAGTTCCATATCTTCCTCTTCCTTTTAATACCATTTTTCTTTTCTTTTGTATATACTCCTCTTGCGTTTTTATCTGTTTGGGTTTACTCACTATTTCCATCGAGATTTTCGTTTCTAATAGCCAGACAAGACTAGTAAATAGGTTTGTCTAATGGCTATTTCCGCTTTGGGTTTATTTTTCTGGGTTTTCTCCGTTTTGTCTTGCTTTAATGGAAGCTTTAGTCGAAATAAGATCTGGGTTTCGAATTTCTTTTACTTTTTTTGGACTTTTCTCCTTGCATATGTGAATTTTCTAGCCGTCGGAGATCGGTTTTTCTTTATGCTATGTAGTATTGGTTCACTGTTCTATGAAAACGAAAGCTTCGTTTGGTTGAATTTCTTTTACTATGTTTTCTTTAGGAATATATACGGTGAAACAATGATTTTTTAATTGGGTTTTATTTAGCAAAGTAACAGTAATGCTTGAAAATGTTGAAGAAACGGCCAAAATTTTATTCCGCTTTCAACTTTACTTTGCGTATGCAACAATGGATGTATTTCTCTGTATCATTGTCTCTGTTTTTTTAACCTTTTGAAGAATTTTTCGTCATCTTGTTTGCTGACATGCAATTTTCCTCTTCTGGGTTCTTTTTTTTCCCCTCCTCAGCAGGATGACGTCGTGAATCCGTGAAGAAGAAGGAAAATGAGTTCAGAGTAAACGTGACTGTGAAGAAACTTCATGTTCATTTTGTGAGCCTTTAAGCTCATTTCCAAACGAGTTCTTGTACCATTGCCAGTCTATTTTCCAGACAGTAAAAGAAACCCACCATGCCAGTACGGCAAATGAAAGAGAGCTCCGAGCAGCACCTTGTAATCAAAACCCACTTGCAGAACACTGGTCAAAAAGCTCCAAAATCAACCCAAAATGGCAAAGGTCCGCCGAATCTGGAACACCAGAACATCAAATCTCGAAACCCATCTTCCCCTCCGAGTAAAAACAGGGGTCGGAGAAGGAGCAGAGGTGGCCGGAAATCCGATCAGGGAGAAGTGTTTATGAGGCCCAGTTCTCGGCCCTGCACGTTGGCACGTAAACCCGATGAACCTGAGTTTAACGCCGGAGCTCTGGTGGCAAGTACTAATCCAAATGGTGGAATCATGAGTGGGATGCAAATGGGTTTTCGAAATTCAAGCAAGTCTTTGAGTTTTGCCCCAAGGCCTGGATTTGGTCAAGTTGGAACGAAGTGTATTGTAAAAGCAAACCATTTCTTTGCAGAGTTACCGGACAAAGATTTGAATCAATATGATGTAAGCAAACAAGGAGTTTAACAGTGATTTTTCCTTTGCATTCTAGTTCATGTGCCTAAAGCAGGCAATATATTTTATTTGTTCTTTAACAACTGGGGAGGAAGGGAGTGAGAAGGGGTGGAGGGTCCCTTCAATTTGACAATCAATTTTAAGCAGCAATTTTCTTGTAAATTTTTGCTGTTGTATTGTAGTTGAAAATGAATAAGTTTCTCTTTTCGTCATGTCATTTTCTCAACTTAAATAGCCTTCATTTTGTTCTTTTTGTCTGCTTGACTTATATCTTTCCTTCCCCTATTTATTAATTTTTCTTTTGTTTTCCCTCCGTTGGGGGTGGGGTTCTACAGGTTACAATTACTCCTGAAGTGTCATCAAGAACTGTGAACAGAGCCATTATGGCTGAATTGGTGAGATTATACAGAGAATCTGATTTGGGAAAAAGATTACCAGCTTATGATGGCAGAAAGAGTCTGTATACAGCTGGTGAGCTTCCTTTTGTATGGAAAGAGTTTACCATCAAGCTTGTGGATGAAGAAGATGGAGTCAGTGGTCCCAAGTAAGAATTTACGGGCGTAACAGTGTCTTTGTTTTTTCTCTGCTCCCTCTCGAATTTGAAAACTTGGTATTCTGCGTGTTGTCAATTTCCTGTTTTGTTCATTGTGATAACGTATCCAATGAGTTAGAAAGGAAACTAAAGTTTTGAACTAATGTGGGTTGTTACGATGATCATTCAACTAATACAATTGTAAATTTGTAAACGAATACTCAGGAGGGAGAGGGAATATAAAGTAGTTATTAAGTTCGTTGCACGTGCAAATTTACACCATTTGGGTCAGTTTCTGGCGGGCAAGCGTGCTGATGCTCCACAAGAAGCTCTTCAAATACTGGACATTGTATTGAGAGAGCTTTCATCGAAAAGGTAGAGAATTGGTCTATATGTTTAAGTTCATATAAGCATCAGCAACACATGCTCATGTTTTGAAGTTCTGTTTCGCTTATCGTGGTGTTGTGTCATGTAGATACTGTCCTATAGGGAGATCTTTCTTTTCTCCTGATATTAGATCACCCCAGCGGCTCGGTGATGGGCTAGAGTCATGGTGTGGATTTTACCAGAGTATTAGACCTACTCAAATGGGACTGTCTCTAAACATTGGTAAATTGAAACTTACAATTAAAGCTTTGTACTATGATTTGCGCATATTTTACTTTAAGTGAGTGATCTTATTATTCCTTTCATTCTTTTGTTAAAAGATATGGCTTCAGCTGCGTTCATCGAGCCTCTCCCTGTCCTTGAGTTTGTTGCTCAGCTTCTAGGGAAAGATGTTTTGTCACGGCCACTGTCCGACTCCGATCGAGTAAAGGTGCATCCTTTTTTATATATCTGATCGTGTGCTCTTTCTAAGCCTCAGACACTTTACCTGTTTCCTTGTCCATTTCATGAGTGGAATATAACTTTGGACGTGAAACAGATTAAAAAGGCTCTGAGAGGGGTGAAAGTTGAAGTAACACACCGTGGAAATGTAAGGCGGAAGTATCGAGTTTCGGGTCTGACATCACAGCCTACACGAGAATTAGTGTAAGCTTTAATATTCACGAATACACTTGCAATCGCTACCTGCTATACATTGCATTTAGTCAAACTTTTCTTTTTCTATGTTGATTGTTCATGTGTGCAAATGCTCTGGTTGCTAATGATACTTGTTTGTCAGATTTCCTGTTGATGACAACTCAACCATGAAGTCAGTTGTTGAATACTTCCAGGAGATGTATGGCTTCACCATTCAGCATGCACATCTCCCTTGCCTTCAAGTAGGAAACCAGAAGAAGGCAAATTATTTGCCAATGGAGGTAGTTTTTAATACTTTCCCTGTTATGATTATAGTAATAATAATTCCTCTGTTACGATTATAGTAAATGTGTAACTAGCCTTGCTGCCTTCGGTCTTGTCTCCTCATCTCGACCCATTTAAATGACAGTGAAACACAGTTAGGGTATATAAACAAGTTTTTGCACCTTTAAGGCTTTTTTGTCTAATAGGAGGTGAGAAATCTTGTGTTTTTTTTTAAACTGTAATCTAAAACTCTTACATTTGCAGGCCTGCAAAATTGTAGGGGGGCAAAGATATACAAAGAGATTGAATGAAAAGCAAATAACGGCACTTCTAAAAGTCACGTGTCAAAGACCTAGGGATCGTGAAAACGACATTTTGCAGGTATGATTGGAATCATTGTGCGGAGCTGCTATTATCGGATTTTTTTTATCCTACCATAATCTATCTAGAGAAACAGGATATTTATTGCCCAATTGGAAGTTGATGCAAAATTAATGGCAATAATTTTATCATTCTTTCTTGTTTCTTTATTTGATCGCTTGGAATAACAGTTTCTTCTTCTGTCCTTCAAACTTTGCTAGACTGTCCAACATAATGCTTATGATAATGATCCTTATGCTAAGGAGTTTGGGATCAAAATCAGTGAAAAGCTGGCTTCCGTTGAAGCTAGAATTCTTCCTCCTCCATGGGTATGCTTATCACTTCTAATTTCATGTTATTCAGTAAATTAATGAATAGTCTTGTTTACCCTAACATCAACTTCGTAATGAACAAACAGCTAAAATATCATGATACTGGAAAAGAGAAGGATTGCTTGCCTCAAGTGGGTCAATGGAATATGATGAACAAGGTAAGTGCATTTTTAGATAAACTTCGGTCCATTGATTGTACTTGAACGCCAGCTTATTATATTATAATTCTAAGATGCCCAATGCTTTGACTCATCAAATAAAATTCCTTTTTTCTTTCTCCTTCAAAGTGCATCTAACAACTGCCACTTTCACTGTCGACTCAAGTATTTTTTTTTGTGCAAGCTAATCCATAACCACCTGCGCTGACATTTTCCTCGTGTATTGCAGAAAATGATCAATGGAATGACTGTTAACCGGTGGGCATGTATCAACTTCTCTAGGAGCGTGCAAGAGAGCGTAGCTCGTGGGTTTTGTTCTGAACTTGCTCAGATGTGTCAAGTATCTGGAATGGTATATTGGTGCTGATTCTTTCTTCAAGATTGATATGTTTCACATTTTATTGACCTCAAATTGATTATTTTGTAGGAATTCAATCCAGAACCAGTTATTCCAATATACAATGCGAGACCAGAACAGGTAGAGAAAGCTTTGAAGCATGTTTATCATGCTTCCATGAACAAGACTAAAGGGAAAGAGTTAGAGCTATTATTAGCTATTTTACCTGACAATAACGGGTCGCTTTATGGTGAGCTGATACAACTTTGCCCACTGATGATTACTGGCCTTATTTTTCTGATGATCAGGAAATGAAGATGTACCTTCTAAGTGTTATCTTTCTTTGCTATCATTGTGATTTGTAGGTGATCTTAAGCGAATTTGTGAAACTGATCTTGGTTTAATATCACAATGCTGTCTTACAAAGCACGTTTTCAAGATAAGCAAGCAATACCTTGCTAATGTGTCACTGAAGATCAATGTCAAGGTATGATGCTGGTCCACAATCTTGTAATTGCACTAATAACAGTCTTATCTTCTCCACATTTTGGATGGAAGTGGAACAGACAATCTTGTAACATTAAGGAACTGGTGTAGTTACTCCTTCAATAAGTGCAATTTGTCTGGTCTGAAGGACTTCACGAGGCTCTACTTATCCAATAATGAAAACCATAAAATCACTTTGGATTCTAATGAGTTTTATTTGTTTTCTTCTTTTCCTCTTTGCTACCAATGCTATCTCAGATGGGTGGAAGAAACACTGTTCTTCTAGATGCTATCAGCTGCAGGATACCACTTGTGAGTGACATACCAACAATTATATTTGGAGCCGATGTGACCCATCCAGAGAATGGCGAAGATTCCAGCCCTTCAATAGCTGCTGTACGTCTCCTAGTTACTGATACAACTGAACTTGTTTTCATTCCACATTCCCGATTGTGTTACTAATGGAAGGTTGATCCATTGCAGGTAGTAGCCTCTCAGGATTGGCCTGAAGTGACAAAATATGCTGGACTAGTATGTGCTCAAGCTCATAGACAAGAACTTATACAAGACTTGTACAAAACTTGGCAGGATCCTGTCCGTGGCACTGTCAGTGGTGGCATGATCAGGTCTAGTCTATGAGATCTTGTTCGCTGTAGATTATGTTACACTCTTTTTTCTTAGAAAGGAAATGGATTGTGTATATATCCCTTCTTCTTTGAATATTGATTTATATGGTGCCAATTATTGTCACAGGGATCTTCTGATTTCGTTTAGGAAAGCAACAGGGCAGAAGCCTCTCAGGATAATATTTTACAGGTAGGCAGTTTCATCTTCATGTGATATTGACTAGTGTATTTTTTTTCTTACTTTTTAAACTTTGAGTTAGAGAACTTTTTCTGAATCGAAGGGTTGGCTCACAAAAGAACATATCTAGTTGAAACTTCTTGTATCTAGTTGAAACTTCTTGTTATTCTTTTTCGTACCACATATGACCACGAGGGATAGTGAAAAGAGGGATCAAGCTGATTGGACCTGTTTCATGTTAAGGCTCGTAGCCGTGATGAATAGTCGGTTGCATCTATCGCTCATTGTTGAGCTTCTGAAACAATGGTTCATTGTTTATAAACTAAACCACTATTTCACTAGACAAACTTCAGTCCTGTTGACTAGAACATTCTTAGGAGTTTGCTTTACTGTTTGGCAAGGTAAAAATATCCGTCGATATAGCAGTAAATTGTAGGGTTCGACATCGACATGAAACATTCACAAATATCTTTTTATCTTTTATATATTTGCTTCATTATGAATAGAAATACTAATAACAATATCCATAAGTTAGTTAAAGAGTGGAAGAAATAGATAAATTGTTAATCTAAAAAAAAACTTTTTTCTGCTTCCGTTTGTTAAGTTTGTGCATGCTAGCTGTCTCAGTGCTTGCCAATTTTCTTGCCAGGGATGGCGTAAGCGAAGGACAGTTCTATCAAGTATTACTTTATGAGTTGGATGCAATCAGGAAGGTGAGGAACCTAGGAATTCACCCTCTTTGTTTTTATTAGACCATTTTTATAATATAGCACCCTTTTGGTACAGGCATGTGCTTCCTTAGAACCGAATTACCAACCACCCGTAACATTCATTGTCGTACAAAAGCGACACCACACCCGATTGTTTGCCAACAACTATAGAGATAGAAGTAGCACAGACAAGAGTGGGAACATTTTACCTGGTACAGTTCAATCGATGTTACTCATTCACTTTATCTGTCTGCGATGCCAGGCTTGAGTTGTTAATCCTATAGTTTCGTTTTTTCGATTTTCAGGAACCGTAGTCGACTCCAAAATATGCCACCCAACAGAATTTGATTTCTATCTCTGTAGTCATGCTGGAATTCAGGTATATTGACCTCCTCCCTCTTCTCTCCCGTTCAAGTATTTTCAACTGAGCTATTATATTAGTTCACTATCTTGATCCAGACGAACTCATTTTGTCCTGTTTTCTGCAGGGGACGAGTCGGCCAGCTCACTACCATGTTCTTTGGGATGAAAACAATTTTACTGCAGATGGAATTCAGTCGTTAACAAACAATCTTTGCTACACGTATGCAAGATGTACACGTTCAGTTTCTGTCGGTAAGCAAACTTTCTTTTATTAGTTTTTGAGTTTAACTTCTGCCATAGCCTCATATCCATGTTCATGATTTCAACTCAGCTTTTATAGTTACATCTTAGCTGTTCTGAAGTTGCTTGTTTTGTTTGGCATTCATGCAGTCCCTCCAGCATACTATGCACATTTAGCTGCATTCCGAGCTCGATTCTACATGGAACCAGAGATGCAGGAGAATGGCTCAGCTGGTCGTTCAGCCAAGAGTACACGCGTTACAGGAGAATCTGGGGTTCGTCCTTTGCCAGCACTTAAGGAAAACGTGAAGAGAGTAATGTTTTACTGCTAGAAAGTAGAAGCACCAAGCAAAGGAAAGGCTCGTAGTCGAAGCGATGACCGAAATGTTCAGGCATCAGAAACTTGACTCCTCCCTCTTTCCTCTGCATTTGAGTTTCTTTGTAAATGAATCATCATCATCAATGTGGGTTCAGGTTGGTGATTTTAGTTGGGAGTAAATGTAGAGTTGGTTAGTTAGTTATAGGTCCCCTTAGGTGAAGAGTTTTACATTTGCTTTACTACTGCCCTTTGTAAGTGTCAAAATCAAGTAACAGAGAGACTCACACCCACTCAGCCATAGATGACAGATTCTCTTCTCACCCACATTTGTAAAGAGCTGTTTTTTTCCATAATGAATCAGTATAGATGTGTTAGAAATTTCTCTCATAAAGTTTGCTTTGCCTTCATTTGTACCTTTCATATTCCAATGCATCATCCCAAAACAGACCCTAATCCATGTATATTAGTTGCATAAAAAATTACTTGAAAAACCCACCTGTTAATGTGATTATCTTAACGTATATATATGTATTGCACTTGGAACATAAAAATTTGCTTACATTTATTTATTTCAATACTTAGAAAGTGTATTCAAACGGGTCATGAGTATGCAATCCAACATATTATTAATGAATCAAGTGACTAATAATTTCTCCTCACGTCCCCTCTAATTTACTGTATGAAAGTTGCATGCTCCCTCTAAGTCCTTTACCTTTTCGATCACTCCAAAGATCAAATTCCACTTATATTTTTCTTGGAAGTCCTAAAATTGCTACTAAATTACTCTCTATTCTATATCACATCTTTGATCCTCACAAGGATGTTTAGATAGTTGAAGATGTTTAGAGAAACTAATTCTTAAAGTATATTAATGATGAAAATGATATTTTAAGTTTAAGATAAAAGATGATTTTACTGGCATACCACAACCTTAGTACAGTATAAATTTGGAGGAACCCAATAGTTATGCTCTGTTTTCCCTCCCTTGAGATCTAAGAATCACTGGAAATTTGTATAATCTCTCAGCTTTCCACCCTCTATCCACCAATAACCTTTCTCAAACAAACAACTTTTCCACATTGATGCTCCGAGCGTAGGATGAGTTATGTCCAAAAACCAGCATTTAGAAGCACCTTAGTAAGACAACCCTAATATTACTTAACATTATACTTTAGAATTAACTTATATTACTTAATCTAAATGTTATTTATCAAATACATTTAATACGTTATGATTGTTAAATTACAAGTTTAGCTCCAAACCTTTTAGATTTGTGTCTAATAAGTTTATAAATTTTTTTAAGTTTATGATTGGTATGTATAATAACTAATAAATTCTTGAACTTTCAATTTTGGTATATTAATTATCTAATTGGTCTTTAAAAAGTTTCAATTTTATATTTGATAGCTAAATTTACAACCTATTTTATTCTACCATTTTTCATAGAAAAAGAGGCGACAATTATTTTTTAAAAAAAATTATTAAACACTATGGTAAATAGCCCAATGAAGAAGCCCAATAAATAAAACAACAAAAATTAGGTTAGGCCCAAGCCCAACACAAAGAAATTTTGAAAAACTTGCAACCAGCCCAATTTTAATGAACATTGGAAGTAAAAAGTAAAAAATGTCCTCATAATTCACTCTTTTTTTTTAGCTAATTAGTTAATTGTTTATGATAGCCAATATGATTATCTTTTTTATCAATTAGTTAGTAGTTTTTAATATTGTCTCCTGATTGCCTTCTAATTCTTATATAATTGTTTTTTATTGTTTAACACATAGTTAGTAGTGTATGATATTGTTATCTAATCACCTTATATTCTTTGACATATTATTAATTGTTTATGATTTTGTCATTTTTTGGAAAGATGACTTCGTCGTCTAATAGACATATTATTATCTTCTATTCTTTGATATGTAGTTGTTTATGGTATTGTCATATGGTTGTCTTCTTTAACACATGATTAGTAGTTTGTGATATTGTCATATGACTTTTTTGTCAATTAGTAAGTAGTTTCTGGTTGCCTTCTTACTGTCTTTTATTATTATTATTTTTATTACATAGTTACAAGTTTAAAATGAAGCATTGAAAAAACAAAATAAAAAAATGTCCTTATTAATTCCCTGACTTCAATTTTGATTGATATGTGATTGTTATTTGATAAAAGTTTATTACGTTGGTAAATTTTTTTATCACTGATTAACTTCTATTATTGATACCTCCTATTATGAACATTCTAAAATTTGAAGATGAATGTATTGAAAAATTATAATCTCAAAACGTTTAAATTTTCATTAGTTGAAATGAACATCTGACTACAATTCATGTCCAACATTCTGGCCAGCACAAAATATCAATCAAATTACATCAATCTAAATTAATTTAGGAGATTTGACAAATTTACTATATTTGCGATTTGTTTAAAAGTTTACTTTATAATTAAGAATATTATCACAAAAATGCTACCTGCTGCAAATACACTATAACAAAGACAGTCCATCAAATGATGACTAAAACATTTATTAACCGAAATTCTATTTTTTAATGTTACATTTTATGTTATTTGAATATTGTTGAAATAAATAATA
>JBBPDJ010000020.1:4348519-4370215 GCA_037974625.1 Cucumis cinereus
CCCCCCCCCCCCCCCCCCCCCCCCCCCCCCCCCCCCCCCCCCCCCCCCCCCCCCCTCCCCCCCCTTTGAATGAGGGAATCTGAAAATTATGATGATATCCGCGTGGATTGTAAAGAACATAAAGCAAATAAATGTCAAAGCAACTCGCTTTTTCAAGGACAGTCAAAGAAAGCATGGGGAAAATAATTGATAATATAAGATTATGTTGAAGCCAATAATGAGGTACAGCAACTAATGAGATTCCCACGTTCTCTAAAATGAGCTCAAGTTTTTTCTACACAACTGCATCACAACTAATTGAACGTGGGGCAAATTTGCCTAAAGAATTGTTGATTTTAATTACATTGCGATTAGATATTCTACCTGAGTCTACTTACCCACTGTATCCTAAATCAATATGTGAGCCTAACTGATTCTGGGGGTAAAAGCCCCTACTACTCTACTATAAGGATTCGGGAAAGCTAATACAATCATTCTACGGCTTCAAAATTTGGAATAAGGTTATGGGGTGGTGAGGGTATTAATTTCATGTAGCTAGTTCTTGTAAAGATTTAACTTTGACTGTATGCTCCAGCAAAATTCTGTGGAGTTCTTCAGCTGTTGGTCTGTCGTTCGGGTTTTCTTGAGTACACTTACGAAACAAGTCAATCAACAAGGCTTTAGTTTCTTGGTCTTTTTCTAGACCCTTTGATTCTTGAACAGATGATTGAGACATTGAGCTTTCCTTTATCGATCCCAATTCCTCCTCAAGGTCACCTGTCAATTCTGGTCTTTTACCCATCTGTTCGGATTGAAAAAATAATTGTTGATCAGGGAAAATCCTAAACTTTTAAAAATTGGATCTAAATGACAATTTTACTTCCAAACAAAGTGAGATTTACGTGCTGAGCCAAATTCTTTCTAAACCGTAATGGGAATGGGAAATGGGAATCTAGATGAAGAGAGTGGAAGGAACCTGAAGATGATCAAAGATCTGCAATTCGGTAAGCCCCAAGAACGGAATTTGCAAGGTTAGCAGTTCCAATAAAAGACATCCAAACGACCAAATATCTACTTCCTGCAACCAAAGGAAAGAACGAATATCATCCAGTTATAGACATCATAAATCATAGGTTGAGAACATAATGCACAACTAAAAGCAAACTAGGTTAACTAACAGACAGGACTAACGCAAAATTTTCGAAGTGTAAATACCAGTAACGAGATCTCCAAACATTCTAAGAAGCTTGGGACAACCCAATGAAACTAGTGTTTTTCTTGGGTCCCCATATAAAGATTTACTGGCCTCACAGTCCTACACATCACTCCTTCCTAGTAAGGACACCTAACAAACTCCCATTTGGTACTTGGATAGTTCTACAGGCAAAAGACAATATGACCGACCCTTCAACTCCCTAGCCCCATATTTCACAAATTCAGGGCTACCTCCTTTGTCTATTTTACTGGTATTTTTTCTACTCACATATATTACAAAATGGAGGTCTCACACGCCTATCGATACCCTACTAATGCATTCATCTTGACCTGTACGTGAAAGTGAATGGAAGGAAGTTTAGGTGGCTGATAGAACAGATGATTCCCATGTAGATCTACAAACTTGTCCTTCATACTGCATTAACACTTCATGCTCACTTGTCTCTAAACTCGGCTTCAGTGATTGGTAGTACACCCTATTGACCCAGGCTCTGGTTGCAATTCAAAATTCAAAAGTTAGTTGACATGACAGGGAATTTGACCTATGACTTTGAATTTTACCCATTTAAATGGATGTAGTTGTCAAATAACGTAATGAAGGGTGGATATACTTGCGAGGAATTGCAACCTGTAGGCTAATAATAGAATCCAAACAGAACACTCATTTCATGGAACCCAACCAGAACCAAAAAGATATCGAAACATAAAAGATACAGAAAACACAAGACAATCCAAGTATTTAGAGGAGTACTTGAAACCTCCTCTTGAAATCACTCAACCCAAAACCACCTGAATTAGTGCTTAAATTTTCCTCTCACCACTCTTTTTATTAAAATTACCAAAACACTTATCTAGGCAGTTACTAATATACCCTTAAAATCTTAATAATATTCCCAATTCAATCCCTAAACAGTTCCTACCATTACCCATCCCTAAAACAAATCTTGTTTCTCCCCAACAAAAAAAAAAAAAAAAAAAAAAAACAGTGGCATTTTTTGAGGTACTTGGACCTTCCCTCTCTTGACAATTGAGCATAACCCAACTGAATCAATTCTAACTTTCCACTTTCACACTCCATCTTTTTGTAGCAAATTACCTAAGCAACTTCTCTGACCCATTACTAATATGCTTGTAAAACCCTAATAATATTTCCAATTCCATCCTAATACAATTCCTATCAGCTACCTCTCCACCACCTACTCCAATGTGTTAAAAGACCCACGGTAACATATAGGCAAATTCATATTGCCATTTACCCTTACTAACAAAGAATACATCTAAGGTTGCAACTTGAGGAAAGGAACATGGAGTCCCCCCTGTGCCAGAAATTGGACCTTTTACTGCCTTGTCATTAGGAGCTAGGCGCTCAAAGACCATCCAAGATGGCAGCACGATTTTGTAAGAGCTGATGTACAGAAGATACGTGGAAGAAAGTTAACCATCTGAATTTATCGTTAAACTCATCCATACATAAGTTGAAAGTAACATTGTTGATAAATGAACAACGGCGGAGTTTATAGGTGTCTGTGTCCCTAGCAAAACTTGGGTAATTAACATAGATAGCATAAGTTGTCAGAAAATGTACAACACCGTGCTAAGAATGATTCACTAGTGTCAAAAAGAAACCTTAATCTGAAAGCCTGAAACATCCAAGAGAAAAGATGAAAAGCTAATCTGCATACCAGTCCATAAACGTTTGGTGTATGCATTGCTCGTAGAACTTCTGGGGCCATCCATCGGGGTGTTCCAACACAAACATCAGGAGGAGGTATTCCAGTATGAGCAATACAACAGGTGTGCAATAAAGATCGCAGGGGCACTGCTCTATCAAAATCACAAAGCTTAACGACGGGAACTCCATCAGATTTTTCATCAAAATCCATCAAAATATTTTCACTTTTGATGTCTCGATGAATGATGTGTTTTGAATGCAGCTCTACCAAAGCACTTGCAATATCTCGAGCTACATGCAATGCCAAATCCATTGGAATATGTTTTTTCCCAGCTTTGTACAACTTTTCCATGTAGCCCTGCAACATACAAAGTAAAACATAGACATACAATGAGAAAGACAATCACTGACACAGATATGGTAACTTAACAAGTAAGAAGACAGTTTACCTTCAAAGATCCCCCGTTAACATGCTCTAAGAAAATTGCAGACTTAAGTAATCGACGCTTTGGTTTTCCATTTTCAGAAGGAATCCATTCAGAAGATATCTGATGTCCATACATCTGAACGATGCATGAGTGTTTCAAAGCACCCAAAATTCTTACTTCACCTAAGCAACTGAATTCAAAGTTTCTTATCTCTTCAAATGAAGATTCACAAACTTCACGTTTCCGTAACTGCAATTTCCAACACAATAATAGATGCCCCCTTATTACAGGTTTCAAAGCAAAAATTACAAGCAACGATATACCACACAACATAGCAAGTATGAACTGAAATAATAGCTAAAGTCAGTAACCATAATATAAAAATAAACAAGACTTTTCAGTTGCCTAAAATGTTACCTTCGCTGCAGCCTCAACTGACGCAAGTTTGCATTTTATTACAGAACTAGAAGGAGCATTCTCAATCTCATCACAATTGGAAAGAGAAGGAAAGGAAATCCCTGGACTGGAAGTCATCCCAAAAGAAATAGGAAGTTTGGCACGACTGAGAGGTATATACCTATAACAGCATGCAAAAAGAGAATTAAAAATTAAAATGAATTAAATTAAAAAAAGGTCGCAAGGTACTGGAGTCTCCATACCATGAGCTAAAAAACATGGTACTGAATCAAATAAGTGAAATCAAGTTAAACAAACACCACAAAGAACTGTGCAAAATAAAGCATGAATCTACATTATCACAGAGATAAAATAAACATACAAATAAACAAACAAGTGCACAGGAATAATAAACGTTCAGTGCGATCCTTAAACAGACATCTTTAGTTGAAGAAATTCAAGGCCATTGGAACTGACAAAAGAAACCTACCTGCAAAAATATTCAGGATCTGCTTCTTCTCGTATATCATTTGGTCGGCATGCATCAACAACCATTCGAACCGAAGTATTACCTCTTTTCACTAAGATCACATTCCAGGCATGAGGCAAGAAATCCAAGTAACCTCGCACAAGCTCACAAGGTACTGGAGGCTCCATACGATCACACAAATACTGAAGTAGTAATCAAAGATTTGTCAAGTCCGAGAAAATATAAAGCCACTCATGATGGAAAGAACACACAAGAACAAACATAGAAAGGTTAAAGCAATTAGTAACATGATCACCTTAAGTAGCAAAGCTCTATGTCTGCACACACCAAACTGTAGAGCTCCTAGAGGAACTATGATGGAATTTCGACTAGCTTTAATAGAACGAAGAGACTTCTCACAGATATCGGTAAAAAGAATATCCTCATAATTATCCACCATCAATTTGGTGGACGAAGTAAGATTATCCCGATCTCCAGTTGAGCAGGTGCAGACAAAAGGCTTTTGATACTTTGAACCAGAAACAGCTCTCCGTGTTTTCTCAACCATTGCACTTCTATCACTGCCTCCGAAATGATCAGATACAAATAAAGCAAGTAATTGTGCAATATACACATCATCAAGAACTTGATCTCTTTCTTGGGTTAGGTGGTTAATCTGCTTTAGACGGAGTACCAATGACTTGGCAGCTATTGTTATAGAATCTAATACTTCATCGTTTTCCCTGGAGGCACATACAAATAATCAGTATCAATTTCCACTCCCCACTATGAAAGTCATCGGATACTCAAGCTACTCAGAAAATAATCAGAATCACCAATATAATGCTCAACTAATCTACCTGTTAACGATAATGACTTCACGTGAATCAAGATGGAAATTTTGCTCATAGTTCCTTAATGGCATGAAGGGGCGATCGCGCCCGGCATCATAAAATCCATCAGGCAAATAATCCTCCACGTTGCAAAAAGAGGTACTATTGTACTTGCAAGATAAACTTGAGTTGTCTTCAACTGGCTTTCTTGATTTGCAAGGTTTAGGATTATCAAGTTCCCTCTCAGAATATCTTTTCAACTTAGGATTATCCTTTGATACTAGTGAAGATGACCCTTCTTGGTCATGTGCTCCATTTCCTGTCAATGGCAAAGTCTCACTGGTCTCACAACATTCATTTTCATCCCTTGTCATTGTTTCTGCGCGAGCATCACAGATGCTTGAACAATCCTCCACAGAAAATTCCTTTTTGGGATCAAAATTCTCATTCTCATGGCTCTTGATATGAGTTTCCCTTTCAGCTCCCACATCGCTTGTTTCTTTACTATCAAATAATTCATCAATAGCCGATGAATCTTCAACTGTAGTTTCAGAAATAGGGGCAGAATCAAGCCTCTCAGGTTCATGATTTTCGTGGATCTTCACTTCAGTATGATGATCTACTCCTTTCCACTTCCTGCTGCTGTTCAAACGTTCCTGGCGAGCTTTCTGCTGTAAATAATGTCGTCTCCGCCATCGCTTACCTGATCTTTTAGATGCAAAGGATCTACTATTCGTTGAAGGTCCCATTAATAGGTTCGATGAAAGGTTACGAGTGCCTGCAAAAACAAGGTCCTGAACAATAAAAATCAAAGAACCAAGATGAAAAATCCATAGCCAAATATTGAGCATAAACTTTGGGCGGAACATACCTTTAAGAGGAAAACTATTCTCATTGTCTTGAACGGTGGCTTCATAAACATCCATTTCAACCGTAGAACTAATCCATTCTTCATTGGCTGTACCATCTTCACAATTTCCTTCAAAATTACAGCATATCCAGGAGGGTATCTGACAGCTTTTCAGAAATTTATTGTACTGTACCATAGAGAAAAACCATAGTAAAAAACATACATTAAAAATACATTATGTCGTTCCCAGACAGATTAGAGAAGTGCACACTAACTTTTAGCGACCAACTCTGAAAACCACTCAATTGCCAACCTCCCAAAGAAACTACGTAAATATGCACAAACCATGTTTTTTCCCTTTGATGAGAAAATAAAACAGAAAAAACAGATAAATACCTGTAAATTCAAGTTTCTAAGGCTATGCATAGATACAAGTTCAAGAGACCCCAATGATGTTAACCTATTACTTGACAGATCCAAGTTCTCCAGCTTTTGCAGGGAAGACAAAGCAGGAGGCAGTTCCACCAATTTGTTATTGGCAACTCTCAAGGATATCAAGGAATCCAAATAGCCTATTTCTGCTGGAAGGCTCTTCAGCTTATTAAATGAAAGATCCAGATACTCCAAACTATTCAGGCAGCCAATTTCAGGAGGAAGAAATCTGAAGGAAAACGGAAAACAACAAATTTTCTTACAGATCACAAATCAAACACACAAACAAAAAGAGAAAGAAACTTGAATTTTATGTTGTTATAAGAAACCAGGCTTTCATACAGATAAAAGGAAAAACACAAGGGTATTCAAAAACTAAGCCCACCAACAAATGACCCCCCCCCCCCCCAACTAAAGAAATATATTAATTACACAAGTGGAGCCCAACTTTTGGAAAATTGACACTACTTGAAATGTTAGAAACGTAAGTTCATTTGGATGCAAACTACAACGATGACGTATTCTATCACTTTACACAATTTCCTACAGACACGCTTGAGGAGAGATCGTAATTTTGGTCCAATGTCACCTAATGTGTTGTGAGAGTCCACATATAAGATTCCAAAATAAAAGTAACAAGAGACCATGAGGCTGAAGCCTTGTTATTTTTTATACTTCTAAGTAACATTTTCTGGGTAGCATATAATGATTTCAGATAAAGAGTCGGGTCAATCACAGAGGGTGATCGCATGTAACTCTTGCATATGCTTTGGAAATATAGGAAGCAGTTTCAAGTTTTAGATTAGGGAAATAGAGCTTCAGAATGTAAACCCAGTCATTTGACACTCTTTTACTCTCCATCAAAATTAGAAAATCAAATCACTGGGTTGTTCAAAAAAGAAGTGACAGTCTAATGCTACATCGCCTATTCCTAAAAAATTCCCAACAGACCATAACCCATGATGTTAAAATCAGAAAACTATCAAACAATCTAACTCGTTTCACCACCTTCTTAATAAGTTGAACATTAGTTGCTCAGTCTACAATAAAGAATTCTCATCTATAAGCACAGCAGGCAACTAAAGCAATAATATAAATGTTCAAATTTTCAACTTCCTTTACACTTCTGTCTAGAGATACAAATGAGGTACGCTCACCTAATAGAAAAGTGACAAACAGAGAGCTTAGTCAAGCACTTAAGGCCAGCGATCTCGCTAAGAATTGGAAACGAGGAAGGCTTAGGAGGAATCTTCGATAGCTCAAGCTCCTTCAGACCCTTCAGTTTGTGCAATGATAAACCACCAAAACCCGGTGAGGATAACTTCACCTGCAAGCATTCTAACCCCACAAAGTTCTTCAATTCTGACGGAAACAAGTTAATCTCGTTTCCAAAGAACTTAAGCATTCTCAATTCTCTAAAGTCACCAACTGATTTCGGGATCAAATTGAACGCATTCCGAAAAACATACAGACCCTTCACTGAGCTGCTGGAACCCTCCAAGAAATTGGAATCCAAGTTTCTCCCCGATACATCAAGAACCGAATCATCAGCATCGCTTCCATTGTCATCCTCAAACGAAACCAACTCAGAAGATTTCAAATTTCTTGACTTCACAAGACCGGTTTCCGAGGAGTCGGCGACCGTTTCTTCAGCGTTAAGAAGCTGCATTGGGGGCAACCGCGGGTTTCGATAACAATCCGCAGGCTAGAATTGCTGAGAATCAAATAGTTTAAGGTTTAAGCCTTTGGAACAGGTATCAAAGAATTCGAAAAAAAAAAATATATCTCTTCGTAAGGGAGAAGAATTTGAAGCATACAGCATGAAAACGAAACGTAAGAAGAGCAAAAACTGAAGTTAAAGAAAGGGATAAACGATGGAAAGAGGAAGAAGGAGCGGGCGACAATGGCCGGAAGAGAACCGCTCCTTGCGAATAAGTTAAGAGAAACCCTAGAAATCTAGTGAGAGTGGGAAAAGAAAACGTTATAACGGGACGGGATTTAGGAGCGATGATTGAATAATTTGGTAAGTTGGACTGTTTACGTATTGAGCACTTCACCTTTCCTTTGAGGCGCTCCCCCCTTTTTCTTTTCATTTTGTTTCCCTTTTTTTCTTTTATTTTCCCTCGTTTAATTTTAAATAAATGGATAAAGTCCTGATGTTGTATATAGCTCCCAAATCTCCCCCTTTCGATTCTTTATTTTCTCCTTACTATATATGAAATTATCAGTTATATTATTTCAAAACCCTAGTAGCATTTGACTATACTCTTTAAGCCACCGAATAATTTAGGTCATAGTAGTTTGTTTTTCTTTTAAATACAATATTTGAAATAATTATATTTTCAATCGTTTAAATGATCATATTTATTTTGAAAGAATAATTTAAACAAAACAAGCAACGGATCGTCCATTTGACTATACCTTAAACTCCTAATGGAGAATGAGAATAATCGTAGAAGCATATTTGATAGGAGGTCAAAACTGCACAATATCGATAATATTCTCAACAAAAATAATATCCACGATGACGATGAGGTTCTCAATACCTTATTGAATAATTTGTTTCAAAACAGTATCGTTGATTTAATATAATAGATGATATTTTAGTGCATATACATTAATTTATTTTTAAGTAAATAAAATTGATGAGTAGCAATAATAAATAAAAGAAAAACAAAGGACAATAATGTTATGAAAATGCCTAGGAATTGGGTAAGAACGTCCCAAAATTATCTAGTATCTTCCATTTATACAAACTAAATAGAGTAATACAAAAATTCACCCGTTAGGGATGAAGTCTTAAGAATTGCCTCCAATTAGTTATATTGATGTAGTGAAAAGACAAATTTATCCACAAAATAAGGACAGGCGTAATTAGTTACGCATGTGATAGGAGATGGGAGTACCCACAACACTTCAGTTTGCCCCTTTTGGGCGCGTGCTCAGATGGTGTGAAAGTTCCAAAATACCCATCCAAATACATCCGCCTTTGTAAATGGGTCAAAACGCATAATTTCACTTGCTCGATTCCCGCTCCCTTATAAATTCAGTCTTCCGCTGTCAACGTTATTTCATTTCTTTCTAAATTTCCCGCGACCTTCCTCTACTTCATTCGTAGCCAGGAAAACAGTTCTCCGATTTAGGCACCTTCAAGATCACCAACAATGCTTGCAACACTCAAGTGAGTTGAAGATTGGTTTCGTTATCGTTTTCCTCCATTTTGTACCAATTACTCTGCAATCTATTCACTGCATTATCTTTCATCTTTCGTCACTGTGATGTTGCTCAGAGCGGAAGAACAAAGCCAACAGCTACAGCTTGTAGAGCGCGAAGATATTGAGGATGAAGACGATTTGTTTGAAGCGATTGATAAACGTAAGTTTCAGAGCTTTTAACTTATACTTAAGTTATTGTTTTATTGTTCAAATAGTTCCATCGACTTCGCTTGTTTCGTGAATTTTAAACGAAACTTGATTTCATGATGCCGTGTCTTAGTGATCTGCTCGTTTTCCTTAGAGTTTGATTCGTAAAACTTCAATGCTGGTCGATTTTCCTTTTCCGAAGCGAAATGAGATTACCTGTATACGGCTTCATGCAATCTCATTCGATTGATTCATTCGTTATGTAACATGTCGGCTCCGGCGGTTTAATTTAGTGATAGCCTAGCGTCCAGTTAGCTAGGTTTTAATAGCTTGTTGTCTATTTTCTCAAGGCGTGTAATTCTACGAGAGTTTTGCTAAATTCGTAAGAAATATGCGAATGTTTTAGCTTATCAACTGACTATCGTGTTGTTCCACTACATCCGAAAGAGTTCCTTTGACATTTTCCGTGCAGTGACTTCTCATGGAATTAATGCTGGAGACGTGAAGAAGCTTCAGGACGCAGGAATATACACCTGTAACGGTTTGATGATGCACACGAAGAAGGTAGAACAATTTTGACGCCAAATTCTTTATAACCTGAATTTAATATGATTGTAGTGACCAAGAATTCTGTATTTTAGCACTTGACCGGGATAAAAGGCTTATCCGAGGCGAAGGTTGATAAGATATGCGAAGCTGCCGAAAAGCTAGTGGTTAGTGACTCAGTCAGCACTGCTCTATTATCCATGATCCCTATAGTGTTTAGGACGTGTCATAATGCTATGAACTTCAGCTTACAATTATCTTTATCTGTTGCTTTTCAGAATTTTGGTTATATCACTGGAAGCGATGCTCTGCTCAAGGTAAGCTGCCTCTGTTTTTTATTAGTAACAAATGGAGCGTTTAACTAAATAGGTCCAAAGTTCACCAAGTTTGCATCGTCTACCCTTTCCTTTTCCGTCTACTGCAAGTTTCACGTCGGAAACAACTGTGTTCTATTTCCTTTAGTTTTCTACCAGTTCCTCTATAAGTTCAATTTTCAGTAAACCGCTTTCCGTACTGAAATACAGACTTAGTCCTTGATTTTTGTTTGTAGAGGAAGTCCGTGGTTCGCATTACCACTGGAAGCCAGGCTCTCGATGACCTCTTAGGAGGCAAGCCTGCTTCACGCGTTTCTTTTTTCACTATCTCACACATCATAAGTACTAAAGTTTTATTCTGATTCTTACCTAAAGGTGGAATTGAAACTCTAGCAATCACGGAAGCTTTTGGAGAATTCAGGTAAGGATGTATATGTTAATAGTTTCTTCGATTTTGTTAATTGAGAATCCAAGTCCTGTATTTAGCTTGTAACTCTCCTCTGACTTCGTTAAACGAATACCTAGGTCCGGGAAAACGCAACTCGCGCATACTCTATGCGTCTCTACGCAGGTTTATCTACGTCTTGGGATTCACATCTGATCTTTAAAATTGAATTCGTTTTGTGTAATGTTATACTTCGTTGTATGCGTAGTTAAAGGAAAACTAATGGTTACCGTGTCTTTCTTTTACAACTAACAATTGCCGAATGGTTCTTTCACTGCCTCAAATCTGATGACATCTTTGCAATTGTGCTTGACATTTGCCTTCACAGCTTCCTACCAGCATGCGGGGAGGGAATGGAAAGGTTGCATACATTGACACTGAAGGCACTTTGTATCCTAATTTTTTGAAGCTTATTTTGTTATGTCGTGTGGTTTGGGCACGTCTAATGAACCGAAGTTATTATTTTTGGAGATGCCCCCTTTTAGTGTCCTCTCCTTAACTACATGCACTTTGTAGCCGACCCGATCGAATTGTGCCTATAGCTGAAAGATTTGGCATGGACCCAGGAGCTGTCCTTGACAATGTAAGCACCGTTTTTTTTTTTTTTTCCCTTTTTCCAACTAGAACTACCGATTGCAATTTTTTTTAAAATTAATTTGCTGCTAATGAAATAGATCATATATGCTCGTGCCTACACCTACGAACACCAGCATAACCTTCTGCTCGGTCTTGCAGCAAAAATGTCTGAAGAACCATTTAAGCTTCTGGTGAGTCAGTACGTAACCTGTAATTCAAATGTCAAAAGCTGCGGTGTCTAACGTTGTACATTCTATCTCCTAATTTCAGATTGTCGACTCTATCATCGCACTTTTTCGAGTGGATTTCACCGGAAGAGGAGAACTTGCAGAGCGCCAGGTTGAATCAAATATAATTAAACTAAAAGCAACGTTTTAGAATTTGATTTCCGTATCTTAATATCACTCGTCTCTTTTGTTTCATCATTTATGACACAAGCTGGTTGTCACATGCAGCAAAAATTGGCTCAGATGCTGTCCCGATTGACTAAAATTGCAGAAGAGTTCAATGTAGCAGTTTACATGACCAACCAAGGTAGCGATTGAAATTTATGGAAGTCGTTTCTGGTGCTTCATCCGATGTCTATCTCAATCAAGAAACAGACATTTTAGCTCATTTTATGGTCAGAGTATCCCGACCTTCATACTTGTATTTGCTGGATTGACCGAGACTAAATTGTTTGCTATGGAGCTAAACTTGTGTTTATGATTCAAAATTCCGGTTTTACTGATCGTAATCTTATTGCTGACAACAGTCGTTGCAGACCCAGGTGGAGGAGTGTTTGTTTCAGATCCCAAAAAACCAGCAGGAGGCCATGTTCTTGCCCATGCCGCCACAGTTAGATTGATGTTCAGGAAAGGCAAAGGTGAACAACGGATCTGCAAAGTGTTCGACGCCCCTAATTTGCCAGAGTCTGAAGCTATATCCTTAACTCACATTACCACACACTTGACACTTTCATTTGTTATTATCTCAAGATTTCTTTAATCATCAAACTATGACCTAAGCAGAAGTCCTGCTCTTCTCCTGCACTCGTAAAAAATGCTACATCTTCCACACAATTTTCCCTTAACAGAGGCACGTATTTCAGATAACACCAGGGGGCATTGCCGACGCGAAGGACTGAGAGGTCTCGTATAATGTTGGTATATTGAAGGCAAGCACAGGTTAAAATGTTTAATTTCTCATCTAGTTACTAGATAGGTATGTTTATATTGAAGTGACAATATATCTCCTCACTATGTAGATTGTAACTTTTAGCATCCCATAAAGTTTTTGGCTTACCTCATAAGCAATGCAATTGGATAAAATAATGAAAGGGTATTCCCCAAAATATAACTGCAACAAATAATATTAAATCTCAGTTGTATTAAGATAAAGCCAAATTATGTAGTTGGCAAGGAGAAACTTTATTGGCATAAATCCAAAACTACAGTGAAATTCTGTTAGGATCAAAACCCTTCATCAAAATATAGAAGTTGGCAAAGCATTAGGAAAACAAACTATTATTCATCGGAACCAGAATGTAACTCAGATGAGCCAACAGATTCATAAGATATAAGTTGTAACTGCATGGACGTGCCCATTACGGAAAGTAAAAGTATAAACCTCAGGTGCCCATTTACAAGGCACAATTAGAGGAATAAAAGAAGGAAATATGGAAAGAAGCCGTAGGAAGGCTAAGGCAAAGTAAACATAGGCCTTAGCGGAATATTATGCACTCAGTAGTTTGAAGACCAATTTGCAGCACTCCCAACTCTTGGCATACCAGAACTTTCCTTTCGAGCCTCCGCGTCCACCTTGAAATTGGCTCCACAGACATTACCTGAACTGTCCACCCTTGGCACTGGCTTCAGCTCATTAAGTGGATGCTCATAACTCCTTAACCCACCAGAAGTTGTGAAGAAACAACCTAAAATACCAAACATATTGCATAAGATAAACGATTGGAAACATATTCGATACTAGTAAACTTCAATTTGAGCATGTCTCAATGATCAGACATAAAGTCAATTGTCAATACTCCAACCTCGCAATTGACTTATTTTGGAAAGGGCCATTGCCAAATGGTGATATAAGTAGAACAATTTAAACAGAATGAATTTATTCCCATAAAAGGTTACCTTTGGGGAAAGGAGCAAAAGATTTTCCACAACCCTTCTTCATAGTTTCAACATCATCGGAGAGAACAAGCTGTCCTTCAGAATCAGTTCCCCAGTGGAATGGAACGCTCCCATCAACATCCTGCAGATAAAAAGAAACATCAAGAGAAAATAGAGATTAACGATCCACGATAGAACTTTGTAGCAAATCATGGTTAAGCTAAGAGATCAAGGCAACTTACAGAAGCAAAAAATGAAGTTTTTGAGGAACTGTCGTATAGGACAAACACAAATTTCCCTTGAATATCTCTCACGACCTGATCGGCTGGGTATGGACCCCGATCTCTTAATGTTCGATAGGCTTCAATAACGATTATAACCTCGTTTGCAGCTTTGTTCAAACCATATTGTTGTTTGAGTTGAGCAACATTCTCAATGTGCCCTTGGAACAAGCAGAAAATGTCGTCCACAACCGCAAATAATCTTAAGGTTATAAAAACAAATATCATCAAATTTGCCAACAGCAGGGAAACTTAAACAAATGTTCATACTCACCAAACAACCCGCAACTCTCTTACCAACGATTCAATATAAATCCCAAAACAATTAAGATTATTGATAGTGAAAACGAATAAGCCAAACCAAGAATTCCATAATTTTGGTTGATGATGAAAAACGAGAATAAAAATCATTTCAAATCTTGAAAGATTTGACCCTCCATAATTTCGATCGAACCAAACTGGAAAAACTCAAGCAAAACAAAAGAGAACAAAACAATGGCCTCAAAGAATGCAACCATTTCCCCACCAAACCCCTACCATCACAAAAACATACGATGTAATCTCATACCCAAGAACAAAATAAAGATCATTAAACAAAGAAAACTCGATTCTGATCAATTTAAACAGATTCTTATCGAACCAAAATGAAAAACCCAATAGAAGAAACCTCCGGGAGACGATAAGTAAACAAGATCAGTGATCAGATCCAGAAAGAATGTTAAAAAAGAAAGAAACATATGAATATTAGAGTTTTCCAGGAAACATGGGCGGAAGAAGATGAAAGGCTAATGGTAATACCTTGGGAGGAGAGGGTTTTGTTTTTCGACGGAATAGGCCAACAGACCGGCGGAGCCGAGGTTGACGATGACAGAACCAGGATAGACAGAGCTAAAATGCTGAGCCAGAATTCCATCTTTGAGAGCCCATACAGAATCGGACTCAGGGCTCTGCAGAGCGTCGGGACATTTGGCCACCGATTTGTCGAATACGGCGAGCATTTTGTAGATCGTCGATCGGAAAATGAGAAAACTAAAAACACGGTTGGTTTCGTTTCTGAATGCAAAACAGGTGATGAAAGATCGCTTGCAGTTGGAAGAGGGAGGACCTGGAAGAGTTTAGAGATACTTAAAAATTAAAATAATATATAAATAAAAATAAGGTTAGAGGAATTTCCACTATTGCCCCTCACTTCCCCAATTTTCACTATTTAGCTTCCAGCCACAAATTTTTCGGTACTTTATCCTTCTTCCACCTTCTCGTCCATCTTTTTTTTAACAAGTTAAATTACTAGATTAGTTTAGTTTAGTTGTTTAACGTATGTTTAGTTTTGAAATGGTTCTAAATCATGCTCTTAATCATTAAAAGTTATTTAATATTAAATTTTTATACGTTATTTTTATGTGATTTTTAATTATTAAAAACATGTTTTATAATAAATTTTTTTAATATGGATAGAAGTGATTTTAACCATTTTAAAATAATAATTTTAAAAAATTGTCTTTTAACTTTCATGTTTATTTGAAATATTTTAAAACTTAGTGTAAAGTATTTTATGATTAATCAGCTCTTACTAAATTCATAAACTTTACAAATCAATTGATTTATGAAATATAAATTTAAATATGATGTATAATGAAATCCAATTTTTTTCTATACAATAAATTTGTGGATTTTAAAAAATTTATACTCCATTTGTAATGAATATGTAATGATTTAGGTTGTGATATAAGCTTCTAATTTCGTAAGAAAAAAAGATGAATTAAATCGATTCAAAAAGGAGGTAGGAAGACAATCAATACATTTCTTTTAGAATCGATTTTTTTTTCCTTTCCTTTTAATTCTGAAAAGACACTACTTTATATCGATTTCAAGATGCTTTTGAAATTCGTTTGATTAAAAATTTTCTAAGCAGAAGTTATTTTTGCTAATGATATATATTCATATGATATAAGCAAAATAAACAAATAACTTATATATTCTCCCAACTTTTAAAGCTTGAGTATTCAAGATTTTGCATTTATTTCTTTAATTTTTTAAATATAATTTTCATTTTTAAAATTTTCATTTATTCTGTTTTTCCTATGTATGAGCTCCTCAAAATTTATCATTTTTGTTTTTTTCTATTACTTTATTAATAGCTATTCAATCGTGGATAATTTTTTCTTTAGTTCAATAACTAATCAGCAATGAAATAAGTAATTCATCAATCTATCTTATAAAGAGTGTAAGTCTCTTGTTTTGTGGGATCTCATTTGAGTTTCAATGGCTCTTATATTATATTCGATAGCATGAAGTTTCATCTCAAAAGTAAATAACAATGAAAGAGTAGCTCATCTATCTTATGAAGAGGTAAGTTGATCTCTTTAATTTTTTCAGATTCTTAACCCTATTCATTAGATTACCCGATTCGAATGAAATAGATATTAAATGATATTATTACAAGCCTACCCATTATGCACTGAGTGCAATAATTATAGTAAAAGTATAGTATTCAAATTTCAAATGATTATTTATTTAAAGTTAAAAAATATTTTTAGTTTTTGTAAACCTACCATCCCCTAGAGAAAACCAAATATCCATGATAAGGGTTGTCTTGTAATTTTGTATAAGGAATGGGGTCAAGTGGCAGTAACGTTTTGGAAGATTATAATAATATAAACAAATAAATAAATAAACAAGTTATGGTATAGTACGCACATATGGCACATAAAATCCGATTATTTATTGAGTATTCATAAAATGCGCATTGGCGGAATCTGAAGCTTATCCATTTAAAAGACCAAAAAAGCATAAGCTAACGTGGCACCACGCCTTTGTAGTACGACCAGAATATTCACACTAATCAAATAAGAAACATTTGACAAATATCAATTTTAGCCAAATATAATCGAAAAATCATTTTAATAATCGCTGAAATTTAACGTTAGCGTCTATTTAGTCTACAAAATTTTAAAATAAATATTTTAATCTAATTTATATGTCAGATTTAGTTGTAAAATTTTAAATCTCATGGATCAAATAAACGTTAATTTAAATTCTCAGGAACCAAAAGTGTATTTTTTATTTTATATTATTTTCATATTTCTTAACTACACAACTTGAATTAATTTAATTTTTTAGATTTTTTTATAATTATAATAAAAATAAAGTAAAATATTTATAATATAATAAAATATAATTAATAAATGCTGATGGAATCTATTGATAGATTTTTACTAGTGCTATCATAGACTATAATTTTTTTTTTAATTTGTAAATGTTTGAACAATTATACCATTTAAAATAGTTCATTTTTTTATAATCTAAATATTAATTAAACTTGAATTAGAGTGATATATAAACCAATACATACATACAACATTAGTAGTTAGGAGTCAACCCATTGGGATACGTGAGGAAGCAACACGTGGGTGGCACAAATTTTCCACCCCCACCGACCTCATGCTACACCAAGACTTTATTTCTGACTTTTTTTTTTTTTTTTTTTAATTCAACTTTTGAAAATTTCTATTCCATTGGACAATGGATTTAATGTTTTTTGGATTTTCATTTTACATGTTTAGGAATTATGTGGTATTACTACAGAATAAATTTATATATTTTAAAATTGCGATGAAATAGGTATCATTGATGTTTGACGGGACGTGACTCTTGAAGATAAGTTGATCTTTTTCATTGTATTTTTTTAGCTCAATAGATCCGTTTAATGTCAATTAGATGCATTTATTGGTTGCATTGGTGGTTACGCATCTCACTTTCTTTTGTATGTGCAAAACACTTGTATAAAAGAAAGACAAAATAATAGTTGTATTTACATTTTTAAAACAATTTCATGTGATTAGAAAAGTACAGAAATTTTTGAGGATTTAGTGCAATGATAGTGGTTACCCAGTCAAACAATGTATCATTTTGTGCATGAGAGTGATTTCATGATAACATTAAAATAAATTTATTACATAATCTAATAAAAGTCAATAATACACTAAAGCAAAATTGTATAGCTAAAGTTTGATGGTTCAAACTCCTTACTTGTTGAAGTAAATAAATACATAGATAATCAACTCAAACACGACTGTCTGTTTAGATTTACTAGAGAAAAAAATTTTCAAAAAAATTGTTTTTATTCAAATTATTTTGATAGAAATGGTCTAAAAGATAATTTGAAAGTGTTAAAAAAAAAATAATTCAAAATGCCTTATTTTCAATTTGAACATTTAAATAGTTGTTAAATCAATCAAACTCTACATACATAGATAAAATACCAATTATCGTTTCATAGGCCATGATGATTTATTCTCATCTTAATCTTAAAAAAAAAAAAAAAAAAAAAAAACTTTTAGGCTTTAATAATTTAATCAATTTTACTGTACTAGAACTAATCTTAAATCAATCCAGTTGGCTGGTGTGAGATTAATCGCTGATGATAAATTTATTGTTGAAGAATGAAAAGGGACCCCCAGGGAGTAGAATAGAATTCAGACCTCCGATTAATCATTCCAAACCAATTTCAGCAATACAAAAATTGCATGTAAAAATGTAAAATTAAGTATTTAACTAATTTTGAAGGACTAAAAACACTATTTCGAAGTGCCAAAAGTGTTGTTTAAGAAGAACGCTTAATCAATACCCAACCCGTAATTGGGAAAGTTCTCGATCAAACCATCTTTATTTTATTTTATTTTTTTACTATGCTTTGAACTAGAATGTAGAAACGTTTCTGCTAATTTTTCCTTTACGTACCTAACTACACCTTAAAAGTTGAATGTTTGATCCCCATCTTTTGTTTCTTGAGAAGGAAAGATAAAACTTTTAGATAGATCTACTTATAGTTCTCTATGATTTTGATCTCTATAAATTAAGGAATTAATGGTCAAACGAGATACATGTAAATTAATATAAGATGAAAGGAATAGCGATCCCCTAAATAATATCCACATAAAAATAACAAACATATGGGTAAAAGAAACTCTAAGAGGCTCCCACATCAAACTCAAAATGTGCCAAGCCCTTCCAAAAAACTCCACTCATATTCTGGATTATACCATCAGAAATATGGTGAGGGATTTCCTTTAACCATCTCTAAGAAATGGTTAGAGACTAAAATGTAGAAATGTTTTCCATTTCTTATTTCCTATAAGTTTGAACAATAGTGGATAGAGATCAAACCATCAAATCTTGCGAAGGCGTTATGCCTAGAGATCATTAAATGGCACTATATACGTAACGTAGTTTCAATAACGTAGTTTCAATTCGATGAGCGTATTACTTAGTTTTTGGTTTGTATAATAGACTTTCAGCAGTTTTTCATAACAAAAGTGGGGCAATGAGGATGCTATTTGGAGCCACATCATCTCGTTGAAGCATTATAGGGTAATGGCTTCTCCCTAACTTCAAGAAGATCTAACACTGAACCCAACTTATGATTAAGGACGGTAGCATAGTCAAAAGTGATTATATAATATACCAATGTAATTTTTTCAACAAATGATAGTTTATAATTCATTCCTAAAGTTCCTGAAGCCTAACAAAGAGACAATAATGTTACCACTAGGATGGAAGCTCAGACCCGGTTATACGCAACCGACTTGCTGAAGAGCCGACGAATGTAAATGACCTGAAGCCCACTTGCAACAGCAAGCAACAAATACTCTCCCACTGTATAGAAAATTACACGCTTTCTTGTACTCTCATTTGCTGCATTCAGAAGGAAAACAATAAGTTGTCAGCTCGATCTCAACAACGGGGCAAGGAAAAGGTAGCAAAAACAATATCACTGTGTCCTAATTTAATAGACAAATCGGTCTTGAAGAATAACTTCTTGTGTGCAGTAGAATTACCCATAAATTCAACTTCAAGTTGACGGGTTGGGAGAAATTAAACATTCACTCCACCCACTGTAGAGTCATATGTTAGTATATGCTAATTTCATCATAAGCGTTGGCATGTGGACTACAAGCGTAGAATGGAAAAGTAAAGATGAAATTTAAGGAATTTGAACTCAATCTCTACTATTACTTTCTTGAGCTAAAGTAATAATATCTTGCGTTCTGTTAGGAAGCTGACATTGGTAACTGTATAAGATTCTAAAAAAAACTTGTGTGGTGGGGGTGGGGGGATGAAAATATGGTAAAATCATGGCAGATGGTTATTTTCATTCTAGCTTCTATATCTTGGCGAAATTTTAATATCTAAAAAATTGTTATTTTATATCTATTGTACATCATTTTTTCTCAAGTCAAAAGTTCAATCTATAAACCTCTCATTTTTCAGTATAATTGTGTGCTATCTAAACAAAAGGATAAAATAAATTATAACTTCTTCTGATATACTTCCTTCAGATATTCTCTTTCTAATATCTTATCTCACTAGCACATAACCAAAAGGTAAGATGGGGTGAGAGCAAGAAAAACATATTGAAAGCGAAAAGAAAAACAAAACCATTTTCAAATATACTCTTCTTTAATGTGCCATGGCTGAACAGTGTGAACCATAAATATGGATACAGTCCGCCATGTCTATGCCTCTACATTAATATTTGATTGGAAGAAAAAGGGAGCAATTTCTAACATAATTCCATGAGATATAATGCTAGTGCAAAATAATTAAGATTAATCCAAATTTATTTGTTCAGCTCATGGTTTCAACATTTGATCCTATAGGCATTATTAAAGGTTTGATGATTAAGCTATCATGTGTTGGAATCCCACACAGAGACATCAAGTTCCAATCATATTCATGATCGTTATGTTGGACCACCACTAGAGAAGAAAAGACATTCATCTTGTGCCAAGGAGTTAAATACCACATTCGCTAACAAGAATTCCACGAAATGCCATAAATATACCAATCCTACAAAAGTGTGCAAAAAAAAAAAAACCACATACTGTGACGGTGGCGTGCATCACGTGCTTTCAGATATTTCTGCTCGGCAGTGACCGACTCCAATGCCTCTCTAAGCTCTGCAATTTTAACATTAATGGGGTCTAGATGTTCTGCAAAAAATTACCACAACAACGTGAATGAGAAAAGTTTAGAGGTTTCATAAGCAAACCATGAACTCTAAGCACAAAAGTGTAGCATCTCTGCAGCAGTGTAATCAATTACCATCTTTAGCAAGGTCATGTTCGTTGGGAATGTGACCAACATGGATGTAGAAAGAAACTGTCTCCGGAGTCGAGTAAGGATTATGAAAACAGAATTTATACATTCCACTGCGAGGAGCCTTAAACTCAAACTTGTCACCAGATGTCTCCTTCAAAGAATGTACCACATTACCTGCGGGGGATGTAACCTGCAAGAAAGTAACCCACATTAGGATATCTTCAAAAGAACATTTTAATACGGATATGAAACAATCAGCCACTAGATTCAAAACTCCGTCATGAGATTTCAGGTACACCAATATCCAGCGAATCATAGCCAAAGGATAAGATGGATTAAAGAAGCAGAATAAACAAAAGGGAATTTTTATTTACTTCTCTAAACATATCTAGGTTCAGGCAGTTCATGCCTCGACGTGAGATTATAAACGTGAATCGATTGACCAGAAACAGCATAACAACAGATAATCTCGCATAATGAATTGCAATTATCAATATAAAATATCATCGGAAATCCAAACAAACGAGCCCCATACATCCAAATTAACAAAAGGGCAAACATTTCAAGGTTCTTAGACAAGTCAACATCCTTTACCCTTCTCTCCCAAATCAAATTCACAAAAAAAAAAAAAAAAAAAAAAAAAAAAAAAAAAAAAACCAAACCCCCCAACCCCAAAAAAAAAACCCCCCCAAAAC
>JBBPDJ010000020.1:4370315-4403301 GCA_037974625.1 Cucumis cinereus
AGCCCCATACATCCAAATGAAAAAAAGGGAAAACATTTCAGGGTTTTGAGAAAAGTCAACACCCTTCACCCTCCTCTCCCAAACCAAATTCAAAAAAAAAAAAAAAAAAAAAAAAAAAAACAGCAAAATCGAATCCTCGCACTCCCTCCCCAAATCCAAGATCCAAATCTACAAATCGGGAGAAACGAAAGACATCGCCGTCATGCAAACATGAATTAGAGAACAGATAAAAGAAGGAATGAAGGAGGATTACAGTGAAATCGATGCCGGGATGATCGGCACCCCAGAAAATATCATGATCGACAACGACAAAATTCCCAGAAACAGAGTCGCCTTCGTACAATACGTACTCATAAACGCATTCAATATCGTTCACAGTGACCGAAATGGAATCGATTCCGGCGATTAGGCTCAACAGAAGAAGAGCCGCCAACAGATATCCGAACCCCTTCTCTCTCACCCTCTTCTCCATTTTCTCTCCTTCTCGGGTTGGTTTCTTCTTCCGAAATCTAAGAAGAATGGGGTTAGGAAGCCCTTTCCGGCTTTCCCCCTTCAAATTTGTAAAACTAACCTTCCTCTTAATTGTTTTTACAAAACTGATCCTTTCATAATTCTCATTATAGCGCATAATGAAAAGTAAACCCGCGGTTTTTTATCGTTGGTATGAATGTACAATATAACGTATTCCTTTAATTCTATTTTTGCCCTCTAAGTCGACGATTTTTTCTATTTTTGTGTCTAAAACGTTTAAGTTTATCCCCATTTTGGTTTTTCAAATATTAAAATATTTATTTAACCTCGAAGTTCTAAAAAAATAAAAGTTTCAATATTATTTTGATAGGATACTTTTTATTTTTATTTTTATTCATTTTAATATCTACGTTTTTTAATTATTAATTTTTGTCTTTATATTTTCAACTTTAATTCGTTTTGGTTCAAATATTATAAAATGTTCGTTTTGCTTTTGGTCTTTCTATTTTGAACTTTGGTTTATTTTGATCTTAATTAATATACTTTTTTTTTTTTTTGCTAAAAGTGAACAAAAAGTAAAAGGTATCACCCCACAAATATATGGTTTAATTTTGAAAGTACAAAAGCTCAACTGCAATGATCAAGATGAACATTTGAATATAATATATATTAGTTTCTTAATTTGATTATAAAATGGAGACGATAAGCGTTCATAAATACCAAACACATACGAGCCTAGGAGATTTCACTAGGATGATTGATAACCAGAGAAACTCCCAAATTACTGATCAATTGTGTTCTTAAGCTATCCTAGCAATGCAATGTAGCAAGAGGGCTATTCTAGACCACCGCAAATTTACTCACAAACATGCTTAGGATTCTCTACTCGTAATCTACACATTCATACAAATATATTATGTATTAACTTCTTAGCTATACATAGAAGTTGAACTAACCGAATCCCCGAGATTTGCTACTTGGTAAGTAACGCAATAATATGAAGCACAACATGCAGCAAACTCTTAGTAACAAATACATGAAGATTGGCCAAATCAAGCATACATTTTAAGCATTGAACATAAAACATGTCCAAAAGGCACAAAAATTCCACGAGAGCATACAAATGTAGCACTAATCCTCAAAGTCAAACAATAGATTTCACCTAACTATAAGCTAGCATATTCCCCTTAATCACAAAAATCTATCCAAGATTAGCTTTACAAGAAAAAAAATACATCAAATAAGTCATAATTACCGAAGATGCGAGAAGATGAGAAGAGCAAATGGGTTTGAGGGCTGAGAGCCCCAAAGAGTATTGACCTAAAAAATCAGAAAATCTTGATATACAACAGCAATCATCGCTGCTACGCTCATGACTAGCAATGTGGCGCTCTTGCGTGCGTGACAAAGGTTTATATCAGTGATGTTCGAAACAGTCATCTACGACCCTACATCGCAATGCCACATCGTATAGCTAGCGTTGCGATACCAGTCTTATATTAGCTATGTAATTTGGAGTACTTTTTCTTCCTATTGACCTTGTTATTTCGGCAAAGCTTCAATTTGGTTCATTTTCAAGTGGTTCTATCTCTTAAATGCTTGATACCTTAAACTTGTAATTTAATCTATTTTACGTTAGAAAAACAATTAAAAATAAAAAATAAAAAAGCCTATTTACTACTCCTTTGATCTGGAAACTTCTTCCAACTACTTTAAAACCACACTGTACAAAAGTTTCCATTGATCCTTATGGTTAATTAGGAAGCCACGTCATTCCCCTTTTCGTGTGCGGACAAACAAACCCACGTGACTCTCTTATTTGGCAGTAATTAGAAACTGCTGACGTGGAACTTAAATATCCACCATTCCCTCCCCCATCCTCCGCTATATAAACCCCCGCCGAGATTTATGATACCATAACCAATATCACTTCACTATTTGATACAGGTGTTAACTCCGTAGCCACTAGCCATATCTTCAACGACCACTACCGTCACCGTAATTAGAGTTGCCGCATTCATTGCTCCGACGTCGTTCCTTTCCTCACCACAGATCACGATGGCCGCCTCTGCTGTGATGCATTCCATTCCGGCAAGCTTGGCTAGTCGAGGTGTGTATAGGACAACGACTAATCGCCTACTCTTGGCGGCGGTTCGACCGTTCTCCCGGAATACGGCCGCCTTTCGAGTACGATGTACGGCGGAGGTACTCATTTACTTCGGTTTTGTAATTTAACTAATTTCTAGGGCTTCAGCGGTGAAGTAATCTATTTCTCCGCTTTGATTTTAGGAGGATCAGAGAGAGCAAGTGATTCCATCATCGATCCCACCGTCACCTCCCAAACCAGAGCCAACTCCATCGCCACCGGCTAAGGTAATCAAACGTGCAATACTACCAGCTGTTTTCTCCATCTATCAACAGTTCGAAAGGGAACAGATCGTTAACAACAGATTTGACTATTTCCGCAGGTGATGAGTACGAAATTCACAGACATTTTGGCGTTCAGCGGGCCAGGGCCGGAGAGGATAAACGGGCGCCTAGCGATGATCGGGTTCGTGGCTGCCCTAGCAGTCGAAGTATCAAAAGGGCAGGACGTGTTCGAGCAAATAGCGAATGGAGGGATTCCATGGTTTGTGGGAACGAGCGTGGTTCTGACATTGGCATCGTTGATTCCACTGTTTAGAGGAGTGAGCGCTGAGTCGAACTCGAAGGGGATAATGAATTCAAACGCGGAGCTGTGGAATGGGAGGTTCGCTATGTTGGGGCTTGTAGCTTTGGCCTTCACTGAATATGTTAAAGGTGGAAGCCTGGTGTAAGTCGTAGAGATTTTACACAAAGCTTAATATAATATTTATTGTATTAATGAAGATTTATATTACATTAAATTAGAACAAATGAAATGGATCTAGGAATGTAAAGGAAAGAAGTATCAAAGAACTTGTTTTTATTCTATCATCTGACCTTCATCTAGGAATCCGATCAGTTTTATTCAGAAATCTTATATAGTAATACAATATTAAGAAATGTTAGATTATAATTAAATTCATGAACGCAGTGTAGATGCTTAAATATGTACAACTTGATAATTAGTATTTGATGCATATGTAATACACACTTGAAAATATTAGAAATTTAGAAGTGGGGGACCATGCAGCATTGGCTAACTTTGTGTAACACGTTTACTATGTCTATTATTAAAAAGGGGAATACTTGATACACATTTTAGACCGTACACATGTTTTTGCATTCCAAATATACAAAAGACAAATTTCATATATATTTATTTTATAAAAACAAGACATATGTCCCGTGACAGTTAGCTTTAGAGATCATTAATCTACGAGGGTATAAAGAAATTGGTGTGAAAAAAAAAAAAAAAAAAAAAAAACAAGACAGGTGGTACAAACAATTGGCGCAGAAGATGACTATGGCTTTAATTTTTAATTACTTCAAATTAAATAATGTGTATATTAGTTTAGATTCCACACTGGAAAATTGTCTGAAAGTAATAATTTTATTGGAATTTTCTTCGATGAACCTTTTTTTTTTTTTTCCTCTGATTTAACTTTACTTTTCTGCTTAGTGGCAGTGGGGGTTTGTTTAAAGTAGACTAGCTGCACCCAGTTTCTTTGGAGCGTAAATGCATCCTTGCATGCAAATTATTATTGCTCTTTTCATATATACTTTTTTTAGTTTTTATTTTATTTCAAATACTTGATGGCTTGTAATGTATTTAACTTTTTTATTGCAAATTTCAAATTTTATGCTTTTTTTACGTCATTTATTATTAAACCTGCTATAATTAATAGGAAGGAGTATAATAGACTAAAGACCAAATCAGCCGACCAAATCAATAACATTTTTAAAAAAAATCAAAGATTTAAATCGATAAACCAACAGTCTATTTGTACACCTTGGTCGAAACCAGTTTGAACATTTACTAAATCATCCATGGTCAGTTCAATGTCGGTTTGATCAAAAATCGACTCCAAACAGTGCTCAATGTGAAGGAAAAAAAAATGTATATTGATAATATACACATACAAAGGAAATCACGTAGAAATGCTTTAACCCAAGGAAAAAATTGATTTTTTTTTTTTTTTCATATGGAAAAATCATAGACATATTGCTACATTCTATTTCTAAATATGATATCGTGAATTCACACCCATCAAAATCCTTCCTTTAGTTTTAACACTATCCCACCAATCTAAGCTATTGATTAATAGATAAAACAAAAGTTATTAGATCTCAAATACTACTTATGAACAAGTAACAAACAGGAACAGGAGGGGGCAAGGTGTTTGCAAAACAAAAAAATAGCCTGCATTTAAAATTGCACCCCCTTTTCCTATCACAAATAAAACCACCTCACCACAGAGCTATAATCTATAACAACTATGTAAACGCAATCAAATTATAGTCGGCATGAAAGACAATAATAAGATCACATTCTCAAAGTGTTGTATCAACTCATCAATTCAAAAACTTAAATGTAAAGATTCTGACAACTTTAATTATATAAATACATTTCAACACCCTCAAGCCTCAACAAAATCAATACTAAATAGAAATGAATGGCATTACAGGAGTTTAAAGACGTGACTTTGTGACTTTGGGTTTGATCTCATCTTAAATGACCCGTTGATCCAAAAATGATGATAAGATACAATAAATTTAACTAGCACATGCATGTTTAACATGTAAATATCAATGAAACTAAATAGGCATTTATCTGGGGTTTATGTTTAGACCATAACTTATATCTTAATATTATATTTGCTCGCAGTCTCTTATTCATTACACAATTTATCTCCCTCAAAATAATTTATCTACAGTGGGCTTCTTGCTTCAAAACATATAAACAGAAAAGAATGGATGAATATATTTTCATCTATATACATATTCACCTTATACCATCCACATCTCTACTGGGGGTAGCAGGGTATTGTTTTATCTTACAATCTGGCCTAAGGATCGACGTAAATCGCCAACTTCTGAACCTCACCATTTACTTGCTTATCATCTTGAGTCGGATCTTCATCATCACGTTTCTGTGATATTAAATGTGTAAGTATACAATTCAATACATACTATTCTATTCACATCAGTAGAATTTGCTGTAAATTCAATTTTGTTTTGTATTTCTCTTTATTGTTCTTAAAAATGTTCAAGAGAAGGGGGGGAAAAGGAAAAGTCAGATCATCTGGTAAAAGTTGACTATATATTGAAGGCACTTACTTCTGAAGGTAGATTGGCCGGAAACAAATTTATGACTCCAGGATTGAAGTTGAATCCACTGAAAAGTCAGATATAGAGAAAGGGAAGCATGGGTTAGCTACATGTGCTAGATTGGCGTAAAGAAAAGAAAAGCAAGGAAAATAAAGGAAATCTGATGAATAAGAAAATGATTTAACTATTCAGATACGATGACATCATGAAATGTTTCCAGACGATCCAAAACTCCATAAATATAAAACAGCCAAAATGAACTTATAAGCAGAAAATTAATTTTTAAATCATGTGACGAAATTCGACAAGAGACAACGACTACCAACTTTGTTTTGATTTCTCTGATGAAAGTACGCATAGATTTCGCAAAAAAAAAAAAGAGGATAAAGGAAAGATACCAGGTTGATAGTACAAGCTGCCAAACATATGGAATGAAAAACTCTTCAGGATGACTCTCTTGCTCATACGTGAAACGTAGTTGAGTAAACATCTACAGTAATATAAATTCATATAGAAAATCAAAGTAATAAGGTAAGTGGTCTTCAGAAACCAAGTTTGAAGAGGTTATTCAGCTAAACATTGGGTTTTCTTCTCACCTTCAAGCCTTCCCCACGCCAAGATCTGCAGTTATTAATGATAACTTGCAGCACTTTCTCTACTGACCAATCATCATCCATTCTTTGAGCATCTATGCGGCTATTAAAGAAATCTAAGACCTACACAGTTTTAACGAGTAAATAAGTACCTGCAACTGACTGACAAAGCCAATTATGTAAGAAGTCAAATAGGAATATTAACAGAGATAGGGGAGATAAAATTGAAAAAAGAAAAACATTATAAAATATTCTGAAGCATAGTCTCCTGTGGGGGCATCCGATAAAATATTCAGAAGCATACAGTGTATATGTTCTCAAGAAGTTCATTAAATCGCGGATGATTCTTGAATGGCTGAAATACTTCCTGCCGGTGCATTAATGCATATATAAACTGCAGAAGTGTACAGGTTCAATAACAAAAGAGGTAAGTTAATAGGAACAAAGCTAAATATACAAGTACAACCAGTTATTGAATTTTCCATCAGCTTGTATGATGTTACCTCAGGATTCCGTGGTAGAGCATAAGACAGAATTGCATTCAGAATTTCAAGGACAAGCCTCAAGAAGTCGGTATAAATATGCATCTCAGTTGACTACAATAAAAAACAATTTACTCAGCAAAGCAATAAATGAAATAATAAATATCGTGCAATTGTTCATATAATCCAAACACGAATTTGACTTTGGCCATACAAAGTATTAGTGAAATACCGCATCATCTGCTGGGAAATTGACTTCCATGGAGTCAATTTTAGCATTATCGGCCTTTATGTTTCTGAGTTCTGCCGATCTGTTATACCTACATCCAAAATTGCGGCAGAAACACAACTCATAAGATTGACTACAATAGAAGAGTCGCCCCATGAGAAAAGGTATCCATCAGTTGGACATAACCCCAAAAATGTTCTAAGAGTATCCATTTCAATGAGAAATTTAAGTGGAAGTCAAGCCATCTCTTATTGCAAGGGCATTCGTGGAAAAAAATTATAAGGTCAAAATCAACAAACAGAAGGAATTAATGGCATACTTTCTTGAAAGCATATCAAAAAGGCTGACCAGCCTCTGAGATGCATATGAACTCAAACGGTGGACATGAGGAGCCATGTTTGCTAATGTCGCAAGACAAGTTGTATGGAGATATACATCCTGTCAAAAACTTACCCAATACGTTATAACATTTATATATGTATGAAGAAATGAGAAGAAGAAGCAGAAAGGGAACACATTCCAGGAATAGTTTGACTTTGAAATATTTTGCGCAAGTTAGTTATACAACTTACTACGAGCTTAAATACAAATCCATGGTACTCATCACACCACAAGCATATTTTTTAAATTTTTTCCGAAGGATTTAAGATTACGAAATCAGATAAAAACAGCATATGAGAACAATTATCATCTGTACATGAAACCACAGAGAATGCATTGTAATTACTCCAATCATACTTTAACTAGATGAGCTTGTCAAGTCCTACCCGCAACTTAGATAAGTTGAACTGTACGGTCCTGATTAAGATTATAACCATCAGAGAACCAAGAGATGTTTGATGAAGAAGACGCTCCTTATACCAAGGAACCACAGGAAGTATCTGTACATGTAGTAATAAGTCTTAAGAGAAACTCATAAAAGCAGGAAACCATACAAGAAGTCATCAGCCTTACCAGTTTGTGAATGCTTGCATTAAATGATGAATCCTGACTAAGAATTAGAAGTATGATCAGCAGCATGTAGATTTGATTAGATGACCTTGTTGAAGCATTATATAGCGCTTCCAAAATTGGCATCAACTGTTTGTAGATTATCAAGGTAAAAATATGAAACAGTTATTAAATTACTGCATCAAGTGGATATGTAATGGTTGTAATCGTTATACAAACTTAACACAGTAACAATGTTTTAAATAAAGTCACAGACAGAAAAGACTCATTCCAAATTGAATCACCATCAACTGATCGAAGAATAATCTTAGTTAACACATCACACTAACGAAATGTTGCACTTGATCAATATGCAATGTAAGATGTAGCCCAGGATATTGGGATCTGAACTCCAGCAACTTACCAATGTATCCAAATCAGTTCGCACCAAAACATATTCCAAGAAGTCAGGATTCCCTTGCAATAATGAGTAGAGCAGAAGCACAGAACCCTCATCAGCCAAGCACCTGCACATACATAGCCTGTTAAGGAACGCAACGCAAAAGGTTGTCTGAGACTGAATTCGTATTCAAAGCAACATGCCACTGCAATGCTTTTCACTAAACTGAAATAGCACATTTGTGGTATGAAAAAATTTTCTAGAACCGTGCAACTATAGAATGCTGCAACTAGAGTTCTAAAAGCATAAAACTTAACCAATGAATTTTATACATATTATTACAATGTTTGTTCAACAAGAAATCAAATACATACATTCCAAGAGTATCAAACAGCGAAGCAAATGGTAACCGCACAAGTGGACCATTATGTGCATTACCATCTGAATCGACACGATCAACTGCAACCACAAGTACAAATAAACCAGCATCAAACATACATAACTGCCTAAGCCATAAGAAGGAAATGGCAATGGAGAAAAGAAAACTCCATATCTTACATTCAACATCAGATGCATTTTCTAAGGCCTTGCAATATGGATTATCATAAAAGGTTGCACTCTCTTTCAAAAGAGAATCTGAGATAACGTTATCACCACTTGCAAGAGATTCATTGCTAACATTACACTTGCGATAATGAATGAGAATGAGAAGAACGTTTAAACTGCAATCAGCCAATGGACTCCCAGAGCCTTGGGAAGTTGAACTGACCAGGTAGTTGAATGGCATTAACACGAAATTTGCTGTAGAAAGGTACACATGTTAGCAGAGGTTTATATCAGTAACATGAGCTTTGAATAGTTTCCCAAATCACGTTCACAACCAAAAGTACATTAAATCACATCCCAAGCCAGAGAAGAAGCATAATCCTTTCAGTGAATGAAAGAAGACAAAAAAAACCCTCATCGACTGAAGAGTTGAGACAACAAAGTGACATGGGCATGTGAATGTTAGAAACTTATTCAAGAACAAGAGTAGCACTAACCATGGAACATGGTGATCGAGTCAAAGTCAATTAAATCCAATTATGGATGACCAGTTTCAGTGTGCTTAATGAAGAACCAAAGAATAGAGAAAAATATATCTTGAAGACTAAATCTGACAAAAGCTGCCTTTTAAGAAATGACATCTTTTTTAACACAACAAAACCAAAGAACCAAAACCAGTAATTGGACGAGAAATAAAATGTAATGTTGCACACGTACACTCCAAAATCAGCTTCAAAGACACGAGTGAATGTATTCCATTAAAAATGATATTAAAGATATCCTCATCCACTAAGTATCTGTAGACGTTCACTCAAATAAGTGAAAGAAAAGGTGTCACACCTGCTGCAGAACTGACTCTCTGTAAGACACCGGATTGATTTCCATCAGAAAATATGGGATAAGAACTATTTAGGGGCACATTAGGCCGACTTATAAAATTGAGTAGTAGTTTGCGCATGACCACAATAACCAAGGCACTGTCCTGAAAATTTCAATAAGAACTTAGCAGCAATAAACTTCGATGAAGTTTTTACTAAATTAAAAATCCAGTTACCTGAGCCATGGCAGCATCAATAAATGGATTAACATCCTTTGGACTAGGAGATGGACCAGAAAGAAGTTGAGTTGACATGGCAATCAACATAAAGTTCAGTAGTTCCACGTGGAGGAAGTATTTCTCGTCGCTATTAAGAAAAAGTTATAATCAGAACAATAGACCCTAAATATCTCTTCATCAGGTGAGGGAATAAATCCAACACTTTACCTTATATTAACTGAACCAATAAAGCTAAGAACAGCATGTATTACAAAATCTTCAACATTTTGATCTGCAAAATATAAAATGAGGCACAGTGAAGCCTGTGATACTTCAAAGAGAACTAGAAAATAAAGCTAAACAGCTAGCCTTGCTGGTTGAGAAACAGATCATGAAATGGAATTTTATAATAGAACTAATCTCAAACAAATATACAGATTTAACCAACTTCATAGATGCACAAGCGACTGAAACGATGAGAATGTCTTAACACCTTTCCAAGCACATAAGGACTTTCTTCTATAAGGATACTATTTTATGATGTGGAGACCAAGTTAGTAAAATCATCAACTCCCATTCTACAGTGTATAAATAAAAGAGAATGATACCCAAAAAGGTTTTACCAGCTATGAAGTCTTTTGATGCTGATTCGTTATCGTTTAGGGACAGATATAATTCTTCAATCCTGTCACTTTTCGTATTTTCAATCAAGTGCTTCAAGAAAACGGACGAGATATAAACAGCATTAATTGCCTTCTCATAAGTCAAGGATGATGCGCCAGAGTTCGTAATGCACTCTTGTAAGCACCATGCCATGTGGATTAAAATCTTTGCAAGATGCCTTGTCTTGTAGTTGTTTGTTGCTGCACAAATATCGCAAAGCCAAAAAGATGTAAAGATGAACAAGGTTGCTAAAACCATTAACAGCAATTGTATCTAAACATTGAAATAAGATTTAATAAGTTCCCCGATTCCAAATGTAGTGGAAAACAAAGCAAATTACAGAATAATGTCTAATGCCGGCCGCAGCCCAACCTCAAAGAAATCCAATTGCTACGAACTCAGTGTTCGCTTAATAATAACAAAAAAAAAAAAAGAAAAAAAGGTTTTTCGCACAAGAATCTGTCGGTCTGAACCATGGCACATAAAAGCTCCAACATGGCACCAACCCACTAATCAAGAGCTAATGGAATCTTATGCGGAACATATAGTGTCCACTAACATATAATATCTAACTAATCCAGAAGCTATATCACATTCAATTCGGTATTCGGTCTTCCTTCAGAGCCAAACCAATAGCATAACAAAGTTTAAGCTAACGAAGTCTTACTCTTAAACAATTCAAAGCAATTAAAAACATAACCAACCTAAAAGCTCACAAGCTTGATGAACGCGGTGAGTCGGCCATTGCAGGCTAATAGGAAGCTCAAGCAATTTCTGCCAGAAATCAGAGGAAATAGGAAAAGACTCCTCTCCAACAAAAGTTCGGATTAAGTACTCCGCCGTATCCTGAGGCCGCGAGTTGGTCCGACGCGGCGTAGAAGGCACAGCCCCCATCTAAACAACAAAAAGAACAAAAAAAACAAAAAAAACCCTAGATGCTCAGATTCTCAACTCAGTCCTTCAGTACGGTGCCAATGCCGATCAGAATCCAAAAACAGGCAAATTCAAGGCGTAGTAAATTCACACCGACGGCATTACAGTTAAAAATAAGAAAAAATAAAAAAGTCAGACACATTCGATCAAACTTGGTATCAACAAAACCAACAATCCTATCCCGTTCGTAACGAACAAGGATAAATGGTAAGAAACCGGAGTAGCTTCCAATCGAAGGATTTCAGAACTGAACAAACGAAAAATATAAAATTATAAAAAATAAATAAATTGTACTACTATCGGTTTGACGACGTCGATGCGTCGTAAAAAAATTTACCCAATTTCCAAAATTGTCCTCGTTGATGTTCCTTGAATTTTCCAAATATTAATAATTCTTTTTAAATTCAATTCAATTTAATTTGATATTATCTAAAATATTTATTTTGTAAATTACGCGTTTTTTCTTTTCTCTATCTAATTAACCCTTATTAGACTAATTTGGATTGATTTAGAATCTGATTCCGCGGTTTTAAAATTTGTTAGAATAAATATTTTCTGTTTTTTTCTTTTTTTTCCTCAAAAGAACAAAATTTGTTAAAGACCCATAAATATGGAACACAAACCTTTTTTATTTAAATTCTTTTTTAATTATTTATAAAAGGTAAACTAGACAAGGACTTGTTTATTGTCTATTTAATTTTGTTGTTTTTCCCATTCTAAAAAAGAAGAAGACAGCAAAGACTTTGACTTTACTTTAAATTGTGGAGAGGTTAAATTTCGGTTTGACCTTGAAGTTAATTCTCGAAATCTAATAACAAAAATAAATTCTCGAAAACATATGAACATATTGTTAAAACTTAAAAGTAGTGTTTCTCTCAAATTAAACATAATGGTAATATTAATAATAACAACTCATATTTGATAACTCTTCGATTTTTGAAATTTGTGTTTGTTTCTCTCAAAACTTGACTTGGTTTTTTAAATGAGGTTTTTGTACGGAGGTCTCTTTGGGAGGTCCTTTGTGATTGATGACCCACCACTCACGAAATATGATTTATAATCATTTGGTTCCGTACAACTACACTTTTATAATTCACTGCACTATGGATGACCATATGTAGGGTACTCTTAATGCGATCACGATTGAGTTTTTGACCTATATTCATTGAAAAATTGTAACACTAAAGTGAGCTCACGATAGGGTTGGTATGGTGTATAGGCCTATGCATGTCCATCCCTAATACAATAAGTTATATGAATATCTTCAGTGAACAAAACCTAACAAATTGCAATAAATATATGCTTATTTCGATCGATTTCATGTTCGATATATTCCTAAAAAAATCAAAATAATTTTTTAAAAAATGTTAATCATGTGTGTAGACTTAAAATTTATATTTAATGGAATTTGAAACTTTCAACTTAATATTTAGTTGTCTATAAATTTTAGAAAATATTAAATGCGTCGAGTTACATATTTGACTTAAAATTGACATTTTTAAAAATCTAATCGATACTTTGTAAAGTTGAATGATTCACTGAACAACAAATTAAATTAGTGGAAAGAGAATTAAAATTTTAATTTGACCTTAAAATGTTCACCTAGTCAAATTAATAAATTTGGTTTAGTTCCATCATTAACATTTTAATTTAACATTCAAAGGTTCACTTAATGAATTTAATAAATTTGGTTTAGGGGTTGACGTGGGATCAACTCCATTGGACATTGACTTGGCAATAAAGATATGAGGATTTTACACGTCAATTTCAATTTTCAATTAATTAAAGTATAGTCAAAGTCGTCTTCTTCCCGAGCTCCTAATCAGGTGTGCGCGCGTCTACTACATTGATTGGTGGCCTTAGTAAGTGCTAGGGAATCAACGGCTGAGATCTGGACTGAATGGAGTGAAACGATGATGACGGTTCGATGGCTATTGATTGAACAAGAGAGGAGCTTCATGAATAACATGAGAAGTTGGGCTGTCGGTAGATAAATAGGCCCAATAATGTGGGCCTTTGAAATGGATTTCCATTTATTGTTAGGCGATGAATTTTGATTTTCAGTAATTACCTTATTGTGCATAATAATGCCATTTCCCAACCAACAATTTTCAATTATTTATTTCTTTTAGCAAAATATTTGGAGATCAAAGGATTCGCTCCAATCTCTAAGATAGGTTGTGTTATACTCAATTTAATAATATTTAATTATTTTCGTTACTTAAATGAATTATAAGTTAATCTCGTAGTTCAACCCATATAAGTACTTATTTAAATGTAGAATTAATAAAATAAATAATTTGAAGGGGTTCATAGACAAATTTTTCAATGTAATTCTAATAAAAAAATGATATATTTATAGCAATTTATAAATATTAATAATGAAACAATTACATGATAAGCATGATGTTCTTTAAACTAAATTTGAAAAAGATTTTAATTGATACACTTATAAAAACAAATATAGTATTTAGGTCAATACATTTCTTATTTGATGATTAAAAATTTAAAATTGTCACAATCTCAAAATTTAGAGCCGTAAAATGGTATTTATCTTAATCGCTTATAAAAGTAAAATCCAATACATCAAATAGTCATACATTCTTTTAGGATAACAATTACAAAGACGAGAGATTAACTCTATAACGTTAAAATTGGTTCTATTGTGTCTCACTGTCAAACATTTATATTCTTACAATTTTATCACTTGTATTTTATGATACAATAATATACTTATATATTTCCACTATCTTTCATTTTATTTTGTCAGTAACAAGAGGTTCAATTTCACTATAATAAGAATATAATTGAAAACATACAAATTAATTATTTTCAATTTTACAAAAAAAAACCCAGTTTTTATAATTTAGAATAGATCAAATCTAAAGTCTTAAACCCCCTAAACCAAAATTTTTTAATAAGATGAAACTAACAATTTGTTTCTAATAAACCCTTTTTTTTTTTATTGAATCTCAAATGGCAAGCTCATTATCTAAAATATTGTTGAAGATGTTTAATTGAAACCAAACAATTTAGTCAATATTAGGACAATCATTTCACTCCTAAATCTTTTGCTTTGATATCTACTTTTTATTTATGTTTTCAAAAACCAAGTCAAAATTTGAAAACTAGAAATTAGCTTTTGAAAACTAGAAATTAGCTTTTTAAAAAAATTATTATTTTTGGAATTTGACTAAGAATGCATCTTCTCTACTTGATTTTTTTTTTTAAACGAAGTGGTTATCAAACAAGATATTATCTTTTCAAATGTAGTGAAAATAATTATAAAAAAAACATTTGTTTTAAGTTCTACTAAATTATTTGTTCTTTTTATATATAAAAAAAAATCAGAAATCAAACATAACCCAAGATTACTCTTAGAATCAAGAACCAAATTATGATGACTAAATTGAATCGATTTGATGTGTAAGAATCAAATTGAAAAAGAAAAGTATATATACACAAAAGAAGAAAATGTGAGCTTGTGGTTCCAATATTGTATCTTTTGATCCTCAAATTAAATGTTAAGAACTTCAAACAAAACAACATTTTAATTTGCAAAAAAAAAAAAAACCCTACTCAATGGACAAATGGCTCCCTCTTTTCATGCAAAATGAAAATTAAAATAAAATTGTGAAATAATTTGTAGGTTTATTTAAGATTATTGGAAGTAAAAAAAGCAAAGTGATCAACCAATTCATTATTCCCATGATGATCTTCATCCTTATAATCCTCTTGTTCCTCAAACCCATGAGTTCCAAATCCATAATGATCTTCTTCATTGGCCTCATTCAACAAATTCTCCCAAAACCCTTCATTCAACTCTTCATTATCAACATTTCTCTCACAATTCTCATCCGTTATTTCTTTCTTAGGGACGTGGTATTTCATTTGATGCTGTTCGTCGTCTACGGGAAGTAAGTCGACATCCATTTCGATGTCCTCGTTGACGAAGGGAGGTAGATGATCATGATCTTCTTTTTCTTCTTCGTCTTCGAAGTCGGGTTGGCCTTGGTCGATGTGTCGTCTTCGTTTTCGATTGATGGCTTCTTCCAATTCTTTATGCTTGTCTTTTTGGTGGAGTAATTGTTGGATGAAATCAGGGTTTTGAATTGCTCTTGCTAAGAAGTTCATCATTAGTTGTTGTCTTGTCTCTGTCTTTTTTAACCGACGTTCCATTGTTTGGAGGTATGTTTTTGTGTTTTGTTGTTGTTGTCTTAGCTTCACTACCTCTGCCATCAATACCTTTCCAAACAAAAATATCAATTTAATATTTAGTCCAATTGGTAAATTAATTAAATGTCCTGTTTTATAATTATTTAGGCTCCATTTTGGTAATTTTTTAAATTTATTCTTGATTTTTTATTCAAATTCCATACTTGGGTAACAATTTTAGGATAATAATTAAGTGTATAACAATATTTTTAAATAATTATAAATATAGTAAAGTCTATTGACGATAAACTTCTATCGCTGATAAACTCTTATGATTTATCACTGGTTTGTAAGTGATAGACTTCGATCTTTGATATACTTCTTTTATATTTACAATTTTTCAAATTATTGTTATATATGCCAATACTTTGAATCTAATTGTTATATTTGCAATTGTCGGATAATTAATTATAAAAACGAGAAAATTTCTAGCCAATTCCTTTTTTGTACACAAAGTCAGAAGCCTTGGCCTCAGTTTCCAAAATGAGACTTAGTTTTGAAAAACATTAGTGCACCATGTGTAGTTAAAAAAGTAATTTTAAATTAATTTTAAAAATAAAATAGTTACCGAACGATGTATTAGCATTTGTTTTTAAGAAGTTAAGCTAATCCCTAAACATACTATTTCCAAGTCTAAATACATTTTGGTTTGTCATCTACTTCTTTTAGAGATGTTTTCAAACTCAAACCAACTTTTAAAGCTAATTAAACAAAGTGTGTTCATTTTTTAAAATTATGTTTGTTTCCTTCCAACTGTTTTCATTTTTTCTACCAAAATACTTGAATTTTAAGTAAAATTTGAGAAAATAAAAACTATTTTTTTTCTTAAATACCTCTAAAAATTAGATAACAAAATAAAAAACCAATTAGTGAAACTATAATTTATAAGCTTAATCTTCAAAAGAAAAACTAAAAGGCTCAAAACTAAACACGTTATATACTTTTTAAAATTGTGAAAAAACAAGCAAACCATTAAGAAACCAAAAGAAATAACTAAAATTAAAGTATATTTTGAGAACGTTTGGGTTTTTCTTTTCGAAAATTAATTTTATAAACATTGGTTTCAATTATAAGTTTACCAACACTACTTTCAATTATATGTTCATATCGTTATTCACTTCCTGCTAATGTATTCAAGTTAAGACTTTTAACAAACACTCGTTTTAAACTCGTAAACAATACTCCAAATCTATTGATTCTTTGTTTATACTTAACTACTTCTTAGAAATGTTTTGAAAAATAGAAAAATGATTTTAGAAACTTGTTTTTGTTTTTTAAATTTAACTATGAACTCAAACTTTTCCTAATTTATACTTTGGAATTAAGACAAAAATATAGTAAAGAAATCAATTTTCTACAAGACTTACAATAGTTTTAGAAACTGTGAAAATCACAATTAATGAATTACAAGTACATAAATATAAATTTTAAAAAAATAATAGAAAACTAAAATTGCCATCAACATCCTACAAATCCTACAGATTCAAGAATTAAATGATCCAAGTGTAATACTATAATTCAGATGACTGGTGTTTTAATTTCCATCCAAAATATAAACTTCAAATTTTATGTTTACTATTAATTTAACATTGCATAAGTACCATAAGTTCTATGATATTACTCATTTATTCAATTATTAATATTAACAAAAAATCAACAGAATTCCAAACAAAGAAGAAGATAAATAAATATATAGATATATATTCAACGATTCACCAAGCTTTTGAATTAAGTAGTAATTTGAACTAACCTGCTTATCACGTTGCAGCCGATCGACTTCTCCGTCGAGCCCAAATCGCCCGACCTCGACACAAGGGTCCGGAGCTTGATGAGCAGCGTTCGGTTGCGATGTTTTCCTCCTCCGAATCAGCTTCAAAAGATGTTTTTGCCCTCTCAAGAAACCTTCATGAGCAAACTCCCACTTATCTGGATCCACTTTTCTAAATCCCTGTCACAAAACATAAAATATTGATTTCAGATCTATGGATGTTTTATTAATAAAATACTCGAAAAACTGAGATAAAGTTTGTATTATTAAAAATACATATATGTAAAAGAAAAAAAAGAAAAAAAAAAAAGAGGGAACTTACATAGGTATTAAGCTGTCTAACGAAGCTGGAGAAATTGCTATGTTTAAAATATTTGGGAAGAAGAGTTAAGGAGAAAGATTGAGGATCCCAAACCACGAAGCTATTGTTGCCTCTGCTCCAAGACACAATATGATTTGTTCCAATATCTTCGATTATTTCATATGTTTTTGTCAGGAATGGCGGTGGTCCCGCTTCGTGTAGCCCTTCCATTGGCTGAGGAGACGCCGTCGTCTGCGACGGCGGCGCTGGCCCTGATGAACTCGACGCCGGAACTTCCTCCTTCACTCGCCGGGGACGATTCATGATCTGGGTCCTCCTAACTTTGTTCAAATTCAATTAATCTCACCTGGCCTGTCTCTACAAAATTCTAAAATAAATATATCGCTAAAATATATATTTTTTTCAAAAAAAAAAAAAAAAAAAAAAAAAGAAGAGTGGAAATATAGACTGTGAAAGGAGATAAGGTGAGAGAAAGTAGAGAGAGAGAGAGAGAGTAGGTGTTGAAAGGAAGAGAGAATCAGTACTAATTATAGAAACAGGTGAAATAATAATAATAATAATAATAAAAGTAGTATTTTTTTTTAATTTTCCATTTTAGCCCTTTCCCTTTTGAGAATGGCATGAATTTAATTAAGGAAGGTGAGACTTGAGATGAGACAGATATTTTCCCTCAATCCTAAAATATATATATTTTTTTCTCTGTGATTTTTTTAATTATTATTTTTGTTTTTAGGGTTAGTGTCACAATCAAAGAGGATGTGACTGTGTAGGAGAGGGAGAGTGTGATGTGTTTGAAAAAAATAGGTTCTTATAGTTCCTTTTTTGTGATGGATCTTGCAAGAGGAATGTTCTATAACCTTATTTCATGATTAAGATGAATATGTGTTAAAATTAACCTACCTCACCTCGACCACGTAAAAATTTATGCTATTAATCTCGAGTTCAAAACCTTAAATTCTGTTAGAGTTATAACACAAACACGTAAAAGTTTTTAAACATTTGATTTTATGTCAAATCTAACGCAGCAACGAGCATTCATATCTTTTAAACAAAATCAAAACTATGATTGGAAAACTGAGAGAAAACAAACAAGAATTTTGATGGATCGAAAATCTTATCCAAAATTGGAAGGCAATGTGGATTGAAGAAGAGTCAAAGATCATAGTTTGGTGGGTGGCACCCCAAAACCAATTATGTCTTAAATGTGGGTCCAACTTTTAAATAAGTTCTTTTTTTAAAAAAGAAATACTTCATCAGCAATAAAACAAGTTTATCCAGTTAAATGATTACACGTGGATTTGAGAAATAATATTCTATGGAATTTCCCCTCATCTATGTCTACGTGTACGGTCCAAGAATTCATGGCAATATAACGGACTGATCAAACAGCACAAACGGGATATCAGGAATTAGTTATTTTTATTATTTAGTAAAGTTTTTTAAAAATTTGGGAAAAGTGGTTTATAAAAATGTTTTAGTGTATTTTTGGGATTCTGAAACATATATTTGAAAATTGATATTTTCGGAGAATCGATGACGTGGACTAATGATTCTTCATGAGGGACCTTTTTCCGATAAAGAAAACATATTATAACAAAAATATCTAAATAGAGATTGATTTGTTAGGTAAATAGAAAACTATAGGGAAAAAAAACATTTTGACAACAGAAAAAACGTTGGGTTACTTCCTTTTATTTTAAAATATTACATTTCAATTAATTATGGTCAGCTTAGTAAATGTTCAAACTGATCCCAACAAATATTAATCGGCTAGTCACTCAATTTTTTACTTTTTGCAAGTATTTTTGTAATTATTAGTTTGAATTTTTTTCAAACCAACGTCGATCGAACCCTTCTCCTTTTTTCAATAGATCGATTTCAATTCAGTTAGGCTCGATTTTTTTGGTTTATCGTGCTCACCCCTAATTTAAGCTAAACTCGAAACAAAGAAAGACAAAACAACGATGTTTTAAAAGTTAAAATGAAGTGGTAAAAGTGTAAAAAATGAGCAAATGAAACATAGGGGACTAAAATGGTATTTTACCGGAAGAAACAATAAAATAATGGACATTAATTAAAACATTATAAAACGAGAGAGTAATTGAGAAGGGGAGTTGTGTGAAAGAATGTAAAAGGAAGGAGGGACACGTGGTGGAAGGAGAAGGTAGCATAAGAGAGTGTGGTTTTAATATAATAATGAGAGTGATGGGAAGAAGGGGCAGAGATTGTGAGCCAATGACGCGTAACTAAATACACCACTCCTTTTCTTTTCTTATTTTATTATTATTAATATATTTTTTTTATTATTATTATTTTACCCAACAGATAGACGATTTGTGTAGAACCTCCTCACAGCAGCATACCCCACTTTCTTTTCATTTTATTATTATTATTATTTCCCCCTTTTTCCCTTTTCCTTCAAAAGTAACTCAACTCATGTTATTTCAAAATAGCATCACTTGCTTTTTTTCATTATGGTCCTTTTGAAATTATTCAAGATTGGACTAAAAATTAGATTTACTTCTCTGGATGCATCAATAAAGTTTGTTACGTGGTAAGATGGACATATATCTCGCTAGGTAACTAAAGGAGTAAGTTTTGTAGTTGACTCGTAAGCCGTCAGTATATGTCAAATAATGATTTGTAGCATACGTTTATAGGGGATGACATTTGTTTAATTGTAGGTTTACTTGTCTGACACTCTCTCAAGGCTCGAGAAATTTCAAAGAGAGGCATCAAGGTAAAGCATGTTGATCTGTTGTTAATTTGAACCCTTGTTACCATATTTTTTCGTATATTGTGATAAAAAGCGTGGTTTAAACCACAACATTGTGACCTAAATCCCTGACTCTTGCTTAGCCTATAGCAATAAGGTTGGAAGTTCAATTTTTCTTCCCTATAGCACTCAAAAGACCCTTGATCACTTAGAATTGAAATTCGTCAAAATGTTTGAAAAAATTGGAAAATATAACAAGCGTGGTGGCAAACCTAGAAGGGTCCAGAATGTATAATCTAAATTTTCGAGCCAAAAACACTGCTAACATTATTCCAAAATCCAATTATCATATTACAACATTTGAAAAACTAGAAGCATTGATGATAACAACAAATGGTAAATGTTAGGATTTGATTTTTTTTTTGTTTTGGTGGAAAAGTGTTAGAAAGGGAAAGAATGGGCAGGGATATTAGGTAGATCCCGTTTTGTCTTTTGTGAAATAATTAAAAACGAACCTAATTTTGTTTCAATTTCTCTATAACCCACACAAAGTCTTGTAGTTTGTACCTGCACTTTCCAGACCAATGCTTTGGCAAACATTGCCTGTGGGAGATTCTATATATACTTCCCGTGCGGACTCTCTTCATTTGTCAAACTTCAAACTTCGGACTAAACTCAATATGGAATTCACACACATCGAACATATTAACTTCAACTCACAAGATACTGCACTTTCTCTGAAAAAGTTGTACTACAATACCACCACAGTACAATTTATTCCATAAAGTTTGTGAGGAACTCAGGAACATGAAAGACGGCTAAAATATGCACAATGACTGACTGCTGATAAGTATAATGTTTATTCCCATCTATATCATACGTTAAAATTACATTATTTCAGAAACACCACATGAAAGACACTGAATATAAATACTTTAGTTTTCGCATAAGCGAGGCATAGCAAAGCATGACAAGCCACAGATATACCCAAGAAAGGACATGCATACCAGACCATACAAATAGTAACATGTTTTGATACCCTGAGACTCGATTTCAAACTCTGGCCGCTCCAGTAGACAGGTTTCAAGCTGCAGCGTTAATGGCTTGGTTACCAGCTTCCTTCTCCACAAAACTTTTCAGATACTCCTTCCTGCAAAGTAACAAAAAAGTTTATAGGGCTAGGTGTAATTGAGCCAACTTAATTCGACGGAGCACAGACAAAGCTCATTACTGCACCAACCAAGCAATTACAATACCTTGCGGGAAGATGATCATTGGGACGGTTGTGAGGAGTCCAGACAGGATCACCAACAAAGAGTCGCATAGCCTACAAAATTGCCTTCATGAGAAAAATTGTTCCCCTTGCTAATGCAGGTATAATATATACAAATGTGATTAAGCAATATATTGGTGATATTAAGACTGCATTAACAATATTGTAACAAATTTTGATTGGAAAAAATATACGGCTACTTTCCAAGGCATGGGATGGTGAATCTAATGCTATTACGTGGTGCTCCAGATCAAAATTACTTAAGCCTCGTTTTTTATTTTTGTTTTTGAAAATTAAACCTATAAACACTACTTTGACCTCCAACTTTCTTCTTTAGTTATCAACATTCTATCAATGGTTTAAAAAACCAAGTCAAATTTTAAAGGAGCTTTCAAAAAGTTGTTTTCGTTTTAGGAATTTGGCTAAGAATTGAACAATTGTATTTAAGAAAGATGCAAATCATGGTAAGATATGAAAAGGAAATAGACTTAATTTTCAAAAACAAAATAAAAAAAACGAAATGGTTATCAAACGGAGCTTTGGTAATTGTTCTCCCTTTTTCATTACTACCACATGGATGGCCTTTATATAATCATTATTGATTTTCGTTGGTTGGAAGATTGATATCTTAGCCCCATTGTTATTTACAAGTCAAAGAACCAAACATATGAAGTGTGAACTAAATCCATGTTGTACTGAATGGAGTAAACTACATTTTTTATCTTTAGAGAAAAGGTGTGCAGTGGAAATCATTGGAAAGTAGATGAGAAGTGTAAAATGAACCTACAAACAGTATTCTAAAAGTAAAAGGGAACACACAAGTGAGGAAGGCAAATGAATGGTGAGAAGGGGTTGGAACTTAGAAAGATTGTCATCACTCGTCATTAAGCATTCAGAGTCTAAGAATGCAAGTTCTATAAAATATATGCTTACCTTGATGTAATTGTCAGAATCCAGAGTAAAGCGATGATAAATTCCAGCAGGCAAGACAATCATTGCTCCCTTCTTTACCCAAATGCGAATCCATTTGTCATTCAGATCTCTAACATCAAAATAACCTTCATCCACCAACGTTAAGTAAAAAGAAATTAGAAACCACAAATAATGAATGATTAAAGTCTAGAAATATATTAATCCTACCACTCCCAGCTACACAATAACGGATCTCCTCATCAGTGTGAAGGTGTTCCTCGTAAAAGTTTTTGATCTTCTCTTCGTAATTAGGAAGCTTTTCTGGGCAGACCTCACAGAAGTCCTGACGATAAAAGTACGGTCAACTATAAGATAATAGCAAAAGAAAGAGATCCATCGAGGAGAGCAAAAAAATAAAACAATTAGATTCAGAAAAAATCAATAACAAACCAATTTTGACTAGCATTAGAACACATTCTTTTCCATAAAGGAAAGTTGGAAGTCTATAACCACACAAGTAAATGAAACGAACCATGTAGGAGTAATTACGATCACGGCGTATCTTCTTCAATTCCTCATCTGTTTCATATATGTCAGCATCTAGCCTCCAGCTCACAACTCCAAGTTCTAAAATATTAGCAATTCAAACGATATAAGTCTATCTGAAATCACATTGCATTGAACAACTGTAAGCTATTCTATTCTCATTTGTCAGCAAGGCTTACCGTCAAGTTGCTGTAGGGACACATATTGCTTTGGTTCAAGGTGATGAGGAAGCCTCTGGTCTTCATCACTATCATCCATATACCATGCCTGAATCACTTCCTCTCTTGGATCCTGTAAATGAAAGTTTCAAGAGATTTTAATCATAACGATATTTACAAACACACGAGCGCTCACAATTGGGTCAAACACGAACAAATTTCAGGGAAGTAGTCCTGAATATTTACATAATTTATTAGACATCACCAAATGCATGCATAGCTAATTACACCGTTTCTCCTAAGAAAGACAAAAGGAGAAACTAAGAACATATGATCTCCATCAGTCATCACTATTAATATGCCATTTAAGCCTACCTAAATTTTCCTCAATAGCTCTACGATGCTCAGACCTATAACCACAAACTACAAAAGGGAAGACATCAAAGAATTTGATAGCATTTTCTCATTTCGAAAGTGATCATCATTTCACATCGTTAACATAAAATACATGGGATATCCATTTAATACTGACCAGCAAACTGGAAAACCAAATATTACACTGCTGCCAAAACAGAAAACTAATATCAATACCGGAACCTTAAGGCACAAATATTACTAAAGCTCCCGAGATTTAGAAAAATAAAGAACATGCATGAATACTGGATAATTATACAATATACAGAAATTAAGACATCAATCCAAACAAACCCCCCAATGCCCCAAAGCTGGCGTTGAAATTCCGAAATCCAACTGGAATTTTAGCATTTTCCCCAGGAAAAAAGAGATAAAAGTGAAGGTGACTAGAACTCTAAACCAAAATCAGTTGCAGGTTTCAAGGAAAAGGAACATGCAAGCGTTTCAGTCTAGGGCAGCAGCATCTTGATGTTTAGAAGTAATAACAGCAGAGTAAAGAACGCAAGATTTTCAAGTTAATCCATAGGAAATGAAATTTCAAGAAGAAATCATCCAAAAATTTCCAGAAATTCCAAACATGCAAAGCCAATTGGGGCGGAGATGAAACCAAACTCTCGATGAAAAAGAAGAACAGAACAAATTAAAGATATGGAAAGAAGCGATGTAAAGAAGAGCAAAGAGAAACTTACCTTGTCGAGAACAGCCATCGTCAACTGCAACCTTCGGCTTCAGCTTCCGAAGAAGAAAAAAATCCCAATCAAATTCGATTGCTGATAGGCAACGCGTGAACGAGCGAATACGAAGGAACTAATATACACATTTATTTACCCGAAAAGACTATAATGCCCACGACTCATTGGGTCTTTTTTCTTCACACCATTTTCATTTTCACTTGAGCGATTCTTTTGAAAAATCAACATTCCTTTTTGTTTTTGTTTTTTCAGGTCAAGGGATTAGGGTTGTCCTATCTATTATTATTGATAAATTATAAAATTTTGTTATATTAATAAATATTTTGAACAATTTTATCATTTAAATAAATTTTTATTGACGTGATATTTTTTTCTTGTATAGAAAATTATTGTTATTAGACTGATTTCAATAAAAGAACTAAAATTAAGATTATCAAAACAGAAGAAATGAAAATGGAGAAAGGTATATAATTCCAAATAGATGGACTAAAATAGGCTTTTTTTTTTCCAAATGATATTTTAACATAATTTATATGATTGAACATAAAATAATTGTAGAGAAGGGTATAGTTGGAAATGGAATAAGTAACAGAAACAGAATCACAATTCAGTGGTTGTTGGGAAAGGCGCCATGTGGTGGAAGAGTAGACCGGACCGGAGGCTCCGACGTTGATCAAGGTTACGGGCGAGTCCGGTTGCCAGTAAAAGAAATCGGAGAGCATAAATTTTCCAGATTATGGATTGAATTTCCATTTTCGGGTTCAAGAAATTCAAACAAAAAATTTAAAGGTCGAATTCAAATGAGTTTGTAGAATTTTGGTGAACAAGTTGAACTTCTCCTCACTTTATTCCATTTTTTTTTTTGGGAAGAGCTTCAAATATATTTGAATATAAATAGTACTAATATTTTTAAAAAATTATAAATATAACAAAATACGTGAGTTTCAATGATAAAATTTTATCAGTAATAGACCATATTTCAAATATTAGTTCATCACTACTATAAAAACTTGCTACTGATAGACAATTTTTTTTAAATATTGCTGTATATTTGATTACTATTCCTAAAATTGATACCTATTATAATAACTTATAATTTTCCTTTTCACAAATGTACAATGTTTGAATTATAATGCATGTTTTAGATGATTAATCTCTTTTAGTTTTATGTTTTTATTTTAAAAAATAATTATTGAAATATATATTAGGCATAAACTTTTAAGCTTAGCAATTATTGGCAATAAACGAGCTTAACTCAACAGCAATTGACATGTTCTCCCAATTCCATCATTCCAAATCTTCTACCCCATTTTTCATACTATAAATAAAGATTGAAAACTATTTTATTTCTCATCTTTATGTTTTTTAACATTAAGTTATTTATCTCTTTGTGCAAGCGCGCACATGTAGCTTTCAAATTTTGACAGTAAATAGCTAAATAAGGAATTTAGCGGTAATCGACATATCGTCCGTTCTTCAAACCTTCTAACCCCAATCGTCAAAAAAAAAAAAAAAAAAAAAAAAAAAAAAAAAAAAAAAAAAAATGCATGAGGCAAGCATTGGAAACTCATTAAAAGAGGAAGCTGCAGATGAGTGGGCCTCAGACTGCAAAAATGGGCCTAACTTCATTAGTTCCACTGCCAAGTCGACCCAGTCCAACACTCCAAACCCCCCCCCCCCCCCCCTTTTTTTTTTCCCCCTTAAAAACATAAAAAAAAAAGTGTATATTTACCAAAGGGAAAGTATTTTTAACCAAAACTGTGATTTCTGAGGATCTCTCACTAATCATACCGTGGAAGCTAACAATGAACGATAACTTTAATTGGTATTACTTTTCATTTTAACCTTTCAATTTCATTGAAATATGTCTGAAAATTCATAATATTTTAATTTTTTTTATTTATTTATATATATATATGTGTGTGTGTGTGTGTGTGTGTATATAAATAAAAGTGAGTGGTAAAAACAAGTAATGTCCTCCAAGTGTAGATATAGAGTGGGAATCTGGGAATAGGTGAGGAAAGAGGTGGGGCCCATTTCACATTAAACGAAGGTAATCGGACCGTCCACGAATTAAGATTGAAGGGTGGAGATCTAGAGAGAGGGGAAAGAAAATAATGGGGAGTGGTGGTTGTAAGTAAGTGTAAGTAAAAGAGTTTTTAACTCAGATGTTGGTTCTGTACGCGACAGCTCCCCCCTCCCCCCACGTACGTAACCCACACGGGTGTGCTCTTCCCCCCCTACTTATCTTTTTCTTTTACCATTTTAACCCTACTCTTCTACTCCCTTTTCACATTTTTATTTCACTTTCATATTGATTGAATTTGTGTATAAAATAATTAATAAATTGTAATATTTATTTTCATAGGTAAAAAAACCAACTTTCAAATTTCTACAAGTGTTAAAGCTTAACTCCTAAACTTGCAATAATTTTGCTATATAAATTGGATATTAAAATGATTAAATTTGAATTATTGTATTTATACAATTGTTACAATTATGTAAATTTGATAATCCAATTTTAATATTGGTTTAAATTGTCTTATCCTTTTGGAATTGAATATTAAACCAACCATTAATATGAAATATTTGTAAAAATAAATGTATATGATAAGGAAGAGGGATAAATGAGTAATTTAGCCTTAAAAAAAAAACAGTTCACAATTCACATAACACTACAAACAAAGGACCCCCCACCCAACAAGTTCATCCACACAATAAGACAAACCCCCTCCCCTCCCCTCTTTCTCTCCTTCTCTCCTTCTCTGTTTCTTTCTCTCTCTCTTACAACCTTTTAGAGCTCCATGTCTTTGACTTACAGTCCTCTCTAAATAGTTATTTTTGAACAATAATAGAGAGAGCAAAGGAATGAACATGCAGAGCCAGAATCAGAAGCAGAAGCAGATGAACAGATTCAACAAATTTTCCACTTTCTCCAGCTCTCTTCTCCTAACTCTTCTTCCTATTTTCATACATATATAATAATTATCTCACAACCCCCCCCCCCCCTTCCTTCTATTTCTGAATGGGATCATCATTCTTACCCTCTCCTCATCCATCTCATTTCCATTTCTCTCTTCTGATTCTCACTCTCTTCGCCTTTCAACTCCTCTCCGCTTCTTCTTCCTCTTCAGGTAAATTTACCATCATCCATCACCTCAAGTCTTTTTTGTTTTTTAAATAAAAAGAATGTATCATTAAATGTATGCTGACGTGTCAGAAACCGGTGGGTGGATTGGGGATCGGAAGAGCTTGGTTGGTCCGGGATCTTCGCCGCCGACGTGTCTAGCCAAGTGTGGGAGATGCGGACCGTGTGAACCGGTTCATGTTCCTATTCAACCCGGTTTGAGTCTGCCTTTGGAGTATTACCCTGAAGCTTGGAGATGCAAGTGTGGGAATAAGTTGTTTATGCCTTGACATATATCATTTAATTTCTACAATAAATACTAATTATTTTTCTCGGTTTTTGAAAAAACAAAAATTAATTAATTAATGTTGTGTTTTCGTGTGTTATTATTATTATTGCTATGGTTCACATTGAAACTGGAGAGAGGAGAATTAACTAATTTAATTAATGTATCCTTAAACATAATATTAATCATTAAAACATCAATTAAAAAGTGTCGTTTTGTTGTAACTTTTGTGGGGTTTGGAATATGACACGAGGGCTTTCTTCCTAATCACAATCTCACAGCTGTTTTTATGCCCTAAAGTCAGAATTTTAAATTCCTCAAAATCTTAATATCATGTTCTCTTTTTCATTATACTTGCTATTATAAGGCCCAACATTATTCTCTAATCAACTCAAATTTTCCTATTTTATTCTCTTATTTCTTCTAAAATTTTAGTTCAATAATATTATGAAGTGGAGTGGAGATCTACGGTACATTCTTGAAATAGTAATATTTAGTATTTTTTATCTATTAAGTTAGGTTTTTATTGAAATTTTTATTGTTTATACGTCTCAATAACATCAATGGTGATAGATAAATAGTTACTTGGTGAGAAATTAAGTTGTATTCGTATTTATTACATTCACGGTACTACGATTTTGACTTTGGAGTTAGATAAATTATCCTCTCTAATAATAATATGTTGATTTTTCTCTACCTACGAATGTAATTAACACATTGTTAGTAAATTATGTTCATCTCTATAACAGTTGTCGAATTTTTAAGAAGTTATATAATTGTGGATAGATGCATGGTTAATTGGTTTATGATTTTTTTTTTAGCAAAGTGTGAAATTAGGTTATTTGTGAGGGAAAAAGTTTTAGAAAAACAAATATTTTCAACTGATTTAACTAGTTGAAACTCATTATAAATTCCTACCTGCTGCTTGTGAACAGTCTGTTATCTAAATATCCCTTCTTGCCAACTCATCATATTATAGAAGCTCTTACAACAATTTCATCTATTAGAATTAGAGCATCATTTAGAACGAGATTGAAAAATTTACGACCACACAATTTCACTAACCATATAGAGAGAATACAAAGTAGCTCTATAAATTATGACGAAGTCAAGTCTGATGAACGAAAACACAAAAAGCGATCACTCCAACACTAAAGTGACAAATCCAATCAAGTTTCGTATCCTAACGAGATATCTTATGGGAGCATCCTCTCCAGAAGAGCATGGATCTACTGAGTTGATATTCAGTAAAGATTGGGTATAGATGATTGAATAGAAAATTAGGAGATAAGATAAAAACAATGGTTAAAAAGTTTGAGGTGTAAATTTGTTGATGAGTGTGGAGAATTATAGAAGGTATAAACAGTAAGATTTAAGTACAGTTTTGAAGTTTTCCAAAACACAAGATGAAGCGCTGTTAAGGAAAGTAGAAAAGCAAAAAAGCCGATCCAAAACAGTGAACTCCCCACCCAATTATCCCAACAGAACCAAACTTGATTGCTTCAAATTTCAGTATAAAGTAATTTTGAAATTTGGTTCATTTGCATTGGAAAACGTAAACCCAATATACCAGAAGTTTAAATTATTTTATATATATATACACACACACACATATCTGGGGTTAAATGATTAAAATTCTGCATTTCCACTATTTTTTTTTCTGTAACACTAATACTCTTCAATTACAATCTTCAAATGTACCTGTAAAAAAAAAAAAGATAAGAGGTTTGTTCTTCAAGAACTTGGAAATAACAGTAAGAAAAGAAATTGTTGTTTCTTTTAAGTTTTTGCGATTACTGATTTTACCTTAAATGTTTAATAAATTTAATATTATATATATATCTATGATATTTAGATTTTACTAGGTTTTAAAATAAAATTTCTTATACTTTTGTCACTTTAACTAATTTGAAAAAATATATATTTTTCTTCTTTTTAAGAAAAAAGTATTAGGCTTGTGGCCTGGGGTGATAAGGGAAAAATAAATAAAAATATAAATAAATTTAAACCTAGAGGGAAAATGATGAGAAATAGTAAAAAAAAAAAAAAGGAAGGGTATATGAGCATAATCTCAGTACACAAGGGATGAGCAGATTGAAAATACTTTATGCTTGCAATCACCACTTTTGCCTCTATTTAATTTAGTAATTAATATATAAATAAATAAAACAATCTCTCTCTCTTTTTTTCAAACAATAATAATATAATAAAAAAAATAAATGGACTGTTCCTTCCTCAAAAGCCTACTAATTTGGTACCTGCAATGCAATCAGTTGATGGAGGGACAAAATTCAATACAATTATATTATTATATATTATTATATTACATTTGATTCTTTGAGGTTACAGAGGGGACAAAAATGGGCTGGGGCCAGTAGGAGTGGAGGTTTATTGTCTATTTGGTAATCATGTTGCTTTATTTGTCTTTTTTTTTTTTTTTTTTTTTTGAGAAATTAAAATTTTCAAAATCTTGAATTAATATTGATTAGAATTATAAGCAAGTCATCATATTCATCTCAAAAATGAATTTTGGTAAGTATATAAATTTATATATTTGTTGCATTTTGATGTAATAAAAATCATGTAGGAATTAAAAAAAAAAATTTGTGAAACTTACATTTTATTTGTCAATTATTTTCTTCAACTTTCTTTCGTGAATCAATTTAGATTTTTAATTGCGATTTTTATTGATAATCATAATGATGATCCGTAAGTTCAACTAATACAATCTAAAAGTTTAATGCTGTACTTTTTAAAATTTAACTTAGAATTTTGATATTTTAATATTGTTTTCATTTAGACTATAGAGATTTTTTTAATATTCTACACGTTTATTATATCTAACCTTGATTTTGCATACTTGACATTAGCTTATAGTCTATTTAACCAAAAAAACTGAAAATCTATAAAACACATATACTTCAACATGTAAATAGAATCGATGTATATGCTTCATGGATGAAAACAAAGTTGTGTTTCATGTTATTAGATATGTCTTTGTTAACAAATTTGTACATTATATTATAATTTAAACAATTGTTTAAATTTGTTTGACACTAATTTATAAATCACAAAACTACTTGTAGATTGTTAAATATTAGTGTTCACACGAGATTTTCACAAAAATTAAGTTCGTGAATTTGAAATTTGTATTTGTATTAATTTCAATATAGTGAATATGATCTATAATATTTGATCATTTAATTATTTCTATCGGAAAAAAATTAAATTTCAATCTTCAAGCTTATTGATCTTCTAGGATAGTCGACCTTCAGACTTGTTGATTAAGAAGATCAGTCTTTGGCTAGTTAATCTTGTTGAACAATTTGGATCAACATCTAACATGTTGATCGTCTTGGATCAACTTTACAACTTCAAGAGAATTTTGTTATTCAAAGCTCCCGAGTTTTAGAGCTTTGGTCTTCAGAATGTGAGAGCTTCGGACTTTCTAGAAGTTTTAGTAATCTTTGGAATTTCAAAGCTTAGCTTAAAGTTACATGTTTTGCAAATCTACGATACTTTAATCTTCAAGGCTTTAGAGAGTTAAATCTTCTTGCCTTCGTATATTTATAAGTTTAATTTTGAGAGAGTGCTTTGACCTTCAGCTCTTAACATATGCTTATTCCTTCTCCCCTCCAAATGAAGGTGTAAGGCCTCTAGTTATAGAAGTTTCTCATAAGCTTAGGTCCAATGACTTTGTTGGGTCTGGGCCCAATATCTTCTTTCGCACAAAATTCTATGATGGTTTAAATTGAATTGAGTCTGATAAATTTGAACTACTCAATTTGATCCAATTTATAAATTCTACACTAGGCTCGAGTTTCGTTGCGTTGACGTAGCAAAATTTAATTGGTCGAAACTTCTCATTCAACAATTAGTTGATAATAAATTACTTTTAATTTATCTATAAACATGTTGAGAATAATTAACCAAAATATTTACAAAATATATCAGTGTAGACTTCTATCAATGATAAAATATGAAGTTTTGATATATTCTTATAGTTTTGTCGTTTACAATAATTTTTCTTTCGATTTTTTTGAAATTGTAATTAAATTTATTTTTTAGAATTTGTAACGTGGATCATAAAATTTAAAAACTAAATATAAGTTCATTTAAGAGAAATTCTTATGGATTGTAAAAAAGAAAAAGAAAAATAAACTATTTATAAAATACAACAAAAAGAGCTTTAATAAAATTATGGAAAATACGATAGATTTTGTTATATTTTTGTATATAATTTCGATTCTCATAATAAATTGATTTTATTTTATTATATATATTTTTTTTGGTGAAACGCTTATTTTCAGAATTAGGTAAATTAAGAAACATAAAACAAAAATCCAAAAGTGTTTGTCTTTTTTTCGAAGAATTGAAGTAACAAAAAGAGGGTTTGGGGATATAAGTAGAGGGAACACAGTTGTCGTTCAAAGCTCAAAAACGTCATGTCGGTCTGATCAATTCCCTGCACTAACTTTTATTGGTTTTTTTTTTTTTCTTTTCTCCTCTTTGGTTTTGCTTTCGGCTAATAAGAATTTATTTCCCTTTTCAATTTTATCAAATATTTTAAAAAATATATATATATATATATATATATATATATAATTATTTATTAAACTAAAGCTTGAATTGACAGTTTCTTTTTAAAAAATTAATTTTTGTGCCCTGAAAATCAAAATCCAACTGGTTGTTTCTGATTTCCAAAGCATCCCCACTCCTCTCTCCACCAACTCAATTACCATTTTCACCTTTCAAATTTCCACACGTCTTTCAAAATTGGACTCTCCCAACTAATATCTGGGCCTTTTTGCCCCTTACGGCCCAACTATTCCGGGCCTCTCCAAGCCCATTTTCATTTCCAATGGGTATTGTAATTTTGTGGTCATGGTCTATGGACCCTATAGTTTGGGAATACTCTTATTTTAATCCCTTGATTTCTATGTTAGTGAAATTTATTTTATCTAAGGTCTATGGACCCTATAGTTTGGGAATACTCTTATTTTAATCCCTTGATTTCTATGTTAGTGAAATTTATTTTATCT
>JBBPDJ010000020.1:4403401-4414309 GCA_037974625.1 Cucumis cinereus
AATTTCGTTAAATCTCTTGTCAATGACATGTTGTAGATTGGTTTTGAAATGGTTAAAGTTACTTTCATTATTTTTCAAAAGCACTTTAAAACACATGTTAAATAATTCAAAATCAATTTTGGTGAGTGGTTACAAATTTAAAATTACACTAAACTAATTTCGAGTGATTAAAGTCTTGATTTAGAGTAATTTTGAATACGAAAGAAAATGGTTTTAATCATTTTAAAATTAGTCTCAAACATACACTAATAAATTGAATTTCATTTATTTTTCCTTAGAATCTCATATATATATATATATATATTAATTTAAAATGAAACAAAAAACCCAACACCAAAATCAAGAATTTGTTCTTTTTGGCAAATCTTCTTTTTGACTAATAATCTCAATTCCAACCTTAGTCTAAGAAACCAACTCCCCCAATTAAATTCATTTCACATTACATGAACCCTTAAGATATATATATAAGAAAAAACCCATTTAAAAATGGAAAAAAAAAGGAAAAAAAAACTTAATTATAATTCACAAATTGTCGTCCAAATTAATTAAATTAAAACAAAACAACTTCTTCACATTTTCTTTTTTTTTCTCATCTCTCTCACATATAATGGTATATATAGATATAGATTGTTTATATGAATCTCTTTCATTTTAAAGGCAACAAAAAGACAGAAAAGATGTGTAGTGTTCAAAACCTACAAAGCCTTTCAGCTGCCATTAGAAGGAGCTTAGAAACTCCTTGTGTCCACATATCATATTCTCTCTGGTTTCTACACTCGAATTCCACCACCCCTCGCAGCAGCGTTTTCAGCCCGAAGTAACGCCGGTCCTCGCCCCCCTCCAACAAGTGCCGCCCTGGCCATGCTGGAATATCTTTCATTACATCCACCACCAAATCTACATAACCATTCAAAACTCAGAACTTTCAACTTCTGATCTTATGGTTAGGAATGTAAGTCATATATATAAAGACTAAACTGGAAAAAAAAAAAAATCTAATTAGTATTTAGTCACTAAGTTTCAAAATGATATAGTTTATCTTTTAGATAATATACATTGGAAAAATGATTGGTTTGGTATTTTTCCAACTTTGCTGCTACTGCTTTTAGCTTTCATTAATCCCCATGAATGAAAGGGAGAAAAATCAAAGTAGCTTAGCTTGTTCAAACTAGTAGACACTATATAGTCTAAAGATGTAATTAATTAATAACTAAATAAAACTTACTCTTTTTCTTTTTAGTTATGGTCCCTGCCACGTGTCTACTCTTCATCTTCACCACAACCTGTGTACAATGATACAAACTCCTTCACTCTCTAACTTCTCATTTTCATATTAATGTCAGTAGATCTAACTTTTCTGATATGACATACCGTGAATAAAAGATTCTATTTTTACGTAATATATGTGGACCCATCATTTTTTTTAAAAAGCAAATTGGTCGTTGCAATATCATACTATAGGAAACATTTTTCCAATTTTCCCTCAATAGATACATTAAGACTTCAGGTGTTTGATTCCCTACCCGTTAAAGAAAAAGATTGTATGAAAGAAATCACCACAAATTAGTTGAATAGAACGTGCAAGATACCTGATTCGTTCTATTGATATAAACAGAGACGAGTTTCCAATGAAGATCACCTACAAATTGAATAGAATTGGATGGTCACTGGCTTCTTCCAAAAATTCATTTTTTTTTTTAAATTTAGATTATAAAAATGTTTATAATAAAAAAGAAAAAGAATTTACCATTGCGAGTACGTTTAAGTAGCTCACAGCCATTAGCAAGCAACCCTCTATAGCAAACATTGAAGAAATTGTGTTGACGTTGAATTTGAAGATTTGACTCACATGCAGCAGCAATTGGTCCAAGCTCACCACTAAACTTTTGATTCATGATCATGTTATTAAAATGACCATAACTGCTGCTGTCGTTGTACCCAATGCTCGACGAACTTCCCATCCCTTTCTCTATCGGAATTACAGGCGCTGCATTCCACACATCCTTCATCGCTCGAGACTTCAACGTCGCCGCTCCTCTTAATGCTAAAATTTCCATCAACATACACATTTAATTTCCTTGTATTTCAACCAATTAATTAAGATATGTTATTTAGAGCGGTTCTAAAAACTTAAAAAGGAACTCAACGTGAGCTCATAAATAAAAAGACAACACAACCTGTGGCGGCGGCGGCGGTGAGGGTCATAATATCGCCGGCGGACCTGACATTGACGGCGGAGCTAATAACGGAAGCAAGGTGATCATGTTCAGCTCCCATAGCCTCAGCGGCCTCCACACATTGAGCGGCAACCAAAGTAGCGGCGGAGGCCATAGCTATATCGGTCTTGTGAACATCTTCGCCGTCGTTGGCACCGGAGGAAGAAGCAGAAGCAGAGGCGATGGCGGCGATGGCGGCGGCGACCCCTGCAACCGAAACAGCAGCATGAAGCTGAGCATTCTGAACTCTGTTTTCCTCTTTCCTCCTCTCCTTACGCTCCTTCAACCACCGGCCAACGGTCTTTCCGCCGCCGAGAGCGGCAGCAGCGCCGGAGGAGCCATTGACGGTGGCTCTCAAATGGGTACTGAAAGAATAATTGGAGCGGTAAAGCTGCACGGATTGTTGTCGATTCATGGTTTTAGAGAAGATTAAGGGAAATGGGTATTTGTTTAATTGAACAAGAATTGAGATTCAGAATTGCCATTATTGGTTAAAGGAAAACTGAATGAAATTGCTTAGAATAATTGGTGCCGGAAAACCCCTGTTTCTCGGACCTCCACCGATGAGCATAAAATCCTTAAGAATAGGTCTCTTCACACTTTCCATGGTTAATAATGTTTTAACCAATTTTGGTCCTCAAAATGTCAACTATATTTCTCTATACCTACTATTTTTAATTTACATTTACCCATTTCCTAACTTTTTTTTTGGTTATTTTTAGTTATAAATATTCTTCTAAAAATGTTTTAACTAATTTTTTTTTTTCAATAGTTGAATAACGTAATCAACTAAATATCCTATCATCTATTTCCATCTAAAAATGGAAAATGAAAATCCAAAATGATTATTGATTGGTTAAGGGTTGAACCTAGTGATCGAAACGTAAAAAAAACGAGACTTTTAAATTCTATTTTGACAAAAAAAATCTTTATTATTTGTTTAAAACTTTTCAATTTTCTTAAAAAAGTGTAATATATTACTATGAACTTTTATAAAATTTTCAAAATAAATTTATAAAGTATTATAATTCATTCAAGACGTTTTAATAATAGTTTTAAAGCGTTCATAGAATAAAAAGATAATTATGAAAAAACATTGATTAGGTATCGCTCTTAAACTCTTGTGCTCCCTCACTCTTTTAGGACATAAAAAATGTAATAAAAATTGTTTTTTTTTTTTAAAAAAAAAAAAAACAACGTGACAATAACGTAAGTTTTTTTTGTTATGAAAATGGGTTTGTGATGTATATTGGAAATAGTTGTTAAACATGCAAATGTGTAAATTTGTGGTGGGCAGAGAGTGAGAAAGGAAACAGAACCTTAGCGTCGAGCTCGGCGATTTCGGAGGGAGAAAACGGTGGGCTATCGCTTAATGAACCACCGCCGCTGTGCCCTGGCCCGCTACTATGCGACAACCTACCGGAAGTCCGAGGAGATACGTCTTGCTATAGTACAACACAAAAAGAAAAAAACATCAAAGTTTTCACAAATTTTAAAACAAAAATTCAAGAACAATTATAAATTGGGAGATTACCGAATGTGACAAAATACGATCCATAACCATTTGGGAAGTTTCAGAAGACGTAAATGAAAATGGATTCATAAACACCAAAAACCCCTCCGCGTCGCCGCCGGAATCTTCTAAAACAATATCACCACCGCGAGTGGTGGTCGGAATCTTGGATAAGTGGGTCGACGGGGAAACTCTCCAAGATCTGGATAAGAATTCCAAGGAGGAATCCAGAGGGGACTGAGTGGTCGGCTGGGACATGGCGGCGGCGGCGACGCCGGAGATTGAGAAAAGAAAAGGAGAGGAAATTAATGAATGGGATTGAGTGTTGGTTAAGGTTTTGGGGAAATTTATGGAGAGATGTTTTTGTTTTTGCTATGTGTGTCTCTACTCTGTCTCTTCTGTACCACCTTTTATTTTATTTTATTTTTATTTTTTTAATTAATTATTAATTTATTTATTTTAATATTTGTGTGTTTTTTTTTTTCTTGTGCTTTAATCTTAAGCTTCTGGAGGTTAAACTAACAAAACAAATGTAACATATTCTCCATTCCCTTTTTCTTCCTCAATGTATGCAAATGGTCCCTAAACTTTTAGTCCGTTACCATCATTTTTTTTTTAAAAAAAAAGATATTTTCATTAAATTTTATCGCAAAATATCAAAATATGTGAACAATAAATCGTCGTAGACTATTATAGGGTCTAATGCAATATCATAATCTATTGATGAAAGTAAAATTTTGTCATATTTATAAATATTTTGGTTTATTTGACTATATTCGAAAACAGCTCAATTTTTAGATACAACTGATTTTTTGGAAAAATCAAAATTTTCAACATTTTTTAAATCTATAATCTTGAAATTGATTATATAAAATTTCACGTTAAAACAAATGAAATAGAAATTTTTAATTTTTTTTTTTTTTTTAATTTTAAAGGAACTGTCTAAAAAACATGAGACTGTTTGAAGCAGTTTGTTAACATGGGCAATCACATCGCATGCCAGTTAAGAGAGGTTGATGAATGTAGTTAAATGAGAATAGCTCATGTTTTTTCTTTTAATGTTTAAAAATGGAAACTTTCTTTTTTTTTTCTTTTTGAGATTTCGTTCAAACCAAACAAAAATTTTGTGGCAAATCTAGATACTAGACGTTAATTTTGTCTTTAAAACTTTAGAAATACCTTTTTTTTTTTTTAAAATTATTGTTTGGGTGTATTTTTCAACTTTTGCCGATTAAAACAAGACTTTAATGTGCACCTTTAGGGTTCAAACATTCTCCATGTCCATAGATTGAACTACGTACATTAGGGGATCAATAATTCAAGATAAGTGAATTAATTCCTCGTTTAGAATCCAAACATTCTACACATTGGTTCATCAAACTAATTTAATTGCTCTAAATATACAATTTCAAGCTAAGACATTATATAGGAGCTATGTTAAACAATACCTTAAACCCAAATACTAATAATAAATCCTTAATAGTGAACTCACGTGTCAAAAAGGTAGCTCGTATCAGTTTTATTGTTTCATAATATACTTGACATACTCAAATTCAGCACATGTTCTATATGTTATATCAAGTTGAAAATATATATCGTAATTTATTTCATCACTTAAAAGTAAAAGAATAACTGTAAATATAACAATTAAATTCAAAATACTAGTATATATAATAATATTTTAAAGAAGTTGTAAATATAACAAAATCTGTCAATGATAAAAGTCTATCACTAATAAATTATGTTGCAATTATTAGTTTTTTGCTATATTTTTAATTATTTAAAAATATTTTTACCCTTAAATATTATTTATAAAATTGCTAACATTATTATACAAAAGTAAAACTCAGTATCGGGCTTAACACATTGTCTTTCACATGCAAACTCAATTATTAACGGCCCAAAATTGAGCCTTTTCTCATTTTGGGCCAGGCCCATAATAATGATCTCCAATCCTCATTCCGGACCCTCTCCAAGCCCTTTACTATAATTAAGCCTCCAATATTATAAATAGTTGCAAATTGCATATGGTTAGATTACAATTTAACCAAACAATAAACATAGATTATGTAACATACCCGATCCTTAACATTTTAATTTTTCTAAAGAAAAATCCTAAAGATTCAACCACATTAAAAGTAAAATAGAGATATCAAACTAATAATTTTTTTCATGATTTATTATAAATTTGAAAATGACATAGAGTCAAATCTCAACGTGTGTATACATAAGAGTGTTGGAAGATAAATTTTGACCAATTACAAAATATCACTCAGTCTTCCAATCAACCATTTGATCATAATAATGGGCCTATTAACTTAGACCTAGACCTAATAAATAAATAGCAAATATTAAATTTTACTTTGGACAAATATAAAAAAAAATAAATTATAAATATGGCAAAATTGAAAAAAATACATGTATAAAATCGTAGAAAATGTTCGTACTCCTAATAAACCTTCCACCTTTCAATTACAATCATCCTAAAATTCAAAATACCCTAAACAAAAGTAATATAAAATACATTGTAACAAAAACATAACATTAATACGTACCAGATGTGAAAATGAGATTTTTCAGAGCTGAGGAAACAATTATTCCTGAATTTGCTTTCTTATTCCTTGGGAATTTTGCCATTTTCTAACCGTTCCCTAAAATTTGTCATTCTTCCGAATTTCTCTTAAAATAGCTCGGACAAAAAATTTGACCTGATACGAGTCTATAGTGAAAAATCCAAGCCCAAATGATAGTGGATCAACCTAATAATCCAAAAGCAAATGAGTCCAAATCTATCTAAAGCTTAGAAAGTTTATTATAAATAGAGACATTGTTGTTTTATTTTGTGCTGAAACTTCGAAAAGAAAATTTAAAGAAACTCTACTCATGTCATTATGTATTTTATATAAATGGAAGTATACAATATAACTATATATTATTTGATTAATTTGTGGGAAATGGGTGACATAAAAAATTAAATTAAAATAAAAATAAAAAAGAAAAGAAGTTGGTGGTGGCGGTGGGAGATAAAAACATGGGAACGTGAAGGAGATCCGACATGATACAGCGTCAACAGCAATTCAATTCAATGCTGACGCGACACTCTCCATAGTCCCCCATACCCACTTCTTCCATTCCTCTCTCTCTCTATAAAACAAATTAATTATCAATTTTATATTCAAATAAAATATATAACATAAATTTTAAATCGATACATTTATAAAATTTAAGGGTTTCATTTGATATAACTATCCATTTGAGGTTTTAATTTATAGAACTTCAAAAGTTTGAGAATTAAATTGACATAATTATTAATTTTGGATCTCAAATGTTTTTTTTAATAAAAACATATCTACTTCAATATGCCAAAAACTCATTTTTTTAACTTTTGATTGTCTCAAATTTAGAAGACAAATACACATATGATGTTTCGAAATTTAATAAAAACATTATGTTTGCTTCGTAGTGAAAAACAAATAATACGAACATGGGAAAAAATGAGTGGTGGAATTAATCATAAAATATTTAGAAAATTTAGAAATTGATCCCATCCTTTAGATGTGGAAATAAATAAGACCAACAAAAACAAAAAGTTTGTACTTTTAGACTTGTTTCCTTGTCTCTTGAAATTGATCATATTATGCCTTTGTATCTTGAAATGCCAAATAAATAAATAAGGGATAAATTACAGAATATTTAACATGTGTTTAGAGACTACGAAGTCTAAATTATCATAGACATGTTTAGAAGCGGGTTTGAAATGACTAAAGCTAAAATGCGAGCTTTGAAATATTTGACTAAACATTTAAATCAATTATAGTTGTATGCCGATGTTTAAAATGCATAAACAAATATTAAATAAAGGTATGTATGCAAGCGCAACATTATTAGAAACTTGTTTAGTAACGAGCATTATGTGTAAAAACATGTAAGGAATTAGATGTCTTTACATCGGTCCATGCTGTCGAAAAATGTTGTTTGTGCTGTCAACGTATGCTACACTAAGATTTTCTTTTATGGAATGTAAATGATAACCCTATAGTACAAATGCAACTTTAATTTAATTAGGACTATGATTGTTTTTATACCAAAGTCTTGTAAGAAAATGTGGAGCATTTAATAGCATGTGAATTATGATTATCATGTAAGAGGGTTTTGGGAAATAAAATAGAAAGATGGAAATATAGCAACTTTTTATTTATTTATTTATTTATTTATTATTTTTCAATATTCAAGTAGGAATAAGGGACCATTATTCCTCCCTATAATTTATGGTTTTAAAACAGTGTTTAAATTTCATTTTATTTTGAAAATATTTCAAAATGATATATTTTTGTATTTAGATTCCAAGATTTATTTTTTTATTGAATCCTTATTTTCTATTTTTAATCTTTGCCCTCAATTTATGCTATTTAGTTTTCACTAATTTTTAATATTATTAATATAAAAAATAAGTATTAGTAAATTTCAATATAAAAATATAAAATACTAAAATCTAAAGATCATGTAAAACCTAAAACATACAAAAGTTATATTTAGATGCATGGAAATTAGGGATCGAAACAGTAACTATTTCAAAACCCTAATTAAACAAATGATATTTTTTCCATCTTTTCATTAATTAATAATACACATCACTTGACCCTTTCTCCAACTCAATAATATGAAGTTGTATTATCGATCTCCAAGCATTCATTTTTTTTTTCGAAAAAGAAAAAAAAATTTAATCTGTCATTTTAGTATAAACTCACTCCTAAAATATATAACCTCAACCTCATTTAGCTATTTCCAAACTAGTTAATTATTATTGTTATCTAGTACAAAAATAAATAAATTAATTAACATGATTCATATCTAAATTTAATTCTTAAAAAATAGAGAAATAAATAAAAATAAAATTACGTAGAGAAAAAAAATATATAATTATGTCCTAATTAATGCATTTTAATTTAATCTTGCACATGGATACATATTTGTTTTGTTTTTAAATGATCTCCATGTGGTGAGCACCTAAGCATATGAATATACGTCAATTATTTAAATTTTAAGTTTTTCTTTCAGATTCCAAAGTTTAAATTTCAAGAAACAATTAATCTATTTAATATCAAACTAATCAAAGTTACATTAATGGACTGTTCAATGCTTAATTAAAGAAATACATTAATATATTAAAATTGCATTTAAAAAGATTATCTAAAAGATGATATTTATGAACACAAATGTAACACAAATCCCTGTAGACATAAGAAAAGATTGGTATTATATTATTTAAAGTATAGTTTGAATAATTAATGAATATTCAGAAATGAGATGCAATAAGGCAAATTGCTTCCCACAGGCAAAACAAAAAGTTCAATGGGGGGAAGCACTTTGATTATATAAACAGACCATGTGAGTGCCAACTAATTGTTGTTTAATTATTTAATAAATAATACAAAAGATTAATACACTTTTTTTAAAAAAAAATCCATTAATTGGTGGTATATGTGTGTTGTCAAATCTCCATCATTTTCATTTATCACATCATCCAATACTCAGTTTTGTTTATGGATATATAATCAATTAAATCTTATCTTTTTGGTCTCAGGAACGTTCTTTTTTTTTTTTAATATTTTTTCTTTATTTTTTAAAATGTTTTTTCTTTGATATTTTAAAATTTATGGTTAATTTCAATTTTGTTCCCATTGTTACATTGCATTATTATGAGACATGGCACTGAAATTAGAATCAACATTTCTTATATATAGTAAATATTTTGGTGGATTTTTAATTAAAACTCACTAAATACGGGTTTAAAAAATATGAAAATCTACCATAGGACTCATGAAAGTCGCTACTGTTTATTAAAGTTGAACATTTTTTAAAATTTATATTAACCCTACGTTTAAACAAATCTTAAAAATTAAAAATTCTAATCGATCCAATGGTTAGTCGTAAGTTATAAGCATGACATCCTAGTTTTTAGTATAATTTATTGTTTTTTATCCTAATTTTATTCTACAAACTTTTAATTTAGTTGTCATTCAACTCAATAATTTATATAATTCTTTTAGTACAACAATTATAGAACGAAGAGTCGAACCTTTACTTCTAAGAAAGAATATTATGTCAATTACAGATAAGTTAAACTCACTTTACCCTAATAATAATTAAGATAGGTTAAACCATTAAATTTAACCATATATTTAAAGATTTATTTAAACTAATCATTCACCTAATTAAATACTCCATTAGTGGCTAAACTTAATAGATAATCAATATTATGTTAATGAAATTTGATGAATGGCGTTTTATAATGAAATTGGCCAATCTATTAATTGAAGTAATTGCATTTATTGGTCACATCACAAGTAGTTGAGATCTTATATATATATATATAATATATATATATATTTTCCTCAAATGTTGGGAAATACTGACTTTTCTTTTTCTTCTTATTTTATTATTATTCTTATTATTTTGGAATAACTTATTTCATTGGTAAAAGAAAAAGAAGCCATCTCTCTCATAACAACCACTTTGACCATTACAATCACTGCCACGTGGGCTCCTCACATTGACCCAACAAAAATACATTTTTAAATAAATAATAATTATTAATTTGATAAACTTCTTTTTAACATTTGAACCTTAATTTCCAAATGTTATTCCTAAATCATTTTTAACCCACCCTAAACTTATTGTATATTTTTCTTTAAATAGAGACCAATTTTATAATTTAAAACATTTTTTTATTTATTAAATATAATGTTTCTTAGAAATCAAACCATCATCTAATTTAATTTAAATTATACTCTTGCGTAAAAAAGAATCCATCTCATTCTTACTATAAATTCATCATTCAAGTCAATTAAAAAATAAAATAAATAAATAAAAACTTAATTTTCCGATAATAAATTGAGCCTTTTTTTAAAAAAAAAGTTTATAAAATGATCATACAAATTACAAAGAAGTAATGGGCAGCATCACTGCACATGATTCGCTAGAGTATGTCACAAGAGTGGCCATCTTCTTTTAAAGCTTTACCCTCAGACTTTCTTTTCTTTTTTTAAAAAAATAATAATAATAATAATAATGTTTTTAGGAATTTTTTTTTTTAATAATGTTTTTTTAATAATTATTGTCAAATGTAGGTGAGGAAGTTTGGAAATGTCAAAAATGGGGTAGCGGAGTCGTGGACGG
>JBBPDJ010000020.1:4414576-4426900 GCA_037974625.1 Cucumis cinereus
GGTAATCAACACCAAATACGCAAATTTATAAGATGCATGAAAGAATTGAAAAAATTAAACCCTGAGTGTCTTGAGTAATTTCACCCTATTTTTGTCAATAGTTTCATCCCCACCCCTTTTTTGTCAATTCTTTTAAAAACTCTATTATTTTAAAAATTAACCCTGTTTTTAGGTTCCATGTCAATTTGAAAGGTTAAAATTTATATTGAAATTATATTTTAGTCCCAAAATTAAAATTTATACATCCAGCTAGAATTCAATCTAAAGTTAAGAGATAAAAATGGAACAAAACCCACTAAAATGTAGAATAATGTTAAAATCTTAGAACAAAAATAGAAAATTTAAAGTGGAAATTGAAAATCAATATCTGTTTTTATCTTAGAAAGGCACCAATAATTATTGAATTGGTGTAAATGAATATCTCAGTTTTAATACAAAAATAGAATAAATTGAATATATAATCATTGTTTAGGAAAAATAAAAAGAAAAACCCAATTGGCATTACAAATTTATTTATTTATTGAAGTAATGATATGAGAAAATCAAATACAAAATGAAGAAGAAAATCAAAGAGGAGCTTTCCACTCTGTTTCATCATCACAAAGCTGCTTTCACTTCCATCAAATTTTTATGAGTAATGACAAATCAAACAACAGACAAATGAAACCCACAGAGATCGTGAAGGCCGCCATTTTTATCTCAAGAACCTGACACAAAAGCCACACATCTCCGTTTTTTAGACTGGAGAAACAAAAATGGGGAAGGCCGGAAAATGGCTCAAGAATTTCCTTTCCGGCAAGAAAATCGACAAAGAACATTCCCAAATCACCAATCACATATCTTCGGTTTCCTCTGAAAATACAACCACTCCGGTTTCCACTCCCAAAGAGAAGAAACGATGGAGTTTCCGGCGACCATCTCCTACCAAGGATGTCAATCCGCCGGAATCGAATGTTTCTGTCCCTGCAACACCACCGGCGACCACCACGTCTGACATGGAAAAGGAACAGGAAAAACACGCAATGGCGGTAGCAGCTGCGACGGCGGCGGCCGTGGCAGCTGCACAAGCTGCCGCTGCTGTGATTCGTTTGACTGCAGCGTCGAATGGGAAAGTTAATGGGATTGAAGAAGCTGCTGCGGTTAAAATCCAATCGGTTTTCAGATCTTATCTGGTATATATGTAAAAACTCAAAATGTTCTCCTAAATTGACGATTCCCAAATTGAAGATTTGAAGCAATTGTATGTTGTGATTGAAATTTCAGGCGAGGAAGGCTCTGTGTGCTTTGAAAGGATTGGTGAAATTACAAGCAATGGTGAGAGGGCATTTGGTGAGACAAAGAGCCACCGAAACTCTGCGATGTATGCAAGCTTTAGTGACGGCGCAGGCCAGAGCTCGAACACAGAGGATAAAAATGGTGGAAGATTCAAAGCCCACTGCCCATCAATGGCACTCATCCCACAGAAAATCCTTCCAAGAAAGTCGAATAAGACAACCCCATCAAGTAATTTTCGAATGCCATAAAAAACTGGATCAGTTTTTCATAATTGTTCTTAACGATTTGGTTCGATTCTGTTTTTGCTCTGTTTTTCTTTTGCAGGAGATCGACAGAGAAATGGAAGAGAACATAAAGATCGTAGAGATGGATTTAGGGGGAAGCCTTAAGAATCGAAATAGCTACAGCCATTACACCTATTCGAATCAAGAGAACTACCGTCTCTCGCCGGCGCCGTCCGCGATGACTGAAATGAGCCCGAGAACATACAGCGGCCATTTTGAAGATTATGCTTATGCAACAGCTCAAAGTAGCCCACAATGCTTCTCCGCCATGGCAAAATCGGAGCAGAATCGAGTCCCGTTCGAATTTCCCAGATCGGAATATGCAGAATCTTTGTCTTACGATTACCCATTGTTCCCAAATTACATGGCGAACACGGAATCGTCGAAGGCAAAAGCGCGATCGCAGAGTGCACCAAAGGCCCGGCCGGAGTCGTTTGAGAGACAGCCGAGCCGAAGGCGGGCATCGGTGGAGGGGAGGAACATTCCGAGGGCAGTGAGGATGCAGCGGTCGTCGTCACATTTGGGGTCTGCAGCTCAGAACTACGGTTATCCTCCGTGGGCGATGAAGCTTGATCGGTCTACGGTGTCGCTTAAGGACAGTGAATGTGGGTCGACATGTTCGGTGCTTACGAATTCAAATTACTGTCGATCCATCGCATCACATGAAGTAAGTAAAAAACAAAGGTTTTGTTGAAATGGTTAGTTTATCCTAATCCCATTTTGAAGTTAATTTTGTTTTAATTGAATTTATTTTGATGCAGGTTTATGGAAACAGGTACTAACAAGGATGATGAACAAATTAAAAAAAGAAAAAAAGAAAAAAAAATTATAATAATAATAAAGTAGATGAAAGCTCTCCAAATTTCTGACCTTTCTTTGATTCTTTTCTTTTGCTTTTTGTGTGTGGGTGTTTTGTTTTAGATCTTCAACTACACTTCTCAATGTACTGTAATTATAATTTGTAATAGCTTTGCAAGTTTGATGGAATTGGTTGTATCCTTTTTGTTTATAGAACTAAAAGTCTCCTTCTTTTACCGTGTATTCAAATTATCTTTATTCAAAACGTTTTCAATAAGTTTTTTTAGTACAGTGGAAATCAAATTTCTCACATCTAAAATGAAAAGTCATGTCAATTATCTTTAAACACAATACTTATTCTTAAATTCGTTAGTGATTACAAAGTTTAATTATTTACCCATCTAGTACAAAAATTGGTAATTTAATTTACCCAATGTCTAAAAATTGTGTTCATGATACAGAAACTTCTTGCTTTCCTTTTCCTCCATTACAAAAGTTATTTCTTTAATTCTTTCCCTATATCTATTTTATCTCTCTCAAAAAGGTCATTAAGCTTGGATTTAGACCCAACAACTTTCTATCTTGAACAGGGTCAAAAATTAAGTTGGTGACATAGATAAAAGTCATCGATATGAATATATCTCAACGATAATTTACACGAATTATTTTATATAAGATCGAAAGCTTAGACATTCTCTAAGAAAAATAAATAAATAAAATGTGGTCCATTGTTTCGGTACATGATCCATCTATTTGAAAAAAATTGAACTTCTCTCTCGTTAAATTAACATTTTAATTTTCATATTCGTATTTAGTTTTGTGTAAATGGCCTATAATTTGTTCAATGTATGAGACTTTTCACTCTCATTTCTATCTATTAAATTTTGTTTTGTATTCTATTATTCTTTTTGTACTATCTATATACAACCTACTGGTTATTAACTTGAATATATCTAATTAATTAAAGCATTAGTTATCGATCAAGGTTAAAATTTGAATAATCACGCATGACTGTTTTAAAATCTCCATTTGCATATGTTATTAAATTGAAATGCGTACATAAAAGAGACAATGATAAATATAACAATTAGATTCAAAGTATTAGTATGTATAACAAAATTTTAAAAATTTGTAAATGTAGCCAAATCTGTTAGAATATATCAATAATAAAAGTGTATCACTTATAGACTATAATGTAAATATTGGCCATAAGAATCTATCAATAATGAAAATCAATTGCTGATAAATTTTAATATATTTATAATTTTCTAAAAAAATATTAATATACACTCAGATTATTGTTTCTAAAATTGATACCAATTGAATTAGTTAACGTAAGAAGATCTCAACTTTTGTTGGTTCATCACGTTCAAATCAGGCGTATTGGGCTTCAAATTGGGCCGACAAATTAGGTTATTGGGCTAACATCAAGACTAGGGATCGAGGGAAAAATTGGGCCGACGTCCGTATGGAATTTGGGTGATGTTGTTCCCCATTTGTTTAGGGAAGAGAGCACTGTAATTTCACTTCTACCCCACTTTTTTTAGGAGCAAACACTCTCACTCCAATTAGAATTATGGTTTATTTTAGGGTCAACTAAAATTTAATTACCACTTTTTAAAATTTATTAGCTTAAATGGCTACCTTGAATTTGCCTTCTTGGCTCAAGTAAAAGATATAAAATCTTACAAAAAAAAAAAAAAAACTAACTAAATAGGGTATATTTGAATAGTTGCCTAAACGATTATTTCAAAAGTATCGGTAAAAGTAAGCTTGTGTTACAGAGAAAAACAACTTTCTTGCCTATAAAGAAAACTATCGTATTTAGAATGTGTAATTGATGAAAATCATATTAAGTTGTCTTCATCATAGGAAATGTAAATGTATGGGTTTTGTACTACGTAAGAGCATTTCTAAAAGCTTATGAATGTAAAACAAATTACGAACGAAAAAAATGCATAAAGTTGATATACCATGCGAAACTAACCATAGGTTTATATGGCGTTAAAAAGACACTCAAACCCATGAACAAAAATACTTAAATCTAGCCGTCCTTCCAAAAGAAAAAGAAAATATATTTTTAGCTACATGAATGGTCAATTTGTAATAAAAATCTAAACATTTTAACTCTCAACTTCTAATTATCATAAAACGATAAATTTATATTAATTGTTTTTGAGTTTTGGGATTCATTATGTACAAATTCTAATAACAAAAATGTCATGTTTTAGTATATTCGGATTACGAGTTGAAATTTTGATAATAAAAATGATATTATTATGTTTTCAATATATTCTAAACCCTAAACCCTCACCCCTAAACATACGGTTATTACATACGTTTCTAATAAATAGAAATATGAAAATGCGATAAAATAATTATTTTCTCAAAATTTAGGACTATGAAATTACCTTTTAAGATATTCTTAAAATGAAAAAGTGATACGATAATGGGATGGGCCAATGCAATTGCAAATTAATGGGATGCGGTAAAGTGACTGTGACACCGGAAAGGAGCGTGACGGGCCAATGAGATTTCGCCATCACTTCAAAACGTCAACAAATGTCAACTCCAAGCTGTCTCGTGAAAAGGAACCTTAAATTTGACCCATTTCCTCAATTCCTTTTGCTTGCTTTCGTCAAAAATTCAAATCCTTTTTAATTATTATTTTTAGCTAAAAGCATAGAAATAATATTTTAGTTCTTATATTTTGAATTTTGTTTAATTTTAGTATTTGTATTTTTAATGATCTAATATTAGTTTAACTATATTATGTTTATGTTGTATTGTGAACTATATTATGTTTATATTGATAAATTTGTTTAGTTTATAACTATATTAAAAAACGATTAATTAATTATAAACATATTTCTACTTCTTATCTCTCCATCTTGAGTCATTTTTCAATGATTCATCTTGAAGTATCATCTTGAAAAAGTAGAGTAAAATTAATCTATGTTAAAATTAGTTCTAATTTGTTAGATGATTTGAACACTATTTTTGATAATCTAAAATCACTTAATAAACATACTCAACACATGAATTATCGTTAGATATTATATTAAATTTATTTTCATCCATCAACTTAAGTTTTTGTGTTGAAGATGTGATTTAAGATGGTGCCAGAACAAGTGGTTCATGAAAATTATGTCTTCAAACCTTTTGCATTATTGTTTCCTCCCATTTAATATTTATTTTTATTTATTAAATGACATTCATTTTCATTACAATAAATATGAAATAGAAATTAGGGTTTGAATTTCAAGATATAGTCCTCTCCATTATATAAAGATATTTTACATATTTTCCCAACAATATCTCACAAGTGTAGTCCCAAAATCAAATCAATTGGAGAAAAAAAAATGTTTTTTTTTTTAATTTTTAAAAAACACTTGATAATCTTTTGGACTACACCAATTCCATTTCAACTTACACTTCTCTTTCAATTATTATTCATTTATCCACCATATGTTATTATAATTGTCCTCTTTACATACTCTTCTTTTCCATTTCCCCCTATTATTTACTTATTTATATTTTGTTATTTCATTTAATTCTCAACCTATTTTGACTATCAATAAAGATTATAGTTTTCTTTGTTATTATTATTATTATTATTATTATTATTATTATAATTGTTAGCTTTAGGGCATCAATCAAACCGAATATTTTGATGATAACAAACTCAAGTTGTGGTACTAATGATTTTTTAGGGTTTCAAATTATTTATCTTGTAGAATTCAAAAAGACAATTTCCATGCATTTTGAATCGAAGTCCAAACGCCAAAGATATGAGTAAAAGAAGATTGGAAATTAATTTTGATGGTTGATGACATGGCAATGGCGTGGCAAAGATAGATCAACCATGAGATGACATGTATCAAGTTGTGAAAGAGAGATGAAAAGAAAAAAAAATGAAAAAGAAAATGTTTGGGACCACATAATTGCAATTATGTGGATTTTCAAATTAAAAAAAAAAAAGAAGAAAAGAAAGAAAAATCGTGAATCCCTCCTCAATTAATTTTCTATTATTATTTTTATCCCAATTTAATCTCAACCATCCATTCTTTTAACCTAAATCCAATGGTTTAGGTTAAACCCTACTTTTTTATAATCAATCCTTTTTTTCATCTTACAAGCCACCCATTTTCTTGAAAACAAAAAAAAATTTCAGCAACCTTATAGAAATGAATTTATCATTCAAGTGCTCAAAAGACCCGATTTTTTGTCATTCTCCTTAATTTGTGTAATTGCTGAGAGAAAGTTGTTGTAGTGTTAGGAAACAAAACTTGTGAATCTTACCTATTTAGAGGTGGAGTGAGAAATTGGTTAGATCCTGAACCAGTGAAAAAAGAGGGTCGTGTAGGTTTTGTTCTTACCTGAAAAAGAACTTAGTAAAGTAACCGAGAAGCTTGGAGAGTGGACGTAGGCACGTTGCCAAACCACTATAGATTTGGTTTCATCTCTTCCCTAAACTTATTTTAATTACTTTTGCATTGTTTATTTTTAAACTTTTAGATTGCATGTTAAGTTTATCTTGTTTTTGCTTGTAGAATTAAAAAATTGCTAGACCACCCCCTCTAGTGTTGCCATTAGATCCTACAATAATATTCTATGATATATATAAATATAAAAGGTATTATCTCATCTCAGTAGATGAGTTGAAGGCTGGAGGAAAAGCACTTTAGTTGACCTGAGCACTAATTAAAGGTAGCTTCCAATTTCAAGTTTATTTTTCTCTTTGTTATTTTTCATGTTCTAAATTCCTATTGATGGACACCTACATTACACGTGGAAAAAGAAAAAAAAGAGAGATTCCAATTTAGAAATATATTTTTATTTCTATTTTCTTGACCTACACCACATTAATGGAATTTGCATTACATTAAGCACTCAAAATTAGGGTTATGGTATCATTAAAATTTTATTTAAGCAAATATTATATTAATTTCCTTTAAATGACACTATTCTATAGTGTAATCAATTTAAACTCTCCTTAAGGATTCATATATTTTAAAACTGTCAAACACATACATTATAATTTTCAATTGTGTGTATAGTTTGTTATATATATATATATAATTTTATTTTTTATGAAAAAATTAACAAAAATCAAAACGTTAGCTAGACTGGCTAAAATTAATTTAATAGAGTTACACTTACATTTATATAAGTAGGTTATTTATATTTATGATAACCCCTGCAACGTGGTTGAGAGAGATCGTGTGTTCAACCCTACGACAACGTTATTAACTTATTTTCTCTCCATTCAATATCCATTTTTACTTGTTGGATATTTTTTCATATTTCGAGCTCACAAGTGAGAGAGAGTGTTAGATGTAATATTAAATTTGTTTTTATCAACTAACTTATACTTTTTGGTTAATTGGTGATTTTAAAAAAATAGATAATGATAATTTGTTATATTTATAAATATTCTAGTTCGACTTTTGCTATATCTGAAAACAAAAGATTATTGTTATAAATTTTTCCTGGTAATTTAGTGGTTGGATTGTCCTGAAACTCTCATTAATTAGGAGAATTTCCAAAATCATAGATATATTGCAGAAAAAGTTAAGTTCATAATCTTGTTAGGGCGTGTGATATCAAGCAATTGCAAGCAAACATAATTTCAATGGTTCTCATTTGTTGACATTTCTTTTTTTTATACATACATACATATATACATATATTGAGTTGAATAGCTACAAGGGTGGAGATCAAAACTACTGACTTCTAAAAAGAAAAATCATATCAATTATAGTCGAATTAAGTTCACTTTAGAAAATAATCATATTATGTATAATTGACTGATCAAAAAAGTATTTTGCATTTAGCTAATATCTTGCTTATTTAATATGATTTCAAATATTCACTCGTATAAGCATAACTCATTGTCTAAGATATCCATTTTTTCTTGAAATATTTTGAAAGAAAAGATTTTAATATATTATTATAGAGAATTTAAGAATAGAAACATTATTGTAGGTTAAGATGACAGGGGAGATGAACATGTGAGAATGGATTACAATATAATGTCGGCCACTCTCAATTCTCACATTTGTTTAACAAAAAAAGTGACCAAAACAATTGGCTAAGTACGTATTACGTGTATCTTTCTTGGATTATCATATCTTTTGCCTATTTGGTAGGTTTCAAATTAAATAGCATGCGTTTCAAAAATTTTATTTTTCCTCTTCAATTTTCAAATCTAAAATTTGTCGATTTGACATATAAACTTATTACTTAAACGTGTAACGTCTCAGTCTCATCTTATGTGTACTTTTCAAGCAATTGAGTAAATTATTTTAAAGTAGGTTGTGATTGAGTATCTTTCAATAATTTTCTTTGGACGTGTGGTTCGAGAGTATTGCAAGGTCTACATCGTTGCAATTTTTTTTATGGCTCACTTGTTAACTTCAACCTTGTTGCGAGATAGGACTAGGTAGCCAACTTTATAGTGCAATTACTTCTCTCCACGTCATCCATCTTCCATTAATCTTATAAAAAAGAGAGATAATTTGGTTTGATATCGTATTCATTATGAAGTAAATAATTGAAGTTAGTTATCAAATAAAGGGGAGATTGAGATGGATTTAAAGGGATTATCAAGAGATTAGATGGAAAATAGGAATGTTAGAAAAGGATTTGAAGTTTAGGAAAATGAAGGATATAGGATATGAATGTGTGTGATTAGAGAGTTTAGGGTAGTGGAATGGGCCACCAATGACCTAATAACAATGATGAAACAAAGAAAGAAGGCATGTGGGATTTTGGCATAGATTGTTTTCTTCCCTTTTGTCTACTTTCCCTTTTTACATTCTTCCACTTTTTTCTCCCATATATTACCTTTTCCCACAACATTTTGTTTCTCAATCAATTATCAAAACATTATGTATCAAAAAAACAATCTCTATATTTAATTTGTTTTTATGTTTCTAGATGAATATGTTTTAATCTATCTCTGTGTTCCATGTGACACTGATACAGTTTTGTTATGAATAATGAACCTCCACATCTACTTATAAAGACGTTTTCTTATTTTGGAGATATGGTCGTCGTCTGTTCTAAACCCTTAATCATTCACTTGTTTAGTCAATATGTAACTTTGGTCACTTTTCAAATATATAATTTCTAATATGTGATTTTTTTCTGCTTGGGTAATTAGAAAATGTTCCAAATTAATCCTTATATTGATCACAATTATTTTATTTATTTTTTTTAATTTATATATTATTTTTTTATTAGTTTTACTGCAACAGTAACATTTCATTGTAGATGGTGACATGTCAACATTTTCTATAGTCTATTTTCCCATGATGTGGCAAAGAAAGATGAGGTGGCAGACAGTAGACATGATCAAAGTAAAAGAAAGAGCATGGGTTAGCCCTATTATCTTCATTCTCCACCATTAAAATGGCAGTGTGCGGCTAGTGCGGTTTGAGTACAACATGATTTCCGGAACCGACTCTATCGGTTCGGTACGAACCACCGCCCAAGTTAATAAAGCCTCACCAAATTATGGACCACACAGTACTCCTCTCCCCTTCATTGGTTCATTCATTCTTTCTGGGTTTTGGATTTTGGCAAAAACAAAAAACAGAAAAACTGTTTCTTTTGTAGTACATCTAATAATGTGGGAAAAGAATAAATCGTTTCTTCAATCTTTTTGTACCTTAATCATTGGATCATTTATGCTCTTCTTATCGTTTACTTTCTTTTTAAGCCAAATTATTTTTGGTGTATCATGAACTGATCACAACTGTGTACTCATTTTTCTGCCATTCATTCTAGTTATATAGAAAGACAAGTCATGTTTGGACAATTGATGATGGTAATGGTAGATATAATCTATCGTAAACATATATTCAAATAGTTTGTCGCATATGAATTTGGATGTAGATATGAAAGTGTGGGAGAGCGTGACCAAAGTTCTACACCGATTAAGTAGAACAAAGTTAAATTGATTTATAAGTGTGAATGTCGGAATAAATGGACATGTCTTTTAGGTATAAGCAACTTGAAGAAGATACTATAAATATGCCCATTCTTCAAATTGTTTTGATAGAATTCTTTCACCATTATTTTTTCTGATAAAATATTTCTCCCTTTTTATAATCTTGTGTACGTTTGGTTTATTTTCATTAAGTGTAGTTCATTGAATCTTGTGGACGAGGTGTTGCTTCCATGAAAAAGTTAATATGTTATATCATAGGAGACAATTATTCATGAAATTCAGACACTAGAATGAGTAAAATTGTCTTAAGAAGACAACATGAATTCGTTGAGCTCAGATCTTCTTCGGTATACCAGGTTTTTTATTTTCTGATTTGTTTATGATATTATTTATATAATATATTATACTGTGTAGACGAAGTCGTTGTGAATAACAAGAATACATGGCAGGGATATGACAAGAGTTATAGGCCATCATGTACACATATTCTTTCCTTTAAGTAAAAATTCAAAAATCAATGAGTTATTTATACATTTAGAAAATAAGTGTGATGTACTTCACACACAAAATTTATTATTTCTGTCTCATGTTATCAATTAGTATTCTAACCAAAGGTTGAATATAAATCCACGTAGATCTTTTACGCTACATATATAACAAAATGTCTATTATCAAATCTAGTATAACTCAATAATTGACGTAAAAAAATGAATATATTATATACAAAATTAAAAACAATAAAGAAGAAGAAAAAGAAAAGAGAGACCATGCGTTAAAATTATTTTAAACACCAATAATTAGTTTTAAACGTAAATAGTACCTATGTGGTTTGATAATATCATCCTAAATAGTTCTTACATCAGAGATTATTTACGAAGATTTTATCGAACTATAAAAATTTAAATTTAAATATTCTTCTAAATTAGGACTGTATTTATAATAATTTAACCTAATTTTTTCATTACTAAAAATTCAAATTTACTCACATATATTTGAGAATTATGTATATATATTTCTAATCTATTCTAATTTACTGTAATTAAAACCATTACAAAGAAAATTCTTTTAAATAAAGTAAAATCATTAAGATTGAATCGGCCTTTAGTACTATCAAATCCACATCAAATATTTATAGTATATATATAAAGAGAAAACATTCTTGATCACTGAATTTTTAATAATAATTTAATTTTAACTGCTGTTTTATTTATTTATTTATTATTTTTTAAAATTCTAATTATAAGTGACAGTGAGATTAGTGCCAATTTTATATGAAAGTAAAATAACATTATGAGATTCTTCTCCAAAAAACAGAAAAACAAATAAGCAGAAATAGCTCAGACCCCACATGCATATAAATCCCTAATTTAAATTTAATTTTGCATGCAAACCACTTGGCTATATAATATCAAAAATTAAAACTTTCTATTATTTCATTTGTGCTCAAATTTATAGTAGTTACCCACTAATATTGGAGTTATTGGTGCATTATTGGAATGGATTAAAATTATAATGAAATTATTGGCATATAATTCAATTTCATATCATTATCCATATATAAAATTTACACAACCTCTCGATATTAATAGAGTTCATGTATCATTATATGCTATACTAAAAATAGATAGATAATTTAAACTATAGACCTCTTGATTGCTAATATATTCAGACGATAATTGAGTAAGTTATGGTGCATTTTAAAAACGAAAATATGATGGAAATATAATTAACCCTAAATGTAATATTCAAAATTATAATGATGAAAAGAAAAGTTAGCAATGTAGTTAGTGGAGTTATTATGTGGGGAAGTTGTTAACCTATTTTTTTGGATTTAGAGAGCTCATCTGGGGAAATTCTAAACTGATTTAAAATAATAATGATAATGTAACTTAGGTCAATGGAATAAGTGATTAGATTTTAGTGCACAAATAATTAACTTTCACTATACCCATCCATTACCAATAGAGAATTAGGAGACTTATATTTTCCCCACTTTGTTACTATAATATA
>JBBPDJ010000020.1:4438235-4454933 GCA_037974625.1 Cucumis cinereus
AGTTTTTATTACCAATTGAGTTGTAATCTGTTTGCTAGTGTATTCAGTTCATAATATATTTAAAATTTCCCCAACATATTTAAGTGTCAATCTAACTAATCCGAATTTTTGGGGTTGGTTCAAAAAACACCCTCAATCCAATCCACGTACACCCCTAATTATTATTTTGTTTATATAAAAGCAAAGGTTTCTAATATGAAAGCTTAAAGCAGGTAAGGTTGATTAAAACCGCGTTTTTTTGGTGAGGTAAGAATCATTATTTAAAACTTCTTCATAACTCAAATATTATATTGTATATATATATTTATATTTATATTTATATTTAATATTTGAGTAAGGAAGAAAATTTAGATAATTATTCTAAAAAAAAACACTAATTATGTATTATTTGTTAAATTTAGAACGTACTTCCATGCTTTGAACATTTAAAATTAAAATGTTTGAATAATACCAAAGCGATATGCTTTTGGCCTATCCTTTTCACTCTTTTTTTTTTTTCCCATAATAAATCTCTCTTTTTCTATTGGTAGGTAAGATTGATTTTGGTTAGAAATAGTCAATTCTTTTTTTATGGAATAGTTTAATAAAATGTTTTTTTTTTTAAAAAAAAAAAGAAAATTACAAAGACATCTGGATCAAATAGCATAAACTCATTTGCAGCTCATTGAGCTATGTTCTTTCGTGATAAAATGTTTTAAATATGGAAAATAGAATACCTTCAAAATAAAAAAAATAGATTTGATGTCAAAGTCATATATCAAAATTACAAAATAGAAAAGAAAAAACCATAAGTTTAAGTTTAAGATATCATTTGCTTGTTAAATTCCTTATATGCAGTTATAATGTTACACATTTATACGAAGAATAAGATTGAGTTTACAACTTTTTCTTAAAGTAAGAATGTGGTCGTTATTTTCTAATTCTAATAAGTTAGGATTCATTTTATCTTGTGTTTTTCTTCGTTTATCTCTTCCACCTATTTTATTTAGTCTAGATTCATCCACAACAGCGTAGAGTTCAAAAAGAATTTGCGAAAATAAGTTTATTTAAAATAAATTTATATATAAGTGATTTTGAACTAAGTTTACTTTACTTGAAAATAAAAAATAAAAATAAAAATTAAGATGTTTGTTTAAATCGCCATGTACAATATAACTCAAATCTTATTATATAGTTGTTGTTACTAGTTACTTACTACCAATACCATGTCCCATTAAACCTCCTCAAGAAATGAAAACCTCAACCTCCCTTCTCCCAAATTCTCTCCTCCTCATCTCCATCTCCATCCTCCTCTCCCAACCTTCCCACCAAGAAACTCCGTCACCGTCGCTGCCGTTTCTCCCCAACCCTAGACTTCTAAAGGCCTACATCGCTCTCCAAGCTTGGAAACATGCCATCACTGCAGACCCAGCTAACTTCACTGCCAATTGGTACGGCCCCAACGTCTGCAACTACTCCGGCGTTTTCTGCGCCCCCGCCCCCGATGACCCCCACATTCTTACTGTCGCCGGGATCGACCTCAACCATGCCAACATCTCCGGCACCCTGCCCGACGACCTCGGCCTCCTGACCGACCTTGCTCTGTTCCACATCAACTCCAATCGCTTCTGCGGCACCATCCCCAATTCCTTCCGGTGCCTCACTCTCCTCTTCGAGCTCGATATTAGCAACAATGACTTCTCCGGCGAATTCCCCTCTCTCATTCTCTCTCTCCCAGCTCTCAAATTTCTCGACATTCGATTCAACAAATTTCATGGCGATCTCCCTTCTTCTCTATTTGACTTGAAACTCGATGCTTTGTTCATCAACAACAATGATTTCAAATTTTCCTTACCGGAAAACATCGGCAATTCCCCTGTTTCTGTTCTGGTTTTTGCTAATAACAACATTAATGGCTGCCTCCCCTCTAGTATATCAAATATGAACACCACACTCAACGAAATTATAATCACGAGTAGTGGGTTGATTGGGTGTTTGCCGCCGGAAATTGGGTCGTTGAGCAATCTCACTGTCTTCGATGTCAGTGATAATAATCTCGTCGGACCGTTACCGCAGACAATGGCTGGAATGAAGAAATTGGAGCAGTTAAATGTCGCACATAACCAATTATCCGGTGAAATTCCGGCGAGTATTTGCTCGTTGCCGAAATTGCAGAACTTTACTTACTCGTATAATTTCTTCTGCAGTGAGCCGCCGGTTTGCTTGAAACTTCAGGCCAGTGATGATCAGAAAAATTGTTTGCCGGAAAGGCCATTGCAACGTTCGCCGGAGGAATGCAAAGCTTTCTACTCTCACCCTGTTGATTGCGGATGTAGTCATCGGCCACAGCCACCCCCGCCGCCGCCACCTTATTAATGATTGTTTGAGATTTTTTTCGTGAAAGGGTTTATAGAATTGCAATTTATTTTCATGGTATTACTAATTTTCTTAATCTTGATTAGTGATTAGCGATGTGATGTGTGTGTAATTTGATAGCTACCATGTATTGCCTAATTTTTTTTTTCCCATATTACAATAATGTGTTATCCTAATTTCACGTCATTAAAAAGTTAAGCTAAAAATATATATATATATGCAAGTGTAACATATATATAGTTGATATTCAATTCTAATCATTCTAACTCAACCTTGACTAAAGTTAAGCCCAAATTCTGAACTAATAAACCAAACCAAAATATGGGTAACGGTCCTATTTAAGATTGGGTTGATCCTGTCCAAGTCCAAACACCCCAATAAACCCAAGTCAAGTTGGCCCAGTGATAAAGACGACCTACATTTAACATCAAAGTGACAAAACAAATTTAAAATTATAAAACTATTGATCAAAATACCCTACACAATTCAAATTCAAATTCTAACCCTTAACATTTTACTACTATTAATTTATTTCAAAAATATTTATTTTTAAAATCAAAACAATTTTGATTCAATCTAGGATTCAATCACCTAACAAATCTTTTAAATCAAAACCAAAAATAATTTTTTTTAATTATTATAAATGTTAGAATTAAAAAAGATATTGATATAAAATGATCGGATGAAAAAAAAAACAGTGGTATTGAAGCACCTAACAAAAAAAATAGTTATAGGTTAATTTTACTAATATTATATTTAAATACAAAAACTAAATTACAATGTAATTCATGTTAACGAATGAATTACAACGCGTTAAAGGAGAAAAGAAACTCATCACCCACACAGTGAAGTGGCAAGATGAAAATCGACATAGTATGTTATGAACGCCAACAAAATAAGTGAGGAGCTTCGTCCATGGACGCAACCTCCCTCCAAATTAAACATTTTTTTTCTTCTTTTTTTTTTTATGATAAAAACCCACCTTCGGCAATCGGATTAGGCAGTAACTCAACGAGTTGTCAGATGACAAAGAGGTGATTGACCTCCGATAGAAACCATAATCTGGATGGTGGTGGGAGAGGTAGGTGATTTCGAAGAAGGAAAGACGTCATATTGGAATTGAATCGACCAGAATCACCATTGGAAAGTCTAATGTAGGACGTGGGAGGGAAATCGGTCACCATTGGGAAGTCTAATGTAGGACGTGGAAGGGGAATCACAAAGCCAAGATCGAATTGTCGGTACTTGTTTTTCGTTCTTGTATTGAAGAATAGCTTTGTAAACAAAGGGAATTAGACCTTCCATTTGTGAGATAAAAAGGAGAAAGAAAGGAAAATATAGAGGGTAGTCGGAAATTCATCCATCCTCCCTTTGTTCCTGCCGGTACCCATGCTCTTCTGTTGAATTGTCTCTTTCTCTCTATCTTCTTTTGTCGTGGACCCTTGGAAGGAAACAAAAAAAACTTTATTAGCTTTCGAAACCATAAATATAAAGTTTTTTAAATTTATTTTAAGAAAATATAGTATAACGGAATTGAAAAAAGGTTTTGTTTTAATTGTATTTGAATTAATATTTGGAAAGAGAATAAGGTTATTAAGAATTGAATAATTTGTACGAAGGATATTGCTATTTTTATTTTTTTTTATTCTTTACAAATTTTGTCATTTTTCTAGTCACCCCTTAAAATTTATTATTCTTCCTAAATGCAATTACAAAAGGGTTCGAAAAAAGTTTTGGTGTTTGAAGCAACAAATAGAACTATATTGTGTGTGAAAAATGAGCGATAAAATTTTGACAAAATCAAAGAAATTAATACAACTAAATATATGAGAAAACTCAAATAAAGCAAATATAATGTACAATAAAAATTACAAAATAGTGTATCCATTGTATCTATTTAAATGAAACAGACAATTACAAAAGTTCAAGATTTAAATGGATATCATTATTAATTCATAAATTTGATTAATATACTCCCACAATCTCAAGGAATTTATTTATATTTTTTAAATTATATTTTTGCTCTTATTTTTCCAAATATATAAGATTATTAAAATGTAAGATGGTTATATTAACAAATTAAATAATGATAATAATAAATTATTTAAATTTAAAAATAAATAAATAACCAAAAAAAAAGAAAAAAGAAGAGCTATATAAACACAGATTTAGGGTTTTTGGAGGCTCTCAAACTTTCTCTGCCTTGCAGCATTTTCATCTGCAGAGTTAGGGCAACTCACCTCCTTCAGCCATGGCCGTCGGGTACTCTCTCTCTTTCATTCCCAATGTTTTCAATTTCATTCTGCATTTTGGTTTTATCTCTAACACTCATTTTCTGTTCAATCAGCAAGAACAAGCGGATTTCAAAGGGAAAGAAGGGTGGCAAGAAGAAAGCGTGAGTAAATTTATCTGCTCCTTTAGTTTCTAAGATATTTGTTTTACTTTTGGAGTACGTTTATGTATCTGGGTTTGCTCTTCTTTCAGCACCGATCCATTTGCCAAGAAGGATTGGTATGATATCAAGGCCCCTTCAGTTTTCACTGTTAAGAATGTCGGAAAGACTCTTGTTACTCGCACCCAGGGTACCAAGGTAAATCGTCCCTCTTATAATTGCTTTTACTTTTGTATTTGTTTATTTGAAAATTTAGTGTAGAGTGAGTGAAATGAAATTGTTCCTGTCCTATCTTAGAGTCATTGCTGAAATTAATCAATGTATGAGTTACGTGTTTATGGTATTTTTCCTTTATATCCAGGTTGATAAATTATAGATTGCAATATTTTTTTAAAATTTCAGTTTAAATCTGACTGGCTTCTAGTATTAGAGAGGTTGCGACTTTCTGTTTATTGTTTTATTGGTGTTTTCATGGACTGGCAATATTTGGTATCTAGCATCAAAGGTTGGATTTTTATATTTCCTAGATGACTTGAATTCCCCCTTTGCGAGTTCGGTGCATAAGAGTTTTCATAAGTCATATGATGCAGTGGTTTGAGTTTTAGACTTTAGTATCATGGAAAGAGAATGTTAATTTTCCTTTGTTGGTATCAATAGATTGCATCTGAAGGACTCAAACATAGAGTCTTCGAGATCTCGTTGGCTGATCTTCAAGATGATGAAGAGCATGCCTACAGAAAGATTCGATTGAGAGCAGAAGATGTTCAAGGGAAGAATGTTCTGACAAATTTCTGGGTGAGATGAAATTTCCATTTAACTAGCAGATTGTATTCACGTCTAGTTTTTTGTCTTTCATTTTGATCATCTTTTTTCTTCATTGTAAAAATGTTCAGGGCATGAACTTCACCACTGACAAATTGAGGTCTCTAGTACGCAAGTGGCATACTTTGATTGAAGCTCACGTGGATGTCAAAACCACAGACAACTACACCCTTAGAATGTTTTGCATTGGATTTACCAAGAGAAGGCCAAACCAAGTGAAAAGAACCTGTTATGCTCAATCGAGCCAGATCAGGCAGGTTAGTTCGTTGGACTGATGTAAAGTATTTTATATAAAACTGAAGTAATATTTTTATACCATGAATTACCAAGTCTACTTCAACTTGATCTACTTATTGTATTTCATTTGTTGGAAGTGGTTGCCATATGCATAAATCAGCATGCAGTCATGGTTTTGCAAACACTTTCTCGAATTAGTGCTCATATCTTTTATACATTTCAGATCCGGCGTAAGATGAGAGAAATCATGGTAAACCAAGCATCCTCCTGCGATTTGAAGGAATTGGTTCGCAAGTTCATTCCCGAGTCAATTGGCAAGGAGATTGAAAAGGCAACATCGAGTATCTACCCTCTTCAAAACGTGTTTATCCGAAAAGTTAAAATTTTGAAAGCACCCAAATTTGATCTTGGCAAGTTGATGGAGGTATTTATCTTGTCATTAACTCTTTAATAGTTTCATCCGTGATTTTTGTTTTCTTATCAAATGCTCTTGCTGATTGTGCCTGTAGGTTCACGGTGACTACTCCGAAGACGTTGGCACGAAGGTCGAGAGACCTGCTGATGAAGCTGCCGTAGAGGGGGCTACTGAAGTTGTTGGAGCTTGAGTTCAGTTATGTTAAAGTTCATTTAAGTTGGATTAATCTGTTTTTTGTTTAATTTTGGCCCCCTTTGTTCATTTAAACTTAGTTTTAACCTGCTTCTCAGTTTAATCAGAGAGGTGGTTTTGAGGATGGCAATTTTGTGCTATTAGTCAAAGAATACTTTCATTGAATTAATTTAGCAAATTGCACCGTTTTTTCCCCTTCCATTGGATAATACAAATAAATAAATACTACCTGGAGAGGCAGCCTTTTATGAGGCCTGTCTTTTTAAACAAATGGTAATTGGGACCTAACTTTAATTAGGGTTGATAGATTGGTTGAATTCGATCCAATCAAAGGTGGTAGGTCTTAGATACAGACTAGTTTGGTTGGTGTTGATTGGGGAAAAATACATATCAATGTTGTTTCAAAGGCATAAATCGTTTGATTGAACCACAGTCTGCTCTTTCGTAGACAGGGTTGGATTTGAACATTTACTAAATTGCCCATAGTTGGTTTGGTAGTTGTGTGGTCATTACTGATTCTATGCTCACTCCTTACAATATGGTTGTTTTGGACATGGTATAATGAAGCTACATTTGCTATTGGAATAATACAAAACCTCCTACAGCAAGGGTTTTTAAATTACATATAAAGTTGAAGGCTAGAAACTAAAGCCTTGTGTAAAAGGTGGTAATGTTCAAAACCATTTAAATTTAATATAAAAAAGGAGAAAATGTATACTAAAACATGACAAATGTATTTTAATAATTTGAAACTGAAGAGTTAAAAATGTTCTTTCAAGTTCGAAGATTCCATTACTAGAACAAGTCTTGTTAAGATTAAAAGAAAACATAGTTGTATTTTTATGTTTTCTTTGGTGACAAATTCACAAATTAAAATTTAATTTAGACAGTTTAAAATGTGTTTGAAAAAATATATTGAAAAACTGTAAAATTAATTTATTAACTTGTTTTATATTAAAAATTAAATTTTGTAATATCATGTAGTTCTAGAGTCGAGCTTTATGGATGACGATTGTGAGCTTTGATTGATTTTGGAAAAGCGAGAAATACAGAGGGAGGAACCGCTCAACAAACAAATTTCAACAATGGGCGGCTCTAATGGGTGAGTTTTACGGGGAGAGGAAAACAAATGAGGGAAAGGAAAGTGTAAACCCTAATGAGGAACTGAGAAAGAGCATCCAAAAATGTCAAGCACACCATGATATCTGAAAATTATGATGATCCACACAGAAAAATGAGAATCCACATGAAAATCCTTTACTAGTTCCCAATAATCAAAATCAAGCTAAGTGTTCCTTTTCGAAGGGCAACTTTTTTGCCAGTCCATGTGCCAGTTATGTCTGCATTGAGCAGCAGGGGCCCTATTCACCAAAATTAATAAAGCCAACACAATATAGCACAAGTTTTAGAAAGAACATGATTATTACAAAAATCTATCATTAGATCAAATAAAAATTTAAAAAAAAAGGAATATTTCTCAAACAGATCCACAGATGATCTACAGACAACCGTGCTACAATTATACATCTTACAAGGGGATCTCTACCTGCTGCTGCCTCTATAACATTAGTACTGTTCTGCCAAACTATCACATTATTCAGTCTCCATGAGTAGTAGGTCTTGTGCATCCACAAGAGCACGACTTCTTTCGTCTTTCACTTCGTTTTCCGCTTCTGTAGATGAAGTCTCTCAGAATAACACCAGGTTTACTCTTGGAGAATCTGTTCTTCACTTTTCTTTTCTTCTCGGCTTCGAGTTTCAGCACAACACGCTGAATGTTCTGTACCTCGAATTGTAGTTTTCCTATCTTCTCGGATCCTCTTTGTGCCTGCTCCGTTAGTTTGCTTAAGGGGATGTTTCCAGTTGCTTCGAGTTCGACTGATGGTCTTCGCTCGAAAGATGAGGGACTGCGTTCCAAATTCTGCTTCAGTTGACCATTCATGTTTACTTGCTGATAAATGGCTTCCTCGACTTCTTTTATATGTTTTTCGACCGTGTCATATTCGTTGTTTCTGGCCATTTCAAGGGTGTTCACTTCGATTCTCTTTTTCAAATCTTGAACGCTTGTTAGAAGACCTGTCAATTGAACGCCATCTGAATCAAGTCTCTCTAAAATCTTTCCTTTTCGGCCTCTTCGAATTCGTTCTCTAATGCTGGGCGATAATTCTAATCTATCAATGCTCAACTCCTTCTCTGTTTGCAGTTCTGAAGAAAAATCTGGACTCTTATGTTCTACAATTTCCAAATGAGGGTACTCGATTTGTGGGTCGGGTGGGCTTTGTGGTGGCGAGCTATCAATCAAATGCTGGTCACAATCCTGCTCAGCAGCTTCCCACAACTTAAGCATTTGATCATTGGTCTCACTACTTTCCCTTTTGCTTCTTCTCTGGAAAGAACTATCTGATACATGATCCAATGGAATATCTTTCATTAATATTCCATTGTCAGGTTTCTTCTTTCTTGCCTTCAGATTACTAGAAATTCCGTCTACCAATTCTTTCTTTTCTTTCATTGTCACTTTCTGACGGGAGGTTCCTTCTGATTTGAAGTCTTTGACATGTTTGTCAGTAGCTTCTTTGTTGAGTTTTTCCTTTTCCTTGATCACAGCCTTCTCAACTGCTTTTATCATGGCCCCAATCTTCTGTAAATCCAATATCTCATCTTTGTGGTCATTACAGATCCTGTGATCAACATGAATTGTGGTTTCCTCGCCCTGGCAGAACATGGACATAAATCAGTATTACATTTCAGCAACATTTTCCTTGACACCCATCATTGTGATGATGCAATCTCGAGATACAAGGCTTTCGTATACAAGCTTAAAAGTAATTGCAATCTGATAGACTTGTACACAAGTCCACAAAAAACTATAATGTTTCTGATTAATATCTAGAATTTATAATCATTCCATTAAAAATTTTAAGCTAGACCTGCAAGTTGACCACTCTATTTAAAGTAAACAACAGGCATAGGTGTCTCCATATTTGCACGAGTATTCGTTGTGTGTGAGTATTGATTATATTCAGTCATAAAGGAAGTAAAAAGTGAAGAGCTTCAATGATATTGAGCACAAAATTTGGCTACTATGAGCCAAAAGTAGTAAATTTTTACACTAGATAGTTCTGACTAAAGTAGGAAATCATTTAGAAGAATAATCAGAAAGTATTGCCGTGGACGTTGTAGCATATCATTAATAAGGAAAAAAATTTACCTCTTCTCCTATTAAACCTCTACAGGTATCCCTAGTCTGAGGAAGAACAATATGCTTGAGTGATTCTACATCCTCCCTCAGAGAAGCTATGGCGGGCTTATATGCAGACAACTGTGACTCCATTTCTCTGATTTCAGTTTCTAGGAAGCTCACTCTTTCTCTGAGTTGTTCAATCTCCATAGTTTTTGCAGCGTTCTCATCCCCAGCATTTTCACAAGCCTGTGCAAGTTCATGAACCTTATGTTCGTATAAAACCTCCCGTATCGATGAGATTTGAAGATCAAAATAAAATGTTGTGGCTTCAGCCTCCCAGAGTTCAAATTCATCTCTTCTTTCCTGTAGTTCTAAACTCAGACAGTCCTCTCGAATTTTGCATTTCCCAACCTCCTCATTCAACAAATCAACTTCAGATTTTAAATTTTTATTTACTTCACAGAGGCATTGAATATCATTCTCCTGGCTTAAGCACTTTTCAGACAGTTGAAGATTCTCATTCTGTAGGCTGTGTCTAATCATCATCGATTCCTTACCTTCCATCTTGAGCTCCTCAACTGTCCCAGACAATTTCATGTTGAAATTTTGAGAAATTTTAAGCTCCGCTTCTGTTTCAGAAAGCTCTTGGGCCTTTTGCCTCAGAAAATCATTTCCAAGTAAAATTTGATAGTTAAGTTCATCGTTCAAGTCTTCTGCTTCATGTAGCTCCTTGGACAATTTCTCTACAGATCCATTTAAATGCAAATTTTCCACTTCCTTCAACTGAAATTTCTCTGCCAACTTTCCAAATTCTTCCCTTGAATCAGAATTAACCACTTGGAGATGACATATATCTTGAACAAGCTTTTCTATTTCCATGAATTTCTCGGTTTTGAAGCTTTCAAAAATTGATGATAGAATGTTGAAAGCAATCACTTCCTGGATGATTAAATTTTGCTGCTCTTGTTGAATAATATTCTTGTCCTCTTCAAGGTCCAGAAATTTCTTCAGCAGCGATTTTTTTTCTTCAGCAACATTAAAATTTTCCTTTTCCAGCATAAGACAGGCGCCTTGCAGATTTATTAGCTTCTCATTTAGAGTTTCAATCTCAGCCTTCAGCAGTAGCTCATGCTGTTCCCACTGGCTAACTTGCATCATCAACTGGTTTTTCGTCTTCAGAAGCTCATGCTTGTCATTGTCATGCATTGCTAGTTGGCCCTTCATGATCTTTAACTCCTGCACAATGTTCTCTTTCTCTGACAGAAGTTCTTCACTCTCCAAACTCAGTTGCTTGAGAAGAGTTAATAAAACCGAGTTCTGAACTAGCAGTTGCTGCTTCTTGTCCTTGTTTTTGAACACGGAGGCTTTCAAATCCTCAATTCTGGCCAAAATATCCACTATTAGGATTCTCTCTTCTTTCATATTTCCCTGCCCACAATCTTGATCGATTTGAAGAGCCATTAATACCTTACGGATTCCTGCCCTTAATTTATCGATTTCATTGTACATAAATTCTACTTCAACTTGTTGCTCAAGATTTTCACCTTCCAATTCAGCAATAAGTTTATCTGATAACTTGGATGCCTCTTCATATTGTTCACATTCAATAAGCAAAGAAAGATTTTTCTCTTCCAAATCCTCAACAAACTTCTGCAATATGTAGATTTCAACCTGGGCATTCACAGCCTTGTCTAGTAGCTCTTCAATTTCTTCCTTGCTCACTCTACTTTCTTCTCGTAGTTTATGGACATTGTTCTCCAAACCAGCAAGTCTGGCCTCAGTCGACTGCTTGTAACTTGTATGCTCTTGTTCTTCCATGAGAAGGGAAAATCTCAATTCTTCTACTTGATGCAAGGCAGAATCTTTGTCATTCTCCAGATCAGCATATTTTTCTTCTAGATTCGTAAACCTCTTTTCCAGGTTTCCAAGTCTCAGTTCAATGTTTTCAAGCTGAGCCACCAGTGCACCTCTTTCATTCAAAAGATTGGATCTCTCATCCTTCAGCAACTGGCAGAATTCTTCTAAGCCCTTTGTTTTTGCCCTTAATCCTTCAAGCTCTTTATTTGCACTAGATAGGGAGTCTTCCAGCAATGTATTCTTCTCTAAAAGTTTCATCATATTCTCAGTTACATTCTGCAGTTGTGAAAGCAAGGAAGATTTCTCTGCAACAAGAGCAGTTTTTTCTCCCTGGGTAAATTGGGAAAGCTCCTGGGATTCCTTGACTTTCTCCCTTATCTTCTCCAGTTCAGCATTCAATTCAGCTAGAGATACCTTGAGATTCGAATTTTCCTTTGCAAGTTCATCCATATAACTGAGTTTTTCATAAAGTGCTTCAATCTTATTTCTGTCCTTTTCACAGGCCTCCCTTAGCTTGGCATTTTCCTCTTGAAATTCCTTCACAGAGGATTCAAGGGTGTGAGGATCCAATCCTACTGCCTCCAATTGTCTCATTATGCCCTGGTATCTTCCACTCAAGCCTTTAATTTCTTCTCTCAAATGATGGATCTCTTTCTCAAGCAAGTTGCTCTGCGCTTCTTTTTGGGAAACCACTTCTTCAAGCTTCTCTTTTATCTCCTTCAAGCCAGATAATTGATCCTCTAAATTCTTTATTGAAGTATTTGAAGAAAAATGCAATTGATTCAACATTTTGTTTTCATCCTTAACTCGTCGAAGCTCTTCCTCCATGCCATGTTTGCATATATCCAAATCCTTCAGCATCATGAGACCATTTTTAAGCTCCAAGGTCAGAGCTCTCTGCTCCTCCTGAGATTGACAATGTAACTTCTGCAGAGTGTGAAGAGTGTTTTCAACTTGTACAAATCGTGACTGCTCCTCATTCATTAAATTATGCAATTTTTTCAACTCATCATGCTTTTCAGCAAGCTCTCGATCCTTAATAGCAATCTTCTGTACAAGTTTGTCTGCCTCGAACTGAAGTGAATGATTTGACTTCTCCAAATGAGCACACCTTTCTTCCGTTGTCTCCAGTTTTGCATTAGCCATCACAAGTTCACCTTTCAGACGTTTGGCATCATCTTGAGCATAAGATATTTCAGTTTCCATCTTGGCAATTTTCTCCAAGCACTGCTCATAATTGTGAGATGCGATTTCCTTCTCTTCATTCAGTTCATCAAGAGATCTCTTCAGTGCTTTCACTTCAGCTTCTGAACTATTCATCTGTTCATCAAGCATCCTTGCATAATCTTCAGAAAGAGAGATTTTGTTCTCTAAAGCAGATATCTTCTTTAGGCATTGCTCATACTGAAGAAGACTGACCTCCTTTTCAGATGCTAATCTAGAAAGTTGTTGCTCAAGGTTCTGAGCTTCAATTTCTGCCTTAGCAGCTCTCTCATTATGTCCTTCGGCATCTTGTTGGGCTACAGCTAATAGCTTTTCTAAACTAGATATCTTTTGCAAACATTGATTATATTGTAGAAGGCCAGCATTCTTCTCTGCTTTCAAATCTAGAAGGGCTTCCTTCAATATTTTTATTTCAATTTCAGCTTTGCTCGCTCTTTCATCAAGTCCACCAGCATCTTTTTGAGCAGAACTAAGTTCTTTCTCTAGACTGGATAACTTCTCCAAAGAATTCTGGTATTTGAGAAAGAAAGCTTCCTTTTCAGCTTCCATCTGATTCAGTCTTTTTCTTAAATTTCGAAGTTCAGCATCCAATTTTTCATCACTTTCTGAGACTGACTCACACAGGACCTGAGAGTCGTGATCATTAATCTGACTTGATAATTGAGAAGGATCAAATTCGCCTTCATGAAAAACTGATTGCGTTCCAATGCTTCCCTCACTAACCTCTACAGTTTCTGGCACATTTTTTCTCGATGCATACATCTCATTGAGCTGTTTCAGACCCCCTTTACTTGCACAAGAATTAGATTCCCCAGCATTATCTCCTTTCATTCTTAATGGACGTTGGTTTGTTGACGAAGAACTCCCTGATTCCTTGTGCAAGTCGTCTTTGCATTGCAGTGCATGGTTTGGGAGGTGAATTTCTGGTGTGTGAGATTCAGCTTCAGAAACCGAAGACTCATCGGAAAACATAAAAGGAGGCATTTGGTTGTCAAAGGCTTGAGCCATGGCTTTATGTGCATGGCGAAGCTCCACAGTTGCATGGTCATATCTTTCAGCCAAAGCACGGTAGGCTCGGTAGAATTCCTCAACTAATTTCATAAGCTCTGGACGTTTCTTATAGTACATTTCTGCTCTTCTGGCAAAGGAGTCTGCATCTTCTTCAATGAGTTTGATCATTGCTTTTACTTTGGCATCCATGTCTGCAAAAAAAGTGAACATGACTTTATTAGTATATTTAGTTGTTATTCGTTGTGGCAAGAGTGGACATTTGCAAGAGGAAGCAAAAATGATATAATTTCAATTGAATCATTCAAATTCAAGCTGGCATCCATATGTTTATCCATGAAGACATCCGGAGAACAAAGAATTTTGAGAATGCAAGTGGCAATTGTGAGACACATTTACACTACACAACATTAACTTTCATAATGCTGACGGTCAGAAACATTCAGAAGAACTTTTTCCCCCTCTAATTGGTGCATTGCATCATGCTTATGATGATGATCCACCCCCATCAACAAAAATTGTGCCCACCCCAAAAGCCAGCTCCAAGAGGTATGATTAATTCAAGAAAAGAGAGTTTCAGCTAAAAAATTTCTACATGCTTTTTCTAATCAACAGCTCTCTCGTTGCACAAAAATTATAATTCTTTACACTTATTTCAACTCAACCCCTCCAATACCAAGTCATCCAAAACTCGAACGTTTAAAGACGTAAGCAAGAAATAGAAAGATTGGTTACTATGAATGTGAATGTGAAGCTCAAGAAATGCAAGATTAATGCAACACTAAACTTCCATTGAAGAGGATGCAAAGCAGTGCCAGTGACACAAAAGAAAAGGCTCCCAAAAATTAGCCACTCAAGGAATGTTGATGGACAAGCCTTGTCTAAACATGGGAGTAGGAATTATTGTTATCAGTGATTCAGTAAGATTAGTCATGATGATAAGAGGCATAACCTGTAAGGTTCTCCTGTAGCCATTTGGAATTTTTGGGGCTGATATGGCTATCCCACCACCAAGAATATAAGCGCCGAGATTCAGAATGCATTAAGGTTGCCATGACTCCGGCGAACAACAACCAAACAAAATGTTTAGACCTTGGAAAAGCCTGGTCCTTGCACCAGTAATAGTCGAGGTAACGGATCCAGGCCAGACTAGCACGATTTGAACTCACCCCCTAGTTAATCCTCCATGAGCCTTTCCAGCTCCTTGTCACTGAGTTCACCTGCATTGCAAGAGAAAATGTCCTTCTGAAACAAATGCAAATTTGTTTATATTGCCCCTTTAGACTTCAACAGGAAGCTTCTAACAAAAGTCATGCCAGCAAGCTAATCAAACAAAACCAACTTCAATAATTGCAAGTTTTCCTTGATTAACAACCCTCAATTCACTGCATCAGAAGTCAACCCACTCAAAGAATGGGGAAAACGGATAGAATCAGATCTCCAGCCACATAGAACTTTCTCAAATTTGGTGACGAGCTCTAAAAATACTTGATCATTTCAAAGAAATACTATTTTACAAAGGTTTGAGTAAGTTGATTCTTGAAGCAGTGATGTATAGTATAATCAGGAGGAATCGGTTGGATTGTTAACTCAACACAAAACTCTTAGAACAAAAGGAAGAAATCATTTGTTCAAAAGCTTACCTGTGCCAAGCTTGGATCAGGAAGAAAGTCGCTAAAGTACAATGAACTAAAGGTTAAAGCATATCGCATTCTTCAAACACACTGCAGAGACCAACCCTTTTTCGAACAGGGGACCAAAAACCTCCAGAACGGCTGAAACAGCTTTCTTGTTCCCAATCATACAAGAAACTCTACAGTTCAGAAGGAACAGAAAATCAATCTTCAAGCAAATGGGTCTCCCCAAAAAGGGGTGAAACAGCAAACTCTTCTCATAAAACAGTTCGATCAAATGAAAAAAACTTAAGAAATAGCTACAAAATGGGTCATCAGAAAAAAAACCCCCACTAACCAATCAGCTCCTTCACCCCATTTTTTTGTTGTCTCTGTCTCTGTCTCAGGCTGAAACTCGTTCCTCGTCTCCCAGCTATTCTCCATTTCTGAAGATCACATTCCCATTATATTTTTTGGTTTTGTACAGTAACCGTCCAATGATGGGTCGGCCGTTCGAGCAGCGTAAATGAAAGAACGAAGATTAAGCAAAAGGAGTGAATTAGGCAGATGGGTTATGCAAGGAATTAGGCAATCAACACAAAAAGATTAAACTTTGGGTAGGTAATTAGATAAATCTAGAAATTAGAACAAGAAAATTACCCAAAAAAACAAAATTTGAAATTGGTATAGTTTGAATTAATTAGATAGTAGAAAAGGAAAGGTGTCATATTCTTTCGATTTTGCTGTCTTTTGTCGCCACCACCCTGTAGAAGATTAGTGGGTAGAGAGTGATTAAGGAGCTTGAATAGCCAAAAGCTACTTCCTACTTTATCATTTTTATCTTATTTCAGATTTGTGCGTTAATGATAATTATTAAATTAATTTTCCTCCTATTCTGCACGGCTGTTTGTGGTGATGATGTTCAAGTTGTGTTCTTTATTGGGTTTCTAAATGGTAATTAGTGCATTTCATTATTGTTAACACTCTCGAAATCCAGATTTAACGAGCCAAAGTTGAGCTTTTTTATTTTAAAATTATTTTCCTCAAATTTTTTTAGAAATAAACAGAATTGAAGTGATAGGATCCAAATCATTAAATTGATTTAAATGACATTTAAATTATAATCAATAAAATTAATGGTTAATACTACATTTTTGTGCCTTTATTGCTCATTAAATTTGCAAACTTCGTGTAGAAGCTAAATTTTATTAAAAAATATTTAAATATCTAGTCATTTTTTCCTCCTTTGTTCACCAAATTTACTAATTATAGTTTTATAATTTTACCAATTCAATTTTTGCATTCAATTATTGGTAATAGAAATTTTATTATTATTATTATTATTATTATTATTATTATTATTATTATTATTATTATTATTATTATTATTATTATTATT
>JBBPDJ010000020.1:4456442-4516229 GCA_037974625.1 Cucumis cinereus
TTATTATTATTATTATTATTATTATTATTATTATTATTATTATTATTATTATTATTATTATTATTATTATTATTATCGAGAAATTTATAGAACCAATACGTCTCATTTTCCCCAAATTAAACACTTCTCACATTTTCCACAAATAATTTTCTATATTTTAACTTTCCTATTATTGAAATATATATATTAATATTGATATCTTCGAATATATCTTCTCAAAATAATATCAGTTTATACGTAGTTTTGTAGTTCGAAGTACCGATTATCATCTCAAATGTCAATGGTTCGATCTCCAAATAAAACAAGAGCTATAATCTCATAAGATACTTGAGGGCAAATCCATAACTTAAAAGAAAAGAAAAATAAATAAATAAATAATAATAATAAGCAATAAAGTATTTTGATGTTATAAGGTAGGCTGTCCATATTAATATACCATATCATACAAAACCAATTGAATCACATTTTGATAATTAAATGAGAATTAGGTTAGAATAAAAAGTCCATGATTCAAAAGTCAACAAATTTTGGTCCTTACACCCATCCTTACAATATATATTTGTGGAGATCCTCACCTCAACACAAAAAATTAGAATCCTTCATTTAAAATCGAACTAGGATCGAACAAAATATTTTTCTTATTATTATTTATATTACTTATAAAATATATGTTTATTTAACGTTTAGAATCAATATGTGGTTCATCCGATTTTTAAGTCGACCAATTACTTCCATAAATAACTGTATTCATCCACACGCTATTAAACAATTATAAGTTAATTATAAGAGACATTAAATTCATTAATATTGTGACCATGTGTGAGAAATAAGACACTATAGTCTAACCCAAAAAAATTAAAAGCTACTATTTATTGATAAAGTTACTTGTTCCATTATTAATCATAGTTGTTTGAAATTATCAAATAGCCAAAAACTAATAATGCCTTTTAGCATCGACTCCACTCCCCAACTTCTCCATTGCCAACTACCAACAATTTTTAAAAACTTCAATATTTTTTCTTTATGACAAAGATTCTTATCATATATAAATGTTTTAATATTTCCTATATATTTATATAATATATATATTTGGTATATTTGAATTTTTAATTTTATGTTCAATATGTTCTAAACTTCGTGTCATGTTTGATAATTTTTCAAATTTATAGATTTACTAGACACAAAATTTAAATTTTAGGGAACTCCATTAATCACAAAATTCAAATTCGTATAATTGCTTTTATAGACATATGATTAAAAGTTAACAAACTTAATTATTAGAGGTTAATTGAAAATATAAAAACTTATTATATATTTTTAAAAATTGAAGAAATTTTAACCTACCCTTAATTAAATTAAAAAAATCAAATCCTTTTTCAATCACATGCTTCTCAATTTCAAGGACATAGATGATCCTTATTTAGATAGGATATTCAATTAAATTTTTTTTCACTTAAAAAGCAAAATGTTAAGTTTATTTAATTGTATCATAAGCTAATGATAAGATGAAATTAGATTTTAGGTAAATTAATTTAATAAAAAATAATGAAACTCGACCCTTTTCAATTATAAGTTTGTCTATGGTCTCTTCAATACAATATGTATTATTTTAATTTAATATAATTGTGGGGTTGTTAAGATCAGAAACACCAAAAATAGCAAAGGGAATCTGTCGGTGCTTTTAAAACCTTATATTACAATAAATAAATACAAACATTAACCAATTGTAATAATAAAAAAAAAATATAAACTAAAATTTCAAAAAATAAATAAATAAATAAAATTAAAATTAAAATTGCCAACACATTGTTTGAAAATTTTAATTTTCTTCTCTTATGGCCTACCCCTTACATTATTGGTGTCTCAATTTGTGGGTGAATTTTGTCTCCCTTTTGTAGGGGTCCGCCACTTCTTTTCATTAATGGGGGTCACCTTTCATCGGTGCTCCTACTTCTATGTTATGGTTATTCGGGTGTACGTTATTTTTTATGAAACTGTTGTAAATATAACAATTCAACTCTAAATAGATTCTCATGGTCTAGTCTATCAGTTATAGACCATATTCTGGATGGTCTATTACAGATAGATTTTGATATATTTGTAATTTTTTAAAAATATTGTTATACTATTGATTATTATTCTTAAAATTGTTATTTATTATAATTACCAAAGTCGATGAAATTGATTAATGCAATACTAACATGACATGACGTGACATTTGAAGTATCTTATGATTGTATCTTGTCATGGTGGTTATAATTCGATTACTATTGTACACAAGAAAAAGTGTAATAAATATATAATATATTTGTCATTTTTTTAGTTTATAAAATAAAATAACTATAGTTGTGTGTGATATAAAAGTAATTATAATGATATTATTGAGTATGGGTTTGAATATTTTTTTTTTTTTTTTTAAAAAGAAATATGATACAAACATGAATGTTTTAAAATACTAGAATTAAAAGGCATGGTCTAGAGATAGAATGTTTATTTTTTTTATTTGTTAATTTTGGAAAAAGGTGTATTTTTGAAATGCAATCTACATAATTGAGATAAAAGGAGAAATGAGAATCTTTATATATTTATTCCTTTATTCTATCTATATATATTTGGATTTTGTTTGCATCTAATATTTTTTTCCAAAAAGTTTACTTTTTTTTTTTTCTTCTTAACATAAAGTTTGGAATCATGATTCATGGGTAATGATAAATTTGAAATTATTTAGTTTTCTAAATATTGAGATTAATTGGGTCCAAGTCCAATGTGAAAATTGGGTCATTGGACAACCAATTAGTCAATGATCAGAACCGTCCATTAAATAATGTCCACATGGGTGCTGACGTAGGACTATTTTTGACTCATTGGATTACTTACGGGTCCACTTGTCATATGCCCAATTGGTTCGTTCATACTTCTTTGCCTTATTTTTTCATATCCATATGATTCCTGTCTCTCCATTTTAGTGACCTAATGATCAATGCTTCCATCTTTCACTTTTGCAACTAATGAATTAAAGAAAAGAAATCTCCAAAATAGTGAAAAATTGGAACATCGGACGGTTGAATGTGCTTAAATCAGCTATTGCATGTTTATTGTCCTAACTAACGAATGGAAGGGAGAAATTTGATAATCTGACCTTTCTGTCATGTATTTGATAACCATTTGTTTTCGCATGTAGTTCTTATCGTTATTGTCTGACCGAAATTCTATCTCGCTTGTTTTTCTCTCTTAATCTCTCACTTCCAAATTCAAAGCTTTTTCACTAGTCACTGAATTACTTCAAAAGTTAATAGACGTGAAGTTGAAGTTGAATGTTGCTCATTCCAAGAGAACACAATTTGATTGTAGTGGTCAAACTATTACAAAACTCTTACAATCAAGGAATAAATTTACACCTTTTGTCCAAAATTTTAGTACTCGTCGAGAATCGAATCTGTTCAAGCACTCCAGTTTCAGAAATGAATTTTAAGTACTTTTTTTATAATAAAGAGAAAACAAAGATTGAGGTAAATAGAAGTAGAGATTGAACTTGAAATACACAACCTTTAATGAAGAAGAAGTGGCTGTACAGGAAACTGCAAGAGTTAAAATGTTGTAAACCTTCCAACACTCTAGAGATTTTGGAGCATATTTTTCTGCATCAATCAATGGAGATTGTCAAGTCTGGCATATTTATTCAACAAAGACAATGACTTTAAACCCTAAAAATTTGAAATGCAATCTCCCAAAAAAGAAGAGGAAAAAACAATGGTGAAATTTGCCTGTGAGTACCCCACCAACACAAAGACAGAGTCCTTTTTCAAATTCTGTTTGATTTTACTCCTCACCAAAAAGCTTACCATTATGCTTTTAAGAAACAGTACCAACAGCCAAAATAAAATAAAATAAATATAAAAACCCTCCACCTTCTTCATGTGATTTCCCTCTTAAACTCTTCATCAAACTATTTGGTGAGAGAGGAATATGGGTTTGAATTATGTCTAGCTTAACTATGGAAATTCAAATTTTTACAATGTTTAAAATTTTATCACCTGTATTTTAGAAGCTTTTGGATTATATATAGGTTTACTTATTGTTTTGGTTGATGTATCTTTGTTTTTTATTCATTTTGGTTCATATACTTTCAATTTTTGTTCATTTTAACCTTTTGGCCACTATACTTTCAAATTGTTCGTTTGGTTTTTGTACTTTCAACTTTAGTTCATTTTGGTCCTTGAACTTTCAAAAGTCAACATCTTGATCCCAAAATAAATATTTTAAAAAATATTGGATCCAAAATGAATCAAAGTTGAAAGTATAGCTACCAAAATGAATCAAAACTAAAAGTATAGAAACCAATGTAATATTTAGACCTTATCTATAATTAGGTCAAGACGAGTAAACGTTGAAATCGCAAAGTCTAAGGGATTTGGTTTCAAGTCCTTGTATTTGTGTTTTAATTTCATACTAATCCATGTATTTCCAAATGTTAGGTTTGGTTTTATATAATTTGGTGACCTAGTGAAGTTTATAATTGTTGAGTTGAAGGGTTGTCCAAAGTTCAAGAGAGTCTTAATTGTTGAACTAACCTTATTTCTGTAGCTTACCATCCCTATGATTTAGGCATTAAAAGCATATGCATCCATATAATTTGGCATTTAACATCTAACATGTTCTGTTCAATGTCTTCATCAGCACAAACCAAGAAAAAACAGCAAAGTTTCAATGTGTTCTGAAGGTGTACTGTTTCTTAATTCCAAGAATATATCAAGAAAAACAGACATCATAATGAACTTTAGGACCAAAGCATTGTCTTTGTGTGGACAATGGTTTGAATAAAGTTTTATAGAGTGTCGGCATGATCACCCTTTTAATATAACAGCAAAACCTAATACATTTCTACCAAACGCCATGATTAAAGTTGCCTCAAGGTATCTAAGGAGAAAAGTGGAAAATAAGAGGGGCATGTGAATCTTTTGGACCCCAAACAAAAGATAAACTTTCAGATTTTGTTTTTGTTTTCTAGTGGAATAGCCAGCTGTGTGGCTAGCTAGCAGTGTAATTCTGAAAAAGGGTACTGGAAAAAGATGGGATTCTGGGAATGGTTTTGTAAATTTGTTGGGTTTTTTCTCAAACAAGTAAAAATCCTAGACATGTTTGTTCCCACCCAGTACTAGCTGAAAATAAGAGGACAAAAGCCTATCACTCACCCATGTGCCTGCCTTCTCTCTCTCTCTCTCTCGGTTGATTCAAATCCAAACTGAAGAGACTCATTTAAGGAGGATTCTATGGGGCTCAGAAAATGGGTTGGGCCAATGGTTCATGGATGAAAGTTGGACCTAGAACAGGGCTTTGATGAAGCTACTTGGTCCAACTCAAGCTCACTTGGTGATCACTTTAGCTGAAATTGGAGTCTAGTGGTCAAATGGGATATATGTTGACTAGTGCGTTCGTTCCTCCCTTAGATCTACTAGAAAGGATCTAAACCAGATGGCTGTCGGCTAAGTTTTGATGAGAAGAAAGATTGAAATGAAGCAAATTAATCATGGATCTATATAAATCAACAGTCCAACCATCATTTCTACAGGTACAACCTCTGGAAAACTAATATTTTACAAGATAAGTTGGAGGTATTGGGCGTAGCGACACTACTTTTTATTATACAAAGCTCAAACAGAGTACCACTGAGCAACGTATTTTTCAACTAATTGGCAAATTGAAGCAAACTTTGCTCGGAAGACTCACCATTTTCAGTGTTGAGGGGTCAGAGAAGGGAAAGATGGAATCGACTGCAGTATCAATTTCCGACCCGTTCGTGGCAGTGGCGATAAACCGAATTCGCTCTGAGGAGGAGATATCCTCTTGCTGTTTGGGGAACCAGTCTTCACGCCTGCCCCAGGAGAGCAATCGCCACGAAGAATATCTGGCATTTCATCTTCCGAAACAGGTTTAGTGTTTTTCCCAATATCCGGTTGGGCTCGGAGGATATTCGGCTTTTCAAGCTTGTGGCCAGCATAAAATCCAGATGAGGATCCAATATTTAGAAAAGAAGAACGCAGGGGCTTGCTTCTTGAAGAGAACGGCAGGGGAACCAATTGCCTGCAGATGTGTAGATTGTCAACGCTTCAACAATAATGAATATATTAAAATTGTTGTTTGGCTGAAGATTTAAGAGAGGTACCTGGAAAGTTGTAATGGAGTTGAGGGAATAGCAGAACCTGGGTTCTGCTCTTCGTTATTCTGGATTTCAGGGCCTTGCAGACCTTTGTCCATCACACTTTTATGGTTTGTTTCTGTTTCTTCTTCTTCAAGTTCAGCTTCTAATCCTAATATAGAAGACCCTGAAACAAAAATAATCTATACTATCAGGAAAGTTGTGTGAGGAATACGATCTATATCTCAGATGCACAATCAAGAAACCAGTCAATCAGAGAATAATCGAGTGGAATCACTAATAAAACTCACCATCCTTTCTTCCAAATGCATTTTTACACCCCTCACATCTGCAACTAATGGAGCATCCAACACCACCCTTTGCGAAAGACAAATGGTTTAAATAAGATCCGGCACAAGAAAATAATAATGATAATTATAAACACGTGTATATCCAAGGGGTAAAACCTGATAGCATTCACAATATTTCTTAAGGCAACTTGATTTCTTGCAGTTGCATCCTCTTTTATGCCGTGCAGATGCTGGGGTTTTGTTAGATTCATCCTGATAGAAACAAATTTCCCAAGTTATCATCATGCAGCCCCACGATAAAGAAAAACCTAAATAGAGATTTTCATACCCCAGGTTCTGGAAGAGAATCCGAGTTCCTGATCACTTTGGGAGCAAATGCAAGTGGATTGCGAGATTCAATCTGCTTACGTGTTGCAAGAACGGTATCTTCATGAATAGGTTTGTTAAAGCAATCTTGACATGAACATGGCTCAATACAGTAAACGCCCGCCGCAAAGCATTCACAGTAACTGCACATAGAGGACAAAAGTCAAAAACAATACTTGACGAAAACAAGTTTAAAATACATGAAATTTCCCACCATAACCCTCAAATTTTTATTTAGAAACCAAGTGCCTGCTCGGCAAGTAGATCACGAGTTTCTTGTATTATCAAAATGATTCAATCAAACTGTTGGAGTTGGAACTCACAGTTTTAAACACTTGGACTTTTTGCAGTTACAGCGTTTGCATGACGACTCAGTTTCTCCCGCGTGTTCCAACCTACGCCTGCAAAACCACTTGGCTTCCATTAGATAACAAGGTGATGCACCTAAATATCAAAGTTATACAATGTCATGCGATAGCCATTTCATTAAATGTTTGACTTGCCTCTTCTTTTTGGGACTATTTTGATTGAAATCTTCAGCAAGCACATATGCAGATGACCTAGCACCATCTTCCTCATTTTGAATGCCATTCCCTGATGGATCCATGTCCCTTTCCGTAACAGCTGATGTCAAGAGAGGATCCAGTCCAGTTGAAGGTGAATGGCATGAAGCACTTGAATTGGGCAAATTTAGTTGCCTCTCAGATGAAAACTTTTCATGATTGAGATTTTTAGCATCCTTTGAAGTTGTCGCCAAAGCATTTAAGTGTAAACCTATTCCAGTTAAAACGCATCTGGTTGCAACACCACCAGACTTATAAGGGACAAGTTGTTTATCCATGGATGCCATCTTCTCTTCAGGATGTGTCGACACAGAACCACCAGTTGAACTATCTTCTAAGTTTTTTCTTCGACTGACTGCAGCCTCAAAGTCCAGGCACCGCCTCCGCATACCACGATACAAATTAGATGCCGGCTGTAAGCAAATAACAAGCCATAACTAATATCATTAAATATCCATTAGTTGATAGCTAAAACAAAGTTTATAAGCAAACCTAACCTAACAAGATACTCAAAATTAGAGGGATCGATGAATGGTGAAACAGGCTCTATATGTTAGTACAGCAAATTCAAATTGGCATGGTTACAAGGTAGTGGCCTAGCAACTAGGGTATAAAAACATTGAAAGTTTAGTTTAAAAGAAATATATGAGAGGCTATCCTTCATGATCAACAAATATTCTTTTCCTTATCTCAATTTCATTGCCCATTATTTCCTTGAACATCTGACATGCATGATGCAAAAGGTTGAACCATAGAATTTTCATAAAATGTTTCAGTGGAGACAATTAAACATTAATACCTTACAATCATCTGTTATATATCTAGCCACTTCATCATCCGTTATTTCCCTACTCATAGAGTTACTTGAATTTGGAAAAGAAAGGCTATCCATTCCTTGGTCCATATCTTTTAGTTCACAAGCCTCTCCAGCTTGAGATGACAAAAACTCTATTTCATGCTGTCCACCACTACATTCTACTGGATCAGCAATTCTCATTTTTGACAGATTGGCATTGTCATTTTCCATGATCTGAGACAAGGTACTTGATGCAAATCCTGTCACAAGGTCTAATGGTTTCTGAACTAGTCGGATAGCTTCTGAGCCATTGGGGGAGCTGAATATCAAAAGATCGGCACCTTCAGTAATTAAACTTTCCCAGTCATAACCAGTCCCCTCTCTTTCTTCAGTGTGGTTTATGACCTGCTTATTCCCTTCAGCTTCAGATGATCCATTCCCAGATTTATTTTTAACACAGGAGTCACTTAGAGCCGGATCTTCACCTGATTTTAGAACCCTATCTGGTAGCTTTTGGTCACAATCTGGACGAGAAGAATCACTCTTTGATGCTTGTGGCTCCTCTTTAGTGGACACTGAATGCTCAGAAGGCGGCTCAGTAGATGGATTAGAAAGAGAATCAGATTTGCCATCCGGTGCACTAGAGTCATCCTGCAATTGAGCCACATTCCTTGTACCACCTCCATCAGTCTCAACTTTACTCCCATCTTCGGAAGAAAAGTCTGGTTTTGATAGATCTGAAATACTGTGTCTGTTGACAAATAAAGTTTCAATTATATGAAGAGTGAAATAGACTGTAATTACATTTCCTTACAAGTAATTTTTTTTAAAAAAAAAAAGCATCTAAACAGGGCTTAAAAGGGCTCTGTACTGCACCTTCTTAAGAATCTAGATTCCTTATAAGAACTGGCATGTGGTGAAGTAAAAACCGATGGAAGGGAAGCAAAACTAAGAGAGTTGAATGTCTGAGAAGTATGTATGGACTTCACAGGTTGAATCGGAGAAAGATTATTGATGTAGTTGAAAACTGGGGAATCCTGCACCAACAATAATTCACTTGAGATATGAAAAGAAAAATGAAGTATGAAGCCAGACTAATGCATAGACACCCCCACCCTCTCCCCCAAAGGAAAAAGGAACACCAAGCAAAGCCACCACAGAGCTTCAAAAGCCAGTAAACACTGTTTCTAAGTATGAAACCACGGGCCAGAACCAAGATAGAGATCTACCCTAAAGCTTGGTGCACCACAACCAATTTTCAAATTTCAAAGTAACAGTAAAAAGGACCCAAGGACAGAAACAGAACCATGGCCTTTATGAAAGCAAATGTTGCCGAAATTGGAGATCTGAACCTTGAATTCAAAAGGCCCAAGGAAGTCAGTCCTCCATAGACCATCAAAGAGAAATCAGTAGAAAAACAAACGTTAAATTCACCAAATTTAAAACTTAGAAAACACTAGTTTCATGAAAAACCAACCAAAATCCACAAAGACAACAGATCAAGGAATTCACAAGACAAATCCAAAGCATGCAACCAACACATCCACAAAAGCGGGAATGGGATCGACCAATTAAGGGTATAGAAGTCAACGAAGTAGAAATCAAAGAACATGCACAAAAACAACAAACCAATCCGAACCCAGATGACAAAAACTCCCAAAATAACCATAAAACACAATCAAACAGCAAAAGGGTCACCCCCATTTGAAATGAAAACCATCCACCTCAAATTTAGAGACGGAAGTAGCGCCGATCTGGTTCCTTTCCGGAGTGTCCATGTCGGCAAGCTAAATGGGTTGTTCCAGCATCCCTCAAAGAGACGACCCAAAAGCAAAAAATCAAAAAAACCACACACTAATTAGCTACTCCCACCACTACTCTCTTCTCTTACTGACTCTCAAGTTTCCCCTCTTAACCTAGCTTTCTTTGTTCTTAGAAAAATGGGGTCTTAGAAGAAGATGAGATTCAAAGGAGCGGGAAGGCGGGATAGTAGATTTTATCGTGGGGATAACCCGAGACCCTACCGCTAAGTCCCACCACAATCTCCCACACTCTCCTCTTCACAGCTGTCGATGTGTTAATACAAAAAAAATTAGCCCTTCTTTAGCTTTTTCACAGTGAAATTTTCAATTTTTTTTTTTCTTTTTCTTTTTTCAATCTTCTTTATTGTAATAAACTGTTATCTACTAAACTATTTATAAAAAGTAACGTATGGTTGTATGATTCTGCTTTTCTGGGTAATGGATTTTTCTGCCTCTCTCTCTGTTTTCAATTATTTATTTATTTTTTCCTTTTTCTTTTTTCTTTTATGATTTTTCTTTGCTCTTTTTTCTCCTTTAATCCATGTTTTTACCTATGCCTCTTTTTCCCATAGTCATTGAGTGGATTTCAATTTTCTGGGTTTTTCTATTGTTTCCAAAGTTATGATGATTATTATAAAAGCATTTAATTTTCACATCATCATTTTCACCTTATGAATTGAATTAAATCTCAAGTCTAAAAAGGGTTTGTTTCATACTCCTAAGTTGAAATTGTGTAAGATTCTATTATTGTTATAGGATCAAAGGTAATAAATTTATACTTTTATGTATAATTCTTTTTAATGCATTAGCTGTTAAATAAAGTTGTATTACAAAATAATGATAATATTTATTGGGATTACACTTAATTTTTGCGACTCTCCTTAATGACTCTACTATAACAAATTATTCATAAACTTTTCGTTTTTCTTATTTTAGTATATTGTAGTTTCTTTTGTTTCTGTTGTGTGTGCTTTTGCGTCTGGACCGGACGGTAAAGCATATATATACCACAAAAGAATTTTTTTTTTTGTTTTTATGAAAATTAAATAAAGATAGAAGTAATATTTTGTTATTTAAAGTTTTTACAAATATTTTATAACATCTTTTAGTATGTTTTTACATAAAATATTTTTAATTTAAAATATTGAATTACTGTTTTTCAAAATCGAGTTAATTTTACTAATATATACATTTTGATGTTAATAAAATACGATAAAAATTGATAGATTACAACATTGTGTATAATGAAATAAGTTAAGGTCGCAAGCAATTAATTTTACCTTCTTATTAAGGATGTAGAGAGTAGTCAAAATAAAGTTGAAATACAATGAACTTATCGATAAAATTATGATAGTGAAAATATAATTATGAAAAATATGCTTTAAAAATAGGAAAATTGTAAAAAGTAACAAATTTCATAAAAAATAATTATTCATAAAAATTTAAATATAATAAATTTTTGTCTTTTAATGATTTTTTTATATGAATATTAAATAGTTTGTCTTTTAAATTATTTTTAATAAGAATTCTTTTAGGAATTTATTGTTATTACTATTACACGGCTAAGAAACACTAATAAAAATATTTTATCTTACAATAAAATATGAAAATATTATATAAAGTGGTCAAATGAGCTTATTGTTTATTATTCTTAGTTTGGACCACGGATTTATACTGGTCTTTGTAAGATAATTCCTATGTTAGAACATTAATCATCAATAGAATCCATAAAATATTTAGTTTATTATTCAAACCGGTTTGATCTGATTTGAGGTGTTGAAATTTTTAGTCCCAGTTATAACTTTTTATTGATAAAAAATAAATAGTTCACACAAATTACAAAATTTTATGCACCAATTGAAATTAGTGAGACAAGTTAATTAGAATATGTATAATCTATCCATTTGAAAATACATTCAAGGTAGAAAGAAATTGTTTTAATCTAGATTCATATTTTGTGTTTTTAAACTAACATATATGTAAAAGTCAATATCAAAACAGAAAAAAAAAAAAAACTACATAATTTACAAGTTACAAGTGTGTTTAGTATATACTTGATTGCAATTCAACTATTTTAATATATATATAAATTTCGCTAACCAAAATCAAATTTTCAATTTTAGGTATAATGTCGTCCATATTAGAATAAACGTGCTCACTTGATACAAAGAATATATTATTAATTTTTACGTCAATTTATGTTCTCCTTCTCTAACATCAAACCTTTTAATTTCAAAAGGGACAAAGATATGTAAGAAAAATAAATAATCATTGATTTAGAAAATAAAATAAATGTGAGAATAAATGAATAGTTATGATTTTTAATTTATCATAGTAAAAAAAAGCTAAAATTTGGTCCTTCTGAATTTCTGATGGATCTGACAGTAAAAAAAATAAAAATTAAAAATAACTGACAATGTCCTAAAATAGCGAAATGGAATTGAATTTATAAATATACCGTACTAATTTTAAAGTAATGTAATTTTAATAAAATTAAATTGGGTTTTAAATGAGCATTAAAGGCGGGAACACAGGGGATGACGTAATTGTTACTCTACATTGATTACCATTGAATCTTCGGTGCACACGAGCTTTTTGTGGCATATTCCACGATCATATGCCACGCGCCACTCACGTGCTACACCCCACCCTTTCTCCTCTCATTTCACTCCACAATACTCATCTAATTTCTACTTGTTCTATTTTTTTTTCTCTCCTTTAAAAAGATAAATCTATCCCACTTGTTTGTTAATTTTATAATTTTATTTCCACTTCCAAAACCTAGATATATAAATTGTGGTAATTCACGGATCGTTCGAGACATTAACTATCTAAGATGGTAATAACTATATATTTGCTACAATTTTTACTATTTTACATTCATCGTTTTTCATTATTTGCTAGTGTTTACTATTTTGTTATCAAATTAAATATTGTACACATACTATTATATCTCGAACTAAAATAATCTACACTCTCGATACAAACTATTATAACCTAACTATAATAACTTAAAAGGTTAGAATAACAACATCTCGCTTCTTGTCACAAACGTCATCTTACTGTGTTTTATCATTGAACTATGATTGAATTAGCTATTGTGTTGTTAGTTTCAAAATTTACTATTAATGAAATAGTTCGAGTTCAAAGTTTGCAAACTCATATATATATTTTTTAAAAAAAGTTTTTATCCTAAAAACAATGTATAAATAATTATCTTCATAATTTTTGTATGTGGCTGGAATGATACAATTCAACTATAATGTTTTATATAACTTTAAGAAGTTTTTTCAAAAATAATAATAGAAAAAAACAAACTACTTACAGTTTATAGAAAAAAATCACTAAAAGACAAAAATTCATTACGTTTGATTTTTTTTGTGAAGTGTAAATATTTTGTTATTTTTACAATTTTCCTAACTTTAATTGTTTTTCAAGACAGTAGATCAATCATTTTTTGGAAGACAATTACACGTTAAGATATAATAAAATAATATAATAGAAGAATTCTTATGAATAACAAAAAATTAAAACAGTTTACAAATTTAGCAAAAAACTTAAATAGATTATAAAAATTTTAATAGATTTTGCTATATTCTATAAATAGTTTTAATTTTTTTGATATATTTCAAAATGCTCCTAATTAATAATATAATTGATATTTGTATCCAATAAACTATACCCATATTGGTTATTATTTTGTTTATTTAATATGTTATTTGAGTCAGCTTGAATTAAAGTTGGCAAGTTTTGTTTAATTTTAAGGAAAAAAAAAAAGGTTGTTTATTGGTAAAAGTAGGTTTTTTTCCAACTTAGTCATAGGTTAGGGCACAATTTGACTAAATTATTTTTATAGCCATAATTACTCTTTAAGATGACAAATTAAGTGCTTTATACAAAAATAACTAGGTTTAGGGAATGAATTTCAAAGTAATTAAAAACACAATTTTTAACAACTTATATGAAAATTATTTTACAAAACCTCGTAATATCAAACACTCGTACAGTAAACGATTAAGGCAATTGTAATTTTTTAATGTATAATACATCTAACATAGTTTGATTGGTTTACTATTTGTATTATAACTTAAAATCAAAGGTTCAATATTATTGAAACGCAGAGCATAGTCAACACATTATTCACCAAAAGTCAAAGCTAGATACAAAATCTTTTAAATTTTAATTAATTAAATATTTTATTTGTTGTAAAAACGTCATTAGAAAAGTCAAAATGTTGTTCCTCTTTGGTTGATAAGAACAAGCATCGTACAAAAAGCGTTTACATTATTTTCCAAGCCTTTTTAAAGAATAATAACATTATTTCTTTAATTAACCCAATAATAAAAAAGATCATTTAATTTGATTATGATGTTGGGTCTAAAATTAGTAATTCATGTCTTAATTTGATGCTTTAAAGTCTCTCATTGTCACCTAATTTTTCCTATCACTCCTCATTTTGTAGGGTTGATAACATTTATAAACACGCTTAATTAGTTGACCCCGACCCGAAATTATTTTAAGAACACGTTGTACTTTGTTCTAATCAATCAAATATATAATTACTCCACCAAACACCAAATTTTAATTAAATACAAATTAAGGGAACCTAAATCCTAATTAAAAACTTAACTTTATAAATGTGACCCATTTTAATTTAGTAATATGGTCTGTCTTGATAAAGCTGTTATAAATAATAATTGACCAACTTTATTTGAAAAAACAAACATATATTATTTCAGGCCAAATTAGTATTATGCTTTATTGAGCTATAAGAAGTAATTAGTAGCCAACAAATGAAAAAAAAAAAGTGATTTAATAATTAATTAGTTTCTTTAATAGTTCACTCCTATTTATTGGAGTTTTTCAATATTTGTGCTTCAATATGTTGTACTTCAAAGGGTTTATAATGAAACAAAAAATTATCTTAATTTAAAAGTAATTATGACTAATTTTTTAAATAAATAACTATCCAACTTCCACCAAGGTTTAAATTGTGAAAATATATTTATATTCTTTTAATTTATTGAAAATTTTGAAATTATCCAATAAATTTGGATAAAAATTAACTTTAAAAAATTAACTATAGGTTTATTAAAAGCATGTGACTAAATTTAAATTTTATTGAAATTACAGTAAATGAAATTGTCAATTCAAAGTACGTATATTCAAATGGAATAAAATTTAAGGTACATGAAATAGAATTTTAGTCTACACAATTTTAATAAATCTCAAATTTAATTATATTGTTTCTTTATTTTTAAATTTTTTAAATTAATTAATAGAACATCTTTTTAAAATTTAAACTCTTTCAATAAAAAATTTTAAAATACATTATGGATTTTCTTTAAAAAAAAAAATTATGCTGAGTGGTGGTTAAAAACTCCCATTTTTTAAAATAAAAATTAAATCAAACATATTTGAGTTAATTGAAAAAGTAAGGCAAATGACAAAACTGTTAAAAATATTTATACTCTTTCCATGCTTACAGTATTTATCATTGATACATTCTAAAATTTTGTTATATTTTATAAATATTTTGGATTATTTTACTATATTTGAAAACAATCCGAGTTAATTATGTCATTAAGAATGCATAAGAAAAAATTGATAATAATCGATAGTTTGAAGAGAAAAACGATTTTTAAACTTTTGTATATAATATAAAGAGGTTAAAATATTATTTTTCCTTTCAATTTTTGGTTATGCACTTTTAAATGCCCGACTTTAATCGTCAAATTTTCAATAAATCTTAAATTTAATCCATACTACTTAGTTTATTATAGATTTTTCATTACTTTTTTTTATTGATTTTTACACTGTAAATTCTAAAAATATATTCACATGTTATATTTTTTTACCTGAAAATTATTATAATTATTAAATTAATATTAATAAAAATAAATTTAAGAAAATAAATTTAAGATTTACGAAAAAATACAAGAACTAAAATTAAATTCATAAAATTATAATAATTAAAATAAAATAAATTTTAAAATAGGAACACTAAAATAATATTTTAACATGAGTCACATTATTTATTAATTTTTAACAGAAAAATCCCTCTTATTCGGGCGAATATTAGAAGCATAGACTAGGGTCATGTTTGTGGCGTGACAGACACGGTGGCAAGAAGACACGTCAGTGTCGTCTTGCGGTGCTGGCAGAGGCGCGTAGACAAATTGTCTCCATTATCCAATTAGGTACGAGGTCCACTTCCATCGCCATTATTCACTTTTTTTTTCTCTCTTCTTTCTTTTATTTATTTATTTATTATTGTTTTAACTTAATTTAATTTTCTAACTCTAACACCAATACATCATATAAACTCATCCACATTATTATTAAATGGTTTAATATTTCAACATGAATGTACCTTTATCTCTTAGTTTAATTTTTTAGATTCATTGATGATTTAACATAACATTATAAACTTGTAACCTGTGCAGTACTATTATTTTAAATTAATATTAATTTCACTCGTTTGCTTACCTTTTATTTTCTAGCGAGCTCATGTGTAACTCAATCAATTTCACCTAGCAAATGTGGCTAAAAAACTTGGTTAGAAAATTTAATATTCTAAATACATAGGTGGGCACCACGAGCTATGTGGGCCTATAACTATTCTCCAAAAAGTCTTGTTACTTTAGTTGCAATTGTCTATTTTCACTTTCGGTCTAACATGTGATGGCTCATTTATTCATGCATGTTAGTTTACTCATGGTTGAAATTTTAATAATGTTGGGATTTTTCACGATTTTAATGAAATTAGTTTTGTTAATATGTAAAACATATTGTTTAATTAACCTAAGGAAGGTTGTTCAATCCAAGTCACATATTAGTGCTAAACATAGACCCTTGGACTAGAAGCTCGAACGTTCAACAATTATGTAGAAGAAAGAACGGAAAAAATTGTGATCAGTTTCAAGTGGAGTATAAAGCTCGAACTGAGGATTAAGGAGATAAGATCAAAAGAAAACTATTTAGAATTAAAATGAACCAAAATCTACTTGAACAAAGATAATAATTAAACAAAATATATCTTAGCTCGTTAATATATATTTATTTTACTATACACAACTAAGATTAAGCTTGGACGTCTTATTTGGATGGTTGAAATAAAACAAATGTTTTGAAATATGATTCAAAGTTATGTTTTACCCAACCAATGTAACTTGTCAAACTTCACAGGTTGCAATAACAATAGAGAAATGTTTAATAAAAAGGTGATTGTTGAACCTGTCGAATTAAAAAAATTTAAATAATCTAATACCTTTTATAAGATACGTATAAATTACTTTTGACTTCCTTCATTGTCAATGAACTCTGTATTCAATCGAACTATTAAAGTCCATGAAGTACAAGTAAATTTTCTTTCGATAAACCTAAAAAAACCACTATTTTAATGGAGCTTGTCAAAGATTTCACACCGAAAAACCAATAACCTAACAAGTAGAAGATTAAAATTGAAATAAAGTATATATAAGACATCGACAAATTTATCATAGGTCCAAAAAGTCTGAAGTCTCCGTCAACTTTATGCTTATATAAACACACACATAAACTGATATAAAAGTCAATGATATTAACTAGTTTAGTGGTAAATCTACTTTTTAGTTTTTACTGGATCCAAATTCAAATCATAATCCTCATATATATATTTTTTCAGATTATGTTTACTGAACTATAAAGTCTCGTCCACAAAATTTTTGAATCAGCTACTAATATACAATATACAGTAGGAAAGTTATTGAACCAAAACCATTTTGAAAGTCATACTTTTCAAAGGTTTTAGTAAAAGAAAATGAAATGATAGTGTCGAGTGCATGTGAAATAAAAGCATGCTTCAAAGAAATGCCACACATCCCATGTCCATCATTATATATAGATTCGGTGGCAGAGCATGAGAAACTATACATACATATATATATATATACCTATTTTCTTCATTTGTTATTATTCATTTATTATTAATTACAATTGATATTATTTATTATTTATTTTGATGAGGTCAAGTTTGTCAGAGAGATTTTTATAATTACAACTATTGACCAAGAAAATGAGTGTGTGAACCTAAACCTAACCAAATTCGACCAAATACAAACGACTGGAAATTAAATAAAATAAAATAAATTTAGTTTAATTTATTAGAAAAAGTTGTGTTTTTTATTTTGTCTTTGTTCTTATTGTCTTCCCTGCTTATATGATTTTAAACTTTATGGGGTGGGGGTATTCATCGGATTATTTACACACCTTCCCTTGATTAATTACTTATGTTTTTCGTGATTTGTGGCTAACTATAAATATGTTTTCGAGATCCGAAAGTTTAAATCTTTTAACTTTAAAAGGAATGATACATGTTAAATATTGTTGTTGAGTTGTGTTTATTTTAGGACAAATTGCATAAACCACCTCTAAAATACGGTGGTAATTTCAATTACATTCTCAAACTTACAATAATAACAATTGAATCGTCAAAGTTGTGTAATCAGTAAAATTTATACAATTACGTGAGTTTGAGAGTTCAATTTTAAAATATATATAAGCTCAAGCGATTAATTTTAATTTGAAAAGTTTTTAAGAGTATAATTGCAACTACCACCATATTTTAGGAGTGCTTTTTACAAGTTGCCTTTTATTTTAACTTATCAAAACTTCATGGTGTGAGTTCTTCGAACTTTCACCGTTAGGTGTGATATGTATTGGTCAAGTTTTCTTTTTTCCTTTTTTCAAAAATCTATTTTGATACAAAAATTAGAAGCAATGTACATGTTTGACTGTTTTAAGTTAAATGATTTATATAGATACAAAATTTAAAATTTGAAACTTGTTAAACATATTTTTAAATTCAAATACTTATACAAAACAAGACTCGATACAAACATGGTGAAGACTAAACTTGTTATTCAACCTTCGGAATATGAAAAAGACACAACCCTAAAAGAAAGAAAGAGAAAAAGTCAAACCATGTTTTCAAAGAATTCACGTGACATACAATGCGATATTAAGGTTTTTGATAAACGACTCTACATTCTATTGAATCGAACGAGACACATATTAAATCTCGATTATATTATAGACTAAAATGGATGATTTGAAAGTTGATAACAATTTAAGGAATAGTTGAAATTAAAATGAGAAACCAATATAGATATGAATATGGGAATTGACTTTATGTTATTGGTTGGTAGCTTTTAGGTTTAAGTTGAGTTGGGGGACCCATTGTTATGAGTTTTAGTACATAAAAAGAAAAAGATGGTTGAAGAAAAAGGAGAGTTGAACCTCTCCCACTCCCACTGTTTGGTTGTTTGTTTGTTATTGAAAAGAGAGAATTGGGAGGGAATAAGGGGAGAAAAATAAAGACCAAAAAGAAGGTGGCTGAAGTAAAAGAGCTGCTTTATGTCTCTGACCCCATAAATCATATAAAATCAATATAAAATATATAAATAAGTAAGCAGACAAACTCAAGTGAACACACCTCCCAAATAATAAGGATCTCTCTCCCCTTTTGACCTTCTTTCTTCTATTTGTTTAAACACATCTGTTATATTGTTCTTTTTTATGGCATTTCCCATGCATGTATGGGCTGCAACTTGTACTGCTCATGATTCATTTTGATCACTGTTATAGGTGATTCTTTTTGGGAATGCATCAGGGGTTGTATAACAGGGTTGAGATCAAAGATAACACTTGAACTAGGAGAGAAGATTATATTAATCCGTGCGTCAAAACTCAAATTAATATGCTCGACTTCGATCAAGGCTGAGATCGAGCCTAGTGAAATAGTTATATGGGGCATGTTTCATGCATGCCTTGACTCAAAACATCATCCTATATATGCGGCCCAAGAGAAGATGTTTGACCTCATTCCAACCCTATCCAAATGCAAAACAAATCACACTCTTAAAAACCCTAACGGCTTCTCTTGAATTCAACTCTTAAATTTTTCTTACTAGCTTCCACATTCTTTCACTCTTTTGACTTAAGCATTGAAGTGTGTGGTGAGCATTGTTAGATATATCTAATTACAGGAGCTTATTAGTATTTTATCCTTTATTGAAACTTACTATTCTTAGTTTAGGGTTTTCATGCATGTCTAGATATACTGAACTCCAATAAATAAAATAGATTATGAGTTCTCTCGTATGATGGTATAACATTATCAGCACCACACTGCTATGCAAGTTTTTTATTTTGCAAATTACGTTATTCTCCCTTTTTAACAAATTTATCGTTCGTGGATGAAGGTCACGTGTATTTTTCTCGTTCGAATTTTGGCAAAAAATTATGATTTTGTTTTGAATGATCTATGAAGTTCAATAATTAGTCGAATGCACACATATTCAAAGAATTTGTCTTGGCAAATAAGAAACAAAAAAACGTGTAATTGAATGAATGTTCGATAGGAGCTCGAATAATGAATTAACATGTTATCAAAATGATTCTTCCTTAGTAAAATAAATATGAGAGGATAAGGCCATAGCCAAATCTTCAACCTCAAGAAAGGTATAACTTTTTAGTACAAAAAGTTATAATATTTGATTTATTTATATTGAAATTGAAATGATCAAAATAGCTCCAAAATTCAACCTTTTGTTTATTTGTTCTTCTTTACTTTTCGTATTTAAAGTCCGACGTCTCTTTCAATATCTTTGATAATAATAAAGATGGCCTTAATCAGAGTGATTAATGTAAAATATATTATTCAAAACCATTAAATTCATTAAATATATAATTTTGTTTGTGCCCTTTTCTTCCTTGTCCCCAATCTTTTTCAAAAGATTCAATTCTTTCAATGATGTATTGATTTTTCTTCAACCAAAGTGCTTATACCAAAAGTTAAAAGCATGTGATTATGTGTGAGCTCATATAGTTCTCATAATATGTAGCATTTCAGTAGGATTTTCTTTATGTAACAAAAAAAAAAGTATTAATATTATTAAATTAAATTAAATCATGAATTTCGTATTTGAATCTAGATGTTTATGTTTAATAGATTTACGAACTTTTAATTTTGTGCTTAAAAAATCTTCCTATTTTTAAAAATATTAAATAAACTTATTCACTTACTTTCAATTTTCTACCTTATATATTATCGATTTATCCACCAACTTTTTAAAGATAACAAATTCATTATGCATCAAATTCAAACTTTCTCGTAGAGGCGTTGTTTGATAATCATTAAATTTCTTTTTTAAAAAGTTTATAAAAAAGTATAGAAATTTAGAAACGACCTATACATTAAAGAATATTTAAATTGAAAAAAATATTTATATTTTAACCATTTTTAATTATGTATGCAGTTTGATATATGGGTAAATAAATGTAGCTATTTTATCATTCCCTCACAAACTTTAATGATGTGATTATATATATATATATAAATAAAGGAGTTTGATGATGTGATTGTAAAGAAGTGTTAAGTGTACTAAAGAAAATAAATTATGTGAAAAGTGATTAATGTAAACTTAGTAAATAAATATGCAATAAAAGACATTCATATCTTTCCCAAACACCACTTTGTTTCTTACTTTTGGCAAGAAATAGGAGAATCAAGTTCATTGACCCAATTTTAATTAGAATAAGAATATTTATGTAATTCCAAATGGGAGGTGGACAAAAATCAAAAGGGTTTCCAATTTTATTGCATGCACTAACAATTATTTGTATTATTTGTATTAATTTGAGATTGTATATGTAATTCAACGATTAAGAAGTCATGTTGTTGAAGTTCAATTTTTACATTTTTTTTACGAAGAAAAACATACAAAAAAATTTATATTTCAAAGAATCACAATTACTTAATTAAGTAAGTGAATCAAGTATCGATGCATAATTTCTAATGTCATGTTCATAATGTTTATTTAGGATAATTTAACAATGTTGATTAAAATATGTCTTTAACAAGTAAGGATGCGATTGTTAATAAGTAACCGATGATCTATTAGCATATGATTAAACCATTGCCATGTTAAATAAAAACATTGAAATCTCACATCAAATTACTTTTTTTAAAAGACTATGTTGCATTCTTTTTTTTCTTTGAGAAATATATTAAATTGCAGTAAAAATAATTTATTTTGTATTTGCGATAATTTTTTTTAATGGATATTAACGTAAGCGTGGAATGGTGAAATAAATTTACTTCAAAAATTAGTTTTCAAATTTCTGGATTATGACATATGACACGTGGCACTAACGTTAAAAAAAGTGTTTAAGAGAGAATAATTGGGCCAAGCTCAGTCCGGCCCGCAATTGGATTCCTCCACCCCACGGTCTACCCAATTTCAAAGCCCAATTTGATTGTGATTATATAGAAAAAACAGAAATTTGAAAGGATGACAAATTTTGGGTGATCAAGAGAATGACAATATTTTTTTTGGAATAAGAAAAATGACAATTTTGATAATTTTAAAATGTTCTTGAGAATCCTAAATACACTACAATTAATTAGCTAAATTTATATTTACAAGAACACCGTTCTCTAGCACTGTTGCTTGCTCCAACTATATCCGTCGATGCCTTTAGCCGAGTTTTCAATTCCAGCTTTGTTTCTCCAACCACAGTCACAAATACGTTATTTTTCTTATTGTCTCTCTTCTCTACGTCCTGGGTTGTTCCAAGTTCTCAAGGGCATATAACAATAATCAATCCATCTGAATTGTGGTCCTCAAAAAAAAGAAAAAAAAGGAACTTTTTGAACTTTGACTTAGCTTGAGCATCTGTGAGGCTTGCCATTATTGACACTTACTATTATTATATTGTGTACATAACCACCCAACTCTAAGTTTAAGAAGTTCGTCTCATTCAAATATTTCAACTGAGAAAAGGAATGTCCCACAGGTTGTCACCTTCAAATTGAGACAATTCCCTGTTACAATTGGTTAAAAATAAATATAAACTCACCAAATTATGTTACATACACTTAAAATTATAATTTAGTTTTCTTTATATTTTTCTTGATAGTGACATAATAAATTTCAATTTGACCCATTCCTTATTAATTGCCCTGTGGTATGGGCAAGGACGGGATGACCGGTACGGAAGGTAGCCGGTTTAAAGCTAAAATGCCGAAGAATGTCCGTACAATTATTTGATGCATTGCATTTGGAGAGAGTTGCTATTTATTTCCAAATGCTCCTTCAAAATTCAGTCCTTTCTTCGTCGGCGTGTGTGTGTTTATTTATATATATATATATATATATATTATTTTTTATTTTTTATTTTTATGTTCAATCCTTTAAACTTTTGCATCTGTATTTAATTTATGATTTTTAAATTGTTAAAATTTATTTTTAAAGTATAAATTACTTCAATTGATCACTCAAGCTTTATTTAAGCATAAAGTTTATATTTTTAAATTCACTTCTATGTAATTTAAATTAGTATTTAATATTTAAAGAAATTTTGAAAAACAAAGTTCAATTTTAACTAATTTGAAGTAACTGTCAAACATATCTTTATGTGAACTTTTAATCTTATATTTATTTAGATTGAGTTATTATCGATTTAATTATTGGTTTTTTTGACTTTTTCTTTTTGTTATTCTTTCAAAGTTTTATTTTTGTTTTCATATTGATTTAATGAGTCATTTTTGTCGATTTTAAAATAAAATTGACTTAATTTTTTTATATCTATATAAATTGAAACTTGACCCTTTTATTTTATTTTATTTTATTTCCATTTTTTTGTTCACTTCTATAAATGAAAAACATACTCATTCTATAATAACGGGCCTTTTTTTCTAAACAACAAATATACATGAATCGTAATAATTAAAATAATAAAATATACCCAACGAGAGAGTTTATTTTCAAGGACATATACATATAATTCAATGTGAACCAACACTATTTTGGTTTATTTTTCTAATACAAACCAAACCAAATCAAATCGGTTTTTTTTTTTTTTTTTTTTTTTTTTGCACTCCTAGTGAGTACTGTCAATTACTAGACCACTAGAAGCTAATAAAACGTGGTGGATTTGATGTTGAATTTTCCAATTAGATTTACGTTATTATTAAATGAATAAAAGAAAAATTAATGATAAAATTTTGTGACAATTTTTTTAGGTCAAAGTTTATAATATTTAAAATACGATGCATCAAAATAGAATATTTTTTAAAAAAAATATAAAGAAAACTAAATTATAATTTAAGTCCAAAACAAAAAAGTACATACTATATATAACTATATAAAAGAATTATTAATTCGTACAAATTTTAAATTTATGAAAAGTAGAACAACCCATGACAATTTAATCTAATTTGTTTAGCATTAGGAAAAAATACATTACTCGTAAACCTTAGAGGACTCAGAAAAAAAAACTCCACCTATATATATATATGCCAATACTACTCTACGGCTTATTATAATTTCTTAAATCATTGCTACAATTTTAGTTAGGGTCATCATTTCTCTCTTCTTTTCAATTCATCTGCCCTTCTAAATACACGTTTAAATAAGGTAATTCATTTTCTCTCTATACGTATAATTATAGATTAAAGTATTATTTTAGTTTCTATACTAGAGTTTAATATTTAGGGGTGTTCAAAGAATCCGATAATTTAATCAAAGGTAATTCTCATTCATTGATATTATGTTGTTGTAAAATGTTTTAAAAAATATATTTTAAGTTGGAGTTGGGTTGTTTATTGGGACAAATAAATTTATTGTGATTATTATAAGATTATTGTAACATTGGCATGAAATTAAATTGAATTATGTTATTGGAATCAGGTCCCAAGAAAGGGAGGAATCTTTGGTTCATCCATTGGTTGAATACATAGATACAGGTAATTCAGTTGAAACAGAATTTCATCTCCCGCTTCTGTGTTTATCTTTTTGCTAATTTTTTTAATAAATTTTTTCAATGAATTTGAAAGAGTCAGAATCAATTCCGAATCCTACGATATAGTGAAATCCCCGCGCTTTCTCTTCATCGTTCCAAAAATTCTGTGGTGTTTACGATTCCCATTTCCCGGTTTCTCCATTTTTAGGAAATTTGGTTTTCTATTTTTACGTTGCCTTGCGGTTCTTTGTTCTTCCATAACCTTTTTCGCGTCCTGTGGGTTTGCCTCTGCGAACCCATTTGGACAAAAACAATTAGAATCGTTTTTTTTTTAATAAAAAAATTCTCTGGTTTTTCATGATAGCGCCAATGGCGCTTCAGTGATTTTCGTTGGCTTTGTATCATCAGAAAAAGTATAATACCCCACTTACTATCTCTTTCATCTTCGTCGTTCATCTTCGTTTGGCTGTCTTAGTCAACATTTACGGTCTTCTTTTAGCGTCTGCGGGACCGATTTTGTTGCGAGGTAATTACTGCAATTGTCTTCTTCCTTTTTTTGCCCTTTTCGTGTTTTACCTTGAATTTTAGGGTTATGGGTGCCTGGTATTGGCCTTTCAGTACTTATGATTTGGGTCGTTTTCTGAAGGTTTGCTTTTACTTTTTTGAAAAATCAATTTGGATTTTGGACTCCAACGTCAACTGGGGTTTTCCTGATAACGTAGAATAATCTATTAGCTTTTCTCTATTCTCTGACTATTGTTATTTTTGATAGCTGCCTATTTTGTTCCTTAAGGTTAATTGTTATTATTATTTAATTATGGCATTGGTCAACATTGGTGGTAGTTCCTGTTTGTATTGGGTGGTTGTGTTGGAAATTTTGGTACTCTTTCTCTTTTTGAAAGACTAAGCATGCCTATTGTTTTCGAGTTGAACTTGATTGCTGAAGTAGATTCAAATTTGGGAGAAGTCAGAATTTGATCCTTTATTCGTTTGTTTATTTTTACTTTTTAACAGATTGAAGGATTATCTATGATTATGGAATTATAACAGACAACAACATTCTGCACAGTTGGCTGAATTCTTCAACCCGTTTGATCTCTCAGGTTTTAGAATTCCTTGTATTCAAGAGTACTGTTTGAGTTATCTTTGCTGATCTTAGCAATGGATTCGAAAGGAAACGATATGGGGGGTGCTACGATCCCAAAGGAGACACAGGGTCAGGATAGAACTCCGAACTCAAAGGTGGCTGGTATGGGAAGCATTAGCAGCAAAGATATGATATTCAGAGCAGACATGATTGATTTGAAAACTCTAGATATACAGCTAGAAAAGCACTTGAGCCGTGTTTGGTCAAAGAGCATTGAGAATCAAATGCCTAAGGAGCCGTGGGAGATTGATTTGTCTAAACTTGATATCATAAAACAAATTGCTCAAGGGACTTACGGAACAGTATACAGGGGTAAATATGACAACCAAGAGGTTGCAGGTAAACATCCTATATGTTTCATCTTTTCGCAGTTGATTTTAATCCTGTTTAGTTTCCGAGATGTGAAGGAACTTATTGGAAAGTTGCTGCCATTGATACTTTTTCTTCATGCCACAACATTTTTTATATTTTTGTACACAAGAATTACTGAATGGACATTGGTGAATTTTGGATTTCTATATGAGTTGTTTAGAGTTTAGTTTGATAATATCCATGAAAAGTTGAAAAATTCTTTTTTTAAGCCTTAAAAACATGAAACATTTTTTTAATGAGTTGCCCAATTATGGGGAACAATGTCTAAGTAGTATATAGTCAGCTTCAAGCTGAGTGTTTGTAAGACCTTTTACATTGTTGCTTTATGAGGGGGGAATACTTTAATTCTGAATGCTGTTTCTTTTTGTTCACGAACACATTGGCCTAAAAGTTCTCTTTCGTTGATGTCAAATTGTAGCTGAACCGTACTTTCCCATATTGCAGTTAAGATATTGGACTGGGGAGAGGAGGGTCTAGCCACGATGGCTGAAACTGCTGCTTTGCGGGCGTCATTTCGGCAAGAGGTTGCTGTTTGGCACAAGCTTGACCATCCTAATGTTACAAAAGTACAAACTTCTTCTTCAAGTTCCTAAAGTGACTGGTTGATGTTCATGGGAAACATTGAAATATATGACAATTTTTTTGGCTATATTGTTCTTGTGTGTGTATATATATATGTCTATAAGGATGGTTTTGAGGTGGGTAATGATTATCCTTTTTATCTTTTATAACAGTTCATCGGAGCTTCAATGGGAGCTACAAATCTTAAAATTCCAATGGATGGTCAAAATTCGTTTCCATCTAGGGCCTGCTGTGTTGTCGTTGAGTATGTTCCTAGCGGGACTTTAAAAGATCATTTGATTAGATACTGGACAAAGAAACTTGGCATTAAGGATGTAGTTAGATTAGCTTTGGATCTCTCTAGAGGGTAACTCTCTCCGCCTCTCTATAGCAATGCTTGACATCATCTTCTCTAGAGTAGAAAATTTGCTGATTGGGATTATAACTAATTTTACAGGCTTAGCTATCTACACTCCAAGAAGATTGTGCATCGTGATGTCAAAACTGAAAATATGTTGATGGATATTAACAATAATGTCAAAATTGCTGATTTTGGGGTTGCCCGTGTTGAAGCTCAGAATCCAAGAGACATGACTGGGGCAACTGGTACCCTAGGATACATGGCCCCGGAGGTAACCTTTCTCAATCTGTTCTTAATAAATGTGACCGTTCGGTTCTAGTTATGGTTCTTTATTGTGTCATCGCAATTAGAACAGCTTATAGATATTCACAAAATTAAAAATGTATTTGGAATAAAGGATATTGATTTGAAATATTATGTTCTCCTGCTTCTTCTGCTTTTGTTTTTTCTTATCAACATGGATTCTTTTGCACGAAACTTTTATCTCCTTGGAGTCCCAAATTCAATTTACTCGCTATATCTGGCTTTGATTTCTTCTTGGTAGCTTGTTATTTAACCTACCTGTAATGATTTTCAAAATAATTTTAATGGTTTGTTTTCTCAAACATGTTGTTCAATCTGAACAATTATGGATCATAATCATATCTCATGCCTAGTTTCTGTATAGTAGGTGTTAACATGTCAATATTCTACCACACTTACAGGTCCTTCAAGGGAAGCCGTACAATAGAAGTTGCGATGTCTACAGCTTTGGCATCTGCTTGTGGGAAATTTACTGCTGTGACATGCCATACGCCGATCTTAGTTTCGCTGATGTGTCATCTGCAGTTGTTAGACATGTATGTATTTTGGACATAAGACATAAAACATATCTCTTTAATTCTCTAGTTCATTGCCATTATTCCTTATGTTTGTTAATATCAGTAGGGAAGTAGAGCCTGAAAATAATATCTATAAAATACCCTCTTCCCATTTATTTAGTAGTGTTACGAATACTATGTGTATGAAGCATAAGCATTTTGTTTTTGGCAGAATCTGCGGCCGAGTATCCCGAGATGCTGTCCAAGCTCTCTAGCAAATGTGATGAAGAAATGCTGGGATGCCAATCCAGAGAAACGCCCTGAAATGCATGAGGTTGTCAAAATGTTGGAGGGCATTGATACAAGCAAAGGAGGAGGGATGATTAATCCCGATGACATAAAATGCTTCTGTCTCGGGCCTTTTGGCAAGGTCCGAGGTCCGTAATTCTTTTATACTCTCATCCCTTGATGATTTAGAAATAAAGGAGAGTCAAAGCTCTATGCTGGTTTTTGTTTATTTTGCACCCTGTTATTTGATTGATGTCATAGCTTGTAACTGCAGAAATTTGTTCCCATATTCTCATTACTCTGCACTTACCAATCTGTCTTTGTTTAAGAATTTTTCAATGAAGCCTTCACTTTCTGTGTCTTCTAAGAATTTGGTGGTTGTTTGCGTTTTATTACATGATGTAGAGTATATATGAATGAAACCAAGTCCATTTGGACTACACTGTTCAGATTCTCCCCCATATAATTTTCCTTTTTTTTTTTTTTTTAAATTATTATTTATTATTAATAATTTGTTATTATGTGCAAGTTTTCCTCTTCTTTACTAAATAATGACTACTTTAATTATCAATTACCTTAAACAATTGATTGGTTTCAATTTTTTAAACTTTGAAAACTTGATGGGATCAAAAGTTCAATTGAGAGTTTGAAAAATTATTAAAGAAAGTTGTCTTTAGAATGTGGGTTTACCAAACATTGAGTTTAGAAATTCTATGTAGAGTTATGTTTGAGCGTGGTTTTTAAATGGTTAATATTAAGTATGATCACGTTAAAAATAACTTCAAAATTATATAATAACTCAAAATCAATTCAGTATCTAATTTTAGATTTTTAAATATTATTTTTATATCAAAATATTTTAAATGAATTTGAAAATGACAAAATGGTTTAAACATTCTAAATAAGCAAATATTTTTTGAAATAAAATCGAGAAAAATAAAATAAAATAAGCAAAAAGGAAGCCCCTTTGGACTATCGATCTCAAAGTCCTTGAGCATGTTGCTACTGAGTTTAACTTGCTTCGAGTAGCAATCGTTCAATCAAAACAGAGCAACAAACGACTCCACTAATGGCGGCAAATCTTTATCCAACCATCTACATAACGCCGAATTTCATCAAACCCACCACTCAGAATGACTTAAAGCATACCCCTCCCCACCATTTTCAAATTGGGTTGTTCAAAAATTGCAAAACCATGGATGAGCTTGGACAATTACACTGTTACGCGTTGAAGCAGGGTCTCATTCGTAAACAATCCACTGTAACTAAGCTTATTTCCACTTGCGTGGAAATGGGCACTTCAGAAAGCTTGGATTTTGCACGAAAGGCGTTCGAGCTTTTCCATGAAGATGGGGAAGCAAGTGTCACTCTTTTCATGTACAATTCGTTAATCAGAGGATACTCTGCTGCAGGGCTTTGTGATGAAGCTATTTCTCTGTATGTTCAGATGATCGAGTTTGGGTTTATGCCAGACAACTTCACGTTTCCATTTGTGTTAAGTGCGTGTGCTAAGACTGCTGCGTTTGTTGAAGGGATTCAGCTCCATGGAGCTCTTATGAAGATTGGTTTAGAGGGAGATATGTTCGTTGCTAATTCTCTGATACATCTATATGCGGAAAGGGGAGAATTTTTGTTTGCTCGAAAGGTGTTTGATGGAATGCTTGAGAGAAATGTTGTTTCATGGACCAGCTTGATTTGTGGTTATTCTAGGACAGATTCTTCTAGAGAGGCTGTGGCTTTGTTTTTCCAAATGATCGAGGCAGGTGTTAAACCCAATTCTGTCACAATGGTGTGTGTGATATCAGCTTGTGCCAAGTTGAAAGATCTTGAACTAGCCAAGAGACTCCATGCTTACATTGAAGAGTCAGAAATGGAGCTTAATACTCATATGGTGAATGCACTTGTGGATATGTTCATGAAATGTGGAGAAACTGGTGCTGCAAAGCGATTATATGATGAATGTATTGATAAGAATTTGGTTTTATGTAACACAATCATGTCAAATTATGCACGCCATGGTATGCCGAATGAGGTACTTGCTGTCTTGGTAGATATGTTTCGAGTAGATCTTCGACCGGATAGAGTTTCGTTGTTATCGGCAATCTCGGCATGTGGGCAGATGGGTGACTATCTACTTGGGAAGTGCTGCCACAACTATTCTCTAAGAAATGGGTATGAAGGTTGGGATAACATTTGCAATGCAATGATTGACATGTATATGAAGTGTGGAAAACAAGAAATGGCGTACAGAGTTTTTGACAGTATGTTAAATAAGACCATTGTGTCGTGGAACTCATTACTTGTTGGTTACGTCAGAAACAAAGATTTTGAGTCAGCTACAAATATATTCAATGAGATGCCTGAAAAGGATATAGTGTCTTGGAACACAATGGTTAATGCTCTGGTTCAAGAGAGTATGTTTGATAAAGCAATTGAATTGTTCCGAGAGATGCAATTAAAGGAAATAAAAGCAGACAAGGTGACAATGGTAGAAGTTGCATCGGCATGTGGATATCTCGGAGCTCTCGAACTCGCCAAGTGGATATATGCCTATATTGTAAAGAACAACATCTACTGTGATCTATTGCTTGAGACAGCATTAGTTGATATGTTTGCTAGGTGTGGTGACCCTAATAGCGCTATGGAAGTGTTCAACAACATGGATAGAAAAGATGTCTCAGCATGGACAACAGCCATTGGAGCAATGGCTGTGGATGGGAATGGCGAACAAGCTATAGAACTTTATAATGAGATGCTACGGCAAGGGGTGAAACCAGATCAAGTAGTTTTTGTAAACATATTAACGGCTTGTAGCCATGGTGGTTTCGTGGAACAAGGGCAGCACATATTTGAGTCAATGAAGCAACATGGAATCTCTCCGCAGATTGTTCATTACGGTTGCATGGTTGATCTATTAGGTCGTGCAGGTAAGCTAGAAGAAGCTCTAAATATTATAGAGCGCATGCCAATGAAACCTAATGGGATTATATGGGGATCTCTATTGGCTGCATGTCGTACCCATAAAAACATCGATATGGCAACATTTGCAGCTGAAAGGTTGGCAGAAGTGGCTCCAGAAAAGACCGGGATTCATGTACTTCTATCCAACATATATGCTTCAGCCAAAAAGTGGGATGATGTTGCCAATGTGAGGTTACAATTGAAGGAGAAAGGAGTTCAGAAAATGCCCGGTTCAAGCTCAATACAAGTCGATGGAGTTATTCACGAGTTTACCTCAGGTGACAGATCACACCCAGAAATTTCTGGCATTGACATGATGTTAAACGAAATTACAAGGAGGCTTGGGGGTGTCGGCTATGTTCCTGACATGACCAATGTTCTTCTTGACGTAAATGAGCAGGAAAAACAATATCTACTAAATCGGCATAGCGAGAAGTTGGCCATGGCTTACGGGCTTATAAGTACAAAAAAGCATGTACCAATTCGTGTTATGAAGAATCTCCGAATGTGCTCAGACTGTCATTCATTCGCCAAATACATTTCAAAAGTGTATGATAGGGAAATAACAGTACGAGATAATAATAGGTTTCACTTTTTTAGACAAGGGTCTTGTTCATGTGGTGATTTTTGGTAATGTAATTCTCAGATAGGAAAGAAGTGTAAGATAAATATGCATCTTCAATATTGATTTACATTCGTTCTTTGCTACAAAAGTAAATGCAGTCAACTAGTGAACAGACAGATGGCAACAATGGACAGAAGAAGCAGTGCTGGAACTTCTTGTGACAGTGAAGTGCCATGTGACAAAAGAACTATGCTGTTTCTATTACAATTCACATTGTCACTGACATGTTAGCCTTCTAGAAAATGTTATAGTATCAACACAGGGCAGTACATAACTGAAAGCAGCCTTCATAGTTGGGGGAAAATGGAGTCGACATACGCTTCGTGCATCTGGTCTGATAACCAGAGTTTAGCAACATGATGATGTGAGGAGGTGCGCCTATGAATCTCTTCAACCAGCCATACAGTTGCTTCAGCTTTACTCGGATGAATTATGGTATCCAATGGCTTATATTCATCCACACTTCCCAACCGTAATTGATCCCATTGTTTGAGTAGAATGTTAGTTAAGTAATGCAAAGGCTGGCCATAAAGTTGCTTTATAGATTTGCCTAAACCCATCCAAGTTGTAAATGGTATCACAGAACCACGTTGTGCTGGGATTTGGATCTGTTTCATGTATTCTTGATACATTTCCGCCCTTTTCATCAACATACCTGCATTGTTTAGAAGACATTTCAAAGAAGATCCTCTTTTCAAAGCTTTTGAGTTTGAAAATGACTTTGAATTGAACTTGATCTCACTCATGCAAGGCCAAAATACCTTCTGGTGTCATTTCTTTGGCAGGAATTTTGAAATCGTCCAGGGAAGGCTTGAACTCAAATCCATCATTTTGAACTGCTGCTTCTGAATCAGAGGAAGAAGATTCACCTGATGATATAACATCTACTTGTTCATTCCAGGGCATTGGCCTCTTCATTTTGCAAATTATGTAATTCTGGACAATAAGAGATCATGGGTTTGTTAGTAACCATACCGATCAATACAGAACAGCTTACAAAATACCAACACATTTAAAAATCCATTGATCGTACAAAGAGTTAGAAACATGAGATGGCAACCAAACTAAATATAACAGATCTTGTTCAAGTAAGGTTGTATTTGGGAAGGGGGATTCCAACGAGGTCGATAGTGTATGACTTACACCAATTGAGCTATGGTTGGATTCTCTAAAAGATTACTATTGAGAAGGAAAAAAAGCACCAAGAGCTTTTAGTTGCCATGAAACAAAATGTACTTCAGAATCGTGAGATGAAGACAAAGTGAGGCCGATAGAGAGGAAGCTGAGAGACTGAGAGAGAGGGAGACGAAGTTGCATGGCCAATGGAGATTGGAGGTAGGGGGAGACGAAAGATCGAGAGATTGAGGAGAGAAGTGGGAAGCGGCTGGCAGTCAAGTGAAGTCTAGCCCTAATTTAGAAAACTAATAAATAAATAAATATGATGGATGTTCATCCCTCCAAGCAACATTCTAGCTAGCAACCCCATCAACACGATGATAGACAATTACAATCAACATATCAAACAACCAAATAAACAAGAAATTTTCATACAAATGCAGCCAGCAACCTATCGGATCCAGTAAGAAAAATCATGCAAACTCACCAACGAAGGACGATAAGAAGAAAGGAAGAAGATGAGTTTTGATTATGGGACAAGAAGAGACAGTGAGCATTGTAAACTAAGTGAATTTTCTACAGAAGAACAAAGAGGGCAATGGATCGATGGGAAGATAGAGTGATGGTGAGTACCTTCGAGGTTTGAATCGTAAAGCTGAAGCTGTTCTTCGATGTGGGTTTCAGGACGAATAACCAATGGAGCTCAGTAATTCAACAAGTTCGAATTTTGAGAGACAAGTTTTGAGTTTTGCGGCGTTTTGATTTTGCGCGATGGGAGATCAGAGATAGTTTTGGATTGGTTCAAATGGCCGGTTCAAATAATTTCCAAAGGGCAGAACCGCCGGTTCACAAAATCTTTCATCTCCAATTATCCATTGTAATCACTCAAATGAAAATGGTAGAGCTACATAAATTTGAGAATATTACCTTATTAAAAACTAATTTTGTTCCTTTCTTATCTTGAAAATCTCATTCATATTCTTTATTCAATTTACATTTTTTTAAATATTTTTTTCATCTATATAGTAGACTCCTAAACTATTAAGATGAATAAATTTTCGAAATGAAATTTTTTATTTCATTAAATAACACTTCAAATGATGCACATTACAATCTTAACCTTAAATTTATGAAAGTGTGGCCTTTAACATCTATCAAGCTTTTGCTTCAAATATGTTAAAAGAATAGATTTTCTTATGTGTTTAGTAAATTTAAAACATTGTGCACAATATAAAGTTATTAATAACGGTTTAATGCATTAAATTTTTAACTTTATTAAAAATAAAACTCTCGATTATGTTATAGATGGAAATGTTAATATCTCAATTTTGCAAAAATTTTCGATTAACAAATCGATAAAAAGATTCATCTAAAAAATTGTATAAAAGGTTAAAAAATATTTAAATTAGTCAATGAAAAATATAGTATGTCAAGAATCCTATTCACATTAAAAATCAGTTTTCATAAATATTTTCTTATTATTGCCTAAATGATTTTGCCTCAAACCCTAAAAAGAAGAAAATTATCTAAGTCGGACTCACCGGCCCAACTTGAGTTTGGCATTACAATCACAAACTCGTATTTTTTTTTTTACAGAGATCAACTTATTACCTATTACTCAACCAGACCTCTTTACCCTTACTAGATCGACCTAGGTCTTCAAATCCCCCAACTTTCCGAATTGGGTAAAGTTCTTCAAGAAAGTTGTTAAGAAGAAGCTCGGCGAGACGAGCGATAACAAATTGAACAAAATAAGTATGATGCTGAGAATCAATACTCATCGAAGAAAAACGTTGCAGAAGCTTCAAAGGGTAAGCCTTATAGGGTTTTGAACACATTTGAGAATGATTGGATTCCAACTTATGATATTTTCAAGTAAGCGGAAGACCAAACGCCTTATTGGCATTCACCTGAATCATATAACTTCATGGTTGATGGGTTGGAAAGGGCTAAAAAATGGACTTGTGTGGGAGTTGGTGGAAGAGATGAGTCGTTTAGTTGGGTATTTAAGTTTGGAGACGATGAGTAAGGCTATAATGAGGCTTGGAAGGGTCAGTAGGTATCACGATGGAGAAATATGGGTTTGGTACAGACACAACCATGAATGTTTTGATATCAACACTGTACTCAAATGGTGTAACATCCCTATATACTCAGAACATTTATACTCAAATGGTGTAACGATTTGATACCAACAATATGTAGACCATTTTAAAATAACATGAATATGATATACAAACATGTAGTATAAAAATGAAGTCCTGATGATATAAGATCATTTGACAATCAATGTTTTCATGAATTGAAAATATAATAGAATCAATGAAATATTATTGGGAAGGAGTATACAAAAATCTTCCTTTTTTTAATTTGTCTGCAATGGAACTTAACTAATGGTAAAAAGATTCACTCATGTAACTAAATAGGATAACCTATGTCTAATTGGAAGGGTCAAAATGTAGAAAGCAGTAGCCTTTTTGCTTTGATGAGGCTCTTTCCTATGTAAATACATTTAAGCTTTTCAAGCTACTATTTTGTAATTACTGTCTTAGAGACGTCGTTTAGCAAAGGTGGATATGAGGGAGTTGAGGGACCTTGAGCGGATATTCGACTTCAATTGTCTTGTTTTTGGTATTTGCAATCCAAATCTTCCCAAAAACTCCTCGATTAACCTGCATAACGATATGCAGCAATTAGAAACCCCGCAACAGGATAAAACAAAAATGTTACTGGAGGACTATGTGGGTGTTCATACATGCTGCAGAATGACTTCTGTGAAGCTGCCAGTTCGCGGTCGGGGAATGCTTCCTCCAGTCGGAAACTCAACCAAACATAGAGATCCAACACCTTCAAATTCAATAGCAAAAGTTGTAGACTTAAGGCTTGAATATAATGAAGTAGAAAACCAGTAAACTAAAAGCAAAAAGGCGGGTTAATTAACTTTGGCCACTCTCTTTGGCAACCAAGAATGCTTGTCGATCAAGCATGGAAAAGCTGGAATTAAAGCAAGCTATACCATTATAATATGGTTAATGAAAAGCCCTTACTTGTATACTCATTTACTCTATTCGGGTACCTAAGCATTTAGAACATCATAGTTTCGCAAGTTTTGAGCCATTCAATAAGTTCAATTTCCAAATTCCATCAACATTCCAAAATCTTGAGAGAGAGAGAGAGAGCGCTTAGAATTATATGTTCACCTTGTGAATGGATTCCAGTTCCTTCAGCGCAGCTGGTGTTTCTGGCACTTTAAGCGTTCCTTCTGTGAATATTTCTCGTAGGCGAACAATGCCTTTATTCGCATAATTTTGAGCAAACTGTTTCGTCATGCACAATGAATGCAATCATATGAGTTTCCAAATGAAAATAAAGTAAAACAATAACCACGGATTAATTAGACCTGTGTAAGACCTTGGGAGGTAATGTCATCAGCCATGTCCGAAGGGCTGCAAAAAATGGGGCACCAACTGACATTAGTATAAACCGGTTTGTAAGGAACTCAACCCAAAAAAAAAAAAAGTTTTGGATAATAGATTAAAATTAGTATACTTTTTCAAACTAAAAATTTCATCTGTGAAAAGCTCTGAAATCTACAATGACTGCAAAGAACATGCACTTTTCCTCTTACCTGATACAGAAAAGGTACTTATCATGCAAACTGAGAGGCATCTCATCAAGGACGGCAGCAACTTTCTGATTCCAAGAAATTGTAAAATATTAAAGAGGCATTGTGAAGAGATGGCATTTGGCAAACTTGAAAAAGAAAAGAAAACAAAAAAGGCTCTTTTTTTTCAACAAGACATCATTCAGTAGACAAACATACCAACATTTCTTCACAGTCAACAATGAAATAATTTTCAGATAATTTAGCATTCTCAACAAAGTGCTCCTGCATAAAATATTAAAACTGGGAAACGTCAGTCATAAATCCATAATATACAAATAAAATGGGCTACGAGAGAGAGGAACATTCTCTATCCAATGTGACCCTCCTGGACTAGTATTGTGAAATGGAGAAAAACCCATAATCTTTCCACGTGACCAGCCCTTATAACAAATGCACATGTGTACAGGCTACAAGGCTTGAGGAGCAGAAAGTCAATAACTTTCCTTCCTCCTGTGTTGAGGTACAAGGAACTAAACCACAGGGTTATTCAATTAAACGTTCCACTACAAGTAAGTTATTTGAAATAACTAACCAAACTACGTTAAAAACTGCTGGGAAGTTGATCAAACTATGTCCTGAACCTCCATGAAGTTTCTTATCACATGGATGATGAGATACATACGATCAAATACTAGGTACCCATGATTTAGTAACAAGACGAAACAATTAGTATAAATATACTAACAATTAATTAAAAAAGGTCAAGCAGGAAACTACCAATATCTGCCGCAGGCCATTCTCAGGGTGCAAACGGGAATATAAGTACATGAGTTCAAAAGTTGGAAACAGCCCAGCTCTCTGCAATATTTGAGTTTCAAAATACGATAAAAAAATACATTAACCATATATTTTAGATAATTTAAAAGAACTACATCAGGCCAACAAGCCAAATTTGGATATACTTCTATATTAAAGATCACCTCTATAGTGGGAGAAGCGGACTTAAGTGATGAATGAAGTAAGGGTAAATCATCTCCATCTATACAAGTTACTTCACCAATGGGAAATTTGGATCCGTACCTGCCAGCTCTACCTAAATACAAAACAAAAAATAAACCCCCATTTTCTTTTTATGATTCAGCGGGTATGAAATTATGGAACAGTCGAAAGAAAATTATTGATGTTTGCAAAAATTTATGGAAATATTACGATAGAAAGTAGCACAAGAAAATTACATAAGCATGCTACTAACAAACGATTGGCCTAGGCCCATCTTTAGAACTCCAAAATTGTTCAGACTTTTTTATCTTATACAACAGCCTATATCTTCATTCGCAAATATGGGGACAATAAGGTGTATGCCAATTCATCTGGAGCACAATATTGAGATCAGCTGTGAAGCATTAAGAGATATTATGACCTCATCAAGAACGGAAAGAGACTGGCTAACTACTTCAAAATAAAAACAACATGATATATCAAAACTTTGAATAAGGTTAGAAGTTGGAACTTGGTCGAGAAAATCTGAAATAAATACATTATTAACCAGCAAGGACTAAAAGATATTATTAATTGATGTAATCGTAATAAGTATACTTTTGAAAGTAAAGCTGGGGAATTGAAGTGTCTTAGTCGGCATTACTGTACTGTCGTTATTCAAACTCATTTACATGCTTTTAGCAGACAGCTTCCAGTTTTCTGACTCATGATATCGTCATAAGATTTGTAGAACGATTCAAATTCCATCAATTCAGGGATCGAAAGATTCACAGAGTAACTAATAATTGAAATAGCCATGGATCTGACTTCTGATCTCTACTGTATTTTGATGACAGAATGAAAGTATTCACAGGCACTTTCAGGTTTCTAATTAAAAGAAAATAAAAAAGAAAAAATTTCCATAGACAATCACTATACGCTATAGCATGTCCCAGCATTTGCCACCCTAATCGTATGCTAAAGAATATTTCCTCATAAATCATAAATTAATGCCAGTTTGATTAACCTGCAATCTGTTTGATCTCTGGTACAGTAAGCTCCCGCATCTCAGAACCATCAAATTTCTCCATAGTTGAAAATATGATCCTCGAGATGTTCAAATTAAGACCCATCCCAATGGCATCGCTAGCCACCAGCACATCAAACTCGCTCGTTGTATCATTGAACATCATTGCCTGCAGTTCTAAAAGGCATCTCAACTCAGCAAATTCAGGGTTGCCAGTTCTTTTTTTTAGAGAAGAGAAACAAATTGATTGATGAATGAAAAGAAAAGATCCAAAACACCTACAGGTAGATTGCATGAAGCATTTTCAATTGATTTATTTATTATTATTATTATTTTTAAAAAAAAGGCTAAAATCAGAAGAAGGGTGATAACATGGAAAGCACAGTTATAAGTTTTAACAAACGCAAATTAAATTTTATCAGAATTTGGTAGATTCTAATACCTGCCTTGTTCGAGTTTCTGGTGGTAGTGAGCCATAAACTATAGAGCAAAGATGTCCACCCTGTCTTTCTATTTTTTTCTAGCAAAGAAAGAGAACAAAAAGAATTAGAGTTAAAAAAAATAACACCAAAGTTGATGAAGGTGGCGCGCTAAGAAGTTATAGCAAGTTGTTGAAAGACCGTAGGCAGTAAAAGTAAAGAGATGGAGATAATCAAAGAGACAAAACTATGTCAGTCAGAGTTTTGGATAAGTAATTATAAAATGAAATATTCAAGGTTTTGCAAAGAATAGGCATTAGATAAGATAATAAAAAGACTGACCTTATAACCATATATTTTACGACGTGAAAAGGTGACAATGCAATCACCCTTCCTAATATTAGAATAGGGTCCAAGTGGAATGTTCAATGGAATCAGCGGTGAAAGTCTCTCATAGTATTGCACCTAAAGCAAAGAAAGTGCTAGAACGCTTTACAAAAACAAAAATATGAATATGATGAAAAAGATCATCATCAACTTGAATCCTTGAACTATTGAAATGGATGGAAAGACTACCAGAGAATAATATTGTCATATATCTTTCAAACTCAACGACAGTTTAGTATTTATAACTGTCAACTTTGTGGCATGATATAGTAAACACTGCAGAATAACATCTACAATTTTTCTCATGACAAGCGTAACATGAAGAATCGTTACCTCAATGTCATCACCAGTTACTTTAAGAATCTCCTGAATAAGGGGTACAACAGCTGCGTCCCCACAAAGATGAACCTCATCAGCACAGAGTCCAAGTAGGGCACGTGTAAAAGAATAACCTCTTGTCTTACAGCCCAACATCTGAAGTAGGAAAACCAATAACAAATAAACTACTTTTTTTCTTTGAAAAGAACAAATAAACTAAATTTAAAACTGTTTTATTTCAACAAAGTGCTCACAAGTTAGATCCCCAGTTGTCCTCAACTACTTTCCAAAAGAAATCAAATTATTGATTTTGTTACCATAAAACACTTTTATTGATTGAATGAATTTAGCTTAACTCAAATACAAAAGTATATATTTACCAGCACTCGAAGTCTTCTTTTAGGTTCAAACAAAAAAAAAAATCTGTATTTTGTGCTTGAGTCATGATGAAGCTCCAAAATGAAAAAATAAAACCTTACGTTATCAGAGCATGGTCATTTTTGTTCGTTAGTGTTACGGATACAAAATTGATTTCCAACAGCCCCACCTATATGTACTTCAATTACCAAATATAATTAGCTACAGCACTAATAATTAGTACTGGACAGTACATTCTTAATTGAGGTATGACCCAAATTCCTAGGAGGGAACTCTACCAACATGCCTGAATTTCGTCGATAACAGCACAACTGTAGTTGGAAGTTACATCGGCCATCTCAACAGTCACAGCCTTATGTTTTGCACCATCAACTTCCTCTCTCTCTTGTCCTGTGATCAGATCACAGGGAATTTTAGCCTTATTCAATCGCTTGGCGACTTCCCAGGCCAATAATCTCAGGGGACCACAATATACACCTGCATAAGAAGAGAGAAGTAGGGATTCCAAAAATATCCATAAACATTTTTTAGTCTCTCCATGATAATATTGGATCAAAAGAATGATAAACTACAAAAGTAAATTCATGATATTGATTGCATGTACCAGAATCACTTAATTCAAGCCTCTTCAAAGCATTGTGAGTTTTGCCACTATTTGTTGGACCCATGTGCAGAAAAATTTTGCGACGTTTCTTTCGTGCATTTGGATACCATGAATGGGGATGTCTACGAGTAAAAATGACTCAGCTAAGAATTAATAAACAGAGGAATGAATGTAGCTCTTGTGAATGATTTACAAGAAGTATAGAAGTGTGTGCAGTAGTAAAAGCATTAGTCACATAAAGATAAGAGCACTTAGAACCCCTAAACAAGCAAACAATTGGAAAACTGAAACACTCCTCAATCTTCACTCTTAAATAGGTATTGAAAGAATAAGGTAAAATTCAGACTGAACAGTTATTAGGAATCTTCACCACATTGTAGCTAATCTCCCACGACTGTTCGATTTACAGTCTAAAAACGTATCTCTCTGTTACAATTGTACGGTACTTATTAATTGGTAAAAATGATAGTTTGATAATGGAGGTAGCAGCCACATTAAATAGTTTGTCTCCTGGTAGGGGTATTGAACTTTAAAAATCTTCTGAATATACTTACCTAGTGGTAAAAAAAAAAAAAAGACATAGTCTCATTAACTAACTAAGAGGTCATGGGTTCAATACATGGTGGTCACCTACCTAAGAATTAATTTCTTACAAGTTTTCTTGACATCTAAATGTTGTAGGGACAGGCAGGTTGTCTCGTAAGATTAGTCAAGGTGCGCGTAAGCAGGCCCAGACACTCACAGATATCAAAGAAAAAAATTCTTCTGAATATACTCAATCAAAAAAAAAAAACTTTAACAGTTAGACAATGCTGAGGCAAGCAAAACTATAATATATATAGAAGTCAAATGCTTGAATTAGAAATCTCAAACAGTTGTAAGCCTAATTAGTAATATTCTTACGTCAAGTCTGTGAAGTCAAAATTACTGCTGTAGATGCTGTACAACCTACAACAAGAAGGTCCAAACCTCAATTTGAAATCTTGGTTTAGTGCCCCCACGAAACCTGCAAAAGAAGAAAATAGAAACGTGATGCAACACAAAAAGGGTATCAAATTTACCATGTTATAATACTGGAATGTATTATTTTACATGCTTAATGGTTCAGTGTTACAACCCGATATACTAGTTCAATGAACATAAATGAAATCACTCTTACTTTCCCACAAAGCATGAGTTTACTTTTAGTTTCTTACAAAAACAAATCCCTAAGGACCCTGCCTTAACAAAATAGATTACTTTGTTGGGTGCAAAACGAGCAAAGTGGACAGAGAAAGCCATAGCACTACCAACCAATCATAATATAAGCTTCACATACATTGTAGCTTATCTGACAACCTACTAAACGCCAGTACTATTTTGGAAACATTTGTTGCTCAAATTCCTTCCAATATATACCAACTAAAGGTCCGCATTGCAATGTCCGACTTGCTTGCCAACTGTTAGAATGCATTAAATAAGTTATGTGGCGCTACAAATTAAATAAGTTACGTGGCGCTGCAAACAACCAAGTACTCATAGTACTGGATCTAGCTTAATTGTTGATTTCAAAACACCAACAAAGTCATCTAATTCTAACCACAGGATCCAAAAATAACATTTTCCAACACTGTAGCATTTCAACACATTCTCCTACCAACCACTGCAGATAGATGAAAAAATAAACACCACACCACCTTCTTTTAGAAGACCCATGAAGAAAACATTGCTTGATACAAATACTGAATTACGCCCTCCAAATGTAAAAGCAGAATAACCCTTCAAACATCAAGAAATTAAACAAAAAATGCCTTTTGATAGCCATTCTCTCGAATGACATCCAGAAATCAATGCCATCGACAATTGGGGTGAACTATCAAGCCTTCAAATATCTAAAAAACTAACAAACTTAACAGAAATGACCAAAGATATTCCCTTTGACAACACAGCAAAGGAAGCAAACAAATAAATGAACACAACAGAAAAAGGCAGTGTCAAACCGGGAAGAGCAGAGAAACCCCCCGGAGAGAGAAGCGAGCGGCAGAAATGCATTGACGCTATTGTGATTCAGGATGAGAAGCAAGTTGAGAGTTGCAAAGACATGGTCGGTTGAGGAAGAAGTAGGGTTGGCGTAAGAAAGAAAACATGTGGTTGTATGAAAATTGTTGAGGTTTGTTCTTCCATAGCCAATCCAATTCCGAAACTCACTCACAGATTTATCGGAGCTTCGGGTCCTCAAATCTTCAACAAATGACTTCTATGTTTCTACTACTCCTTTACTCCTTATACATTTGTGGAGGGGAGGCCATCGTGGTATCGTAGTTTGCAAAATCGGGATTTTTTCGAGTTTGGCGGTCAATTTGCCCTATGTACGGTGTGCGTGGTGGAGGAAAGTCAAATCTCTGACTTTAAAATGACAGTATTTTTTGTTATTAATAAATTACTTTGTCAATAAATTTAATGCAACTCTCTCAACCAAATATATCAATTATATTTTTGTGGTATCACTTACAACTCCAAACTAATAATCGTAAGAAATCGATATAAAAATTCTATCTTAAATATCATTATAGGATTTAACTCTATGTTAAAGTTTGTCTGAATGAATTTGAAGCATTGTATCTCCTATCCTTATTGCTCGTTGACTCTGTGAGCGACGTTCTTGAAGTATGAGTGACAAAGAATAACTATTACAAACTAAAGTCTGGTTATTTTCTATAAAATGAAAGTAATCTGGTTTTTTTTTTATTTTTTAAGAAATCTCTTAAATTAATCATTAAAATATTATTATAATTGAATCTATTTAACTAGGTTATATATATATGTAGAAAATCCTATATATCAACTTAAATCATAATCCTATACATCTTAAGGCGGCTTTGATTGTACTTGACCAAATGTGAGGACGTGAAATATCCTATCTCAAGTTTCGTGTTGAACTAAAATAAGAAAATAGGTCATTCATTTTTTTAATTATATATATATATATATATATATATATATATATATATACACATATATCCTTCGTATTAAACTTAAATGAGACAATTACAATTATAACATTTAAAAATATAGTATTGACTAAATTTATTAACGATAGATCACGATAGAGTTTGAACATAACAACAATATCTGCTGATAGAATCTCTCGCGGGTAGATTTTATGACCAAGTATAATTCTTTAAAAAATGTGGTTATGCACAAGTTATTAGCCCTGATAAGATATCTTGGGCTACCAAGACACTGTAGGCCCAATTATAACGATGCATTGCAGGACCAAACCCAGCGCCAAAGCCCGTCAACGGAATAGGCCCAAGATTTTAACCATTACGATTTTAAATAATACAAAATTAAAAAAAAAAAAAGGAAGAAAAAAAAAACTAAAATTCAAAACACGTGTTATCTTTTCCTTTCGACATTTTTGGCGTTTTCCTCTCTCCTTGTTAGGGACTAATTCTTTTTTTTTTTTTTTTATTTATTGTTATCGGAATTCCCCTATTTTGAGAAATTAGAGGATTATGGGAGAATGATGATGTTTGAAGTAGCATGGTTGTGTGTCCGGTGACCGGTCCGGCCCATTTTCACATGATGAGCGTGCGGTTGGAAAGGCTTTATTTTAATTAATTTATTTACATTAATTTCGTCATTAGTTTAATAAAGAATTCCAAATATCAATAATAATCATAATCATAACATAAAAGGAATGTTTTATAAATTTGCACGCCCATGACAAAGCCTCTGTTACACTCCAGGCTTCCAATTACGGCATGCCTTCTACTAAAATAATACCAACTATTATACCACCTGATTTGACAACAGCTACCCAATATTTGGGATCTTCTTTCCTTCAACTCCTACATGTTCATGTGGGTCTTTGTGTACCAAGTTTGTTTCAAATTACACATATATCATATGTTTCCCACCAAATTGTGTTTGTGTTGTGTCATAATTACCCTTCGTCGCACTTGGATTTGTTTGGGTATGATTCAAACTATCATAGTGAATTGAAATTAGAAACCTTTTTTAAATGAGAGTCTTTATTTCTTCCATCGTTAAAACTTATAAATCAACTTGACTTCAATCCTAAAAATTGAGTTAGCTAGACACGAATTGTCTTAAGATCGAATGTCTTGAGACAAAAAACAATGATTCAAACCGTCCAGGGGATATGAATTGAATTTTCTTGGCATGCAATTCAACACATGAATTGCAAAATTTAAAAAACTTTTCGTCTAAATTTGAAAGAGAAGCTCGAGGTTAATTTATCGTAAAACTTACTTTAAACAACTTAAAAAGACAAGACTTTAAATATAGTTTCCAATAAAAATTATAATACATCATGGTAAAATGATACATACTTAAATATCATTAGAAAAAGGATAAAAAAAAATCAAATAAGTTTAATTAAGTATTTAAGTTAGTTTCATTAATTTTCCATCACAATTAAAAACAATTGATTCTTTTTATTAAAAACAAACTAAAGAGTGAAACATTTTGGAATGTACGCATCAATTAGAAATTAGACTCAAAATTAAGAGGTAAAGAAGTTAAATTTAAAAACTAAATAAAATCTAAACTCAAAAACTAATTACTAGACATGTATTTTTATCAATCCTAAATTCAGATTATGATGAATTTTAAATAATTAATTTGGATAAACAAAAATTGGAGGTGTGTGTTCGCATCCCGTGATAATTGATATGAATTAAATTAATTTTACTCCAAATATAAGTCATGTTATAAGTAGCTAAATGAAAATTAAGCACAAAATTCAAGGACAATTAAAAATATAAAATTATATGTGACCAAGTAGAAATTAAAATTAAAATCGACGATATCGTTAACCTTTCAAAATCGAGCTGAAAACTATATTGTAACTTAAAGACCATTGTTTTCTTAATTTTGTAATTGTAATTGGAACAATGATTCGACTAAAAATATGGATGTCACTATTTGAATCCACCAAATCAACCAACTTAAGAAGAGGTAGGTAAAACAAATACTCAAAATTCAATCACTTCATACACACAATAGAACAATATAAAACCCACCCAAGAATATCATTATTAATTAAATTTTAAAGGAAAAACCAAAACCAAATCATATTTGACTAAATCAAAGACCTAAGCTAAGCCACCATTTTAAAACAAGATGGAAATTTGGAAGTGTTGAGGTGGAATGGTAATATAGGGGTAGTAAATTAAATATAGCTAGGTGACTATGAAATAGATACATATACATACATACATACATATATATATATGTCCCACAAATCCTGACATTTTTAATAGCATCCTATATCTATAATGTCGTTTTTTAACTGACATTATAGTTCAATCTTATACTAATGACATGAGTATAGCTTACTTGAAATGAACTTAAACTATCAATTTTGAGGTTCGTGGTTTGATCCTCACCTTGTATAATGTCTAAAAAAAGTAATTAGAATGCTTTTACAATGGTAGGTGAGAGGATTTAAATATTTTGCCTAACTTTTTTTTGTATAGCGTTTGTAACGGCAAAGAGTAAAGATTTGAACTTCAACCTTTTTGTACATTTATAGTTTGAATATGCCATTCGTTGAAAATGCTTTTTAGTATCATGGATGTAGAAAATGTAAATGTAAGAGTACCCAACGTTCATAATAAGTTATAAATCTTTTGATTGGTAAATATATAGCTTTTTCCAACAATTGGAATAAAGATTTAAATTTCCGACCTTTTTTTATGCTTAAAGTTTAAAACTTTGACCTTAGAATTTGTTTTTTTGTTTTACAATAAATGTGGAAATGTATGATCAATTGCAAATATTTTGATTGGTAAATATAACTTTTACTATAGTAAGAGTAAAAGATTTGAAAGCCTTTTAAGGTTAATTCATTTTTAAAGTCTCAATCTATATTCAATAATACAAATGAGATATATTTCATTATATTAAAATTCTTTGATTCTTTTTCAAAAAGTGGATTAAAAACATGAAAATTTATAAATGAGGGTATTATTTATAGGTTTAATTTTCAAAATATCAAATCTATTAAGTGTAAAATTGAATTTTCTAAAATTTATATACAACGATTAAACGTATAATTTAACCCAACATTAAATATGGTTTTGATGAAGCAAAAAAGTTTAATAGTAACAAAACTTAGGGTTAAATCATAGACTTGATTAAAAAATGTATTCACATTTTCCAACAATATAATGTAGTACTATAGAAGCTATACATATAAATATTTTCACTTTTACTAGTGATTTTAGGGTCCAAAAAACATCCAATATAGATGAAAGAAAACCATTTTATTTTTACTTTTTGACTGTTTGAAAAAGTTGTGTACATAATATAAATTAATTGTCTCGATTTTTTTTCCCTTTATCATAGATTATCGGGTAATTATTAATTAATGATGAGGAAGAGATGATTAAGGAGACATTTAAATAGTCTTAAAATAGTTATAACCATGCTTAAGAAATTCAGGTTTTTAAAAAAGGGGTTTATAGTTTTAATCTATTTCTGTAAATGCAACTATCATTATAATGTTACATGTATCTTATTACGGACTCTCGTTCGATCCACTCCTTTCGTTTGGAGCTTACCTATAAGTGTAGTGTCAAGTCGAATACATTCCAATATCTAGTTAGTGCATGGAGTGTTTAGCTCCTCTAAATATAGATAGAGTTGAATTATCCATGGAGGTTGACTTTGCTTGAGAGCAGTGTATGTTAGAGTAGGTGTAACCCTCAAGGTTGAAGAATGGGAGTGCAAAACTCGGCGACTTAGAGTACATGCGTGAGTTTGACTTTTCTTTTTTTGAAACACACGAGAATATATCGTATATAAGATGCAGAAACGTGTTTACAGGCTTAGGTTTGGGCGGAGAAATCCTAATTAAGAAAAGGGTTTGAAGTGGAAGGTAGTTTTATGGTGCATCCAGCTTTGAAACTGGGTTGGTTGAGAGTTTTAAGAGGGTTGGGGACAGGACTGATCATATTCCATAAGTGGATAGCACAACTCCAAGGGTATTAGAAGCATAGTCATTTTCAGTGGGTACCCATATATCCAACATTTTTATTTTTCTCTTTATGGGAATATTTTTCTTTTATTACATTTTACAAAATTCCAATCACAAGGGGAAAAAAATCAAGCTCAATTTGCATATGCATCTGTTCTAATAAATAGATAAATAAATAAATAAAAGAGAAAAGTACTGTATGCATCATAAAGAAAGAGGGTATAAACAAACAGTAAAATACAAAAATGGGAATTGCAAATTATTTATAATTTAGAGAGAGAGAGAGAGAGATTGATAGATTGAATTAGACTTGGCAATGGAGAAGCCAAAGAGAAAGTGACTTGTGAGAGAAAATTAGGCTTAGTTTTGTCACAATCTGAAAAATAACCCTAAATACTAATAAAACTCAATCTATATAATATATAAAATTATTAAACTTTCGTAATTTAATCGATTTAGACATCCATTATGATCGTTCTTAAAATTTGTTCATACATTAATTTTTGAATGTGCTACCAAACTTCAAGATTTAAATTTATACGATTATTAATTTTAAATCAATACACTAAAATTTAAGAGTATAAATTTTTATATTTTTTTCTTTAGAAAAGAATTCACAAGTAAATCTAATTAAGGTATATGCTTTCAACCAGCAAAGTCCAAAGATTCTAAAACTAATGAAACAAATGTTTATGGCCTTGGTCCATTTTCATTTATGTACTTTCAATATATTTCTTTTAATCATCTAGTATGACAACATAATCATTTTGGTATTTTTATAATTTTCATTTTCGATAAGTTAAATTATCGCTTTTAAAGGTAAATTGATAAAAATTGAATTAGAGTTTATTTGAATTGACTTGGAAAAAAATGTTTTTCAAAAAACTTGTTTTTTATTTAAACTCTTTTGATAAAAAATGTTTAAAATATATTTTAAAAGTTAATTTTCTGCTACTTATTTTTTAAATTAAATACTTGAAAATGGGTGTGGGAAGTTTAAAATTAGAAAATAAAAATCAGGATATTAGAAAGAAAAAAAAACTTTGAAAGAAACCGATGGTAAAAAAAGAAGAAAAAAAGAAAAGTGTGTTTTATTTGTGGATTGGCAAAGCAGGAATCCTTGTTGTGTGGGTGAAAAGCAGTTGAATAGTGGTGGCAGTGGTGGTGGGTGGCGGAGATGGCGGCGGCGGTTGGCCGGCTTTGACTGACTACTTATGAAATTGTCTATTTTGGCCCTCATGAGATTCACTGGCACAGGCTTTGGATGTGGTCTGGGAAACAAAAAGCAAAAGCGCCAATCAAATCTTCTCTCTTAATTCTCTTTTTCTTTTTATTTTATTATTTTTTACTTATTTTATATATATACATATTTATTTTAGAAAACTTACTTATATTTTTATTCTTTTTTTTTTAATTGTGATAATTAAAATATAATATTGTTATATTGGGGTGGGTGAATGAATATGCTGTTTTATTGTAGAGAGAGAGAGAGAGAGAAAGTGGTCAGCTTATGAAATCTCAGCCGTTCATCAAAAGCAGTATTGGGATCTCTTCTTAAAATGCCAAATTTAATTGATAAAATATTGATATTGTTTCAATTTTTATTTTATTTTTTTTTTATAAAAAAAATGGTTCTCTTATTCTTCCTTAGTTGACTTTTCCAAAATAAATAAATAAACAAACAAAAAGAAAAAAGAAAAAAGAAAAAACCAATTTTCTTTAAGAAAATTAGTTTGTTATACATCTTTGACCAAAAGTAAATGGTGAATCATGACGTGTCAATTTTGTAGAGCTTGTTAATTTATTTGTATTTTCTTTCTAAGAATATCAAAATTTATAAACATTAGGGAGTCTCAATTTTGAAAAGTAAAAAAAAGTTTGACATCATTTGATTTTTTTTAATAAAATTTTAAAATTAAGTTTATAGGTATTACTTTTCTCTCTTGGTTTTTATATTTTTTTTGTCTACGTTTTAAAAATATTTGTTGATAGTTCATGGGATATTCATGTTTTAGAGGAATAAAGATATAGACAAATGTAGATTTGTTGATATCTCTACACATGCGTGCCACCGTTCGTATATTTATTTTATTTCTATTTTATTAATAAAATTATTTTTCAAAAGGCATTCAAAGACAAGGCTAAGAAGTTACGCTTTTACGACCGTTGAAGCGTTACGAAACTCAACACTATACATAGTTCTTCTTCACCTCTCATTTTGAATCATCCGAAATCATATCTTCCTACAAAACTCTAAAATAAAATTAGTTTCTCATTTAGTTTTCGAGCAAAGTCATTCAAGAGTGTTGGTTTTCGAATCGGTTTTGATGAAGCTCCAATCGAGTCTTTTGGCTGCTTTATCCTGGGGATGACGTGGAAAATCAGTAACCGTTTTCACTCCAAGCTGAGTTCCAAAACATTTTAAAGAGAGCGTTATCCGCAATTCAATCTTCATCTAACAAGTTTCTGTTTTGCAATTATGCGTCCACCAGTCTAGGTGTTCTGTTTACACGTCCACCAGTCTAGGTGTCTTTAATCCAGACGACAAGTTTCAGACGTTTTCTGATCTATGCGTCCAAACATTCAGACGCCTCCTTATCGTTTGCTTTCAGTACTTGCACCAATACTTTCTATTACATAGGAAAATTGTACAAAAGCTTTTATCAACGCAAAGTCGTTGGTTGGTACACACGTTTCATCATTAGATGTGAGGCCACAAATGTCACATTAAATATACTTTAGGATATTGGAGAGTCTTTTGAAGCAACCAGAGGGAGAACGAGAAATCACTTGTAGTCAATCTTGGTCGCCGAGTATAACAATTCTTTGAGATAAGTGCAATTGAAACATTAATCTTCCTTTTTCTTGAGGTTGAAGATTCAATTTTTTCTACTCCCACTTGTGTCGTTGCATTAAAAATGTGTCATCACAACTGTCAAACTTAAAACAAATGATCAAATAAGCATGTAAAGTCATGACCGTGTTGATTTATCCGTCTTGTCCGATTTATAAAATATGTTGATTAATTTAAAACATTTTCTTGCAGAGAAAAAAAAAATCCACTTCATACTTCTAACGTGTCTATCACTATTTTACGAAGTCTGTTATTGTGGCACAAAACGTATTCATATTTTTATATCATCAAGTAAAATTTAAAAGACCAATTTTTTCTAAAGAAAAAGTTCTTCCTATACAAATATCATTTTAAATACATTTGTCTCATTCATAATTTTTTTAAAAACAAAAAAACACAAATGCAACCCGATAATTTGAACTTTTGATTTTAAAAAAATGAAATCGCTGCAGAATGCTGGTCATTTACATAAAATTTGTTTGTTGCTTTAATTCTTTTTACATTTCTAAATATATTATATGAACTATATAATCAAAGTTCACCCATGTTTTTTTTTTGGTGTTTAAGTTATTTTACACTTATTAATTTAGGGATTAGGATCACATTTGTTTAAAAAAAATAAAAAATCCTAGGATCTTTTTTGCAATGATTAAATAACAAACCATACCTTTAAAAATTGTTCACATTTGGCTTAAAAAAAACAAAAATAAAAAGTCCACATATAAATAATATTATATATTTAATGAAATGATGTTGAGAAAAATAGTTTGTTTGTATTTTCATTCACAATTCTCCACTTTTTGACCGCTGACTATCTCACTTAATTAATTACACACTTTTATCATAATTTCAAAACATGTCACATCATCAAAAATCTTAAATTATAAATTTAATTCATTTAATTTTGAAATTTTGAATTTTGTTCTATTTAATTTAAATTTTAGAATTTCATTCCTATTGTCTATAAAATCTCACAACTAATCTTCATAGCTTGGTAAAATCATCGTTATTAAATTATAGGTACTGAATTTTATCTCCTCCCAATCAAAATAAACCCTAAATTCTAAACCCTACTTTATTTTATGAACTGTGATAACAAAACTTTTAAACTAATGATTATATTAACTTAAACTATCGATTAAAACAATATTTTATAAACGAATTACGATTAGGTTTAGTTGACTATATTTAAAATCAACTTAAAATAAAGTCATTCATATATCGAAGAAAATATTATATAATTCTTCTTAAATGAATTTCCTTAATGTAAGTAAAGAAGATAAAAACCATTTAAAGTGATGAAAAGTGGTTGCTATCCATTTGTTTGCAATATTTCTAATTTCTTGTATATGTTTTATTTTAGTACGAAAGTTAAGTAAGAGACAAATTAAAAGTGTTTATCGTCTTCAACTAGAACATTACTCTTTTATGATGTTCCTATGCAACGATCAGACTAAATATTCGTTACAAGTTCGAAAAATAATTTGTTTCTTTAAGGAGTTGATGGATATAGGATTTTTATAATCTCGTAGTTAGAAGTTTGATAAAATCCACACGGTTAGACTCAATCATTACTCAAAGATGGATTCGCTATTGAGACCATCATTTAGACATCAAATTACTCTTTTATTGAATTAATTTACCGCCATCTTTAGTTAAGTTATCCAAGTGATCCCGAATGACGATCAATACAACGTCTCACTCAGTGTAGCATCCAACCCTCATGTTCTATTATATGTTAAATCTTTGTATTTAAAGAAAATTTATACATGTGTTTTAATAGTGATTCGATCATTTTAAAACAAAATCCAACCGTAGAGTCTATACTAGTTTTAATTCATACATTTTTTTTTTGTTTAGGGTTTTACAACCTCAATGTTTTCTTCTAACATTTAATATTCTCATGCGCTAACATTTAAAATTCGCTTGAAAAAATTAAATTAAAGAAAAACAACTTTCACTAAAAAAAAAAGGAAAAAAACCAGCAAATTTTTTTAAAATAAAAAATAATTAAGATTTTTTTTTTTGTAAATAAATGTTTTTAAGGAGCTCTTTTCCTCTGTTTTTAAAATTTGCTAATTAACACTTAGGTAGTTTTAAAAAGTGAAAAGTTTAGTCCACAACTTAAAAATATAGAATTTTTCGTCACTGATTTATTTGTATGATTTTCTAGTAAAAATACTTTTGAAATCTATTCAAAAGTCAACAAAAAAAAAAAAATTCTTTGAAACTGCTTTTTCAATGTTACAATTTTGACTACATTTAAAATAATATTTAATAGACTTATTTACAAACGCTCATCCACCATTCGTTTGATTATTATCTAAGTTTGTTTATACCATTTATTTTTAGAATTTAACTAAAAATTCAAATATTTTTTTAAAATCGAAAATCACAATAGAAACTTTGAATTGAAACATACATGAATTTCAAAAATGACAAAAAGTTAAAAATAACAATAATGATAATTGGTATTAAACAAGGTTTTTAGTGATCTTTTTTCGTGATTTTCATGATTTTTGTTCTTTGTAGGTAATATAGGTTGCTTTCACGCCATCTTTTTTACAATGATCTTTGTCTTTTTTAGGATAATATTTACATTTTTAACTAAAATTGAAAAAAATGGTTTCAACTAAGATTATTTTTCAAAATTTGATATCAAATTTAAAAACATGGATAAAAAAATAGATAATAAACAAAGTAGCTCATATATAAAGTAGTGTTTATACTTAATTTCAAAAACTAAAATAGTTATTTCTTTTTCTAAAAAAAATAATGATCAATAAAATAGTACTGGCTTATGAAATGAATTATAGCAATTAAAAAGTAAAAAAAAAAAATAATTAAAAAAGTGATTTAAATGACAGTATTCTTAAAAATATTTATAAATATAACAAATTTTTATCGTTTATTAGTGAAAGATATGTATCAGTGATATATGATAGTAGTCTATGGATGTCTATCAATATATCAATTATATATTACTACAGTTATAAATGTGTTTAAAGAAAAATGGTAAAATAAAAAAATATATATATATTATATATATAAATTAATGAAATAAATATAATAAAAAGAAAAAAGGAATGAAATTGAAGTGGAAGTGGAAGGAATCTTGATCCATGGATGATGATGAGAGAAGCTTTATTGAAGAAAATAAGGGGAAACACACATAACCAAATTCTTTTGAAGATGCGCTTTGAATTATTGATTAAAAAGATGGGGGAATTGTAAGAAAGATGGTTTTGGTGGGACCCCCATTTTAACATCTTCAAACCTCACAAATATCAATTCAAAGTTTGGAATTTATTTTATTTTAATTTTGAAGATGATCAAAACCTAGGCCAATTTGACCACATTCCCAAATATACCAATTGCTTTCAATTTCTATTTTTAAAATTTCATCATGCTTCTGTTGAACTCAATCATACATGGCTATGTTGGTGTGTGTACACCCCATTTGTTTACTACTTACATTTAATTAGTACTATGTTAATTGAGTTATGTTCATTTTGGTTCGATGATTTTTTCTGCTTCATATTTCTTAACAATAAAAAAAAAAATCATTTGAATTTGAAATTTGTTTTTTTTTCTTTTCTTTCTTAATTGATAAAAAAATACTCTAAAAAAAATTAGTAGTTCAAAGTTTAACAAATGGTTTTATTCCTCAAGAGAATTAAATAATAAACCATAAGAATTTACAAAATATTTGTATTTTCTTTTTTAAATGAGAAACAAAAAAACATGAACAATTTATCCAACAATTTTGCTTTTTCTTTTTTTCAAAAATTGAAATCAGAAAACTAGAAACACCAACGTTATAAAATGAGACTTAAGTTGTTTATTTCGAGACTACTATTTGAGTTGTCGTAGAAGGGAAGAAGACCGAAAATACGTTCGGATAACTATTTTTCTAATAATTTTTTCTGTCTATCTCTCTTATTAGTTATTCAAAATTGTTCAAAGGAATAAAGGAATATAGAAATGAGAAACTCTTTTTTTTTTTTAGAAAAAAAAAATCATTAAGATACCAAAATTATGAAAGAAGTGGAGGAGGGACCCAAAAATTAAAGGCTTGTTTTCTCATGAGAGTGCTCCAATAAAAGGATAATTGTTCTTGTTTTTAATTTATTAATATTATGTAATAATATTTAATTTAATAAGTTATTTTCAAAGGTATTCATAATAACAAATTTAATAAGAAAAACAAAAAAACTATTTTTTAGAACAAATGGCCAAAAATCACTTCTTAAGATACCAAAACCATCACAAGAAGGAGTGGACCTTTGAGTTTTAATTTACTATTATTATTATTATTATTATTATTATTATTATTATTATTATTATTATTATTATTTTTGTTGGTGTCTTCTAGATTTGCTACAACTATTTAATTCAATCTTAATTAGATCTTATTGTGACTTGCTTGTCACTCTCATTTCATTTCATTTCATTTCTTCCTTTTAATTCTCTCTCTCTCTCTCTCTCCCCTTCTTTGGGTTTCTTTTAAAACTATATTATAATTCTTTAATTTAACATTCCCTTCATCTTAATCGTTGAAACATATATCAAAAGAGGAAGTGTGAACATATTTCAAGTGATATGATTTTGTGTGTTAGTAAATAAAAAGATTATGTTTGTCCCTTTTAAGAATATAACGATATACAAGTAAATGTATTTTTTAAAATAATAAAAAAAAAGTTTTAAATGGTAAAACTACTGTAAATATAACAAAATTTCACTGTTTATCACTATCATCGATCACTAATAAACAACGACAACTGTCTTTTACTATATTTGTAAATACTTTTGTTTATTTTGTTATGTTTGAAAACAAACCCTAAAAGAACAGTTACTGAAAACTCGAATATATCAAACACGAAATGGAGAGAAAAGAAGGGTTGGTTTGTTGTTGGTAATAAGGAAATGAAATGGGAGTTGTGAGAGAGGTATATAATTGAGTTAATAAAGGAAAGGGAAAAAATAAGTTGGGAGAATAATAATTAGGAAATTGAAATGAAAATATATTGATTTTTCCAAGAGGAAAAATCACTTTAATTTATTATTATTATTATTATTTAAAATTTCATGAAAAATAGTGTTTATGAAGATTTTTGTCAACAAGGAAGTGGGAAAAATGGAGCATATTTCAAATTATAACCCCACTTGTTTTGCCTCCTTTGGATATACACTAAACCAAACCAAAATGGGGTCCACCTTTTTTATTTATTTATTTATTTTATTTTTTATTTTTCCTTTTTTTTTTATTTTTTTTTCTCTTTAGTCTTTGACACACAATTCATCACTTTATATGCTTCCCCTTTGCATTATTCAATGTTCACTTTATTTATTTATTTATTTATTTATTTTCACTCTCTCTCTTTCTCTCTCATTGCTTCAAATCATTCTCAAAATCCCACCTTGGAATAAACACACATTGTTCTAAATTTCATACAAAAAGGAAAAGCACATTCTTACCTTACCAACCATTTTCAAACCAAAATCAATTTTAATTTCATTACTATTATTATAGAATATTGGATGTAACTTGTGACCAATATATAGTCTATAGTCTACACATCATTATGACTTTACCATATGAACTCATGCAATTCATTGATAACTCTCCCGTGTCACTTTAGAACAAAAAATATCGTTTTCGACATGCAATATTTATAGACTAAAGGTATCTCATAGACTTCCAACCAAAAAAAAAAAAAGCTTTTTGTAATATTCAAATATTTTATCTTGTTTACAAATATCCAATATATATATATATATATATATATATTATAGAAGGATGTTAAGTAACCTTAAATAAGTATGCTATAATATTTGACTCTCTTTGAGTACGCTTGTTTCATTTTGACTTTTAAATTTTGAAATATTATGTTTTAGTTATTAAATTTCACATGAAAGTAGTTTAGTACTTGGTTTAATAAATTTCTCGATTAATAATTAAAACACTTATTTAAATGAGATAATAGCAAATATAGCAAGTTAAATTTAAATATATAATACAATGTAAAAGAATTTATACACATAAGAAAATGTAGATCATGTTTTTTAAACTATCACCGCTAGACTATATGGCTTGTAGGGGTTTATCAACAATAGAATCCACCACTAGTAAGAGTATGTCACACATAGATTTTGTTGGATTTACATTTTTTAAAAAAAGATGTTGCTATACAAATTTATTTATTAGCTTTAAAATTGTTACCCGTTGTAATTACCCTATTTAAATTTATAGTCGAAATTGATACAACTTGACAAGTACATAATCATCATTAATTTTTTTTAAGAAAAAAAAACAATTTGAAGTAAAGATTAAAATTTTCTTTTCACATAAAGTTTAGGGAAAAGTTTGAATAAATATATATATATATATATATATATATATATATACCAGAAGAGGATGATGATTATGGGACAGATAGGGGTTTTTAATTTTTTGTTGACAACATATAAAAATATATATACACATTAATTTTTTTTAATAACTAATAAAACACTAGAGAGGTAATGAAGTGGAATGTTCCGCCGTAACCTCACTATATTTTGTCCATTCAATTCACACATTTTTTTAATTATTTTATTTATTAAAAAAAAAGAAAAAAAGAAAGAAATTTATTATTTGTTATCATTATTATTTATTATTTATTATTTTTTTGTGAACCAACCAATGATGAGGAGAGGGAAAGAGCCAAAAGGAACAAAATAATAAAAATAATAAAAAAATAATAAAAAAAAAAGACGGTGAGGGTGAGACGACGGCAGTTGGGTGGTTTGGACGCTCAAGGTGGCAGAGCTGCGGCGTGGTCGGCGGCCGGAATCCTGCCTGAAAACTGATGATGCGCGTGGCTTTAATCTGACCCATGTGGACAAATTTTACCATTCACGTCTTTAACTTACCACCTCCCTAGGATTGGGAGAATTTTATAAATTCGGTTTTAAATAATCGTTGGTTAAATTACCAACGTTATCCCTAAACTCTTTGTATAACTATTTAAAATTTAAAATTTTATATCCAAGATAGATTGTTAAATTTGTGAGTATTTTCTAAGTTTTATCATTTAAAATAATTATTTTATTTTATTTTTTCTTTTAAATAGTAAAATTATTTAAAATATTTATAAATATACCAAAATTTTTGACTCTATAGACTTATATAGACGTCTAAAACTTTTATAAGTATATCAAATTTAATGATAAAATGTCAATTTAGGTTTATGACGGTCTATCACATATATAAGTAAAAATTTGTTGTATTCACAAATAAGTTAGTTTATTTCACTATATTTAAAAATATCTCTTTTATTGTTTAAAAATATAATTTAGTTTCATAAATTTAATATTGTTTGTGAAATTGAGAGATTGAACGTGTTTGAAAATATAAATATATACAATCGTATGACTATAACGATTTGATATACATATATATAATATGGAGGTGTCAAAACAATTACAAGTCAATTCTTTCCCATTCAATTAGAATTTAGACCTAATAGCTAAACATGTAAACAATTTTCAACGTATCGCAATCCCTTTCATTAATCAGTTTCCAATCAACAATATGATCCATTTAATAAGCATCTCTTATTAATTATGTTATTAAATCCTTATATACTACGACAACTTGTCAAGTCATTTATAGCATCAAGGTGTGTCATTTTACTACTTTCGTCGAATTTGATACTGACTAATATAATTTTGATTCATTAGACACATGTTATCATATATTTTATTATATTATTTAAAGAGAGATGTTGTAAATAAAGATATTGCCATATTTGAATATTTTTATATGATATGGTATATTTTTTATTTTTAGAAAAATCTGTTAGTTTATAATTAAATCACATAATTGTCTATTTTGTTATTATAGTTAGTGGGTCTTTTGTCCCTTTAATTGCAAGTATTGTAGCCAAAAGTTAGTGGTTGTATGAAAATGCCCTATGCTACTAGAAGTATTAGTCATCTTTGTAGGACATAGTATGCGTTTTTTTTAATCAATTAATCTATTTTTATGTGTCGAGAAAAATTTAACATATAGTATCGATGTTAATAGTAAAAATTTTCAGTTAGTCAAGATATGTTCAGTTTGACATAGTACGAGAGTCTTTACTGTATATATTTGGATGTGTTAATTTTTATTTTTGTTAATTCAATAAATTAGTTGAGAAATATATACATACAAAGGAAATATATTAAAATTTATTTATTTATTTTTAAAGTTTTTATTGGTGATTAGGAGAGGAAGTGATAATTTCTAGATTAGTTATTGATTTATCACTTTTTTTTTAAAAAAAAAAAAGAGAAAATTTTTGCCATCCACTTAAAAGGTTGTTTGTTCAAAAATTTGATGGTTGGTGGGTATTGTTGAAGCATTTATTGGGAGAAAAATATCAATTACTTATAATATTTTGTGATCATAGAGAATTTCATAAAATTCAAATTTCAACCATAATAAAATAAATTTCCATTTTATTTCTCACCACTAAAAATTCAAATATTTAATTAAAAAACACAATTTTTAAAAATTGATGGTTATCGAACAAACTTAATTGTCTAAGCATATATTATTGATGGTTATATTTTAGTTTAAAGTTATTTTAAGGAATATTAAAATTCATCTTAAAAAGAAAAAAATAATAATTCAAACGAGAATATAAACATTTTCTAGCAGGAATTGTCAGTAGTTCAAATATAAACATTTTCTAGCAGGAATTGTCATTACTAAATACAAAATTGAATTACACCTTTCGTTCTTATAATTAAATATATAAATATAAACATTACAAATATTTACCTTATAAAATAAAAGTGGTTTTTGCGTAATTATTATTTTGTTACCAAATAGGTATATAATTATAAAAAATAATAAATTTATTTTCTTTCTTGAGTATTACGTCATAAATGAGAGAGTAAGAATCCAATCCAACAACCTATAATTAAATGTAAAGACAATACCAATAACGGTAAATCTTTTATGGATGTCAAACGTTTTCTCAACAGTTCTAACATCGTTCTCCAACATCCCATACTTAACCAATTAAATCCCCATTCATATGATTTCCAATAGAAAGTGCTTATCCATTACAATCTAATGCTACTTACAGTGTTAAAAGCCAAACAAATGAAGAGGGGTCCAAGTTCATGAATTATTGGCATCTCCTTGCCAAAATTCTAGGCTAAAAAACATACAGATTGGTCCAGAAATTGCCTTTCCCCC
>JBBPDJ010000020.1:4516329-4539612 GCA_037974625.1 Cucumis cinereus
AAGGACCCCCCCCCCCTCCCCTACCTCTTTCAATCATTATTTTGTAAAAAAACTCAATCTTGATTTGGTACCAGACCAATACAGTATTTTTGGTATGTAGTTTAGTATTCTACCCCTCTCCTTGTCTCTTCTTAGGCAAAGGGTCTTTTTTTTTTTTTTTACAGACAATCTGTAAATTGTAAATGGTAATGTAGAAAGACATAAAGGTGAAAGCTTGATTAGTTTAAACAAAAATCTGAGTCAAGGGAGAAAATGGGGGGAAAACACAAAACCCAATGTGTTAAAGAAGGCAAAGGAGGTTAAGGAATGGCGCTTTATTTTTTGTTTGTGAAATTACTGTACCTTCTCTCCCAAACATTCTTTAGCTCACAAAAGAAGAAAAGAAAAACAAAAACAGAAAACAAAACAAAAAACAATTTAGTACTAATAATAATATACACATTGCACTTTATCTTTATTGCATCTTTTGATTGCTTTTACTTTGATGGTAGACCAGAACAGGGCCAAGAAGAAGAAGGAATGGGGAATAGGGGTTTTATTTTAATTTTAATTTTTATTTGTGTGGTAGATCTCAGGGGCTGAAGCTGCCCCTTTTTTTCTTCATGGCTTTGCTGACCAAAATGGGCAGCCTTTGGTTTTGTGTGTTTCTCTGTGAGAGAGGGTAAAAAAGAAAGGCTCAATAAACGACATGGCCGTTGCTTCATCATGTTGAGTCTGTCTTAACTTAGAATTAAAAAGGAAAAGGAGGGAGAAGGGAGAGACCCTTAACACTGACTCACTCTCACTCTCTCTTTTTTTTCTTTCTCTCTGCACTTTATACTGTTCAAATTCGATACTTTGCTGTTTTTACAGAGAACGAGGCCCCTTTGGCTGCATAGCACAGAGAAAGAGAAGCTCTATGAGCTTTATATCTCTCTAAAACTTTCTCTCTCTCCTTCTATCTGCTTATCTTATGTTTGCCTTCTGCATTGTCTTCTTCTACTTCAGAATCTCTCCCCATTTCCTCTTCATTCTCATTCACCACAAGTTTTACCCTTTTCTTTTGGGTTTCTCTTGTTTAGTAAGAGGAAAGGAATTTTGGGTTTGATCTTCCTAAGTATTTGGAGAAGTGGGTGTGTTTGGTTTGGTTTGGATTTTGTGGGATAAGTCTTAAGTTCTTGGTTGGAGAATCCTTTGCCTTGCCCATTTTATTGGGTTTTCATGGGTGTTTTGAGGATTTGAAGCAAAACCCTCAAATTCTGTGCGGGGGGAAAGAGTAGTTGTGGAGCTGTATGAAGTAGTGGTGGAACAATGAGAGATGAGAATTCTAAGAAAAGCAAGGTGGTTCTTCAATTTCTATAAAACCCCCATCTGGGATATTGTTTCAAAATCTTCTCTTGTTTTTTATTTTTTGCGCAAGGAAAATGGGAATCTGATTGTTCTTTGGTTTGCGTTTTTTGGTTTTGAAGCTCTCATGGTCCAAGAAAATGGTCAGAAAGTGGTTCAATATTAGGTGTAAAAGCGAGGATTTTCAAGCGGACGATGTTGCTTATAGAGGTAGCTCTTTGAATTTCTTGTTTCATGAGTTGGATTGTAGAAATCCCAACTCTTTTGTGCTTTCCCACATGCCTAAATCTGAAGCTCCAGAATATGGTTTTATAAAACGCTTGAAATCTTTCATTTCCTGTTTATGGCTCAAATCTTTATGAAGTTCTTTTTCATCCATTGATAACATGCTTTCTTCTACAGGAGGTGAAATGGACTACAGAAGCAGTAGCTTTTCAGAGAGGGAACCATGCACCATCAAGAAAAGCAAAACAGGTTCATAAACACAGGCCACTTCATCTCAGTTTTTGAGAATTTGACTCCGAGTAAATTGTTTATCAAAATTTGGTTCTTCTTCTTCTTCCTGAGATTTTGATCCATCTTCTCATCAATGCACAGAGAAGTTTAGCAAAAATGGCGAGCAAGGGCGGCGAGGGAAGATGAATCTTGACCATCCTCGTATTATAGATGTGCAGAACTATAGGTAGAGAATTAAGGATATATCTCTGCCTTGAGATAGATTTTTTTCTGCTTTTCTAGCATTTTGGATGATTTTTATTTGTTAACTGAGAGATTTTGTCTTCAGCATTTTTGTTGCTACATGGAACGTGGCTGGAAGATCTCCTCCTAGCAATCTAAATGTGGACGATTGGCTTCAATCCTCACCCCCTGCAGATATTTATGTTCTTGGGTAATAATTATGATAAAAAATTTCGCGTCTTTTACTCAGTTTGGAGGAGGGAATATTGTTGGTAAGTTTCTTTTGTTCTGTCTTTCAGATTTCAGGAGATAGTGCCATTGAATGCTGGTAATATACTGGGTGCAGAAGACAATGGCCCTGCTAAAAAATGGCAGGCTCTCATTCGAAAAACTCTAAACAATCTTCCAGGAACGAGTGGTGGTACTGCGTGTTATACTCCTTCTCCGATTCCGAAACCCATCGTGGAATTAAATGCAGATTTTGAGGGGTCTGCTAGGCAGAAGAATTCATCTTTCTTCCATCGCCGATCATTTCAAACTACTAACAGCTGGCGAATGGATGATCCTTCAATACCACAGCCACGACTCGATCGAAGGTTCAGTGTATGCGACCGTGTTATCTTCGGTCATCGGTCAAGTGATTTTGATCCTAACTTCAGATGGGGTCACAGGCCAAGTGATTACTGCAGACCAAGTGACTACTCAAGGCCAAGTGACTATTCCAGGTCCAGTGACTTTTGCAGGCCAAGTGACTACTCTAGGCCAAGCGACTTTTGCAGGCCGAGTGACTACTCGAGGCCTAGCGACTGCTCACGATGGGGATCATCAGACGATGATAATGTTCCGTGGGAGTCACCAAGCACTGTTTTATTTTCACCAATGTCCCATGGTGGTTCTTCATCACAGGATGGTGGATATAGAATGCCAGGACATTCAAGATATTGCTTAGTTGCCAGCAAACAAATGGTTGGGATATTTCTCACAATATGGGTAAAAAGTGACTTGAGGGATCATGTGCGAAACATGAAAGTTTCTTGTGTTGGTAGAGGATTGATGGGCTACCTTGGGAATAAGGTATAATTTGTTAGATAATAATAGCAAATCCATTTATTGAAACTTTTTGGTTAATCGTATGTAACAACGTTTTGTTCAACTGCAGGGATCAATTTCTATCAGCATGTCTTTGCATCAGACAAGCTTTTGCTTCATTTGTACTCACTTAACATCTGGAGAGAAAGAAGGCGATGAGCTTAGAAGAAACTCAGATGTAATGGAGATACTTAAGAAGACAAGGTTCCCACGAGTTCACGGTGCAAGCAGCGACGAGAAATCCCCAGAAACAATCCTTGAGCACGAGTAAGATATTATTTTTGTCTTTCACCTATCACGAAATTGAAAAAAGGAGCTCAGGGACATCTGCAACCAAACTTAGTTAGAGGGCTTTTAATTTTCATTTGAAGTGATTGTTGAATCTGTTCATGTTAGATTTGATTTTGGATTTATTTTACAGTATCATCTTCATTATTCTGATCATCTTAAGCTATTGTGCAGTCGCGTTATTTGGCTTGGGGATTTAAACTATCGGATCGCTCTTTCATACCGTTCTGCCAAGGCTCTCGTAGAGATGCAAAACTGGAGGGCATTGCTTGAGAAGGATCAGGTATGACTACATAACTTTTTGGAACCGAATTTGCATGCATGTTTATACATATAGTTGTTCAGTGAACGAGAAGCTTTCTGCTAAGCATTAACCAACAATAATCCTATGCAGTTACGAATAGAACAAAGACGTGGGCGTGTATTTGCCGGATGGAATGAAGGAAAGATCTATTTTCCTCCCACATACAAGTATTCGACAAATTCAGACCGATATGCAGGGGAAGGAGCTCACCCAAAAGAGAAACGTCGTAAACCCGCTTGGTATGTCCATCTCGCAAGTCATTCTATTTAACCTCAACTCATTGTTGCATTAGCAATGTAAGAAATTATTATGCGGTGACGATAATTTCTCTCTATTAATACAGCATGCTGATTTAAATATTCTGTTTATGAAGGTGTGATCGGATATTGTGGCATGGAGAAGGCCTCCATCAGTTATCCTATGTCCGTGGAGAGTCTAGGTTTTCAGATCATAGACCGGTTTATGGAGTGTTTTGGGCTGAGGTTGAGTCAAGCCGAGGGAGATTAAAGAAAAGCATGAGTTATTCTAGTTCCAGGATTGAGGTCGAGGAGCTTCTCCCTTACGCACATGGATACACCGAACTGAACTTTTTCTGATAGTGAGATCATATGGCTACACAATCCAGCCATAAATAGAGTGTGGCCTGTGGAAGAACTTAAATGTAAACTATCCCCCATTTCACCAACCATTATAGCTCAAGCCATTCTGCCCTATCTTTTTTCGGCTGACCCGAAACTTTGTATATCATAATCCTAGAAAAATTTTCCAATAAGATTCCTCCCCCAAAGTGAATGATGTCTTGCAGCAATCAGTTACAAACTAGATTAGGACTTGTTTTGAGTCTCCTTTCCAAAACTTTGTTCCACTCTTCCATAATTCAACTCTCAAGAAAGTTATCTGATTTGATTGCCAAATCTGGTCCCAGATGGTGGTGGAGCTCATCCTTGAAGGCTGATGGAGACATTTCATAGCCCGTAGTCCAAAAAAGTATGCTTCTTGCCCTCACTTTTCTTTTCTCTTCATTCTTTCTTTGAAATATTTTTCTCGTTTCTGTTGTGGGGTCTCAATTTGTTTGTCTCATATTGCTTTTACTCTTTTATCAGGTCCTCATTCTGAATTCCCTTTAGGTTAGCTAATTTCACTGACCTTCTCTCCCAACACATTATGCCTTTGGTCATCATATCTTGTTAGCTGCTACTGCCTCCTGAGTTCACTCACTTTTTAGTACAACCTGCATAATTCGGTCTCCTAATCGACGACGCTTAGCTTTCAGGTAATGATTGTTACACCCATTAAGCCATTCCCGCAGGATTTTGCTGATTACTTCTGTACTTAATCAATAATTGTGGCTTCTTCATGCTCTAATCATGAAAAGCTTCTTGCTTTTGCAGGATTGGATAAACTCGTCCAGTAAAGCGACTCCATGTGGATTGACTAATATTTTTGCCCTCTTTTTAATTTTTTTCTTCCCTTCATTTCTTGATTCTTTTTCTCTGCTAGGAATACACATTGTTTGCTAAATACAAGTGAAAGGTAGTCAAATGAATGATTTGTAGCACTCTTTTTTTTCCCTTTTCTTTTTTCATTTTCCTCAAATCCAAAAAGAGCAAAAAATCAGTGGATGTATGATAGTCATTACCATAGTGAAAGAGGTGAAAACCAAAAAAAAGAAAAAAGTTAAAGAAAAAGATTTATTTATTACAGTGTGAAAATTCTGAATTCTCCCCCTTCTCTCCTGCTGCATTTCATTACTTTTACTCTAAAAAGTTGGTTTTGTTGATTGTTTTCTCAGGCATGCCATCTTATTCTTTCACCCTTCCCATTTTTATAAGAATAAAGAATGATATATATATATATATATTTTCATAATAAGCCAGCCTGTGATGGCAATGCAAATGAACAAAACTAGAAAAGAAAGCAGGAGACAAAGTTGCAGGTTTTGGCAGTAATAGAAACCAAGATTCAGAAAAGAGCTTTTCTTTTGGTTTTTTTAATACCTTCAAATTTTCTTCCCACTGGTTGACTTGAAGGCAAAAGAAAGAAAAAAGAAAAAAACCAAGGAGTTGTAATAATAGCTAATCAATCTCTCAATTTGACACCACCAGGCCAATTTTAAAAGCAGAATTGTCTGTCTTTGTCTATGGGATCCACAAAACAAGGACACTGCTAAACAACCAAATGCTGTCATTTCTTACAGTATTGTATTATGATTTTGTCAAAACACGCTCATCTTCAGCTTGTGTAGCATGGAAACGTTGGCATAGAAGGGTAAACCCACATCATTTAAGGTTCAGTCACAGTGGGAGGTCAAACTTGTAAAATTTTGTCATCAAGGCCTGAAAGAAGGATGAAAACTACATTGGATTCACAGAAACTCAATGTTGAATTTTGATACTTCGTTTGAAACACTATTCTAGTTTCGGTTTCGGTTTCGTGCAACGTTCGATTGAGTTGTAAACTTGTTTGGAAAATGGTTTTCTGTTATTGTTCTGGTTGTTCATTGACTTGAGTGATTCTGATATGAATAGGAAATTTTCTTGTAAAGGCTGCCATTATGGAAATAGCCCCCACAAAATGTCCCTCTAAAATAGGTGTTTGGGCTGGACATTGAAAGTTGATTTGAGTTGTGGCTTATCCATCTGTGGTCCTTTATGATTTGTTGCTTTGAAGAGCTTTATGATTATAGGAATCCATATAGGGTCAGGCCTTTCAGCCTTTCATAAAGTCCAATTTACAAATTAAACCACTAGTCATTTTCTTAAAAAGAAGATTATAATTAAAAAATGTTCATTATCAAATATTGTTATATATAGTAAAAAATAAAAAAATAAAAAGTTGATTTTGACCACGAACCTCCTAGTTTGAGAGTATATGCTTCTTACACAATCACTTTATGTAAGATTCCTATAATTAACATTAGTACACTACTTACTAGTCTAACATACTTTGATCACAACATCCAATCTAAGACTAAAGTTAACCTAAGTTCAAGTAAATAGAGATTTTGCCGGATCGAAAAGTATCATAAATAACTTAATTTAGGTAAGATACTTGGTAGCTCGACCTAGTTGGAATTGAGATTGTAAAGCATCAATGTAGCTAAAGTACCTTTAACTTTTGAAATACTAGACTAGCTGTTTAGCTAAGGTGGACAAGTCTAGAAGCCTATAAACTTTAACTTTTAGATTGATCACGATATTAGTACCTTCTACCGTTGGTGGTAGGTTTGAGTTCACATTTGTAGTCCATATGATATTTAACAGGAAAACAAACCATATGAATCATATCATATTTACATATTTACGAATATTTGTAGTTACTATTTGATTTAAAAGCTTATGATTCGTATGATATAACCTTTGACTACTTTTCCTTGGGTAAACCAAAGTATGGTGCATGAGTTGACTAAGTTGGCTTTGAAAGCAACCTTAATGAGTGGACATGGCTTTAGCTCTTGGGTTGTCCTTCACTCTAGCTTGGTCCTGTCCTTAGGCCTTTATGGTCTAATACTTAGAACTCTCAGTCTCATCTATTAATTATAATTAATATAAATACTGTTTAAACAAATCATATTTACTATTAAATATCTAAGGAATTATTTGTTAAAAATAAGACTAATTGCATTGCCATTTCTATTATTTCCTTATTAACATTATTTTTGAATTTTAATTTGTTTTTATTATTTATTAACTTCAAAATATTTAAGAAATAGAAAGATTTGGTATTGGTACATAAGACAATATACTATCTAAATTTTTATGTCTATAATTTGTATATAATCATGAAATCATATCTTATCTTAAAAATTGAAAAGGAAAAACAATATTAAGCCTCACAAATCCGTTTATATAAAAATGTAACTTATTTTTATGATAATTTTTTTTTGAATATTATGCCTATTGTTTATTTATTTGTAATTTCAAGAATCATTTTGTAATTTATTTATTTTAATCTATTCTCAAAATATCAATAGTTTTGTAAAAATAAATTATTTTAGTTCGAGTTAATTTCACTAGTGGATCCAAACACACGTAGTTAAGATAACAGATGAACACATCCTGAGCATAATTTTGCTATCCTAGCCAATCTTATGGATCAACCTCCATGCCTTCTCAAAACTTCCGGTCGACCTTCAGGGTATTTACTGATATTTTGATATATACAGTGAGTTGATCTCTTCTAACCCTTATGATTGATCTCATAAGTTAGCCTCGTCGTACTTAACTAAATAATTCATTATTTTTTTTCACCCATATAAGAAAAGATTTGATGTACCGTAGTCGAAGACTAGACACTAAACACTTGAAAAAAGTTTGTAATAAAGATTGAAGGGTGCTTATTTAGAAAAGAGTGGTTGTTGGACTGTTTACATCTTTTGCAGACCAACCACGTGTCCAGTTCCTAACGATGGTAGTGGTTAAGGATTTTAGTAACATTGTTAAACTCTTCCTAATAAACCACATAACATACTCTCAATCACAGTGTTTGTGTACCAAATAAATTAATTGATATATATTATGTGAAAAATCTGTTCAATTTTAGCATCAATTTAATGGTAATAAATTAAATATGAAATTCTTCAAAGATAACCACGACTTAGATCCTATCTCACAATCAATACTCATTACTCAATCTCCTTGAGATGATGAAGACGAAAACCAAGTTGCAGATATATTTTAATAACTTATAATTACCACTAACGTATATAATATATATATCCACTATGCCAACTTTTTTTTTTTGTTTGATTCCCACGTGAAAGAAGGTAGCCATGTTTCCGAACCAAATACGTTATGAATAGTGAAGCCATTTTGCATGCAATCTAACACGTTGCCATTGAGGTGTCTAACAAAAGTCTCCCCGCATCGCCGCGTCGTCTCCCCCAAACTCTTCATTGTCTCCTTGCTCCACATCAGGTTCTGCACTCTCCATTTTAACAAATATTTGCAGCTGTGTGTCTGTTCTGTTTTTCTTGTACTATTCATTGTTGGAGTCTTTTCACCACATCTAATCTTCTCCATGCATATATGCCACATCTATCTCTGCCAAATTGGACACTCGGCGATCAGCATGTGTTACCTTAATTTCACTACTTTGCATGCATGGGTTTTTAAGTACTATAAGTAGGGATTGAGGAAGTGGCATTGAAGGGCATCTCTCGGGTCTCAAAACATGGCGTTGTCTAAAGTTAAGTTTCGTTTGTGTCTCTTGGCATTTACTCTTTTTCTTGCTTGTGTGTCTGTTGGTTTGGGTGCTGAGGGTGAGAGCCTTGGCAGCCGGGTTGGGGTTGACAATGGATGTGTGAACGGGTGTCAGGAGTTGAAGGGGAAGAATCTGGATGAGTTTTCTGCTTGCGAGAAGAGATGTGGAGTGAACCAAGATGTGACTGAGATTTGTCGACAATGGTGTCAAGTGATGGAGCAGCATGGGACGGAGCAGCAACGTAGGTGTCGACAGGAATGTGAGCAGCGATTGAGGCCCCATGAGCAGGGGGAGGATGTTGAGGATAAATGGAGAGATCCTGAGAGGGAGAGAGAGGAGCAACGTCGGAGGGAACATGAGCAGGAAGAACGACGTCGTCGTGAACATGAGAGAGAACGCGAGAGGGGTAGGGGTCGTCGCGATGAGAATGAAAGAGATCCTGAGCGTGAAAGAGAAGAGAGGCGTAGGGAGGAACAACGGAGAGAGCAAGAACAACGTCGTAGAGAGCAAGAACGGAGAGAGCGAGAACGAAGAGGCAAGAGGGAGGATGAAGATGACGAAAACCAAAGAGACCCAGATTGGCGTAGGGAGGAACAACGGAGAGAGCAAGAGCGACGTCGAAGAGAGGAAGAACGGAGAGAGCGCCAACGAAGAGGCGAGAGGGAGGATGAAGATGACGAAAACCAAAGAGACCCAGATTGGCGCAGGGAGCAGGAGCGCAGAGAGCAAGAGCGACGTCGAAGAGAGCAAGAACGTCGAGAACGCCAACGAAGAGGCGAGAGGGAGGATGAAGATGACGAAAACCAAAGAGACCCAGATTGGCGTAGGGAGCAGGAACGCAGAGAGCAAGAGCGACGTCGTAGAGAGCAGGAACAAAGAGAACGTGAATCGGAAAGAGAGCATGGAAGAAGGGGGTCTCAAGAGAGGCGACGAGGAGGACAAGAAGAGGAGGTAAGTAGAAAAGAAGAATGGGAACGTGAAGAACGACGGAGAGAACGACAACATGGTGGAAGAAGTCGTGCCAATCAAGTGAAGACTCGATGGACAGAGCCAGGACAGAGCCACAATCCCTATTACTTTCAGGAGCGTCAGTTTCAATCGAGGTTCAGATCCGATCAGGGCCAATGGAGGGTGCTAGAGAGGTTTTCAGAGAGGTCGGAGCTTTTGAAAGGACTTAAGAACCAACGATTAGCAATTCTTGAGGCCCGCCCTCAGACCTTCATCATCCCTCACCATTTAGATGCAGAATCTGTTCTTTTTGTTGTAAAAGGTAATATTTTCACTATGTTTTTGGGTTTGTAAAAGTGGAGTTCAATTAATTTTGATTTTGACACTTCTGTTATCTTTTTAGGAAGAGCAACCATCACTATGATTGTCCAGGAAAAAAAGGAAACTAGAAAAGAGTCTTATAACGTTGAACGTGGAGATGTTATAACGATTCCAGCAGGGACAACTGTTTACTTAGCAAACCAAGAAAATGAGGATCTCCAAATCGTCAAATTGATTCAGCCCATCAACAATCCTGGGGAATTCAAGGTTTGAGAACTTCTCTACCAAGAGTTGAATGATGTTTCATTGGCTTTTTACTAAGCGTCCTACTTTTGTCGTAGGATTATCTTTCGGGCGGAGGTGAAGCTCAAGCATATTATAGCGTTTTCAGCAATGATGTTCTCGAAGCTGCTCTAAACGTTAGTCTCATACTATTTTTCAAAATGGAGACAATAGATTTTAAGAAGTGATGTAATTGTCTAAATGAAATTGCAGATTCCACGTGATAGACTCGAGAGGATATTCAAGCAAAAAGGCGAGAGAAGAGGAAAAATCATAAGGGCTTCACAAGAGCAACTAAAAGCGTTGAGCCAACGTGCCACTTCTTTTAAAAAAGGTGGTCAAGGAACTAGAACTCTAATCAAGCTAGAAAGCCAGACTCCTGTTTACAACAATCAATACGGTCAAATGTACGAGGCTTGCCCTGATGAGTTCCCACAACTTCGGAGAACTGACGTGGCCACTTCTGTTCTTGACATCAAACAAGTATTGAAACAACCTTTTGACATCGACAATTGTTCAATACATAATTCATGAAACTCTTGTATTTAACTCAATAACCTCATTTTCAGGGTGGAATGATGGTGCCCCACTTCAACTCCAGAGCCACATGGGTTGTCTTTGTTTCAGAAGGAGCTGGATCATTCGAGATGGGCTGCCCTCACATATCCGAGCAACGAGGGAGGAGAGAGGAAGAACGACAATGGAGAAGGGAAGAAGAAAGGGAACGATCAGATGAAAGAAGCGGTCGAATCGAAAGAATAGCCGGTCGTCTATCAGAGGGTGGCGTACTCGTAATCCCGGCAGGTCATCCAATCGCCATCATGGCTTCTCCTAATGAAAATCTCCGCTTGGTCGGGTTTGGAATCAATGCCGAAAACAACCAAAGAAACTTCCTCGCCGGTAAGTTCTCAAACAAGACTACCCAGATAAATTATAACAATTTAGATAAACTCTAACCATAAACCATCCAATATTCTAACATAGGGAGAGAGAATATAATGAAGGAAGTAGACAGAGAAGCAAAGGAACTTGCGTTCAACGTAGAAGGGAAGCAGGCAGAAGAGATTTTCAAAAGCCAAAAAGAATCCTTCTTCACAGAAGGGCCGGAAGGAGGTCGTCGGAGGTCAACAGAGAGAACCCCATTGCTGTCTATTCTGAAACTGACCGGTTACTTCTGAAAAGGAAGAAGGAATGAATGGATGATGAAGAAGAAAGCTATGAATATAAATAAGAGAGACGAACAAGGGTTGTGAATGAATATAAATAATGAAATTGTATGAAAAAGAGAGGAACTTTTTGGGAAGTTTTGTGTTAAGAAAGAAGAGAGGTTTTTGTACGATCATGTAGGGCGTCAAAACTTTCTTACGCTGTAAAAATTATGTATAAATAATATGATCATAATACTAGTTTTTTTTTTTTGGAGTAATTATATGTTTGATTATACATTTTTTGGTATTTGAGTTTAAAACTATTAAAATTCATTATAAATGTAAAGTCTTAATTTTTAAAAAAGATTTTTTTGGTAAAAAACTAAAAGAAAGACTACTTTGAGGTAATATTGACATGGTTTTTAACAAAATAAAGTATAAATCACTCAAATTATTTTGTTAATAAAATAGCTTTAATAAGAAAAACACAATTAATTAAATATTGGTGTATCTTAACACATTCATTGCCTTTATGTTAATATTTTTACATGGTTTAAAATAATAATTAAATGAAGAAAAAAACTTTACTACAAGGTTGGTGGTTCAAAAGCATGATTTGATTTAATCTTCTTCAACCTTAGCTTTATTTTTCTTGACTTCTATTTCTTGACTTCTATTTGAAAAGGGAAGAGTTTGAAAGGGAGGGAGGGGAATACAAAGAGAAAATCCTAATACGAACAATGATTAGAGGCATATTCGAAGATCAAATAAATACTAACTTCAAACTTTAACGACCCAACTCGTACTCTTCAAAACCCTCGGCAAAATACTCTCTGAAGAGAGCAAATGGTAAAATTTTAAACCATAATTTTAAAAATTGGATCAAATTTTAGGCCTCTTAAAATGGGTTGAGAATAAAAACCCACAAAACAATCCAACATTTTGAAAGAATTATAAATATAGTAAAATCTACGATAAACTTTTATTGTTGTACCATGTCAGTTTATTATTAATTCAAGAATTATATCTAAAATTTTGTTATATTTATAAATTTTGATGCATTGTGCTAAATAGTTCGTTATATTTACAATTGTTCTTAATTTTTTTAAAAAAATATTAAAATATTTATAAATAGAGCAATTTATTTTTGATCATGATACTGTTTCATCGTTGATAATGTGTAATATTTTGATTTATTTTACTATATTGAAAATATTCCTCTAAAATACATATTTACCTCAAAATAAATGAAAACAAAAGAGGGGAGGAAAATTGGAAAAATAAAATGATTGAAATCTGAATTTTGAATATATATATATATATATATAAAAGAGAAAAAGAATGCCCCAAAGAGAGAACTTGTTCTTCAAGTCGTTGTTGTAAAGCATAATTGTAGAAGGGGAACTCACGAATTTCGCATAGGCTTTCGAAACCCAGATCGATTTCAAGAAGAAGAAGAAGAACAAAGAAGATATGGAGAGCGTATTTGGACTTGTTGGCAACGGATTCGTCATCGTGGCAGCCGACACATCGGCGGTGCACAGTATTTTGGTTCATAAATCCAACGAGGACAAGATCATGGTCCTCGATTCTCACAAGCTCGTCGCTGCTAGCGGCGAACCTGGCGATAGGTTTTTAGATTTCTATTCATACAAATCTTGTTTTTTTTTTTCCTCTAATCGTTTGCTTTTTTGTCAATTACGTTCTTTCTTTCTGTGATTGAATAGGGTTCAGTTCACGGAGTATATCCAGAAGAATGTGGCTTTGTATCAGTTTCGAAATGGTATCCCTTTAACCACTGCTGCTGCTGCTAACTTCACTCGTGGTCAACTCGCTACCGCCTTGCGGAAGGTACATCATTTCTTGTTATTATAACTTTTATTTGATGATAGTTTCAGCCTTCATTTTTGGGAATTGTGGATCCTGGGCTTTAACTTAGCATTGGAGTGGTTTTAAGCGGTTCTAATCATTCCTTTGTGATGATAGAATACGAATAGTTTTGTCTTCAATCTAATTTCTACTTTGTGGAGCCTAGAACTGTTTAAATGTTTATACAGAGCGAGAGAATATTGTATTGATTTGTTTACGAAAACCCTTGATTTCGCTCATCTTTAACACTGCCTCGTAATGACAGAAAATTAGACTGATAACAATCTCCGGATGTTGTATCTTAAAACACTTTGTGACTTGTGCTTTTGCTCTTCTATCCAGCTGTGTAGAGTGTAGGCAGGCCAAAGTTTTGTGTATTTCTCTAATATCATGTTTCGATTTTGATTTTTTCATTCGAAGGGTTCATTTCTTACCACTATGGAAGGCGTTTGTTAAATCAGAAAGTTAATTACGAACTTACATATTGTAGTCTACTTCTTGCTCTAGCCTCGAGGGATTTCTTATGGATTTTATGCTTTGTAACTTCATTTAATTTCCCTAAATTATGCTAGATATGTGTACGAATGTAATTTGATGTGTGGGTGGGTGAGATTGGATTGGTTCTAAAAGAGTAAGGCATACGATGTGGCGACAACTTTATAGAATACTAATATGACTTTCGTGAAAGTTAGTTCTAGTTAACGAACTTACACTCTATGTTTAGTTAGTTGTGTGTTTGTCAAAGTACCAATTATCATGTTTCACAACTACAACTGAGCTTTTAGCCATTAAAGAGGAGTTTTGATTTGGTTTTTGTTGCTTAGAGCATAATAATAAGTGATCCACTATTCCACTTATAATCCTGCATTTTGCTGTATCTATGAATGAACCCTGTGAATGAGTCGTAACTTTGGGTTGATAAGTCACAAGATTCCTTGCATCATTGCTCTTTGCTGTCATGGGAAATGGAATTGTTGGGTAGGCTATAACTTTGAAGGACAGCCTGATTTCAATTGTGAGCTTTTGATTTTCAGAATCCATATTCCGTGAACATTCTTCTGGCGGGATATGACAAGGAGACCGGCCCATCCCTCTATTACATTGACTATATTGCCACCCTTCACAAGGTTGAAAAGGGAGCTTTTGGTTATGGGTCTTACTTTTCACTCGCCATGATGGACAGACACTACCACAGTGGCATGACAGAAGAAGAAGCCATTGATTTGGTTGACAAATGCATACTAGAGATCAGGTCCAGGCTTGTTGTGGCTCCACCAAACTTCGTTATCAAAATTGTAGACAAGAACGGAGCTAGGGAGGTTGCTTGGCGTGAATCCATCAAGGACGGAGTTAGCGTTCCTTCAGCTTAAGATTGAAATGCTATATCAGCAGAGGCTTGCTTTTCTTTCTGTCTTCTTAGCTTTGTATGGGTGACGAGCAGGGGTGTATTTTACCCTCGTAGGTGCCCTAGTTTCAGACGTTTTGATAGAGTAATGTTGTTGGGGTTAACGTCTCTTATTCGTCTCTTATTCCTGAATACATGAACAAATGAACACAATCTGAACTATAGATTGATTTATCATCTGCTGTGCTGAAGTTCAAATGTTCTACTTATGGATAGATTCATAATTAAGTTGGCCTTGCAAGAAATTGTTGTTAGTTTTTTCTTTGTTATGTTGAATCTGAAAAGTGCGATATTTGATAAATCCAGATCTTAACAAACCAGCTTCATTGTCCAAAGAATCTGCTTTTCTCATTGCTTGAATTCTTGACGGGCAAGTCTAAATAGATTATTCTTTTTTTTTTTGTATCTTTCAATAGAAGATCAAATTACCATCCTAGGACCTAGTTTCCTCTCTTAAGAGTCTAATGCGTTTGACTATTATATGTTCATTTGGTCCCTAATTCTGCTTCTTATCTTTTAATCAAAGTTTACTAAGTTGTCTTGATGGGTAACAGAAATCGAATGGGATCTTTGAGGAGGTGGTAAATAAAGTATCTTATATGGCTTTTTTTTCATAATGACTTGTTAAGCTAGCTAGTGCTTGAGGTTTAACTATTATCAAAGGCTCTAGATTATTTTAATTTGTGGGGGGGAAAACAATAAATTGAAGAATTTAAACAATGTCTTTCGTGATTATCATATTCAAATAATTACCACAAAAAAAAAAAGTATTGAATAACACTCTGTATGTCTGCTATTAAGGTATACAAACAATCAGCTCAAAGCCCAAAAACGCTCATGAAACTATTCCACTCAAAAGAACAACTCCCCACAATTTACAAATAAATCAACAAAGATATATCTTGGAACCAATAAATCGACAGGTTTTGGATATGCAATCTAGTTTAGCTTCAAAGCCATACAGCTTAATGCCAACGCCAGAAGGTAGAAGTTGTAAGAAGGCATGGTGCTAGATGAGGGAGTCAGGTCTGGTGAAATCCCATTGCCAGCATCGGTGGTTGAGGTCGGAGTTTCAGCTTCTCCCTCAGTTGAAGGCGGAGTTAGAAACTCGGTAGTGTCTGTTTCCGGTGACTGAGCAGGCGTGACAGGTTGAGGGATGCTAGAACCTAATCAAGAAATCATGGCATTTGGAGATCAACACAAGTTTTTCAAACTCAACACCAAGAGTAAAATATACCATAGAATACCTTCTGGAGATGGTGAAGCTTCTGGAGAAAGAGCTGGACCAAGTGGAATAGGACCTATAAAAAGAATACAATAAACTGTCATTATCTTTCAGCCCCCCCAAAAAAAAAAGCTTAGTCTTGTAATTCTTTGAGGAAAAGCATATTACCTGGAGCTGGAATGGGAGCAGCAGAGGCTGCAAAAGGAATCAAAACAAACATCAAGTTATTAATTTATTCGACGAGAAATGAATCAAAACGAACAACTTTCAAGAAAGTTTGTAGTTGTACCTCTGCATTGGACAGGGACGCCAGGCATGTTACAAGCTCGAGGAAGAGAAATCGCCAATGATCGATTGATGGGTAATTGGAAGGGAACACTTGCAGTGACAATGAGGCAGAGACAGTCCATTCCTGAGCCGGTGAGCGACCTTAGATAATCACAACAGTCAGCGGTTGGTGAAGTGCCATTTGCTGTGCTGTTTGTGAGCAAGTTCATACAAGGAGTGAAGCGGGCAATCATCGAAGGACTGCAGGGTGAATTGATCTGACCCGAAACTGGAAGAATTACTACTGCAAAAGCCATAACGAGCAGTGGAATTGTTCGGGTGAGGGGAATGAATGACGACGCCATTTGGGATAGTTCTTGTGGAGTGTATGATAATGTTGGGATGTTTTGGATTTGGAAGTTGGTTGCAATGAAGAGGAAAAGATAATGAAGGAATTTATAGAAGAGAGTTAAAGTGAGCCATGAGTTTGGTTTTGATGTTCAACTACCTCAGCAACCACTTTCGGAAGAAAGAATGCTTGAATTGAGGCTTCGACAAAGCTCAAATCCATTACGGCTGTAACTTTGAAGTTACGAACTTTACTGAAACTTAAGGCGGGGTATCGAGATTTGAACTTCCAATCTTAAGGGAAAGAGTAGACAAACACCTTTAAACTAAAATCCTAATTATTTCTCTAAATCTTAGCCAAATCATCCAAGATTGAGTTTCATGTTTGATATAGAGAGCATGAAAAATGTTCAAGATTAGGCCATTTAGGATTATGTAGTTAAACTTACATCCCAAACACTAAATTCTTTTCACCTTTAATTTCCAAGTCATTCTACTTGATGTGAAAAGCTTTTGAACAACTCATTTTGATTGGTTCAAAATATACATGTTAGGTAGCCTAGTTCAATTTAATAAAATATCCAATATACAAAACTAATCTAATTAGAAATAGATTTAATGATTTTGGTTGGTTCCGAACAACAACTACAAAAAGAAATAAAAAAACAACAATAATAGTTGACAAATCCGATCTTAATATGTTCATTGAAAAGTATAACTATATTGTAGAGTGAAAATATTTTAAATTTCATCATAGTTATGAATCACAACAGCAAAAGATTCAATCAAAATCAAATTTTCGGTTTAGGGCCTATTTGATAATTTATTTGTTTTTTGTTTTTGAAAATTAATTTTTAAAAAAACTTGTGTGTTCGATAACTAATTCACTTTTTTGTTTTTTAAACTAAAAACTTGTTTTCAAAATTACGAAGAAAAATTGAAAATGAAAAAAAAAAAGCTTTCATGAAAATACATTTTGTTTTTCAAAAACAAAAAAACAAAATAGGTTACCAAACATATATTGTTCTTGTTTTTAATAAACAAAAACTTAAAAACAAAATTAAAAAAAAAAAAAAAGAGAGAAAACAAAAACAAAAAATTGAAACGATTATCAAACGAAACCTTAGTCTTTCAACTTTTCGAACACATTAGATTCCTAGTCAATTATCGATAAACAAAAAAACAAAAAACGTTTAATAATATTTTTATCCAACTCGAGGCCAAGCCAATTTTGATTAGTGAAAAGCAGGAAAGACATGGCGTGGGGCAGGGAGTCTGTTCCTCTTACTTTGTTATTGACATGACATCATACTTTTTGAAATTAATGCCAATCGTTAGTCTAAACACAGCAAAAGTTTCTCGAAGAGTTGGGATGGCCACTGACCAAACACAGAAAGTTAATCAAAGTCTTACGCTTCCTTCACGCCATTAAACATCAGCCACCCAAGTCTACAGCCTTGACTCCTAAGTTTCTGAGTTTTTTCCCAATGAAGAAGTTGGTGACCATGATAGCCGACCTCCATACACCATTTCCAAGTTCAAGCATTAGGTTTCAAAGCCTCAATCTTTGAACAGCTCGAGAATCCTCCAATAGCTCCAACAAAGAAAACTGTTAAAAGAGTAGGAAGAGTGGTTCACCAAATCAAACTTCTTTCCAATTTGTCCCTTTCTTCCTTCCATTTCCCTACAAAAACCACACAATACTTCTCCAAAACTTCACAAATCAAACTCTCTTACCTTCTGAGTTTTCATCAAGTAAACAAACTCTCCTCTTTACCATTCCCAGAAGTTGTTTTTGTATTAGTCTTCTATAGCAGAATGGAATACACAAGGATGGTGATGGGTCTAGTTGCCATAATCGTTGCTGTGCACTGGGCAGGAGCAGCTGCACAGTCCGACTGTACAAATGTGCTGATCAGCTTGTCGCCTTGCCTGAATTATATTACAGGGAACTCCTCTACGCCTTCACAATCATGCTGCACACAGCTTTCAAGTGTTGTCCGTTCACAGCCACAGTGCTTGTGCCAGGTCCTGAATGGAGGTGGCTCGTCGCTTGGGGTGAATATCAACCAAACACAGGCCCTAGCTCTGCCCCAAGCTTGCAACGTTCAGACTCCATCTGTCAGCAGCTGCAATGGTAAACATATCAATCTCTATCACCAGCTGCATGTTATTTATTAATAGATAATGAAGATATGAACTAATATCAATCTCTATCTAAAGTGCTAACTTGTGATACCTGAAAAATTGCCAGTTGATTCTCCCGCCGGCTCTCCAGCAGGAGCACCAGACTCTTCAAACAATGTTCCTTCAGGTATAAACATAAGAACAATACTTTTAACTGTATGCTTGGTCAGTTCGTTCACCCGGTCAATTAAAGTACCTAACTGCTTGTGCAGGAACTGGATCTAAGACTGTTCCATCAACAGACAATGGCTCATCAGACGGAAGCTCCATCCATTTGTCAAAACCATTATTGTTCTCCATCTTGTTGGCTTCTATATATGCTTCAGCTTTCAAGTTCTACTGATCTTCTTATCAGTAGCTTCTTTTCTACAAGTTTGGTGTATTTTTGGTCATTTATTGCATTTAGACATTTTTTTGGAGTGTCCATTTAAGCATCCCTTTTGTTTAGGGTGTTCTTTTCTATCTTCATATTCTCCTCATCTGGCATTAGTTTCCATGAACTTTGTATTGTATCAAAGATTCTTTTGAATAAAATACATGATTGTGTGCTTGTTAGTAAATGGAATGGATGTCTAAAATAAAATAAATGCTCAAGTAACATGAATAAATGGAATGGATGTCTAAAATAGTTATGAATAAATTCACTTCCATCAGTGATTATAAACAGAAGGTATCCAAAAACATTAAGCAGAGAAAAGAACCAACTACAAATGAATTTGAATAAAGTTACAAATTATCTTCATTTTTGAATAACCATTGACATAATAAAATCCTGCTCATGTAATACAACTATTTCCAATCAATTCTTACTTGGAGCCAACTCATCATCTCGTGGCAGTAGGGTTAGACTTTTTTCCCCCATTAACATTGCCAATTAGGAAAAAAAAAATTGTCTGCCTGAAAGCAAAAAAAACTTGTTGGGATAGTGTTTAAGGTTGAAGCCGAAGAAGGAAGAAACAAATTGCTTGGATAAAATCGATGGTTGAAGCAGAAGCAAGGATGGATTAAGATGGAAATACTCAGCCCAAAATGCATACCTTCCTGCAGTCATTGCTTGTAACACCAAAGAGGAAAAAATGAGTAAAACTGGAGGGGGTAGAAAGTCTTAGTGAAGCCTATTTAGTGGCCCTGAAGGGATCAACAGTCAACACCAGCAAGAAGTGTGCCTTGAAAACACTAGTTTGTACAGTTTAAAGTTGTGAAGTCAAGCCGGATGATATTTGGGTTTACTTACCTACCTATGAATTGCCAAATTGCACAAGCTACGGCCTGTATAAACTTCTGAGTTGCAAAACTCAATTCTCGAGATAGACATTTACTTTTTAAAATACAGTCTCACCACCAACATGTACGATTTATAAACTCAGACATATCTAAGTTCCTAACTCATTCTTCCATAGAATCTAATTGGTCACCTCTCAGGCCACTTGTAGATTTGCAAATCATAATCAAGAAAAACAAAACAAAACAAAACAAAAAAGGAAGAAGAAAAAAAGGAAATACATTAGTTTTACCACTAAACAGAGCTTTTTATTTGCCATCGTCAATCTCTAAAATGACTGCCACAAAAAAGAAGTTCCTACTCTACTTCAACCAAAGAAAAAAAAAAGAATTCTTTAGAGTAATAGTTAATGGATGAGTCAATTGTCATAGTGCTAATATTATTTATTTAGTAATAATATATACTTAATTTCTGATAGGAAATGTACGTTAGTGTTTTTTCCTATCCCAATGGAAAAGGAGTTACAGGGGTATACAGAACCAAAAAGGTCCAAAAACAGATAAAAGTTCAACTTGTGTGATCATAAACTAATTCAGTAATTCTCATTAAGAATTCCTAAAAGTGTTATTTTACAACTGGAACGAGACTCAGTACAAGTATCAGGACACCAAACAAGGACTTTCCCCAACAAGTGACAGGAAAAAAGGGAAAAAGAAAATGGCGCACCATGGAATTCACATCAAGAATGAGACCGTGACCTTACAAATTCTTCTAACCTATCCCACACCTCCAATGCTGCAGCTCTGTCTTGGTGCCGCTTGTTCTTGCTAATCTGCAAGCGAACAATAGGAAAGGATTAACTACAGGGGTGGCTAAGCAGAAATAGGTACAAAGAGGGAAGGGGGATTTCAAACTTCAAAACTCAAACCACAGCCAGATCAAGATTTAGGAAACTGCAACAGGTCAGAGACGGGATTAGGGAAATAGAGGATTACCGAAATAATTTTAACATTCCATTGCTTCACATTCTTAGCTGATTCCAAACTGTCGTCTTCAAAACGCATATAAAATCCAATAACTGCAAGATATTCGATACCCATATTAATACTTTTCAGATCCAAACCATGTTTAATAAGACATACTAAGAACAGTTCTGAACTTCTGATGGGCACATCTGCGCATTTCTTAAAAGCAGATTCTATGACTAGATGAGCAAAAACAATTCTCTACTAACAGTCCAACATCACAGACTGACTTATTATTCAATCTCAGAATATCAAGGAACAAAGTCAGCCCATTAGAACAATAGTTCACTTACTTTTATTGAAAATCTCCACATGGTCCTTGAAAGGCCAATCTTTGAACTGCCATTCCTTTCCAAGTACGAAAACAGCTACAACACGGTCCCAGTCCTCTGATTTCAGAGCTGAAGGCTTGTCCCTAACCTCATACGCGGTCACCACTCTGTCTCTATCCCTACTGAACTTCTTCTGCACGGTCACACAATCAGGCCTCGCCCCTTTCATCTGCTTAACCTTAACATCCGTGGGTATAAACACGCCATCTTCCAAAAACTCTTTCACATTATATATTGTGATCAGAGTCTGAAAAGCACTAGGAACCAGAATTATAGGAACACCTTCTCCAATCTTTCCTCCCTTCAAATGCATTTTCGGTTTCGGATTCGCATCATAACCCAAATCATCACCATATCCCACCAAACCCCTGTCATCAGAACCCATTAGCCTACTCTTAGCAACCAAACCATCCTTCCTCTGTTGAGATTCAAGACGCTGCCTCTCCTCCTCACGCTTCGTCGACATCACAAGCACGTTATAGAAATTCCTATTCTTACATTCCAACAACGATTCCCTATCCTTCAACGGTCTCTCAATAGCCCTAATCATAGTCATATAATCAACATTAGTAGAATCCTTAAAACCATCGTCCTCGTCAACCGCATCCATAGCTGCTCCAACAATCACCGGGTCTTCAGGACGATACTCATCCACAGAGGGCAAATCGGGAAACTTGGGATTTTGAGGAACAAGAAACTCGATGGCGTCGGAGGAGGAAACCTTTCCGGTAAGATAATCAAGAAGAGGCTTCCGGTCAGGGAAAGTGACGGAAGTAATTCCCTGAGTGCGAGCATTCTGAAGGTACTCAGTGTGCTTGACATGGTGATTTTTGATGTAATAGACGAGGGTTTCGAGTGTATAGAGATTGCCTTGTTTGGAGCGGTAAGCGGTTTCGACGGAGCAAGGGAAGGAATAATCGGAAGCGAAACGGAACTCGTCGTTGACTCGGACGATTTTGTCGAGCTCGCCTCGAATGGTGAAATCTCGGAGAGCTGAGAGAGGATCCATTTGCAGTGGAGTAGCTTTTTGTTTTTGGTCAGAGTGAAATGGGGAAGAAGGGGGGTTGTTCTTCTTGTTCAACTTCAAGGCTAGTTTTGTAAATTTGGATTTTTAATAGGGTTTCAACGGAGAAACGGCAACGTGTAGATAATTGCTATTGGGCCTTTGGTCCCGGCCCAGTCAAAATTTAAAGGTAATGGGAAATAGTGGCATTTAAGCCAAAATAATAATAATAACGATAGAATATATAACGTAATGATAAAAATAATTGTTTATATAAATTAGTAAATGATAAAAAAAAATAAAAAATCACGTGTAGTCACTATTTTGGATGCTTACCTTCAAATTTTTTAAATTAAAAATTATTATTGATAGCAACTATTAGTGATAGTTGATTTATATTTGTCACTGTTATAAGTGTCTTTTTCGATTTTCTCAAACTAAAAGTTATCATTAATAAAATGACAGCAGCTATCAATGAAGCAATTAATAGTTGTTATAAGTTGCTGCTACTACTAAATGCTATTAGTGATGTATTTCAATTTGAGAAATGTAATATCAACTGCTATCATTGATATCGATTATTAGGGGTGTGCATTGTTCGGTTTGGTCTGGTTTTGAGCCGAACCAAGGACCAAACCGAACCTCTCGGTTTTCCTACAATTTGAATCATTGAAAACGGAATTTCATCGGTTTTGGTTATTGAACCGAACCAATTTTTATCGATTTAGATTGGTTCAGTTCGGTTCAAACCGTTTAGAAAAAAGAAAAAAAAACATCAAATCATTCTTAAGTTGGGGTTGAGCCTAAAGAAAAA
>JBBPDJ010000020.1:4539712-4603565 GCA_037974625.1 Cucumis cinereus
ATAAAATATTTGAATGAGTTCAAATATTGATTTAATGTGAATCAAATTCATGTTAAAACTATAGATGAAAATTAATGTGTATATGATACACATTAAAACTATAGATTATGAGAGGATTTAATATTGAATGTGATTCAGATATGGATTTAATTAAATATAAGATATTTAATTTTAGAAATTAATTAATTTGAGAATTAATTTAGTTTAATTAGATTTAATTAAATTAATTAAATTAAAATTATAGGTTATATGAACGATATTCATTTAAATATGATTTAAGTGAAATATTGATTAAATATGATTTAATTAATTTAATTTAATTTAATTTTAACTAAGTAACTCTTTTGTGGGAGTTATTTTTTTGGGAAACGTTGGATGCTCCCACGTTTTTCCAAATTTTTATCTAACCTCCCCTTCTTCATCCGGGGAAGAGTAGAACCGTTCTGCGAGTGCGCTTGAAACAACCTACGAATTGCAGAAGGTCTGCAGAAAAAAAACGCTCTCTATTTTTCTCCAAAATTTCCAAAAGAAAATTTCAATTGGTTCCCACAAGCCAAACCTCCATTATTCAGAGAATAGGAGAGGTTCCAACTGGTGGTGGCAACACTTTGGAGTTTGGTAGAATTCAGAGTCTTCAACGAGGGTGAGTTTTTTTTTCTTTGTAGTTTTGTTTATAAAAATCATGCTTAACCTAGATTGTTTCTGTAATTTCTTTTTCAATGTATTAGTATTTTAATTTTTTCCAAATTAAAATTGTGAATGGTTCTGTAATTCTTCCGCTGCGATGAGTTTTTATCCCATCAGTTTCAAATTGAACATTTCTTTATTTTCTACTTTGTGTAGTTTTTAAGTTTATTTCTACTTGTCGACAATCAATTTGTTTTGAGATTTATAAAATTAACAGTTGTGCATTGCTTAAGACGTTGTTTGATTATTTGGTTTATGTGTGGTTTGGTTGTAGTTTTTGTTATCATTTTTTAACCCAGATAGATAGAGATAGGCTACTATCACTGTTTATCTAAGATAGAAAGTGATAAAGTTTTATCATTGTCTATTCCAGATAGGCAGAGATAAACCATTATCACTGTCTATCTGAGATAGAATTCAATAAATTTGTGTTTGATGGTTTGGTTATACATCTTGGTTTGTTTTAATTTAATTATGCTAAGTTTTTCTGATTTTTCTTAGATAAGGGACAACGATATAGATCTATCATTTTCTATCTCAGATAGATAGAGATGAGAAACTATCACTGTCTATCTAAGATAGAATGTGGTAAAACTCTATCATTGTCTATCCGAAATAGACAGAGATAGACCACTATCACTATCTATCTGAGATAAACTTCAATAGATGTGTGCTTGATGGTTTGGTTGTAGTTCTTGGTTTGTTTTAATTTAATTATGCTGAGTTTTGTTGATTTTTCTTGGATGAAGGACAATGATATATCTATTATTTTCTATCTCAGATAGATGAGATAGAACACTATCACTGTCTATCTAACATAGACTTCAATAAATCTGTGCTTGATGGTTTGGTTGTAGTTCTTGGTTTGTTTTAATTTAATTAAGCTGCATTTTGTTGATTTTTTCGTTGATGTGGAACAATGATGTAGATTCATTTTCTATCTCAAATAGATAGAATAGGCTACTATCACTTTTTATCTGAGATAAAAAGTGATAGTGCTCTATCATCGTCTATCCCAGATAGACAGAGATAGATCACTTTTATTGTCTATCTGAGATAGACTTCAATAAATGGGTTTCCATTGTTTAGCTGTAGTTCTTGGTTTGCTGTTTTTGTTTAATTCTGCTGAGATAGACAAACTTAGAGCTTTATCATTGTCTATCCGGGATAGACAATGATAATACTCTATCAGTGTCTATTTGAGATAGACAAAGATAGAACACTATTATTGTCTATCACTGTCCATCTGAGGTAGATAGAGATAGAATACTATCATTGTCTATCTGAGATAGATAATGATAGTCATATAAAAGTGTCTATCTGAAATAGGCAGAGATAAAGCATTATCATTGTCAATATTGGATAGATAGTGATAGATACATTAAAATCAAGCCTCTTACCTCTATCATTGTCAATCAGAAAAATATTTAATTCCATAGAGTTTGGTGCTTTTGTTTAATTCTGCTGAGTTTATGTGAGATATAGTTCTTATTAGGAAGAACCTTTGTCAATCAGAAAATATTTACAACTCAAGAACATAATAAATCAGAAAATATCATTCATAAACTAAAATGTCAACCTATCTGTCTATATATGTATTACAATGCACAAATATTAATGATTACATCATTTGATTAATTGGGTCAAGTTTGCAAGCTCTACTATTGTGACCTTTACGATTACAACGAGTACATTTTGATGAACTATTAAGTTCACCTACAAATGAAATTCTTTGTTTTTTGGGTTTTTCAGCTTTACGTTTTCATGACATCATCTTCAACTTTCCAATCCAAATAAACTTCAACAAGTTGAACATAGTTTTTTTATGTTGCTGGCAACATTCTTCTATAATAAAACTCAGCTACATAAGAATAGACGCAATATTCTTCCAAGACCTCAATAAAAAAACAACTATAGAATAGACACAATGTTTTGCTAAATAAAAAAAATATTATATAAGGAACTCTTAATGAAAATATCACAAAAAATAACTAAGAAACTCATAATGAAATTGACTATCCAATAACGATCGATAGAAATAGATTTCTATGTTTGACTATCTTAGATAGACATAAATAGAACTCTATTTTTGTCTATCTCAAATAGACATGTCTATCACAAATAGACAGAGATAAACTCCTATCTCTGTCTATCTCAAAGAGTTTTATCTTTGTCTATCAAAAAACATAAAGATAGACAAAGATAGGAGACTATCTCTATCTATTTGTGATAGATAGAGATATATCTTTTTGTTTTGTGATAGACTTCCTCTTTTCTAAGTACCAACTAGGGGTGTAATTGGGCTGGGTCAGGTCAGTTTCATTCCAAACCGACCCGACCCGAAAACCGTCGGTTCTACATGCTACCTGATCCGACCCAAATCAGGTCAACCTGAGTCGGGTCGGGTCGGTTAGAAGTGAAGTCCAGAATTTTTTTGATACTATCATCCCAACAGGAGAAGTATGAGCCTAATGGTATAATAAATGGTAGTGAGAAAATGCATTTTTTGTTCAATGCTAAGGCAAAATATACAATGGGGGAAGGGAAAGAAATTCCAAGTTATTACAATTGGATCACTCTCAATACCAAATTTCCCTATGGGATTCTTCCTTTACTCATGGCAGAGGCTCTTGTGAATCCCCCAGACGAGACAGGTGAAGATATGCATCTGTTCCTGTTTACAGTTCAATAACAACAGCTGTTAATAACCCGAAAACAAGCATATCCACGGTGAGTTCATAAGGAGAAGCAAGATGACAGTTAGATATTAACATTTCAAAACTCAGACAACAATTACTATTGTTATAGACACAAATATACTTCCCATCAAACTGTAATTCATGGACTCTAGAAGCTGAAGGTAGGGGTGTGCATGGTTCGGTTTGGTCCGGTTTTGGGTCGAACCAAGGATCAAACCGAACCTCTCGGTTTTCCTACACATTGAATCATTGAAAACCAAGTTTCATCGATTTTGATTATTGAACCGAACCAATTTTTCTCGATTTAGATTGGTTCGGTTCGGTTCAAACCGTTTAGAAAAAAGAAAAAAAAACATCAAATCATTCTTAAGTTGGGGTTGAGCCTAAAGAAAAAAATAATAACAAAAGTTTTGTGCCGAGCTTTTTGTGAATTAGTATATATATTTTTATTAATATAAATATTGACATAATTAATATAATAGGTTACGGTTCGGTTCGGTTTTTTACGGTTTTTAAGGTGGTGAACCGAAGACCGAACTAAACCTCTCGGTTCTATTCCATAGAGAACCGGTGGTTCCATATTTTTTAATAAAATCGAACCAAACCAATTGATTTGATTCGGTTTGGTTCGGTTCGTCGGTTTTTCTCAGTTTTTGCACACCCCTATCGATTATCAGTGATAGCTTATATCAACGATAGTCATTGAATGGTAGACTTAACATTTTAAAAAAAAATTATCATTTGGCTGGTCAATATTGACTATTTTTAAAAATATTATACTTGTGCTATATTTTCAGTTTATTTACTAAATTGTATTTTTTGCTATGATTTTTTGTAAAATAAATTTCTGAAAATAACTAGGAAATAAATAGCACAACAGCTCAAAAAAAATACATGAATGTGATTTTCACATGGCTACGTCCCTTTTTCGAGTTTTAAAAAAAATTATATTTGAAATTTATTAAAATGGAATAAAAAAAAATCTAAACTCAAATTTCACTATTTATCATCGATAAATTTTGATAAGTTGTCATCTATCATCAATGTAAATATAGAGTATTATTTTTAAATATAGCAAAATGCAACAAAATATCTACCAATATAACAAATATCAAAATTATATGTGAAAGTAGAAAGAAACATATAATAGTATATAGCAGTCTATCAAGAATATATTGTGTATTATGTCATATTTATAAATATTTTAAACGATTTTTTGTCATTTAAAATAATGTTAATGCAAATAACCCTAAATCCTACCTATATCAAATGGTGAGAGTTTAACTGTTTAAAACAAATACCAACTTAAGACTATTTTCTATAAACTAGCTTAATAATTTCATAATCCATTTAATATTGAAAAATACGTAGGTGTATCTCATCATCTAGTTACTTCTTCATATCTATACCATACAAAAATGTTATTAAAAGCTTTTTTTTTAAAAAAAAAAAAAAAAAATTTTAATCATATATTTATGTGATGGATAAATTAGATGCATATAGATAGATACAGCTTAGGATACATCTAATTATTCCTTTTTAACCTTTACAACATAAATACACCCTATACACCAATCCCAGCTCTGGGAAATGGTACACAAAGAACCACCAAAGATGCAAGATCTACAGAAATAACCAAATTTGAAAATTTCAATTCATCATCATCAATTCATCATAAATTACGATAGAAAATCAGTTTTCAGAAAACTAAACATAACAAAATCCCTAGTTTTCCCTTTCAACACTCCATATTTCCTGAGAACACCTTCTCTCTGAAATCCCGCCTTTTCCAGCACTCGTTGAGACGCAAAATTCTCCACATCCACCAACGCCTCCAGCCTCTCCAGTTCCTCCCACTCCACAAATATTCTCTCCGCCACTAATTTCACCGCCGCCGTCCCGATCCCTTTTCCCCAAAATTTCGACCCCAGAACGTACCCTAGCTCCCCCCTGCACTTGTCCCTCGCCGCTGTGTTCGACATCACCGAAATCGCGCCCACTGGACGACCGTCGACGCAGATGGCCCGGTAATAGGGATGCGAAAGGACTTGGTCGTTGATGAACTTAATGGCTTCCGATTTGTCCTGGTAGGGCTCCCAGGAGCAGAATCGAGCGGCTTTCTCGTCGGCTGCCCAGCCCATGAAATCGTCGATGTCGGTGAGATCTAGTGGGCGGAGAGTGAGTTCCATGGTTGTGAATTGATGTTGTTATTGGTTGTTATGTTGGTGTGGAATGGGGATTTTATCGAAAGGAAAAATGGAAGAAGAAGAAGGTGTGAGGAACCATCGTTTTGGATGGAAGAGTCAACATTGATTTGCTTGGAGTGGACCTACAACTCTCGCATGGCTGCAATTTGTGAATTGATGTGGAGGATGGTTTTGTTTTGTTTGTTCACTTAATTTACTAAAATACCCTTTTTCCATTTAAAATACTATTTTGGACCAAGAACCTTAAACATTTGCTGTTGTATTTGCGGGACCGTTCAGGTCAAAGGCTATCTAAAACTATAAAAATCACATTTTTAATACCGTTAGAAAGTCTACTGTATAATTTTCTATTCAACATTTATATTTTTTTAAAATTCTTTGGTTTGGTGTTTATTTTTTGTTTTATCGAACTAAAATAATTTATACTTCAAACACATACTATTACAATATAAACTAAAATAATTTACATCTCAAATACAAAATATTATAACTCAATTGTAATAACCTACAATTATAATAACCATTTTAGTTAGTTTAGTAAAAAAATATATCCTACACTAAATGAAATAGTTACATCCAAATGAATAGAGGTGAGAAATTAGAGAAAAGTAGTATTTAAGTATTTTTCAATTTCAGCCAAATTATTAGTCTTTTTGTTTTAGTTAAGATGATGTTAAAATTTCTATTTTACATCATGAGTTTTGTAGTTTTTTCAATTTTAATTTTCATGAAAATTTGGAAAATATTTATTTTGATAAAACACTTTCGATTATATCAATTTTCACCATAAATGTTGTAATTTTGTTTGATTCAATTTAAGGTAGTTCTAACTTCATTAATTTCAATAAAATAAATTTTGAGTTATGATTAGATGCATCATAGGTCACACCTATCTATGATTCTCATCTATCCATTACATAAATATAAAATAAAAAATTACTTTTTTAAAAAATAGCTTTTAAACATATTTTTGTATGGTAGATATATTAGAAAATATTTAGTTGAGTGCATTCAGATGTATCGAAGTATTTTTCATAAATTTTTGTTTAAATTTTTTGAAAATTTAGTTAAAATTAACCCAACACCCAAATAAATATCAAGGCTAAAATGGGGATTTCACCGCATGAAAATCGACAACTCCTGCCAAAAGCTATCGTTGGTTCATAGTTGACCAATTCAGAACTATCGATACCATTTTTTCGCCCCAAAACCTCCGACAACTGTTGTCTCCCTTTCCGATCAATGAACTCATCAAGAATCTCCATTCGGCCGTTCAATCTCTCCGACGCCGACGACTTTGTCCGATGGGCCAGCGACGAAAGAGTAACCCGCTATCTCCGATGGAACACAATAACCTCCAAAGAAGAAGCATTAACTTACTTAGAAAAGGTCGCAATTCCCCATCAATGGCGGCGGTCCATATGCCTGGACGGGCGTTCCGTGGGGTACGTTTCGTTCAAGCCAGAGTCGGAGGAGAAGTGCAGAGCGCGTATCAGTTATGCGGTGGCCGCGGAGCACTGGGGACAAGGGATAGCCACGATAGCACTGAGGGCAGCGATTCCGGCGGCGCTGAGAGAGTTCCCGGAGGTGGTTAGGGTTCAGGCGATGGTTGAGGTGGAAAATGAGGGATCACAGAAGGTTTTGGAAAAATTGGGGTTTTGTAGAGAGGGGCTGTTGAGGAAATACGGATTTTGTAAGGGCGAAATTCGGGATTTGGTTGTTTTCAGTTTTTTGAGAACTGATCAACTCATGTGATCCAGTTTGGATGGATAATGGATAATAGTATAAATTAATGTTTTTCTAATTAGTTAAAATATCACCCTTTAAAATTGGGTTACATTTTATAAATATTTTCAACTAAATATATATGTATATATTTTTATTTGAAAGACGATTTAATTTAATTGTTATGCTTTCCATACCTAAATTATTTAGTCTTTTAAAGTTTATTTTGTCCAAATCGATTAAATAATTGCATTATAGATTAGAAAATAAAATAGAAATACTTTTTAAAATTTTATTATAAAAATGGGATAGCTAATTTTTTTTAAAAAAACCAATTATAACTGTATTCACCCTAGAAGATTAGATTTATGATTCAATTGAAAATATATGAATTAATATTTAATTAAGAGATTAAATTTATGATTTAATTGAAAGTATATGATTTTTTTTGGGTCCAAATTATGATTTATTTTTAACAATTCCTTGTTTTAAAATTCTTTAAATATAAAGGTTCTAATACCTTATGGGCAGTTTAACAAACTCAAATTATATCCAAAATCAACATAAAATTAATTTGTCACAACATCATGTTAATCACGACTTTTTAAAGAGGTCCAGTACCATTCAAGAGGCAACATTGGTCATTAGCCACAGAATCATGTATTGAAAAACCATTCAAATAAGTCTAGGGAGCCATAAGTATGAAGTTCAAAATAAATTAACCACAACTCTACCCAAAAAGGGTGAATGAAGATAGACAATGAGTTTAATACTTACGAGTTTCGTAAAACTAAATTAAATTAACCTTAAAAATCTAAGACAAGACGCAAAAAGTTAGAAAGTTAACTCAATTGACATAAGTATGTGCTCTCAACTTAAAAGAGTTGTAGTTTGGATCAATCTCTCAATTGTATTAAAAGAAAGCAGAAGATATAAAAAGAGGGAAACTACTACATCTCTACAAACCCACGATACTTAAAATACAGTTACAAATGGAATTAAATGTTAGCCATCATGGGATGACCTAGTGGTAAAAAGGTAAATAACTAAGTAAGAAGTCATGAGTTTAACCTATATGTTATAGGGTCAATTTTTTTTTTTACAAAATATAACTATTTTTCATAATTTATCAATGATGGATACTGCTGCACCTATCTGTATATCAATGTCACTAACGGATACTAATAAAAAACTATCGGTCTCTATCGTAGATAAATTCTAAAATTTTGTTATATTTTATAAATAGTTTGGTTCATTGTGTTATTAGAGACGAATCTATGAAAGATTTAGGGGTGCCCCTGCATATGTTGTTATATATGTGTATCTTGTGTTTTCTATTAAATATAAAAATATGTATGTATGTTTTAAATACAAATAACCTGTGCCCTTTTTAGTTTCATTAGGGTTCGAAACTTAGCAATCACAAATGTTTTTATCTTATTTTTATAAATTAACCATTAACCAATTTTATTGCTTTTACACATGCAAATACATTTGTAATGAGTTAAAAATTCAACGTTAGTTTTTAGTTTTTGAAAATTAAAACATATAAACTTCATTTTTACAAGTAAATTTTTTGTTTTTGTCACCTACTTAACTAATATATTTTAAAATTACATTCAATTCAGTGCAACTAGTTTTTAAAATTAAAACCAATATATATCTAAATTTTAAATTTTGACTATAATAAGTCTCTTAAACATATCTAATAAACATATAAACTTTCATTTTACAATTTGAAAATTAAAAAACATAAAAGAAATGTTTATAAATTAATTGTCATATTAGACAAAATAATTATTTACATTTCTAATGAAGTCTCAAGATGTCAAGATTGTAACTAACAATCACATTATTATTTTTACAAAAAAAAAAAGTTTTAAACACAAAAATGGAGATGTCATAAATTCAACAACTATATTTGACACAAATTTAGAAGTTAATGAAGTAGAATTTAAAATTTATATAAAGTTGTGCCCCTAACATGAAATTATAGATACGTTAACTTTTGGTAATATTAAACGATTTAAATATTATACCTATTTAAAATTATATTAACGTGAGCTTTTGTCTCTTTACATAAAATCTGATATGTGTGTATGTTATATTTGAAGACGTTCCTATTTATACCATGTAATAAATTGAATTCAAGTATAGATGAGAGTACACGCAATAAAACTTAATAAATACCATTCAAAATCACAATAAAAATAGCAAAGAATTGGCGCCCCATACCCACGACCACGCAAAAGCAACCGATGATCCCAAACCCATTTTTGGTTGCTAAGAAGATAGGCGTGGTTGGTTCTCCTCCGGAGTGGAACACGAAAAAGAGGGCCAGTTTAGTCATTTCCATGCTAATTAAATTACAATTAGTATTCTAATCCAGATTAGAGACCTTAATTAAATATCACTCCATGGCCTACATTTTAATGCCTGTATCCATCATAAACTCAATCTCAATCTCCCGCTTCCAAAACCCAATTCTGTCCTTCCCTCCTTCCTCTAAGATACGCCGGAAACTGCCCCCTCCTGGCTCCGGAGCCTTTAAGCGGAGTCCACAGTCGCCACCACCGACGCCGTCGCCTTGTCGGGACCCACCAAAAGACGACATGTCCGTCGCCGTTCCCATGTCGCAAATGGACGTGGATGACGAGTCTTTGCTCAATTCTCGGAGTAGTAAGATTATGATAATTATCATCTTTCTGTTATTTTCTGTTTCGTGTTGTAGTATGGTGGAGTGCGCCATTTATTGGAGTCTTTGGGAATTGGAACTTTCAGATTTGAATACGAATTGTTTGTTTGTTTTTGTTTTTGTTTTTAATTTTGTTTGGTTTCCGATAATAGGTTACATGGTGCAGCACAAAAGATAATTCGTAATCTAGGACGAGAGCTCTTGAAATTAAATGTTCATTAATTCAGCCGTTTCTATTGATAAAGAGAGGATCAATTGGAGAGGCAGTTTTTCTTCTGCTTCCGAAATTAATCGTGCTTCGTAACGCATTTTTTCCCAGAAGAATTAGTGTCAAATACAGCAGGGTAAAATAGAAACAGATAATCAGAATCTCCGGAGTTTAGGAAAGCGATGAACCCTCGCGTGCGCAGTGAAGGTTGACTAATAGATCATATTCATATATTAGATTTATGTTTCGATTGATGAAGGAAATAAATTATTTTGGATGGAAATTTTGGTTTTATGGTGAATTATGGTTTTTGATGATACATTTGATCATTCTCTAAAAGAATTAGATGTAGAAGAGCTCTTTCACATACGACATTGATGTGATATTTGAACCGGGATGAGCGCACTAATTCATTTTACCTTTTGGGATTCTTAATTCCACCATATATCTTACTCCCTGTGGCCTGTATGATCCAGGTAATGAAATGGAAGGAATGGTCTCGTCGTACAGTGGTAAAACTGCGGTTCATAAGAAGAAATATTACCCAAGCACCATCAAAATTTTTGGTGTGGATCTATCTCCAGATAATGTGGCTGTCGCCATGGTTTATTTTGTTCAAGGGGTTTTAGGGCTAGCAAGGCTTGCTGTGAGTTTTTACTTAAAGGATGACCTACACCTAGATCCTGCAGAGGTATGTACTATATAGTCCCGTGATCATGAATATTTAGGTCTTAACCTACAAATGTATTATGTGAAGTGTTGACTTAATCCTGCATGCTAACTTTTCACTTTTGTTTTCTGCTCGGTATTTCGTGTATATATCTCTTATTTGTTTGGTGCCATAGAATCATTTCCCTTTCTGATGAACATTTCAATGGAGTATATCATTTTGGTGTTCGTTTTAATGTTTTTGTCATGTGTCTAAAGGTTAATTTCGTTTGAAATTTTTGTTTTGAGCAAGGTAAAAAGATTGTGGTAATTAGATATCTGATAAATGTTATTCATTGACTAGACAGCTGTAGTATCTGGCTTCTCTGCCTTTCCATGGCTTGTCAAACCTTTATATGGGTTTATCAGGTATAAGTCTCTTTCTTCTTTGTTTTTCTCTTTATCTTAGTCTCCAACCTGACGCCCTTAATCTCAGACAAATGTGAAAAGGAAAAAAATAAAATCTAATGAGCTCTTGGGCAAATGCAGTGATTCTGTTCCTCTATTTGGTTATCGGAGAAGATCATACTTGATTTTATCAGGACTGCTCGGTGCACTTTCATGGACTTTAATGGCCACACTAGTCGATAGCAAGTATGGTGCCGCTTTCTGTATACTCCTTGGATCTCTTTCTGTAGCATTCTCAGATGTTGTAAGTGCCTTTTGCTTTGCATCTATTTGCTCTCATTTCATTAAAGTATTCAAAACTTTGATATCGTTGTTTGTTAATCCCTGTAAGATGTAGAAGTTTTAGTTGGTATTTTTCTATCTTGGTTTATTTCATTGCATGGCAACATTAGCTAGCCGAATAGACAGCATAATGAAAAAACACACATTGATTCAAGTTTATTCAACCTTATTTGGTCCTCCCAAACCATTATCAGTGATAACCTCATAGTTTGTAGGACCGGCCAATGGAATTTTCCCATTGCACAAATAGAAAAGTCAGGTTTTTATCTCATTTTGTAAAGTTTCATTTAATGTTCTTAGTGGCTTGTTTTTTAAGGCTATTTATGACTTTTAGGAAACTTCATATATTTATTAAAAAAAAAATAATGTTGTGATTGTGACTGTATTAGGTCAATCAACCATTTTACCCTAAAAACGTCAATTAAAAGCTTTAGTTGAAGATACAACGGAAGAATTAGCTTCACAACCACAATCCACCGGCTTTTTTTTACTGTATAAATTACTTCTTTATAAAGCTTGAGTTTTGGGATGTGAAGGTTGTATGGGCCAAGTCCCACTGTGGACCAACTCCCAAAATTTTGCCTTTAAATTTCCCAACTCCCTCTATGTATAAGTACCCTACCCTAACAAACTACCAAGTAATTATAATCATGGCTGAATTATATCCTAATAACATTCCCGATTTCCCCTTTATTACTTCAATAAAATGGTACGCAACCGTCTCTACTCCTTTTAGCATTAGGTAGCAATGGCCGGTAATACTTGAGATCTGCTTCTCATTTCAACTTGGTGCCAAGGATTGTTGCTAGTGACATTGCAGGATCACAGAAACCTTCACTAGATTCCACGTCTCTATGATATTGGTCAATCTCAACTTTCATGATTTTGAATTAAAACCATCTAATATCGAGTCAAACTTTGAATACGTTTTTTCCAACCCTCCCTTGCAATGACTCTGGCTCCACTCAACAAAGCTCATCCCAATTCTCTTCGTGATTCACCATCCCCCTTGGCCTCTTTGGAGATGGCTTAGACATTGGGACCCCCCACCCGTTACTGATTTTCTTTGATTCTGATTTTTCTCTAGACCATGATCCCATACCCATTGGAGAGTCCTTTTAGAATATACTACGACATTTGAAATATAATAAACACTCTACTGAAAAATATGATGAGGAAGACTAGCTCCATCCCAATCTTGGTCAACTCGCTCATTGGTTATGGAAACACGATTTGTGTGTTATGGCCATTTCAAATAAATCTAAGAAAGGAAATGTGCTGTCAGACCAATAAGTTAGTCAGGGAGTTGAAGAATCACACATTCATAGTGAATTTTGATAGCTACCCCTTGTCATAGACGGGCCAAACGAATCCTCATAATTGTGCTCTTGTGGAATGATTGAGACCTTTTCTCTAGGATTAGAAGAGCCCTTATCAAATCCCTTACGAAGACCCACCACCTCTGCAATCCTTCAAGAGTCTGAAAGAAGCAATGTAAATAGGGGTCTTATGGAAACGTTATGGAATTCTAGGCAGATCGATTGAGCTGCTTTAGATGCTTGGCGAAGAACCAATGTTATTCTCATCCTGGAACGATCCAACCATGAAGGTTATAAGAGTCATTGAAGGCACATCTACTCTTACTCTCGATCTTGCTCTCCTTGATGGTTATGTGTTCTGGTTAGGAAAGGGTATATAGGCTCTCACAAGTTGCCGATGAAAATTATGGACAGATCCCTATGATCTCTCCATTTATGTTTAGATCACCGAACTATGGGAGGTGACTTTTCTTAATTCACTGATTAACCCTTAAAGCTTAAGCTGATGGGTGAAGACAAATGTAATATTATATCTAATAATCCCTCACACTTGTAGGCTTGAAATGTGAAGAGAGGACCCAATAGGTGGAAATGAATATTAATTGGGGAGCAAACAACAATGTAGGGGTTTGAAAACAAGACCTCCTGAACGAACTCACATTCTGATACTATTTTAAATCACCGATTGACCCAAAAGATGAAGCTGATGGGTAAAGGAAAATATACTATAATATATTATCTAACTATTCGGTTTTGAATATCTTAGATATGTTGCAGTCGTTCAGTTTTTTAAATTTGGAACTAAATGAAAAAAAGTACGATAGAAGAAGAAAAGAAGAAAAGAAGAAAAGAAGAAAAGACGAAAAGAGAAAATGAAGGGAGAATGAGAAGATACGAGTTGCAGAAGAAAGAAGAAAACGAAGGTAGGAGAGAGGAATAAATGAAGAGATAAAAATGTGGGGGACAAAGTTACTATCTAAAAGAAAAACCAATTTTGATGGACTTCTCAAGAGAGAAAGTTGTTATAGCAGCATTGCATGCACAAGCCATGCTATGCATTATTTATTACGGTTTTTTTAATGGTCGATCAGGTTGGTTGGTTTGAGATTCATATCGAGTGCAAAATTGTCCCTGGTCGATTATACCCTTATTTGGTTGATTGACTCTGTTTCTTCTGTCTTTAATGGTCACCCTTATACAGTTGTTCTAAGATGTTATTGGAAGAGTCTCTTCTTCAACCGTCGTAGAGTACCGAATGATATTTGTTTGACATGGTTTATTGGGACTTTCTCAATGCTTATTGATTGCAAAGGGTTTGGCCCAAAGTGGAGAAATGGATCCGAGGTTGCACCTCTATGGAAAATTATTTAATTATCATTGATGGAAAACCAAGGGGGTAGCATAAGATCATAGCCTCGAGGGCCTTTGCCAAGGCTACTCTCTATCTATTTTTCTCTCTATACAATTGTGGTTAAGCTTAGTAAGATGTTATCGCTAGAAGCTAAAAGAAGATCCATAAACTGTTTTGAGGTACGGGTCTCTCTCCCTTAACTACCTGCAAATTTGTGGATGTCACCATCCTCTTTTCATCTCCAAACAAAGTATGCTCACACCCCTGAAGAATCATAAAAAACAGAGTTTATAGGCACCGATTTGGCATTCAACACGGTATTATCCCTCTCCTCTGCCTTCAAATGCAAAGTTGCGTCTTGGCCTTCGACAATATGGGCTGCCCTTTCCACAGCAAGCCTCACACTACCTCTTTCTGAAAGCCACTCTAAGAAATTTAGCAACTTATTAACTCTCTATCTTCAAGCTCTCATCTAAGGAGCATCTTCATTGGAAAACCATTTCAGAAATTTCCTGGGGAATGACAGCAAAGGATAGGGAAGGCTTTCATTCTCTAAAATGGCAGACAGTGAAGGCGCCCATTGATAGAGGGAGACTTGGGTCTGATTGATCTGAAGTAAACAAATCAGAGCCTTCTTGCAAAGTGGATTTGGAGATTTCAAAAGAAGTGGAGATTCGTGGTCTCTAAATGGAGAAGAGATTCGTAGGTGAAATATAGTACTATCCCTTTTGATGATCATTCAGGGCAAACCAAGCTTAAATCTTTGAGGGGTTTGTCGAGACACATTATACATTTTAAGATTTGAGCACTGATGACACTGAGTACAATTGACAGTGGAGAATCAATTTCTTTATGGATTGATAGGTGGGCTGGTTTATCTCTTCTTAACACCACCTTCCGAGGACTATACACTCCATCCCTTCGAAAGACAGCCATTGCTGATTTGTGCAATGTGGAAAATGCTTCATGGACAGGCAACACCTCACAGAAGAGGAATGTACCGAGTGGTTTATCCTTTTGACCCTACCCCTCCCTCCTCCTAGTCCCAGCATAGACGATCAATGGAGATAGATCTTGGATACAAATGGATCCTTCACAGCAAAGCCCTTTGCTAAAAATTATCATCTATCGGCCTTGTCCAGCTTCTGCACAAAGATCTTTATGCAATCTTATGGAAAGGCCCTTTGAATAAGATGAAAATTTTCATTTGGGAACTTAGTCACGTCATGCATGCATCAGTCCAGCTAACGCCTTGCTCATGAAAGCCCCATGGCTTATCTCCTTGCCAAATTGGTGTGTTCTATCACTCTATGCCATAATAACGAAGAGTTTCATAAAAAAATGTCATAATAATGAAGAGACTTCGATGCACCTCTTGATATGTCAATTTGCGCACTTTTACTGGATGAGGGTCCTCTCGACTTTCAACAATCACATTGCTCTCCCAAATGACCCTACTACTTTCCTAGAAATGATCTTTATAGGTTCTCTTCAAGAAAGAAAAGGAACTTCTATGGATCTCCATCAACAAAACTTTTTTTTGGTTAACATGGCGCAATCAAAACTGCAGCGAAGGAGTTCAACTCTTATTTTGAACACCTAATTTATATTTTGGTGTAATAATTGCCCCTTATTTTTGTGATTATTGCCTTACATCTCTAATAGAGCATTAGTTTTGTATTTATTATTATTTTTTAAATTCCTGGGCAATCTTTGCCATCTTTTGTAATTTCATACCATCAATGAAATGAAGGCTGTATGTTTCTCATAGAAAAAGGAATATAATGGCTTCCCCGCGTCTTGAAAGCTGTCCAGGATATCCTAGTCTCTCCCTTACTGTTGGTGGCTTGATTTTTGGTCAAACTTTGAGTTAATCACGGCTTTTTTTGTTAGTCTGGCAACTCATCAGTTAGAGATAGAAATCTATTTGGTCATCACAAAACCTCCAAAGCCTTTCCCTTTTCTTCACTAGTACGACAAGGGTCAGGAGGGCTTTCTTATCTGTGGCTAGCATTTTTCCCCCCTAAACGGTCAGTTTGACCCTTATGAGCAAAACTATACAGTAGCCTTTTTATTTGTTATTTGTTATTATTTTTTTTATTGTGTGTGTGTGTGTGAGAGAGAGAGAGAGAGAGAGAGAGAGAGAGAGAGCAAATAAACAAAAATTACATTTTAGTTGAAGTATATATTCGATCTTCTGAGTATAAGAATGCCGATTTCAATATGTATTTTGTGCCTTTGCATCTCTCTCTCTTCATGCTACTTGACAAAGAATGTACATTAGCCATGAGCCAGAGTTTGCAATTTTTGGGTTTCTTTTTCTGAAACATCAGAAGTCTGGTACAGGTCGTAGATTCCATGGTAGTTGAGAGGGCTCGTGGTGAATCACAAAGTATGTCAGGATCTCTTCAGTCCTTATGCTGGGGGTCTTCGGCTTTTGGTGGAATAGTGAGTTCCTACTTTAGTGGTTCGCTGGTGGATGCATATGGTGTAAGGTACTGCAGTTCTTCATGCATGGATGTAACATAAAGGGAAGCTTTTAATTTTTAACCCCTAATCTCTAAACTTGTAGTTGTATCAAATTGAACTTCCAATTTTATCAAATTAGACCCTAGACTTAGATAATGTAGCAATTTCCATCGTCTGTTAAAATTTCGCTAATTCACTAACAAAATTTTAGAATAAGCAATGTCAAAATCTTTGCAAATTCATCCATTTTATTTAAAAAATATCAAAGTTGGCCGTCAACATTTCAGTTTAAGGAAATTAAGTTTGATTAATGCACAAATTAACTGTTGAATAACATTGTCAAAACTTCAAAATTTAACCAAAAACTAGATTTGATGTCGGTTTTATTTGATTTTTTTTCAATTTTGTACCATGCCTGTGAATGTATATGAATGTATATATTATTTTAGAAAAATTGTTTAAAATGCCACAACCGTTGAAAATATTTACAAATATAGCAAAATTTTACTTTTTGATGATAGATGTCTATCTGGTTTATCAATGATAGAAAGTAAATTTTTGCTACATTTATAACTAAATTGGCTCATTTTGCTATTTTTGAAAACATCCCATTTCTTTTAACAATTCTGTACCATGCCTTTGTAGAAATTGATACATTTTGACAAGTTTAGAGATAAATTTCACTTTTGTTTCCCTTACATAAACAATTGCATTGATTATGAATGCTAAAAGGTGATTTGGGTGTCTCAGGTTTGTTTTTGGAGTCACAGCTTTGTTGCCATTGATAACATCCGTGGTGGCAGTTCTTGTAAAAGAGCAACCTGTGAGAGGGATAAATCGTCCTTCAGCTAACTATGATTTTCTTCGGAGCTCAAGACAGCACGTTGTTGAATTGTGGGGTGCTGTTAGTCAACGAAATGTCCTTCTTCCAACTTTATTTATTTTCTTGTGGCAGGCAACACCACAATCAGATTCTGCCATGTTTTTCTTTACGTATGGCCACTGTCTTTCTAAATTTTACCTCTTTTTACAGATTTTAAGTCGCTTTATAGATTCCATGTTCTCAGCATCTAATTTGTATCTGAATAACCGGGGGTTTAATCGTTTCTCAGGACAAATAAACTTGGATTCACACCCGAATTTCTAGGGCGTGTTAAGCTTGTTACATCCATAGCATCACTTCTCGGCGTTGGGCTTTATAATGGATTTCTCAAGAAAGTCTCTCTGAGGAAAATTTTTCTAGTAACCACCATTTTTGGTTGTGCACTTGGAATGAGTCAGGTCAGTGACATGATAGAAACCATTCACCAGTTCATGTTTGTGGTCCATCCATATTTTGTATCTACTTATCCTGTTTTTCTGGTCATTTTCTAGGTTCTTCTTGTAACGGGGTTAAATCGTGAGTGGGGTATAAGCGACGAGTGGTTTGCGATTGGGGATTCGTTGATTATAACAGTACTTGGTCAGGTAATATATACTAAGTACTATGTTGCATCTAATCAGAGTGGTCCTTCAATTTCAACCAAAATTTAGTGAAAATTTTTTCTTCTTTTTTCTTGCAGGCATCTTTCATGCCTGTTCTTGTGCTAGCAGCAAAATTATGTCCAGAAGGAATGGAAGCCACACTTTTTGCAACCCTCATGTCCATATCAAACGGAGGGAGTGTCCTCGGCGGCCTGATTGGTGCTGGTTTGACACAAATGTTCGGCGTCACCAAAGACTCGTTTGATAACCTATCCACCTTGATAATCCTTTGCAACCTGAGCTCACTGTTGCCTTTGCCACTGCTCCATCTCCTTCCCCAGGAAACTCCAGACTCGAACTCCGACACCATAGACTTGGAGTTGAAGTCTAACTGAAACTTGTTAGGTACTTCCAAAAGCAAAGCTGTAATGGCTGTTTTAAAGCATTGGCAAACTTCATCTTTGAGGGAAGATTGGTGATGGACTGTTGATGGTTATTAGGATTTAGGAAGTGAAAAGGTCTTGAACTACAGATATCTTAGGAATTGAAGAAGATGAAACAGAGACCACTGAATGGGACCCACCCTTAATCCATAATGGAGCCTATCATGTGGCGAGCTGACTGTGTTTTCCACGTGGGTGGGGCCCTACTAACTTCCTTCACTTATCCAATCTGTGCCCCCAGTTTTGGGATGGAAGTTTGATTGATATATGAAAATAATAATAATAATAATAATTGAGGTAGGGCAGACCACCCGCCACACGGGCATGTCATTGCTCTTTCTCATTATTGTCATACCCTCCCTAGTCTCTACCACATCATTATATGTACTGATTGTTATGGCGAAGATTTCAAAAGCCATTTATGTAGGAGGATAATGATTGTAATTATACTCTCAAACTTTAATTGTGAAAATAGAGCTGTCAAGATTATACAAGTGTTAAAATTAGGCTCTAGAGGTGTTTGGTTTGGAGAGTTGAGTTGATTTCGTAATTATTATATGAGAGAGTAATTAAGTGAGTTGATGGGAATAATGAGGTGATAAATGTGAGTTAACATGGATAAGGAGTTAATAAATTTCTCCAACTATTGGTGAAAAAAAAGATAAAACTCACCCAACTTAACCTAACTTGGGAGCCAAACATTCATGGATTCAATTGATTCTCAAAGTTGTACTTTTGTTACGATTACTACAATAGTATAAGTTCAAGAGTTAATTTTAACATTAACATAAGTTTGAGGGTTCAAATTTTTACAATTGAAAGCTTGATGATATAATTGCAACTATTATCGTACTTTAAGGGTTCAAATCTTAAATTCAAAAAGTAATCACCCTACAATTGGTATTGTCATGACTTCGTCTCTAGAAGTCAAAGGTCCAAACCTCCATCCTCACTAATTAGCGGTAACAAAGGGTAATTGATTGATTGTGTATGTTGGTGATGTGGTAACTTTATCTGGTTAATTCAAGATGGCATGGTAAGGGCTTATTAACAACATCCACATGAATTTGAATATAGGTCATAATCCAATGGAATGATCAATGGGAATAAAAAAGTGGGTTCCATTTGATTACTTTTGGATTGTTTACTTGTGTTATGCAATTATACTTACACATGGAACCTACATCTAAATTTGTAATGAAATAACACAATTCAATTAATAAGAATTACGTCTTATATTTACTGTTATCGATATATTTAGTTAACGATATAGTTCAGTTACATCTATCATTATTGTTACTGTTATAGCTAAATTTTTTTCAATTTTGACATATTTACTGTTACTGATACTGCTCGACCCTCATAGATAGAGTTAACGATAACAACAACAGTAAATTTTACAAAAGTCATAATTTTAAGTATACGCGATAGAAAACAATCCAATTATACTTACGATTCAAACTAATTATCATTGATCGATCAATGAAGTTTCATTACAATTACATCAATTTAATGTGTCAAAGTGAGCATAGTTTGACATTAATTTGACATGTGATACACTCCTTAGAGTCGAAATGTTTGAATTTCCCTCCTACATCTATTGTATCTATTGTGTACTTAAAAAAAAAAAAAACATGAAATAAAGGCAGTTAAAAAGGTATTATGTAGCCGAAAGTAAAATGAATAAAAAAGATACAATCTAAGTGTATTTTATAATTATTTTAGGTATGTGTGACATCCAAATTCAATTAACATGAAAACTTTATAGTTCACGGGGAATTGCGTTTTTGGCAGTTTCATGTATTCTGTGGTCACAATACAAAAATCTTCTGGTTCAAACTTCTGGTGGAACCTCAAATGATTGACCATAATTTTATTGAAGAACAAATTAATTTAATTTATCTTTTAATATTTAATATACTTTTTGTTTGTTAGATTGGAACCATTTTATTTTTTTTAGGAAAAACCATTTTTGGGGAATGGAAAATTAGAGTATACTTTGTTGGGGAATGGGAGATTAAACTAGGGTGGTGTACCATGCCATATTTTCATCCTTGTTTTAAGTGGGAGATCTAATAACGTTTTGCTGTATCGAAACAATTTCAATGATTAATAGTTAACTAGAATCAATATCTTAGAATGCGGGCATGAGTGAGATTTATTGTCTCTGTTTACATGTATTACTATTTTTTTAAAGAACTTTGTTAACGCTAAACAATGAACAAACATAGTCCTCGTTAACAATTAAAGGATACCCAACGAAGAAAATAAGAAAGTTAACGAGCCTCAAAATCTTTAAAATTGAAAGAAGGTTGGACAACAAAACTAGTCAGATCACTCTTGAATGAGTAAATAACAAAATCCAATACTTTACAAAAGAGTGAACACCAACCTAACGTAGAAGAACTAACGACGCATCAATTTGGATGTGAAGCGGTTAAATATTGGGTTTGAGAAACAAATTAGTGGTGATTGATTGGATGATTTAAATTAGTGTCATTTGGCAAAAATATAATTAAAAAGAAAAAAAAAAGAAATGAATGATTGAATTGGAGGGCATTAGAAAGAGAAGCCCTTGGTTGGAAGGTAAGAGCATGTGGGTTGGCCATGTGAAGGGTATCTCTCAAAAACTCACTCACACTTCACCTAATTTCATAAATTTAAATATTCAATATGTAAAGGAGAGGCCATGTGAGAAATCATTGCCCCACGACACAATGCCATTGAGAGGATATTTAAAAATTAAAACAAAAGAAAAGGGGGGGGGGGGGGGCATGTACAAAATGTCACCTTTATAGGCCATAAAATCCAAATTTGAAGTAGGTTATGTAGTGGATAATGTGTTATTCTAACATCAATCACTTACTAATAATTTATGATGTGTGTTTCATTACTTTTTATTATTAAAGTTCATCATGATTGTAGGTTTTATTTGTTAGGTATATGTATTAATTATTATTAGGGTTTTGCAGTCAACTTTAGTTTAAACATACACAACTCGATAAATAAAAACACTTTATACTTTTTCAAAAGTTGAAAGGTTTGATCCTATAACCCCAACATTTGTTGAAGAAAGTATATTGTAATTAAAATAGTCGAATAAGGTAATAAATTTCTTTGGTTTTGATAAATTAGTAAAGTAAGCGGTGAGAAATTCAATCTAGTATTATACGAAAGAAATGGTCTCGAATGATGTTTCGTTGATATGTTTGGTGTAGAGTTTATATTTCATTTGTTTGTGTTGGATGCATTTCTAAGTAAAAAAGTTAAAAATTCATATATTGGAAATAGTTTGTATTTAAGGTGTAAAGTTGTTCAATGATCTAGGATTAAAAGGTCCGTGTTCGGTGCAAAGCTGAGTTATTAAGTCAAGGATATTGGTGCAGTTTTTTTTAAACAATAAATGAAAGGATTGAGTAAGAAGGGAAGATGGAGTTCTTGACAAATGTGCAAACTTCACCAACTGTTAAAGTTAATAGAGTTGAGTCGTTTAATATAGAGTAGTGAAGTCGGTGGACCACGGTGAGTTTGGTTACAAATCAAGGTCAACTCAACCCAAGACAATACCCAAGATACCCTCTTAATCTTTTCTTCGTCATTTGTTGATTTATTTGTCAACTGTAACAACTGTAAAGTAATTTTCATATACACAACGATAGTATCCATACATGAACCATACATTGAGTACAAAATGTGAAGATATATCCAAATTGAGATTGATCAATCACAAAATTAACAACCATATTGTAACACAATCACATGAATGAAAGTAAAAATTAAATGGTGGGACTTTGACAATTAAAAATGGGAACTCTTCCAATAATCATCCATTTCATGTTTGGGACAAGCTCTTGTGACATTAAAACATAAAGAGGGGACACCATAGTGTCGTCTTCAATGGCCAAACATTCATGAGAGACAAGCACTCAGCTGTCGGAATGCAAGAGCAAGACAAGCACCCATGAAATATTCACAAAGTACTTTCTCAAAAATTAATTTTGTTGCTGCCAAATCAAAGGTATAGCTCTTTTCTGTTTCAACAGCCCCACATGCCTCTTTCAATGCTATCCATTTGAATCGTTCTTTCGTGGTCGTATCGTAGGGTTTAGTTTTAGTTTTTATTTGTTCTCTGAATTTTAAAACTTCAAGTTTTAAGATTACACTCCCTTTGTTCCCTAAATTTCAAAATGTTATATATATTGTTATATAGTTTTGAAATTTGTTTTCACTTAGTTTCTAAAATTTACGTTTTACACTTTTTACTTCGATTTTTTTACCAAATTTTAACTTGAGGTCCTTAGTTTCAACATCTATTGATTAATTAATTTAAAAGAATTATAAATTCATAATTTTTCATTCATTTTTTTATCACCATTAAGACTAATTTTAAAATTTCATTTCATAACTATTGACACTTGGATCTCATTCTCTTTGGATTGCCTAGCGGGTGTTCGGTGACCTTTGACCTCCACCTCGATTTCTCCCGGTCTCGTCTTGTTCCTATGAGTTGGTTTGCCTAAGAAATCGTTACATCAGTGTGGTGTCCGGCCTACTGCACTATGCTGCCTAAGTTAGTACAATGAATAAATAACTCAATTTGGCACTAAAACATCTGTGGTCGACTCTCTGCTTCTTAGAGTACTTACCCCTCCCTTTGGAGTGGTCGAATGGTGATGACAAGTGGTGTTGGGGACGTTTCTGGTGCTCGCAGTTGCAGGGTGTCGGTCTGGTCTCAACTCATTTATTTCTTGATTGGTATATATATTTACCAGTTTGAATGGTTTACCCAAACTCTAAGGCTTTGATATTTTTCTTTTGGAACACACACTCTTTTAGCTCTTTCCTCAATACCCTTTGGGGTTGGTCATGTCAATGAACTTTGAACCTTGTCTGAGACAACTCTAACAATAACTATTTTAGATTAATTAATTGAAAAATAACATCAAAGACCACAATGAACATTTAGTGAAAACTCGAGATTTAAAATGTAAATATTGAAATCTATAGATGAAAACTCAAATGTGATATTTTAAAATAAGTTTTAAGTAGGAAAGAAGTTTTGTTTGTTCTTTCTCTTTTTGTAAAATTGTGAACTAATTTGGAAGGGTATTACTCAAGGAAGTCACATGGGGAAGGAAAGAGAGACAAACATTTGGTCTCTACCCTAACAGCCAATGCATGTGTAGGGACTTCACAAAATCTTCTCAACTTTCATGGTCCACACTTCTATGTGTCTCATTTTCATTCTTGTGGACATTAAATGACCTACATATATATGTTTCTTGGCCAGGTACTGTTGGAAATCAAAATTTGTTCCAACTTTTTCCCCCTTTTGACCATAAATTAGGGTATATTAGAGTTAACCTAAACATAATTCAACTCGTTAATGCATAATACTTTCGATCAAGATTGAGAGCCACCACGTATTGAAATTCAAAATAGTATTTGTAAAAACGATTTTAAAAGTAATTGCGATGATTAAATATAAAAGTAGATGTTTTAGTTTGAGTATGATATTCTCGACGTTGTACAAAACTATATACCTAAAAACACCATGCATATGAGATTGTATGAGATTGTGTATATCTTCAAGATTGATTTTTTGATTAGATATTATAATAAACAATGAACAAGGAATTAGGAGAAGTAGCACGATGTTGTGTCCCAAAAAGATGAGAAAAATGGAAAGTGGTTTGGAATTAGTGACAAGACTTCTCTAAAACAAACAAAATACAACATGTTCATTTGTCTTCCACTTCCTCAAATTTCAAGTCAAAAATGACCAATTGCTATCACCCAAATGTCCAAAAATTTAATTTGTGAGGCCAATTTAAGCTCCATGCATTTAACTAAAATACTAAATTGATCATTTCATTTTGCTTTGATCAAGGGAGAAGATTAATGCAAAACATGGTAAACGCAAACCCTAAACCTAACTTTAATAGTCTATACCTAAACCCAATACCCTTCTTTCTAACTAAATAGTACGCGGAAGTAAAAACGAACTCAATTTAATCGGTTTAAAGTTTGTACTATTAATCTCGAAGGTCATAATTTTGATTCTTTCATCTCACATATTGTAAAAACAATAAATATTTATCGAAACATTTTGTAGCTTATATAGAACTTTTTTTAAAAAAAAAAAAATTATATATTTATTTTTATAGGGGTTTTTTTAAAATTTTTTAAAGCATACCTATAAGGTATTCACAAAATTAACATCGTAAATTGACCGATTAACCAAGCTATAGCAAAACCACACAAAACTCAACCATCACAAAATACCTAAATGAATCCACCAAAATCCAACTAAGCAAATAATACATAGTGTATGTTAATCTATATATGTAAAAATGTTACTCAAAGTGTGTAAGGTCAAGGTTGAAACGACTTTCTAAATGCTTGCAACAAGAAGAGGATAATGAAGCAGAAGTTAATAATCTTTTAATCTTCTAATTGTTCATTTGGAGAATTCAACAACATGTTAGAGTGGAAGATTCAACATGAACTCTATAATACATGTTTCAACCCGTCAAAATTCTTTGACATGGTCGAACACAACCATTCAATCCCAACCATAGAAAGCCCATCACGGACGATTGAACCACTCAAACTTAGCGGTCATTTTCAATCAAAATTTGTTGACATAAATACAAACACAAAAACAAATAATTGATTCCCCAGCTCATGACTCTAGCCTTCATCTCCTTTAAAGAGGCAATGACCTACAATTCTCTTTATCTACCATTTTTAATAGAAGACAAACTCCTCAACTAAACTTTATATAACCAATTTGGAATACATCTAGTTTTGTTCATAATGGAATTGATTCTCTCTTTTTTCCTTTTTGAAATTTAATAAATATTATGGTATTTTTCATTATTTTTTCTAGTTTGTTTGGCATATTCCAACCACACTTTCAATTAACTATGTTTGTCATTTTTTTAATAAACATCTTCTTTTAACTAAGATACAAAGGGAGTAGGAAGCATTATGTAAGTTATTCAATTTATAATTTTCAACATATACTAGATTTTGTAGCCTCAACCAACATACATACATAAGTTTAAATTGAATAATATTTGGTCGATGTTTAATTAAATAAGTTTCATATTTTAGTCTCTAGAATTTTAAGTATTATTATATTCATTTTCTTTAAAATTAAACTATACGTTGTTTCTCTTAATTAATTCATAAATTTTCAACGATTTCTTTTAATTTAAGAAGGAAGATTCAAATTTCTAATCTTTAAAGAAAGATATTGAAAATTTAATCGATTGATTTATGTTAATCGAACTTTGTTGAATTTTTTATAAAAATAAAATTACAAAATTTGTTAGGTTTAAATTTTGGTTGCTCACCTAAAATATGCATTTGGTAAGCTCTCAATCACTTGTGATTGGAATAACTACAAACAATAATGAAACCAAAAGACTAAAAAACTTAGCTTAACCAAAATAATCACACTTATGTATAATTTAATTACAAGTTTGGTAAAACACATGCAACCAATTTAAAATTCCTCAATAATTATTATTGTTTATAATTATATGGTTAATGATTGTGCGTTTTGTATACAAAGTGGTAGAATTTTCTTCAAATTAGAGAGACAAAGAATCCAACTAATAGGACGACTATAGTCAACGGCTAATATATATATATATATATATATATATATTATATAATAAGATTTATGATATAATAATTAATAAAGCCAAAGGGAATTTTGGTATATAATACCTTAAAAGAACCTCTTCTTCAAGGTCCAACACTCTGTCCATTTTAATTTCCTCTGTTTTTCGTTTTTCTCTTTAATTTACTCCATTGATGCCCAAAACCTAAACCCATTTCAAAATCCAACACTTACCCATTTCACCAAATTGCCATTTCATTTTTGGGTCATCTTTCTTTTCTTCAAATCTACACAAAAGTTTCGAGCTTTTCTTTAATGGAGATTGAGCTTGTTGTCACTTGCGATTGCTGTGGGCTGAAAGAAGATTGTACGCAATTCTATATCAGTGAAGTTAAGGCTAAATTTGAAGGAAAATGGCTTTGTGGGCTTTGTTCTGAAGCTGTTAGAGATGAAGCTAAACGAAGCAAAAAGCCATTGGTCGGAAATTTGGAAGAAGCTGTTAATGCTCACATGTCGTTTTGTAGGAAATTTAAATCTAATCCTGCTGTTCGTGTTGCTGATGGAATGAGGCTTATGCTTAGGAGGAGATCGAGTGACGTGTCGTCTTCGTCGCCACCGCCATCGTCTTCCTCTTCGGTTAAGAAGTATGCGAGATCCGCTAGCTCCTCTCAGATGGGCTTCGACATGTCGTCTCTGTCGCTCTACTGATTTTATTCTTTTTCGAGTGGCTTTTAATTATTTATTTAAGACTCAGTGTGATAACCGTTTGAATTTTGGTTTTTAGTTTTTGAAATTTTAGCTTATAAATTTTGAAAACTCAGACAACTAGTTTTTAGAATTTGATTAGGAGTTTTAAGTGTTTAGATGTGAAAATGATAATTGTAAAAGTGAAAAATAAGTTTCAAAAATAGAAAACTAAAAACAAAAACGTTATCAAACGAGACTTAACAAAGTAGGGGTTTCACTTATGATCCCTCTCTCTTGGTTATTGGAATAATATATGTTATTTTAGGGAATTTGCTTTTTGAAGGAAAGGATTTTATCTTTGTACATAAATAATGATGAAAGTCTATTTAACTATATACGGGTTGTTTTCTAATTTGTTTCCAAAATGAAGGAAAATGTTGAAAAAGGTAAGTATGTATATTTCGTTTTTTAGTACATTAACAATAAAGGGATTCGACTCATAAATTTTTGTTCTAGATACATTTATATATCAGTTGAGTTCTGCTCGCTTTGACAAATATATATTTTTTCAGTTCATTATGTTCATGAGCTAAAAAAATCATTTTAATCTCTATACTTCAATGCTTATTAATTATTTCAATCAGATATGTCGATGTCAAAATTAGCTCATAGCAAATCTATATAACATAATGCATAAATGTTGCGTATATTTAATTGCTTAATGCATACATTTTTTAAATGTAAGAGACTATATCAGATAAGATCCAACAATTTATGGATCCTATACTATAATATCAACACAAGCAACGATGGATCCATAAATTTTGTTGATGGGGGGCTTTATAGTTTAATGCAAAATAATCTAGGGAACTCGAGCTCAGACCTATACTAAATCCACCTGTGAACACAAGGATGATGATTTTAAAAAAATTATATAATTAATTATTGGCATTTTATGTATAAAAATATTTGAATAGAGAGTAATAATTGGAGCAAAACAAATAAATAAATAAAAGGGCAAAATTAAAACTTGGGCACATGTTTTGTGAAATTTGGGTTGAAAAGAAAGAAAACAATTGGTCTTTATGGTTTAAATTAATTAAACAGAGAAATCAAAAAATAAAGAGAGATTCAAAAGATTAGCAATAAGTTTGATTTGATGAATAATTGAGTTTGGTAATTAAAACAAATAGGATTTAACTTTTGACTTTTGTTGATGAAAATTATTAAGAGTAGTGTTTGCATTATTATTATTATTATTATTATTATTATTTAATTAATTATAACAATGAGTTGGCCTTTTGCAATAAGTTTGAGCCACACAAGTGGGGTCCATCTTTAGTTATTTAGTTACTAAACTAAATGCCAAAAATTAACTAATTTCTCTTCTACAACTAACCCCATTTTGTCTTCCATAATTTAATTTGACCTATTCTTTAAATTTGAATATAATGATTTAGAATGGTAAAATTATTATGAGAAAGTTGCAAATATAGCCGATCTGAGATATTAACATATATAACACAATACAAAAGAATTTGAATCCAACTCTCAGAGTCTATCAACGATAAAGTTTAATTTGACCTGTTTAAAGAGACTTTAGTAAATAAAAAAACTAAAATGCTTACAAAATCAAAATATTAATATCAAATTTAGTTCGTTCTATCAAAGTGAGTTTAATCAAAGGGATGTTAACAACTAAGTGAATGTATGTGATTGATTTTGAAATTGTTAAAACATTTTGTGTATATTCAAAATCACTTTTAAATATATTAATCATTTAAAATTAATTTAATATTTAATATTATGTTTTTAATTATAATTCTTATATCATCCAAATTAATTCACAATATGTTTCATAGTAAGTATAAAAACGATGGTGAATCTGCCACTGATATTGTTGTTTAGAAAAATGGGCTGATCTTGAATATTAAAGGGGCCATTTCATTAACATAGGGCCCAAACAATCGGATTTGAGGAAGTCCACAACTCTCATTAAGAAAGACTCTTAAATCATTGAGTTAAAAAAAAATTTAAGTTGATGGGTGAGAATGAATTTAATTATATATCATCTAACAAAGATCAATCATCGAGTTTGCGATGTTGAGAACACCACCTCGTTTTAGATTCTAATCTCAAATTTAAAGAATTCTTCTTCCAACGATAATTTCGAAACATCTATGAAAGCTCGAGACTCGAAAGTTGTATAAAAAGACTTGAAGTAGATAAGAAGTTTAAGTACTTGTTATATGAATCATATCGCAAAAATTTCAGAAAATATAGAACCTTATATACGTGAATTAATCTGAGCCCAACAAGTTTATGTTGTTTCCTTAAGAAAATACTAAGAGCAACATAACAAATTATCGTTCTTATGAAGGTAACACATCGTCCACAAGATCAACAAAATCTAATAGGACCAAAGCTCAACAAAATTATAAATGGAATAAAAGTTTTACGGGAAAAAGTGCTTGTGAAACAAATTCAAAAAATAATTTCAAGAAAGAGATAGTTATAGATTAGTTCACGATCATTCAAAGAGGTATGTCTTTTTTGGTTAATATTTGAAAAAACATATTCATCCACGAGAATGCAACTCATGGAATTGATAGAATGCAACCCTAAAACGAAGAGTTACATAATTATTTTTTTTTTCTGAAAATATTTTATTTATTTTTCTATTTTTGACTATTTTTCTATAATTAATTTCACGTTAATTTTACTTTAACAGAAAATGTTCCACATTTGAATGGGTAAAGCCAAGAAAGAAATAGATCCCACGTGGCGTCTTATATATGACCGTTGCCAATTCAAATTTCGAAACCGATACTCACTCTTCTCGGATTAAATTTTCCCATCCATCTCTTATTGAGGCTGAAATTTTGGACATTGAAAAACGAAACCTAAGAAAGCCATGAAAACGGTCCTTTCAACCTCCGCTTCTTCAAATTCAACCACCACCACCGCCGCCGCCATAGAAGATGATGAGCGATCGGAAGCCCGCGACAGCTGTTACTATCCCGGTTGCCGGAAAGATGCCAATTGCGACTGCAAGATTTGCCTAGAGAGTATCAACGCCACTTTGGATCTAATGCCTTACAGTGTTCAGAAAAGCTCCCTCACCAAGCTCTCTGCTTCCAGACCTATTGTCGAAACCACTCCGATTTCCTTTAACCCTTCCATTTTGACGACGCCGACAACGGTCACCTCTCGGATCTTGAAGTACCCTAAATTTGAATCTCCAGTGAAATTGAGTTCGAGATTCAAGGCTGAGGAAGGGGAAAGAGATTCGAGTTTGTTGCGTCGGTTTGTTACGTTGGTTTTTGTTCTGAGTTTGATCTTTGCGGTGACTACTGGGTTTTCGTGTGCGATTGCTAGGGTTATTCGACCGAAGCTGTCGGCGGAGATTGTTAGAACTGCGAGTAAGAATTCCCAGTTCGTGCAAGATTTGAATGGAAAATTGAGGGTTCTGGAGAGGGAGTTGCAGGGGATGGTGAATGGCGAGATTTCAAATTGTAGTTACTCGAATTCCTATTGGGAAATTGACCAGGTAGGTTTAGGGTATATTTTCGGTTGTGTTCTTTTATGATTGATTGATCGATGGTCTTTTAAGTTTTAATTTTTGCTTCCATTGCAGGAGGGAATGATCTTAAGTTCAAAGTGTACAATGTACAAATCAGCCACCGAGACAGTGAGCATATGGGGATGGCCACTGCAGACAGCTGGATTGCTTCGTACCGGGTTTTCGCAACGATCATTCACAATCTTATCTGGCAGAGTTACAGAGGTAAACTCAAAACCTTTGATCAATGATTCAGTGTACAGGAAAACTTAGATATGCTATATTGATCTATTTGGTCCTCTGTTTCTTAGTGGTCTGATGGTGGAATTGGTTACCTGGTTCGAGAGGCAAATACTTCTTGGGTGCAGAAGAGATGGGGCGCCTCAGCTGTGCAATTAGATCCTCATACATGGGTAATTGAGTACCGTCAAAGCTCGTTGTTAGAGAACTCGAGCTTAAATATGATGGCGGCAGAATTCTTTAAACATTGGATGAGGATAGTCATAAGAAGATTGAAGAATGAGCTTTGGCTGTTTTTGGACGGTGAAACCAAGTTTCATCAGATTACAGCTACTAGTGATTTCAAGACTCCAACATGAGGAGAATGTAGTTCTCATATCTAGTGAGAAGCTTTTCAAATTTCATTCATTCTCTTTTTCTCTACTCTTTTGGTGGAAACTAGATTGCTTTGTTCATTTTCCCAAGTCCTGTCTCTAGGATCAAAGATGTTAGTCGATTCTGTATGTAAATGTAACTTCATAGAAACAGATTACTCTCTATTTAGTGCTTTCTTTTTCTGGAAACATAATTGGTGAAGACCCACTAATGTTGAAGAACTCTACTTAGACAACATGCTTATTTACATATATTATGTCAGGGAAAGAAAAATTCATTTCAATAAGACTGTATACTTACGAGAATTGGTCACCAGTAGTCTTTACAAGAACACGAACCGTCTTTGTAACGGTGAAATCTACTTCTGTCCCTAATGATGATCTCTCTGGCATATACTTTTGAGGCCAATTTCATAAAAGCATGACAATCCTCACAAATCCTAAGGTTCTTTATAATGCAAATGCGTGGCCCTCCATTCATGAGGGCATAGCAAAGTGCCAACTTCTCGCTGTGCCAGAGGATTGATTCCTTCTTTTCCTCTTTGTCTAAATCGACAAGCACACAATTTGTCTGTGGCGTATAACCAACCAGATTCAGCTTTTGAACTACCTCGTCTAATTTGTGATATATTTGATCTGCTTGCTTGTGCTTTCTATCTGCCATTTGAAATTCGTGGACCTCGTTGTTCAATTCAATTCTACTGCATCCTCCCTCTTTCAAAACACCCACCTTGTTCATTAGTTTTCTAACTTCCCCAACGTCTTCCCATCTTCTTTCTTTAGCATATATGTTCGATAAGAAGACAAGAGCCCCATCGTGATCAGGCTCAAGCTTGAGGACTTGTTTAGCAGCAAATTCTCCTAACTCAATCTCACCATGGACCTGACAAGCAGCCATAAGGGACCCCCAAATGATAGCATTAGGAGCAAATGGCATTGCCTCAATCACCTCAAGAGCTTCTCTGAGAAGATTTGCACGGCCAAAAAGGTCAACCATCCAACCAAAGTGCTCATGCTTGGGACTTATACCATACTCATCGGTCAATGAATGAAATATTCTTCGGCCTTCCTCAACTAGACCTCCATGGCTACAAGCATAAAGCACCCCTACAAATGTGATCCAATTAGGCTCCACATTTTCAACTTTCATTTGATGAAATAGGCATAAAGCGTTATGAGCATCTCCGTGCATTGCAAGAGCATTAATCATACTCGTCCAAGATATTACATTTTTCTTTGGCATCTTTCCAAAGACTTCTCTTGCTCCTTCTGGACTCCCGCATTTGGCATACATATCAATGAGTGCATTATTGACAGATAATGCCTTGCCAAACCCATTTTTATCAACATAATTTTGTATCCATCTGGCTTGATCTAAAGCGCCAAGATGAGCACAAGCTGAAATGACACTCAGCATGGTGACTACATCAGGTTTCATTCCTAGTTGTTGCATTTTCTTGAATAATACAAGAGCCTCTTGAGGACAGTCACTCTCAGTATATCCAGAAATCATTGCACTCCAACATATCAAGTCCTTCTCCACCATTTGATCAAACACATTGCGAGCATCTCCAATTTGTCCACCTTTTGCAAGCCCAGAAACCATGGCAGTCGAGACAACCATGTTCTTAGGGGATATCTTTTCATACAAATCCCAAGCCAAGTCCATGGAGCCACAGCTTGCATACATCGTGATGAGAGCACTTTGTAAGTGAGGATCCATGGCAATATTCTTCTTAGCAATGAACTCGTGTATTTTTGTTCCAAAATCCAAATTTCCAGCACGAGCACACGCAGAAAGAATGGTAGAAAGAATCATTTCATCCGGTTCCAAGCTTGTTCTCTTCATTTCTTCAAATAGTTGAAAGGCGAGATCATAACAACCACTTAAGCAATACCTGTAGATGTCAGGACAAGGACCAAATATAAGTTTCGCAGTAATTTTTCTTTCAAATATGGATTTAAACTAGAAAATGATTAGATAGAAAAGCACTAGCATAATAATAATCCATACTAGATTTACAACCTAAGAAGCACATACTTTAGTTTGCTATCGTGTTGGTGTCTGACACGTGTTTGACACTTCGACGGATGTTGGACACTTGTTAATGCAATATATGTGTTAGACATGCATAGAACACTTGTTGAGTAAACTAATATGACATATATATGACAATAATAATAACTTTTGAGTATAAAATAGATCAAGACAAATTTTTTAACCATATAAATGCATCAACCCATTTACTCTAAATTTTCTTTTGGTATAAAAAATGAAATATATTTTTAAAAATGTATATTTTAATAAACGTGGCATAGTCGTGTCGTGTCCTAAATTTCTAAACTATATTGTGTCTTGTCATATCAGTATTTGTGCTTCTTAGTTTTCAACTCTTACTCGTTAAGAAAGCTAGTAAATTGAAAGTCTCCGAACAAAATTTCCAGGAAAATCCAAAACAAAGTAAATTTTACCAAATTCTCTATCACTAGTAAATGCACAGCAACATCATTAGTTTCATACCCATCAATCATGATACTCCAAGTAACCACATCCCTATGAGACATTTTATCAAACAACAACCGAGCTTCCATTATCCGTCCACAGGCTGCATACATTCTAACCAACCCCGTCTCCACAAATGGGTCTGACCCAAATCCCAACTTCGACGCGAGTCCATGAATCTCCATCCCCGTTCTCAAGGAAAGATTCCTCGAAGCCGCTTTCAACAGCGGAGGAAAGCAGAACCTATCCAAACTCAGACCCTCAGCCCTCAACTTCTCGTACACAAAGAGCGCAAGCTCCGGCTCAGAACCACGTGATAATTCTCGCAGAAGCTTGTGGCAGAAACGGCCTTTGGATTGGGGAATTTGATCAAACACAGAGAGCGCATAGTCGAGACTAGGCGAGAGAGTACAAGAGGAAAGAATAAGTTGAAAAAGAAGGGGATTGGAATCATAGCGATCGAATTTTGAGCGGAGGATTTGAGCGTGGACTTGTTTGAGGTGGAGGAGGGTGGAGGCGGAGGAGATAGCGGCGGAGAGAGCAGTGGGTCTGGTGGGGTATGTGTGAAGTTGAAGAGGAAGGACGGAGGTTGAGTGGCTGAGCGTTTCCATTGTGTTTGGGTTAAATTAGAAGAAGAAGAAGATAGATTGATATCAAGTTTGGAGTAGTTTACAGACCAACATTGAAGGAAATCGGAAAGCAGAGCTGAGCAGTGGTGGTGACTGGTCGTTAGGGAAAATGGAGGGAAATGTTTGGACGAAGACGTTGGATTCGTATATACTGTTTCTATTGTGGAGTTCCAAACAAATAAGTAAAAAAAAAAAAAAATTGTTTCAAAATTATCCTCCAACTTCGGGAGAGAATGTCTACAATAAGATTGGTTTATGTTAATGTATTAACCATTGGTCTTCTGGCAGATTTGACAAAATAATTTTTAAAAATTAAATACATCGTCCAGACTCGTTTTTATAAACGGTAAAAACACAAACTTATCTCATAAAATGTAAAAAAAAATATACGAATACACCCGATATACGGTTGATATATATTTGATACACTACTAGTTGATATACACTCGATACATTTTATATATTAAAAAGTGTCATATCTCCAAAATAAGATAAGTGTGTGACACAACCTAAATATCATATTCTTAAATTGATATTCATTGTAATTTTCCTTACCAAGAATGATGTTTTTTAATTTTTTCTTAAAGTTTAAGAGTATTTTTTAAAAAACTTAAAACTCCAAAAATATTTATAAACAAAATATGAAAAGCTTTCCTCTGAAATAGCGGTAAGAGTATTTTTTTCTTTAAAAAAATCTTTTAACATTAGGAGAGTACACAAATTATAGAGTTTAATGACATTTTTTTATATATAATTTAACCTAAATCTTTTTAACTTATACATGATTGAATGTTGAACTATTTTTGGATTAAAAGATGTTTAATATAGGTTGTTACTTTTGTGAATGGGAGAAGATTAAAATAGATTTTCAAGTATACTTTGTGTTTCAAAGTAGTTTTGCCTAAATTTTAATATGGGCCGAAAAGCTTTTCTTAAATATCATAAGCCCAGGCCCAATATTAGAGGCCCACTAGTATGTACCGTCCTCGTAGTGATTTGCTTCACTATAGTTGGTGCCTCCACTTTGTTCCGTTTAGTCCCAATGTCTCGTAGTCGGAGCTCCGACATGGGCGAAACTTTATTTCATCTTGAACGAGTTCTCAGGTCCAAACAGGTATTTCACTTTTCCACTAATTTTCTCCCCCTTGCTTCATCTTTCATTCTGAATTTTGCTTATTATCAATCTTATTCGAATTCCTCTACATTGTATATCTAAGTTTTTTCAGAATTGGTTGTTGTCGATCAAGGATCCACAGAGAACCCTGGACAAATCTCTTTTTCCATTTTTTTTTTATTGTTTTGATTCATTCAATGAGCTTCTTTTTAGCATTGAATTGGTTCTTGGTTGAACTTCTGAACTAATAGAAGAATTTATAATCTTTTCTCGTCGGTTGATTTCATGATGTGGTTTCCATTTCTGATGTCGAAGTTGATTCCTACGCTTTTACTTGTTTCTTTTTTAAACATCGTTCAACTTATTACGTTACTCATTTTTGAAACATAGAACGGTTTGACGATCGAGGAATGGAATTTGCTCCAAACATGTAAGTCTAAGGCTGTTCGAGATTTTACATTTGGAGGTGTCCTTGGAGCTAGCCTGACATGGGCAGGTATGCTGTAAAATCCGGCAGAGTTTATCTTCCTTCCATCTGAAAATATTATACAATGAGGATACCTTGAGGCCAGAGGGAGCTTTTTAATTTTCAATAGTTTCTGTTCTTTTATTTAAAAGTCAATTTTCTCTTGCTCTATTCTACATTTGAAGTTCCCTTCCGAATGAATTTATGTTGCTAGTGCTCAAGTTCGAATTCTCTTCACTTTACAAATCAATATGTAGAAGTAGAACCATAACTTTATATAAAGTACTATTTAGTTTGATTTTAGGTGATTTTCTTTTTAAGACAGGCAGCAAAAGTTATTTGTGGATTTCTTGTAGATAATACTCAATTTTAAGATCCCAGAGGGTGCTTGGTGCCTGATGGTAAAGACTTGGGATATTTGGAGATACCATCGAAGGTCTCGGGTTTAAGCCCTTGGTTTAAAAAATCTTTATTGAGCAGGCATTGGAGTGGGGCAACCCATGAGCATAATCCAAAGAGAAGAGTCCTTGACACTCGAGATATGCAAAAAGAACATATATATTTTAATGAAAGAATAACTTGTTACTTCATTATCAAATGATAAAAACCTAGCTTAAAGCTATTTAAAGTTTGTGAAGTGTGTGTCCTATCTAAAGAAACTGTGTTGCTTTTCTAGTGCACACAGTCAGATATATATCAGTTAAATGTTTGCGGCATCTCAAAGCTTCAACATCTCCTGTTCTCTCCGCCATTTATTCCTTTAATCACTCTGTAGTTTGTTCTGGCAGGAACATGGAGGCTGAATAAATTTATTCGGTTAAATCTTTCTGGAGGTAAGATGAATTCTCTCTCTCACACACACACTTTTGCAAAATTATGTGCTCATTTTTAGGTTGTGCAGAAATTACCTTTTAGTTCATTTATGGAGGATTGTGTTTTGGCAGGAGCTGCTGCGCTATGTGGATTATGGAGATTTAGCAGGTCCCTAAACTCATGTGTCTATCATATTCTTGCACTGGATGGAAGTAGGATGCAAAAGGAATTGGCAAATATGTAGGTTACTCGCCTTTTTCAATATTGGAAATTTCTATTTAGTGCCATGCTAGTAAACAAATATTGATGTTCATGAAGAACCAGGCTAAAACAACGTTACGAGTCAGCTAAAATATCTGAATGATGTTGCCGCAGGGAGCTATGAGTTATCTAGCTATATACCCTCTCGGGGGTGAAGAGGTCATGTGACGAGGTTCTGGAGGTGGTGAGGTTTAATGCCTCTTGTTGGCATTGATCACTAGGCCTTTTTGTAATTATGTCATTGGTTTGATTTGGTTGGATTTGGTTGGATTTGAGTCCCTTCATGTAGGTTGTGTTTCGTGACTCCCTTATATCTTTTTCAGTTTGCATCATGAAAGCGTTTCTTTATTTTTATTATCAAACAATAACTTTCATCCAGGAGGAATGAAAGAACACTAAAAAAAAAAAGACAAGCCTTAAAAAAGGAAGCACCTATAAGAAATTACTCCAATCGTGCAAAATAGTCCCAATAGATTAATTACAAAAGCTCTTCAAGAGAAACGTAAAATCTACTGACCGACCAAACATACACACGAAGGTTTCCTCTCCAAACCTTTAAACCCTTTGTTATTCTTATTCCTCTCTCTCCAAAAATATGTTAGGCCACCCATAAGGCACAGTTACAAGCGGAGGGGTAGAAATGACAATTCACCCAATCAAGGTTAGGGGGTGGATTACTATGTAAAGTAATATTTATGTATTTTGGGCACGTTTTGGAAAATATTACGTTGTAATATTATGTATTGGAGAGTATCACCATCTCGAATGGTGGCTTGATGTACTTTTGAACCTTGATCCATTATTGTAGTCTAGTAACTACTCTTTTGGAGTTATTACAAAATCCTACTAGATAGCACACACCCTGTCAGGTCATGGTGATCATACCACTAGTAACTTTTGGACCAGTTTGCATGAAGCTGAACGTCTAAAAGCTCCGTTTCTTTATAAAAAAAATGTTTGTTATATGCATGTCTTTTATTTGTTATATCGATGGCTAGAATTATTGATGTTATCTATCTATTTACTTTTTATGAATAATGAGCACATTAACAGAAGGCAGAAGCCAGTAGTGCTATAATCTGTTTAAATTTGACAAAGTAGGTGTCTGAGACTGTGAGGTTACTATCCTCGCATAGTGGCCAAGCGAATAGGTGTCATTATGCCACTCAGGTGCTGCATGAGCGCTGAAGATATCTCACCCGCGCTCAATTGGGGAAGAATCAAGCTATTGAGTTTCTTTTTGGCACTTGAGTAGGTGCTCGAGTGCCGAAGTACCAAAGCTAGTTTAATTAGAGAAAGAAGAGGGTTAGAGAAAGAAGAGGGTTATTTACGTTTATTAGTTTACTATGATCACGAGTTTTGTAATAACTCATCAAGTTTTTATCAAGGTTGCCATAGGCCCATAGGCTAGTAAATTTCAGTGATACTGATCTTGGGATCTCGTACTACTTTTAATGTCATTACATGGCAAGATCTCTTGTACATAACCAATATTTATTTTCTCATTGCAGTATTGTGACGAGATATCACAATGATCCTCGTACAATGCAGTACATATCCAAGCATTTTTATTGTGAGGAAGTGTTTGACGATTCAACCTCGGACCGGCCAAAAATAAGATGGCGTTATCGAAATTTCTTTAGTGATGATGTTGCTGAGACCAACGTGCATGGAAATTCCCACCATGACTCATCCAACCGTGATTCCAGTGCCTACCAGGGTGATTCCTATGGTGACCCCGATGACAATGGAAATGCTCATGAGTTCAAGCCAGTTCTCGTAAGTTTTATAATTCAGTTTCTGCCTCCATCTGACTAATTCTTCTTCAATTTTTTTTTATGATTGTTTACTTATAGTTCCTTCTTTTATAGTTCAAAAAAGAAATTGTGTTATACGGATCAAAACAGAAGCAAATCTTGTATATACCGAGTAGGGCACCTACTTGTGCATCCTTCGATTTTCATTGTGCGAAGTTTTTTTTTAATTATAACGTGATTGAGCACCAATTTAGGTAGTCATCTTAGGGTAAATAATAGTTTCGTGGATCATACACACTGGAATCTGGATTCAAATTTTGGAAGTGTGTTCATTCCATACTTACAAACTTCAACTCAGCATACTCAAAATCATATGATCTCAAGCATTGTAATTATTAAGTTCCTAAAATTGAATAAGTATATACCACACATGCTGGGAAATATTTTCCAGGTTCTCTACGCAAGTTGGTTTGCACCAAAGGAAACTGAATTCAGTTGATTCAAATAGGATTACTTACTGGGAGTTTGGAATGTAGGTGTTGCCTTCCTGGTCAAACGAGCTTTATCGCATACCCGAGTCACAAAACTTCTAAAACAAAATACTTTCTTCAGTAAGTAGTGATAAGATATTAAATTTACCTTTATCAGCTTAAGCCTTTGGATCTCATGTAAGCTTTTGAACTAACATGATATCATAGTTGGAGGAACATAGTTGGAGGTCTAGAAATTCCTGTGTTTAAACCCTTTTTCCCGGCTGATAGTTCGGGGGAGTGTCAAAAGTATCATCAATGTTTGTCTATCTTTTAGTCTGATTTGTACTTTTATTATATGCAGACTAAACCTGGAACCGATGCTGCGACCGCAGACCCTCTAGATTGTATTTTTGGTACATTGGCCAGAGAAGAAGAAATTCAACACTCAACTCCCTCTACTCCATCTCGGAAGCCTCACTCTCGTAGCAGAAGATACAATCGTCGGCATCGAAAAGATAACCAGACAAAACCAACAAACTTTGAACATGTGTAATTTCAGGTTCTATTCATTCTAAGAAGATTTCATTTTCTGTTTTTAAAAGAAACGAAACTTTCCATTCGTAGAAATAAAAGAAAGACATTTTTGTACCTAACCATGCTATTCAAGACGGAATGTTAAGACAGTTATGCACTTCGAGTGCAGTATTGACATTTGCCTATCATAGGAATGAGAAATGGTGTATAATCGTTTCCATCGGGGTGTTTTATCCATAGCCATCCATAGTGCAAAGACAATGCTCATCAGGCAATTGCGTGGCGGTTGTTGAAATGGGAGAGCCACATTTCATTGAAGGTTGGAAACTCCAATCTCTTTTCCAGTTTCTAAATTTTCTTTCATTTCTCAGGAAGATTCGTGGGGGGAAAAGTCTTTCAATCTTTCAGACCGTGTGGCGTGTTGAAGACCTTACACAAGAAAGACGACTAAGAATACGCGTCAAGAATGGTAAATGCCTTTTGTCAGATCTTTATACTATAATAACTAACTAGAAGCTTCACATACTTTGTCTTTTTTACATTAATATGAAATGCTTCCCCGTTTTTTTAGTGGTTCTGGTTGAAAGATAGAAACCCATTACTTATGAGATAGACAACATATATATATATATATATATATATTATTTTCTATGGTGGGAGTGGGGGTTTAGATGAGATGCTTTTTGGTAGTACCCATAATTTTGTATCTTTATACTGTATGGTGAACATATTTGTTGGGTTCTTAGACTAAGCGGTTGAAAGTAAAAGGAAATGATTTGCGTCTGAGGCTGAGCAGTTAAAAGCAAAAGGAGTGATTTGAAATTAAAATTGAAACCTTTTATCAATTTGGAATCTTTAAATTTGATTGCGGCCCTACCGCACGCATAGTGCCGCAATAGATATGAGACAACTTTTATTATTATTATTATTATTATTATTATTATTATTATTATTATTATTTTAATAATAATAATAATAAGCTAAAGCTTCAATATAGGTTGAGGTTTGGTATGTAGAGTAGATGTAATTATTGCAGATATTATAATTTATTTTTATTCTAAATGCATTTTTGTAGAACATGGTGCTAATGTTACTTATGTTTAACTCCATTATTATTCCGATGGATGATATCTCACTGAATTCTTACTCAACGAACCCAATTGATAGAAAGTTGGAAATTTTTTATTTTTATATGTATTTCAAACACTAAGATTAGTGTTGCAATTCTTATAATTATTACCAACTCATAATTTTTATTGAAAATTTATAGGAAATATTCTTGAGTTCAATGATGTTAAAAGCTAAATTTTTGTTAGAAATAAGTTTTGGTAAAGCTTTCTATTGTTAATTTGTGCAGAACTTGTGTGTATAATAGAAATTCACAAGTTTGTGCAGCTTTTAACATAGTGTTTGTTAAAATTAGTTTGTTTTGATGAAATTTAAAGTATAGAGTGAATAGTAATACAATTTGACTAAGAGTTTAAATTAATTTTTTTTCCTAAGAAAATTCTATAATAAAGTTTTGAACGCATTTTCAAATATCAATGATATTTATAGACACCGATAGGAATCTATATTTGTCTATATTGATAAAATCTGAAATTTTATTTATATTTTGTAAATATTTTCAAATACTTTTGTCATTTACAATAATTTCTCAATTAGTTAATTTTATTTTTAAAAATATATATGTAGCGTGAGACTAGTTGTGATACTGTGAATCTTTTTTTTTTTTAATCATTTATGTTTATGTTAATTTACTCCCTTTGTTAGCTGAGATTGTTTGTGTTGTAGTTTATTAATTCTTATGATATTTAAGCTATTCTTAAAAATTTAATTCAAATATTTAGTTTTAAATATAAGAAGAAAAAAAAAGATTAAAATGTTTGACAACGTCGTAGGTTTTAAAATGTTTCAAAAGTGTGTTTTAATTTTTTAGATAATTTATATCAATAAACGGACTTGTGACATGATATTTTGTGAAGGTGATATTGATGTTACTAGCTAACAACGTTTATCATTAATTAGTGATTATCAATCATTTCAAAGACAAATAATGATATCAATGATAAACTTCAAACAAGATGAATAAATTAAAGTGTATATAACCCATGAATGGTAGGTATGATATTAAGTTTCTATTTATTTTATTATATCATTAAAATAAATATGTTAGAAAATAATTTTGGTCTCTAAATTTGTTTATAAAATATGTCAAAGACATATCACCAATGTAGAAACAATATTAACCCATTTAAGAAAGGAGAAATGTTTATTTGTTAATTTAAATAGTTTTATGGATATTGCATTTTTATTTTCACAAATCAATAATATTTTCATCACTATTCTCATGAGATTGAGACAAAGTTCGAGTATCCTCGATCTTCGAGTCTCTCCTTTTGTATATTATTGAATTAGAAAAAAATAATTAAAAAAAACCATTTATCAAATGGGGGTTTGGTATTTATATTCCAAAAATTATAACATTTTAATCCCTAAATTTTCTTTATTTAATAACTCAATAAATGTATTTTAAACTTTGTAACTATTTGATTTCTATGGTGAAAATTTCTATCAAAATTAAGTGTCCACTGTTTCTTATACGTGAGTACTTTAATGTTTGTAGTTTACAAACATCCTTAATCAATTTATAGGTATAAATAGGTAAGAAATTCTATAAAATCATAACCAAAATTTTCACTATAAAACCTAAAATGTTAACTATCTTACCCATTTTAAAATTCAAAGGCTAATGGATACTTAATAATTAAATTTATTCAACTTATAAGTCGGACTAAATCATTATTTCCACTTAAAAATCTTTTAACGAATAAAAGTTAAAAAGAGATTTGAGTTTAAACTTAAATTTTATATTTTTTTAAAAAAAAAATCGGCTAAAACAGGTATAACTCCATCGTAGTTAATTTTATCCTTTTTTTAAAAAAAGATAAAATAGTCTAACCAATACGAGCATAGCCCCAACTAGAGTTTGGGGGTTTAATCCCCGATCTTCAAAAATAATAATAACAAAATAACACGACCGACTTTGTAATTTCAGTAAAATCGAAGGTTGAATATAGAAATAAAATAATTATATTTGTTTTTTTCTTAAAAAAATATAAATAAATAATAACTTTCCCTTCCATCCTTATTTATCCACGAAGCGATTCTTCCTCTTTGGTGTTTGCTCTCACGGCTCTTCCTTCATCCTCTTCCTCCAATCAATAATGCCTTCCTCCGATTCAATTTCTTAAATCTCTCAAATCCCTCATTCAATTAATTTCCCTTTTTCAGTCCCCATTTTCGAAGATTAGGGTTCTCATCCAATTCCTGTTCCTGTGTTTTGTTTGTTTGTTTGTTTTTACACAAACCAGTTCCTTTGATTCCTTTATGATTTCTTATTTCCGTTCTCTGAACACCAATCCCATCAAGATTTCGATTCCTTTTGAAATTCGTCCCTCGTTTTTCACTAGAGCGTCTTCGATTTCCTTATTGATTTGGGTTCTAACCCTTGTTTTTGTTGTTGTTGTTTCTTCTGCCCCTTCAAAACCTATTGCGACTGTGAAGAACGAGTTCGAAATCAACTCCACCACCGCCATGAAGGTCCACCCATTGCCGAGGAAGCGCAATATCGCCGTTCGGAATAACCCCACTTCGAGAAACTCTCTTGAAGATCAATCCCTTTTGAACAATCACAAGAAACTCAGGCGGTTACCACATATCTTCAGTCGGGTCCTTGAACTTCCGTTTCGATCTGATGCGGATGTTTTGGTGGAGGAAAATCCAGATTGTTTCCGATTCATTGCTGAAACTGATGGTAACATTAGCGATGGAGTTAGAGCTCATGCTGTGGAAATCCATCCCGGGGTTATTAAGATCGTTGTTCGTGAAAATGAATCATTGGAAATGGCAATAGATGAACTTGAATTGGATATGTGGAGGTTTCGGCTACCGGAGACGACACGACCGGAGCTTGCGAGTGCGGCGTTTGTTGATGGAGAGCTTATAGTCACTGTTCCAAAAGGGAATGATGAAGAGAATTCTGATGATGGTGGAGGAGATATCTTCCGAGATGAAATGGAAGGTCGGCTTGTTCTTGTACAGTAAATTGAATCCTCTCTCTTTTTTCTTTTTGGTTTTTGTACTAACTGTTGGAAATTTCGTTGTTCATCATTATTAAATGTTGTTCCAGATTTCCTATTAATTTCCCATTGTTGAATTCGTTGATCCGTTAGTTTAAAAGAAACTTAGAAAGAAAAACCAAATTGCTTCTTATTTGAATCCTATCCATCTCAAACATAGAACTTGATAGCATAGTACTCAACTCTGAAGCTCTGATCTTTTTTCCAGTGGTGATCTGCTTTAGGAAGTTTCTGGTACTTTATGTATGCAATTTGAAGTTTCAACTCTTCTTTTCTCCCCAAATCATTACAACTACGGGTGTGCTCTGGTTGGTCACAGTCGGTTTTCGACCAAACCTTCACTAAACCGACCCTTTTCATGCGCACTCCTAATTACAACCTATCCCCATTATGTTCTTAAAATAGGATCCATATTTCAAATATGGGATTTCTTCTTTTAGGCTAAGGTTTATATCAGAATTGTCATCTGTTAGCTTGAATGAAAAACTTGGATAATTTTTCATACTTTTCCCTTTTGCTTTCATTTCTTGATTGTTAATATACAGTTCTAAGATTTTGATTGTGAATGTATTTCTTTAATGGTTTAGCCATTTTGTAGAAATCATTTTCTCTTCTTTCTTTTTTTCTTTTTTTTTTTTTTTTTTTCCTTTTGGGTGTACCTCAAACACTTGTCCTTCTCTGTGGTTTGTAAAGTATTGTTGCTTTCTTTGTCCATTTATGGGTCCTATGTGTGGCCATATGCTTCCTTACTTTATGTATTTAAAACATATAATGTGGCACTTTTCATGCTACCCAAAACATAAAATAAAACCTTATTTTATGCCTTATTTTTCTCACATCTGCCACGTTTTAGTTGCCAAATTCTTGTTCCTAAATCTTAGCTGCTCTGCCTATTCTCATTCCTTAGATCTCTCCCTTTTTCCTTTTGATGGTTGACTTGTTCATTTCAGCAATACCTACCTTCCCATGATCTTTGATAATGCTTTTTAATCTGTCCTATTGGTCATGTTTGGTGTTGATTTATTCTCGCTGATCATGATTCGTTTTTTTGCTCAACCTGGGTGGAGAATTTTGAACATCTAACATATTATTGATCAATGGTGCATGTCTACACTCGGTTAGATGTGCTTAGGTTGGTAGTAAGACGCAACCCTTTTGTTCTTAGAAAAAGAAATATAACGATTAAATATCAGGGGACCTACTATATTCTGCAATAATTCAATGATGTAAGATACCTTTAGTGAATTTTTTATTGCTTATGCACTCTTCTGTTCAACTCATGAGAGGTATCAATCCAAGTAGTAGTTTGTATATTGAAGATTAAAGTATAAAATTTCAACCTAATTGTATGGTTATTAATCCCACTTATATATGCTTACAAATTACATTATCCAGTATTCTTATTGTTGAGATTCCCATCAATAAATAACATGAATTTTCAATTAAAATACAAATTATTATTTTGACACTTCTGCACAGTTTTTGACTTCATGTGAAAATAGATTATTGTTAAAAAAAAAAAAAAAAGAAAAAAATACAGTGGAGTTGAACTCCATGTAGCTGACCATGTGAATCAGGCATTCATCGGAACTTCCATCATTTTATTGGCTTTTCGACTTGGAATGATTGCATTGTAGTGGCCTACAATCCTCTTTCGTTATAATGACTAATTATTATGATGTAAAATGATTATTATGATGTAAAATGTTGGTTCAACATAAAGGTAAATCCCTTTTTCCACCTGATTGGGTTTTCGGATTTAAGAACATGTAGTATAAGAGGTGGACTTTACAAGTTCGTATTACACACCATAGAATCACTACAACACATAACCTCATATACTTGGATTATACAAATCTAATTTGTGAACCAAACATAAAGATCATTTTTCGTTATGAATAAAAATGGAAAGAGCATTAGATTTGTTCTATAAATATAATAACCAAGTTCATCTCTTCATTCTTTATTTTGTAGCACAACACTAGATTTTCCTGGCTCCATAGTCAGCTTAGTTTTAGTTGATCAAATTTTAAGCAAAATAAGGCGACTTCACATACAGGGAAGAGAGAGAGAGAGAGAGAGATGGCAAGAACAAATCCATTTTCAATTAAACAGCTAAAAAGATTAACTTAACAAGTTAATAGCATCCAAAGCTTGCATTATCACAACAGTTTCAAAGAAAAAGTACAAAAATACATTCGTAAGGATAGAAAAGCCAAGATGACAAAGAAAGGAGCCGACCTTTTTTGTCGTGAACACAATCACACGTCAACAGTAGGTGCAACAATCATCTTCATCATCATCATCCTCATAAAGAAAATGGCGGTTTCATCGCATTCCACGAAGCTTCCTTTCTATGTAATAAGTGGGATTATGTCTTCTTCTTCTTTTTGTGGGGGTATCGAATATGTTCTGATTTTAGCAAAATGTAATCAAAAGAAAGTACCTCGCTTCTGCATGTAGTTATAAGAAATCAGAACCAGACTGGATCCCCTACTGAGCTCCACAGAAGCCATGGAAAGAAATCCATCAAGCAACCAATGGGAACGTGGAAGTTTATCTGAGAAAAGTTCCAACGTTCTTAAGAATTCAAAACATAAATAATCGTTTCCTGAGAGAGTTGAAGAGACAAAGATTTAAGTCTATATCTTCAAACAATGCTTGTTTCTAACTCTCATTTGTTAATCCATTCAATATATAAGTAACAAAGACAACAATTAGGAGCAAAGCTGACAGTTTGGTCAGTAGAGATTATAAAATCCATGGTGTTGATAATTTGACATGAAGGCCTACCGTGAAAACTCGTTGCAGAGGGTTAGTTTCCAATGGACCAATATATCTCTACTCTACATTCCTTCTGGCAACTCCGCAACGGTATAGGTTCAGTGTTTTGCTTCTTCGATCTCCAGCTATCTTCAAAAAGCGAGTAAAATCTCGATATCATACACTCAGCCTCGTGTGAAGCCATATGAACAGTATAAAAACTACAAAAAAAAACCCATATGAGCCAAATGAACCAACAAAGTTCAGTGAAATTTTGTGAGACATCGTATTTCTTCGCTCCGGTGTCTCTATTCAACATCCAAATCGAAGTCCTCCTTGAGGATATCTTTCGGAGTCATTCCAAATCCATCAGCAACCTTTTCCATTCTCTTCAGTCTCTTTACTTCTCGTTTTATTTGGTCCACTCTGTTTGATACGGCATTTTGTCCCGTTGATGGTGTTTGATGTCTGAGTTCGGTTTGCATTTGCTCCCTTCCAAGTTGCTGAAAGAGATTATGTAGATAATTTTTATGTAATTGAAGCTTTTCTTCTGCTAAATTATACTCGAACTCTTGTGATCTTTTCAGTCCATGCAAAACCTGATCAATTTCGTCTTCAAGTTTTAGGGACTCAATCCAATGATCAAAAGGTGTGGACATGGTCCATTCTGAGCTTATAATGGAGTCTGAAGTTTCATGAGAACCTTCTGTAGAATCAGCAGAATCAGGTGCATCTGTGCATAAAATACAAAATCATTCCTTTTTCTTGTTTTGAGAGTATACTTATCATTCTCTTAACGAGCAAGAGTATGAAAAATCGATGGTGTAAATGGCTGTTGAACATACTAAATATTTGGCTGGTTATACAATTAACCACTTTAGAGACATTGTTCCTAAGACGAATTTGTTCGAGTATGTAGAATAATCAGACCCTATATTCAAATGATAAAATCTTTCTCCATATTTATCAATGGTGGGATTTGACGAAAAAATAATTACCAGTGCAATTATCTGAGACCCTAATTGATGGTATTAAAATTTCTCGTGCTTATACTGTTGTGAGAACTTATCCATGCTATTGGATTTGAAGAAAAATTACCAGTGCAATTAGCTGAGCTGTCTTCCTCCATCTTCCAAATCTCTTCCAAGCAAGTCCCAGTTTTAATCTGAAGCAAGCATTCAAAGTCAAATAGTATGGTAAAATTCCCAGAGCAGCATAAGATATTGCATAATTATTTAGTACTTGTAGAAAATTCCAGTTTTACCTTTTCAATGCTCAGTTCAATGTGTCTTAACAACTCCTTTGCTCTCATTTTGTGCGAACCACGCAAAATGCATAAACCAAGATTTAAGATCTTCTCAACATCATCTCGACAGTCAGCTGATTGGCATGACTGCAAAAATCTTTCTACATGTGATACCAAATCCGTTCGGGCATCACAACGTCGACAATAATACTCAGCATCCAGTCCAATGCTTCCTCCAACTGTTCCAGCTGTATACGATTTAAGACCACATTTTATATGAGCATGATGTCCACAAATATAACCATCACCCACCACTGCTTTACATTTTATGTAGCTATAACTTTCTGCGGTCGTGTCTATAATCTTGCTGCAAAGTATACAGCAGCAATCACGGCAAAACTGAGGTTCACTGCAGCAAATACCACAAGACATGGATTTGGATGAAGATGGATTTTCAGAAACAGATAAACTATAACAGTTATTATTTCCAGCCTTGCAACCCACTCTATCATTCTGGGACTCAGATGCGGAGCATTCTTCCATCTTTTTTGAGGGTAGAGGGCATGGAATTTGTTTTACTCGAATACCTAAATAAGATCAAACTGTAAATTCAGGATCTCTAAAAAGAATAGAATGATTAGTATGAAAGCAATACAAAAGGTTATCCAATCAATAAAAATGCGACGTGACCTAACAAACACACATGCTGATTTTATATTAATGATATAGAAATAATTTTGTACAACGATGCTTTTGACAACGTGACAGTAGAACTTCAATGAATCCCACTGGCGTCCAGCCACTTGGTTTCATCTAAACTTCAAAAATTTCAGAATCCGGAGAGAGAGTCCTAACCTGTAAACCTTGTTAGCCATTGGCCCAACAAAAAATGAAAAGGCCAACGAATAAGGTCTAAGTTCCGATAAGTAAGGAAGGGAAAGACAATAAAATCAAAGACACGGGAACTAAACTGGAACGAAAATATTAGGTGCTATGATCCAATCCAAAATATTTATCATAAGTCTATGAGAGTGTATCATATATAGACTACTTGTAACAAGAAAGTTAAATCTAATGCAACATAAATTCAATATTATATAATCAACAGGTACTTTTCATTTAAGACAACCATTTCAACGTTAGGAATATTTCAGCTTAAATGGGCATTTCACTTCAACCTACAGAAGTCATTTCAGATACAAGAGGCAAGACGAGAATGCTATAACTAAAATAAATAATAAAGTTAGTGAAGCTACAAGAGCTAAATTTCTGGTATGGGATGAGAAGAGAGTGATCGAATTTGTTAAGCTAACCTTGGGCTAAAGATGACTTTTTTGCTGGTATCTTCCAACTGAATGAGGCAAAAAAAGCATCAACATCTACATTAGGGAACTCGGACTGGATGTATCTTTCAACTGAAAGCTTGCTTGCAAAAGCTTGCCCTTTACGAGCTGAGTTCTCGGACGAGCCAATACCACGAGGAGAATAAAGGTACCTGTCCAGAAAATGGCCAGTTATAGCAACTCTCTTCCCCACCCTCCAACTCCAGATATCACCAGGATTGGGCCAATTTTCAGGAGCATATGGCAAGCCCTCCCCAGATTCATCTTGAGAAACTGGCCTAAGGATCAGTTCATTTGGATTCGCCCCAGGTGAACAGCCATTTGTATCCTCAAGAACTTCTGTCTTCACAGGATCCCTCGACATCTAAAGTGGTAACAAACCAACCTATAAGCATAGGCAATACATTTTTTTTCCGAATGAATATAAACATAGGCAATGCCATTAACATTCATTATTAGAAACTACCAACTGATAAGGAAAAACCATACAGATAGCTCCCAACTCTCATGATCAAGTTCCACAACAGACAGAAGGTATTAGGAGGGATGAAGAGAACAACAAGAAAAGAAAATTACAGGAATATGATACCTGAGAATTGGAAGACGGTGTTTGACAGGTAGGAATGAAATTTATCGAAAAGAACTTACAAGATCTGGTTATTTATTTTTACAAAACAATTTATCATCGTTAAATTTATTGACAATGTTTGTTTAATAGATTAGTTCACACTTCAAAATTATTAAATTCTTATAACAATGAAAACTTGAAACTAAAATAGACAAATGAACTAAATGTATCTAACTTAAAATGAATTGTTTCTAATCCCATTTATCGGTGCCGGGTTAGAATACCCAATCAATGCTCATTAGTAAATTGCAGGTGATACCGATTTCCAATAATGACCAAGCACGTTCTTTGTTTTTTCTTTCTACCAAATCATGAAACAAGAAACATAAGAAATGAGAAATACGAAACAACCAAACCGGCCCTAAATAGTCTTTCCACCCCTAGTCCTGCAAAAGAGGGATTTGCTAAGTAACGAAGATCGACGATATCAAAAACCTCACCTCGAAGAATTTAACAAGACATCCAGAGAACTTTAGGGTTTGGTCTGTCCAGTAGAGGTGTGATAATCTGCAAAAAAAAAAAAAAAATGGAGGAAAGTAAGGAAATGAAAAACAGAAATGGGTGAAGCGGGAAGTGAATCAAGATTGAAATGTAAGAGAATCATAAGAAAAACAGTGCTTACATTGTAGAGAAGGATTAAGGAAATGAGAAAATAGAGAGATTAAGGAGATGAATTTTTTCGCGGGAATGAGAAAAATGAAGAAGAAGAAGAAGATCGAATACTGAAGCATTGGAAGTCGAGTAAAAAAGTTCCACGCCGCACAACGGGAAGCCTTTGGTGGACCGCCGAGGTACTGGACCGGAAGGCCCAATACGATAGGTCCAACCGATCACTGGTTTTTGTTTTTTGTTTTTTATTTATAAAAAATAGTTTATTTCGATTAAAATACTATTTTAGTGTATATAATGTTTGTTCAATTTTAATTTTTATATTTTTTTAATATTTAATTTTAGTTCAATTCTATTTTAATAAATCTTAAAATTGATTTTGTTCTAAAATTAATTAAATAATAACAATATTTTTCATGTACGGAAATACTAATATGTGGATGTATTTTCGTATTGTAAAAATGTTATAAATAACGATGAAAGTCTTAAAAAAAAATCAAGAGTAAATTAGTATTAGTGACTACATTTAGATTTATTGACATTTAGGGACTAAAGTTGAACAAACTTCAAAGTATAGGACCGAAATAGTTTTTTTAGGGATTAGGATTTGAATTTTTTAAAAAATAGACAAGTTATTTTGAAAAAAAAAAAAACAAGTGTTTAACAATCATTCAAAATATAAAGTAAGTGTATACAAAAGTTGGTTTGTAGTTAACATTTGAAACCAACTTTTGACAAATGACTTTTTAACTAATGGTTAAAATTACCAAAATGCCTCATAAGTCATCTACGTCATTTTCTATTGTGTTGTTGTGATTGTTATACCCTTTACTTCGTAACTTTGTCTATCGTTGTCGCTAACCATCTCCTGCAGTCACTATTGCCCACGGTGGTGGGTGGCCAAACAACCTTTGATGACCTTTGGACTAGCAACAATGGCAATCAACTTCAATGACCACCTTCACCAACTCTGACAACAATTATTTTAAATTATTAGTATAAGTATTTTGTAGTTGTCATTTAGACTAATTTGACATCAACAAAAACATTTTACCATATTAAATTAACCAAACAAAATCATAATAAAGAAGTTTTCGAAAAAAATTTGTCAATGAGAGTTTTTATTTCGACCATATTAAAAGCATTTAAATAAAAACGACTTTATAAAAAATATTTGTCTAAGTTAATCTAAACAACCTTAATCTATACATCTATTTTGCATGTTCTCAATGAAAAACTTGTCACGTTTTTCAACTTGAACATGGCTTATTGAAATTAGTAACTACCATTTCTAAGGTTGATAATTGGATCCACAAACCATAATGGAAAAATAGAAATGAGCTTACGTTAGTTGTTTTTTTTAAATATAGACAATTTTCTTTAAATTGTCGCTGGATCTATTTGTATTTATAAAATTACCAACATAAACATTATTTATTTGTTTGATTTATCTTTTAAGTGAAGATTATACATTAAATCTCTATATTTACATTAGAATTACAAAGGCAACTAATAAGGGAGATTTTGTGTTGTATTAATTTGAAGGACACAATTCCTCAATATTTATGTCAACTTAATAGTCAACCGAAATTTTCTTTAATAAAAAAAAATAATATTATTTGTCAAATCGAGCTTAAGTGGATGGTAATTGACAATTGACGTAATCTTCTAGATTAAGGACTAAAAATATGTAAACAAGCATATTGATAGACAATATAAGAAGAACATTGATTTTTTTTTTTTTTTTAATCTAAGTCAACCATTTACAAATTTCGAGAACTGAATTTGTATGGTAATAATTCATATAAGATTTCAATCTTCAAGTTCAGGCCAATGGCAGCAACTACAATTCTATCTGCTTTCAAGCCATGATAACGACTCCGGTGCTGGTTTAATTCGATTCTACATTTTTTTCTATCGACTTCCCACCAAATTTTCTTCGTATATCATCATCAATTGTTCTGCTACCTGCTTGAATTTTCATTGAAAAAAGATCAAATTTTCTGTTAAATTCATTGTAATTTCAATGTTGTGTAACGAATTTTTACCTGTTCGATGCTGCCATCTTCAATGTCGGTGTTGAAGGAGAGCAATAGAGTTTCATGGAGCAAATTTTCCAGATCTTCCACGTATAAAGGAGCTGCATTAATGGAAGCAAGAATACATACATCAAGAAATTGCAGAAGGTTATTTTAATGGCGGATGATGATTTTAAAGAAGGGTGATAACGTTTGGATTGAGAGAACCAAGACAAGACATCAGAGACGAGATTCAGAGATTTTTGGTGAGAGTCGCGACCTCCCCATTGATTTTCAATGGCCATTTGAAGGCCGTCCCACCGAGAAAACACCGATGAAATGGCCATTTGGAGGTTGGAGACAGATCCCGCCTTGTAATTGGTTGAGGTTAATCCATCAATTGGCTCCATGGATGAACCTCAAAGTTTCGTCTTCGTCTTTGTTCTCCCTCTTCCGAAACCTCGAAAACTTCTTTTTTCCTTTGTCTCTCCTAACTGAGTTATCAGAGAATGAGAAAGAGGGGGCGGTTGGATTCAGTAATTAATGGCGGAATTGGGCAGAGAGAAAATCGGAGATGTGTTTTGAGGGAGAGGCGGAGAGACATTCGGGCTCTTTTTTATATATTATATATTTTCAAATGATAGTGCTCTATTCAATGGCTTCTCGAATTCCCGCCAAATTCAACTGAATCCAACTAACTTCATAGAAGAAAATCCGTCTTCTTCATTCTGATCTATACAGATCATGATCTTTGCGATATTCGACCATGCCGTTTCTCTCGCTAAACTCGCTCGCTTCAGTGGTCGCATTGGCCGTATCGGTTCGTTCTTCTCTTCTTGGCCGAGCCGCCCACGCCCAAATTCTCAAAACCCTAAAAACACCCTTTCCAGCCTTCCTCTACAACTACCTCGTGAACATGTACGCTAAACTTGACCATCTTAACTCGGCCAAACTCATCCTTGAACTCGCCCCTTGCCGCTCCGTTGTTACTTGGACTGCCCTCATTGCCGGTTCCGTCCAAAACGGCTGTTTTCTTTCCGCTCTGCTTCACTTCTCCGACATGCTAAGTGAATGTGTACGACCCAATGACTTCACTTTCCCTTGCATTCTCAAAGCCTCCACCGGCCTTCGCATGGCCATGACAGGCAAACAGCTACACGCACTTGCGGTCAAGGAGGGATTAATAAACAATGTCTTCGTTGGGTGCAGTGTCTTCGACATGTACAGCAAATTGGGCTTTCTTAACGACGCATACAAGTTGTTTGATGAAATGCCTCAGAGAAACCTCGAGACGTGGAATGCTTATATATCCAATTCCGTGCTCCATGGGCGACCTGAAGACTCTGCCGTTGCATTTATTGAGCTACTTCGAGTTGGTGAGAAGCCAGATCCCATAACATTTTGTGCTTTTTTGAATGCGTGTTCAGACAAACTAGGCTTGGGGCCTGGGTATCAGCTTCATGGGTTCATTATTCGAAGTGGGTATGGGCAGAATGTCTCTGTTTCAAATGGGTTGATTGATTTTTATGGGAAATGTGGGGAGGTTGAATGTTCTGAGATGGTTTTTGATAGAATGGGAGCTCGGAACAGCGTAACTTGGTCCTCTTTGATAGCTGCTTACGTTCAGAACAACGAGGAAGAGAAGGCTTCTCGCTTATTCTTGCGAGCGAGGAAAGAAGATATCAAACCAACTGATTTTATGGTATCAAGTGTGCTTTGTGCCTGTGCTGGTCTTTCAGAAATCGAGTTTGGAATGTCAGTTCAAGCACTAGCCGTCAAGGCTTGTGTAGAGCAGAACATCTTTGTTGGAAGTGCACTGGTTGACATGTATGGAAAATGTGGAAGTATTGATAAAGCTGAGCAAGCCTTCAACGAGATGCCAGAGAGAAACTTGGTGTCTTGGAATGCATTGTTGGGCGGATATGCGCACCAAGGGCACGCAAACAAGGCTGTGGCATTGCTCGAGGAGATGACATTTGCGGCAGGCATTGTGCCAGGCTATATTAGTTTGGTCTGTGCATTATCAGCTTGCAGTAGAGCAGGAGATTTGAAGACGGGGATGAAGATTTTTGAGTCCATGAAAGAAAGGTACGGTGTGGAACCAGGGCCTGAGCATTATGCTTGCTTGGTAGATTTGCTTGGACGTGCTGGAATGGTGGAATGTGCTTATGATTTTATAAAGAGAATGCCATTTCCTCCTACAATCTCAATCTGGGGTGCTCTGTTGTGGGCTTGCCGAATGCATGGGAAGCCAGAGTTGGGAAAGTTGGCCGCTGAGAAGCTGTTTGAACTTGATCCAAAAGACTCTGGAAATCACGTTGTGCTGTCTAATATGTTTGCCGCAACCGGAAGGTAACCTAATTTCAAATTTCACTACACTCTTATATTCATATCTACATTCTAAAGTTAGCTCGTTACTCGTAATATCTTTTATCAATATCAATTAGAAAAGAATGACTGCGTAACAATTTAAATTGATAGATTATTGTTTACTTTAATATTTTATTCGTATTCTACTGCTATTCGTTCAGTGAGTTAAAATTCAACTTAAAATCCGGTAGGTAACAACCGTATTATTAGATTTCCTACATTGAAGTTTAAAGACAAACTTCTTACTTTAATACTAAATTAAATCACCACTAAATCTTGACCTACTGAATTGTGAGATAATCTTTAACATTCTTCAAGACTTTGATTTCTCAAATTCTACGGTAAACTGATTGGGAGGTGAATTCAGATGGGAAGAAGTGACTGTCGTACGAAATGAGATGAAAGAGGTAGGGATCAAAAAAGGAGCTGGGTTCAGTTGGATAACAGTAGACAGTAGAATTCATATATTTCAAGCGAAAGACAAGTGCCATGAGAAGGACCCTGAAATTCAGGACATGCTGGGAAAGCTGAGGAAGGACATGCAGGATGCTGCTGGTTGCATTGCAGACCCCAATTATGCTCTTTTCGAAGTGTCGAATTAACCAGATATAGCTGCCACCATAAAAGCAATGCTCTTGCCGTCACTTTCTCCAGGTATTAAACTCATCTCTAGTGAGCAATCAAGAATTAGGATTATTATTTGTTTTTCTCGAGATTATTTGAACATTTACTACTTTCCCCCTCCGTATATTTTCAAATTATCTCATTGTAAACTGTAATTGTTAAAATTCTAAACTTCCAATCCTCTCTACCTGATTGTTTGCCAAGTTTCTTAATTTTTTCCCTCTTTCGTCGTTTCTTATGCAGTTGAATAATTAACCATTAAGTAACAGAATTATACAAACTAGATTGACAAAGTTTAAGTAAGATCATTATGTAAATTCATTGCAGGGAATGAACACATCCGACCCAAAAGCTTATAAGTTTCAAAAATTTCCAAATCATTCTCTTGCATAGAGAATACTTTCCTCCAGTACCAATAAATTTTCAGAAACTGCCATCTGTAATCAGAACTCAGCCAAGTGTCAAGCAACCGGAACTCCCTTCTCCTCGGTGGATTTATCAAGCTTTCCCCACTAACCATCTGTACATTGAAGCATCAAATCATCCTCCTTCTTCTCTACATTCAACACTTGTCCCGACGCAACTAATCCTACACCCACTTCTTCCACTCACCAATCTCTTCAAATAACGAATAGCAAAATTCAGCCGCCATCGCAGAAAGAAACCTCATATGGTTTTTGATTTTGTGTTGAAATCATGAGTCAGGAACAACCACGCAGGGACGAACAACTGCAGCAGCCTCGCCGGAATGACGATGAGCAGCTGGAAACCATCAAATACGGTGACGTTTTTAACGTCTCGGGCGACCTGGCTGCGAACCCCATCGCACCTGAGGATGCTCGCATGATGGCCAGTGCTGAAACGAGGGTGTTGGGGCAAATGCATGAAGCTGGTCCGGCCGATGTCATGCGAGCCGCCGCCGCTCATAATGTTCAAGTTGGACTTCTTAGTAGCCGTGCTATTAGCGATGTTGCTAAAAATCAAGGCATTAACATCAGCGAGACCGATGTTCCGGGAGCCCGCGTCGTCACTGAATGCGTTGCCGGGCAGGTCCCACATCATGAATCTCGTCCATCTGTTTTTTTTCTCTCTGTATTATTTCTTGAAAATTTTCTGGTCGTATTTTTTAAATTTAAATTTGATTTTTCTAGTGGGTGACATTGTTTCCCTATATTTTCAATAGTAGGAAATGACTTGAAAAAATGCCTTTCTTTTTAGGATTAAAAAGGGTCTAATTCTTAGAGTTAGAAATTTGTGTTTTTTGTTTTCTTCTAAATTTACCTTAGTTGAGTATTCTATTGGTGAGTTTGTTAACAAATTTCAAGTTTCATTAGGTGTGAGGAACTAAATTGGAAGCCAAAGGGATTAATCGTTAAAAACACGGAATTTAATCTAATTTTTTTGAAGAGTAGATTTTTTAACAGCCACATACCCCTAAAATTGGTCAGAAATTGTAGTTTCATCTTAACTTGAAGGAAAATGTTTAGGGATGTCTGCCCCATTCTTTTGCCGTCAGCTTTCTTCTTTTTTCTTCAAATGTTCTTTAAATATTTGAGTTTATTCTTTTGTACATCAACAAAAAGATGGGTGAAGTCTATGGTGCATCATATATTCAATCTCTCATTTATTTACTTTTTCAGGTTGTTGGACAGTATTTGGACACGACAATGGCGAGTGGGGCAGAGATGCCGGAGCAGGATGTAATCACGATCGGACAAGCCTTAGAAGCGGCATGTCAAATGATAGGAAACAAGCCGGTGGAACAGAGTGATGCTGCAGCAATTCAAGCCGCAGAGGTCTGTGCAACTGGCAACAATGCCATAACCCCAGGTGGGCTTGGTGCCACTGCTCTAGCGGCAGCAACTTTCAATGCCGGAATGTATCGAGATGAGGACAAGATCAAGCTCAACTATGTCCTAACGGTATTAGAACTTCATATCTAAACTGTGCCTTATGACATTCTATTCTATACTTGATAAAATTCACAAGGGAGAAGAGACTTCACAATCTTTTTTCTTTTTAATCAAATAAGTTGTTGCTATTTGTTTTTGGGATTTGAGTCATCTTTATCTAATAAGAACTATATTTTAGTAGTTTTTTACCACAAGAGTATAGCTTTTTTTTCAGTACAAGAATAGTGGAGAATTGAACTTCTAATTCAAATCCTTGAAGTCATGCTAATACCACTAAGAAAGCTCAATTTGTCAGAATAATATTTAGCAGCTAGCAATGCTAGCTGCTAACAAACTCTCACTTTCTCTTGACTAACTAATATACAAGACTTTTAGTCTTAACATATTTCAGTTTCTCTAATTGAGCAGCAGCAGATATCACTAGAATTTTACCAATATATAGCTCGACATTTTCTTTACAAAAACAAATGCAACTCCACTTACACAGTTATCACCCTTTTCAATCTGAACAGGGTGCAACTGAAAAACTGGCGACAGACAAGGCAGTGAGCCGTCAGGATGTGGAGGGGGTGGTGAGCGCAGAGCTGAGGAACAATCCTAGCATGACAACACACCCAGGTGGGGTAGCAGCCTCCATCACCGCCGCTGCGAGACTGAATGAGGGCAATGCAGATGGGGTGGTGAGCGCAGATCTGAGGAACAATCCAAGCCTGACGACACACCAAGATGGGTTGGCAGCCTCCATCACCGCCACCGCAGATCTGAATGAGGACGGCGCAGGTATATGAAAAAACAGCTTAACTGAGAGTTTTGAGTGAGTGTTTAGGTACATGAAAAAATAAACAGCAACTTAAGTGAGTGTTTTGGAAATGAAGTGTGTTGGTTTGATCAGGAATTTTGTTTCTCTGATGAATACCGTTATTTGTGTCCTTAAAAACAAAACTCTGCTCCACAAGAAAGCAGTTTTTGAAATAGAGAGGTAATAAGTAGAGGGGGGGAAAACCAGCTGTTTAATATCAGAATATGTTTGACTGTTCACTGTGTAGTCAGGCTTTTTGTTTTTATTTCAAAAGGATTGAGAAAGTGCTTCATGGATTGGTCTTTCTCTACAGGTTCTATTTCAAATTTGTTGAATTTTTTTCTTGTTTTCTTTCGATTTTTAAGAATTTGTTAAATTTTTCTTACAAAGGGAAAAAACTTTGAAAGAGTAAAACTCCATCTGATTACAATTTTTACCCAATATGGATTTTACCCATCTTATATAAACATTTGAATTTGAGTTCCTAACAAAAACAATTTGCTTTTGAAACATTTTTGTAAGATAAGAACTTACAGTTCAATTTCAATTTTGGGATGTTTTGAAGTGACTATTTACTGTCCAGTTTCTCTTTATTCAATATTCAAAAGATAACGAACAGCATTTGTTATTAACCCATCTTTTTTTTTTTAAATCTGAATGTTTAAATTAAAATTTGAATATGAAAAGATGAAACAGAATGGTAATTATCATTGGCTTTCAACTTTGAGATATATTTTAAATTTGGTAATATTTTCAAATACAATAATTTCCTTCTACCAAAAAGTGCTGGTTATTGATTAACTATTTATTTTTTCTTATAACAAATGTATTAAATATCTGTTAGAAAATATTAGATAAATATTGAAGTCATTATTTTACAGAAAATTTGATGTAAATATCTCAATTATTAAATAATTTTGCGATGACTTTTAAAGGAATAATTTTGTTGTAATTTTTAAATTAAATTAGTGATATTTTGATTTGACGAAATTTAATTTTTATTAATCTTAAAAAAGAAAAAAACACAAATGTATTTATAAAAGTTTTGGAGATGTCCATTGCCATATTAACATTAGTAACGGTTGAGTATACTCAGCAAACATTTTGTCTTCATATGTTTTTGGAGATATTACCTTTTAGGATGGGTAAAAAGAAAAATGATTCACAAAGGTCGAGTGGTAATCATAATATAATTTAAAATTCATGTTTGACTTGAGTACTTTGAGTTCGATTTGTAATATAAAACACATTGTTGGTAACAATTTGTATTCTCACTCTCTTTCATATGTTTTTATGTTTTTCGATTTTATTTATATTTCGTCTTCAATTATTCATGTTTTAACACTTCTTTGACTTTCAATGTGTTATTTCAGCTTTCTATATAATCACTTAAAATTGGTCGATTTATTGTTGAGACTTTAAATTTGATCGATCGACACTTTTTGTTGAGCAAGTGTGTATTGAAATTATTGGCCTTATTTCCGTGTTGGCGTTATATACGCTTTAAGAACGTGTAATTGGTTCGTAGACTTAGCAAATAGTGGTAATATATCTACCTAATTCTTATTTTGGAATTTGGTTAGATTCCTTCTCCACTTGACTAATTCGGTTATTTATAAACGTGCTGACCATTTGAGTTGTAATAAATTTGTTTCTAAAAAAAAATAAAAGTTTGATAAGTTCAATTTGGTCAACGTGGTTTATCGTTTAATTAGTGGTTTTAACATATTTAATATGATAATAGCGTATAACAAAATAAAAGAGATTAAAACACAAATTCGTATTATCAACGTAAGTCTATGGTCACTTGTAGATTCAAAACTCTTGTTGATGACATAGAGATTAATAAATAATATAACCTAAAGTTTTAAAGAGTATGAAATAGTAGATTATCCAAAAAAAGATATTACATATGCTAACATATATTTCTACTTTTGCATGTTCTTTCCTTAAGTCTTCCAAAACTTTGATACATTTCATCATTTAATTTATTTTCTTTGCATTTTTAATTTGTTCACTTTTTGGCTTTGGTGACCCTTTTTTTGAGGGCCCCACTCTTTCTTCTTAAAAACCTTATAATAATCCCTCTCTCTCTCTCTCTCTCAACAATTCTCACTCTCCACTCTCCACTCTCTCTCTCTCTCTCTCTCAACCAAGAAAAATGTCCACTTTGAAGAAAAGAAATTTCCACCTCTGGTTCTCAAAGCTCCGCTGCTTTCCGGCCACCGTGAAACCCTCATCGCCACCACAAATGCCCAACAAAAAGTCCCTTCCCATTACCCACTTGGAAAACTCTGACTATTCTTCTACCTCCACCGCTGCTGACGACGGTTTCTTCTCCGACGACTCCAGTTCCGATTCCGATGTTGTCGTCCCTGACTTCTCCGCTGCCGTTGCTTCCCACCGCTTCTTCTTCTCCTCCCCTGGCTGCTCCAACTCTATTTTCGACTCCTCTCCCGACACCCACCACGGCGCTGTCGTTTCCGCCGCCGTACACGGCGGCGTTGAAGTTCAGAAGGTTTCGATGGACCCATTTTTGGATTTTAGAGCGTCAATGCAGGAGATGGTCGAAGCGAGAGATCGGACGGTGGACGTCCGGCGAGATTGGGAGTATCTGCAGGAGCTTCTTCTTTGTTATCTTCAAATCAACCCCGTTGATACCCATAAGTTTATATTAAGAGCTTTCTCCGACCTCGTTGTTTATTTGCTGGAATCCTCGCCGGAGTCATTCTCCGATCACCGTCTCCGGCCGCACAATATCAACTCAAACAGCTGGTAATTGGTGCAATAACAACAATATATCATATCAATATTTGAACGATATATTTTTGCTACCCTACACCAATTATCTCTCCTCCCAACCTTCCGATGTAGCGTATTTCTATCGACGAGTTCATCATCGGCGTGTGGGTATGTATTTTCTCTCGCTTCTTATACGTTGAAATGCCTTTAATTTGTAATCTGTAGCTTCCAACAACAAAGTATGGAGCCTCCATTTATACATATACTCAGAAAATATATACTTTATAAACTCTCTAATTTTAAAAACACCATCTTTTCATTATTTTTTTCTAATTATTTTCCAATGAAAAAACTTTCATTTAGTAAACCACGTAAATCCTAATTCACTTCTGCACCCATTAGACAAACATGAATTTTTACCTTAAAATCAATTAGCATTGTGGGTGATTAACCATCTATCTTAAAAAACTTACTGTGTTTTCTATCTTTTCAACATGGATCCTCAATACATCCTTCAAGATAGTGCCTTTTGTTCAAAAAGGATGAAAAGAAACAAGTAAATTATATATATATAAATATATATTATATCATAAGAACCAAAATAAAAGCATAGGAAAATGATTTGATAATGATACAGTAGGTTATAATTGTATTTTCTTTTATATATAAAAGATTGATATATGTTTTTGTTGTTGTTCATATATATATATATATATATATATTGCAGGGGGAGAAAAAGGCATATAGTAGTTGGTGAAAAAGGGGGTTGGAATGTTTGTTGTAAGAAAGACAAAAACAAAATTGTGGGTTTTCTCGATGGTCATCACACAAACACACTCACACTCACTCACAAAAATCAAAAGAATCAAAGCCAAAGCGTGGTGTATGTGCAAAGAAAGAGACACAGAATATAATATATATATATATATCTACTGTGTTTGTTTAGTGTTTGGTTGGTGGAAGAGAAAATGAGGGAAAGTGAAAGAAAAATGAAAATAAAGTTATCATTTTTTTTTGGGGGGTACATAATTGCTGACAAAAGAAGGCAGAAGAAAGAGGGATGGTTTTATTGTCCTTAGAGAGAAGAAAAGAAGAGTTTGAGGAGTGGTCCTATATAAGGTTATATGTTTGGTGATGACATTAATGTTTGTAATTTAATGTGTTTTGCAGTCTGTATCATCAAACAAGCTAACTCTTCAAAACACACACTACCTTTATTATATTTCTTCCTTTTTTATTTTTATTTTTTTAAATTACGAGTATGAATTACAACTACCACCGTACTTTAAAAAAATGTGTTGTTTTGTTTATTTGACATGTAACAGGAGATCTGACCTTCATAATGGAAGACTTTGTTTTAGTTGTCGATTGATTTGTGTGATGTTATGGAGTTAGATGATATGACCCACCTCTCTTCTTACTTAATGTGGATTGGTTTATTTAATGAAATTTGGTTCATATGTTTTTTTTTTTTTTTTGGGACAGGTGGGTTGGGGGATTTACTCAAAATATCAAAGTATATTCATGCATATTTCTTTATGCTTAGGATGAATATTTAAAAAGAAAAAATAATATTACAAAATTATTCTCTATTTTCATATTATCTTATTCTCAATCGTTAAAAATTTTACATTTTTCTTAGCGATAAAATTTAAGATATCTTCTTTTCTTCGACTTGATATTTGATGTAATAAAAAATCAAGAAACATTTATGACAAAATAGGTTCACAATCTAACTTATTTCCACAGAAAAGAAAACTAATCTACCAAGGGAAGTTGGTTATATTGTCTATAAGAATAATTCACAAGTGCTATTTTTGTTATTAGAAAAAGGATGAAAATAATTTAAAATGAAGAAAAATTATCCCAATTTCCCATAGTTATGGGCAATTGGGATGGGAATCCAAAAAAGCAAAAAAGAAAAAGCCTAGGCCATAAAAAATATTCACTAAATCCACCATTTTGGATACTAAAAGCAATTTTCCTACTAGCACATGAGTGGAATTCACACTACTTTTAAAAAAGCATGTTGACACAACGATTAACGAATAGAGATAGTATGGAATTTTCTTCTATATATATGCATGCACAAAGTTAAACTAAAAAATTTCACTCTCGTAAAACCATTTTTTCGAAGGTAACGTAACAATCTTTCTCCCATGCATGCACAAAATTAAAGCTTGAACATCGATATCTTGTCCTCATTTTCAAATTATCTCGATCATCAAAAGTTATATAAAAAAAAGGAGTTTTGATTACCAACTTTTAGATAGAAGTTTATTGCATAATCTCAATTTGGATAAGTAAGAATTGATAGAGAACAATGAGTATTTGTCACACCCATTGCCTTTAATAATTTATAATTTTCTATGTTTCCAAAGGAGATTCTATCTCCTTTTTAGTATACCAAAGTCCACTTTAATGCTTTTCATTTCACAAAGTTCAAAAGTATAAATCATTTTCCAAGGAAAAAATAAAAGGTATGCCTATATATTATTTCTAGAAGCTATAAAGTTCATTAATTACCCTCAATTTGTTTATATTATATCCAATTAGTTAGTAGGTTTAATTATTATTAAAAAATAACATATCATATAGTATAAAATTACCTAGAATCTTAGGATGCACAACAAATTACTTATAACATAATCAAAATTATTGTATATTGTAGATCATATAGTATAAGTTTGTCTTTTAAATGCATAAAATTATTTAAGAAATTATTATAAATAAAAAAAATATAGCAAAAATTTTAGATTCTATTAATGAAAACTATATGTAAGAGTAGCTTTGATTAAGCCAAGAGATAATGGAAAAGAGAGAAATTTAAAGGAGTTTTTGTTTTGATATGAGGTGAAAAGGGGACAAGGGGAAATGGATCCAAAGAGAGATTCCAAGAGGGCATCTAAAGAAAGACATTCTTGCAGTATTTTCATGCATATATA